>CM076569.1:988822605-990022605 GCA_034641835.2 Pinus albicaulis | reverse complement strand
TCTTATCATAAGTTTTCAACTCACTATAAGACCATGCAAAAATGTCAGCAAATTCCTTCAGCATTTTGATATATCTTGTTTTGGTTTCTAGAGGAAGGAATTTGGACACTTTGACTAATTTTGGCTGATCATCTGTACCAATATTAAATTCTATTGTACTCTCTCCATCGACCTTGCTTTCAAGCTTGAGATAAAAATCATTATTATCAAACAGTATTTCTAAAGGAACTAAACCCTTAGGAATAAAATTAGTTTTCAGATCTATAATTTTTTTCCCAGCCATAGTTTTCTTAAAAGGGAATCTATTTTGGTCTTCAACAATTTATTGCTCATCATCAATTTGTATGTCTGCAAACTCTTCTACACACTCTAAAAATTTCTGAATCTCCCTCTCATCCTCAAATACTTGCCAGTGCTTGATGTTATCAGGAATTGAAGGTCTGTTTTTTATTTGAACATCATAGACTGCCTTGACATCTAGAGGAATTTTGAAATTACTAGCAGCAATAGCTAGTGAATCAACAATTTGATTTTCTTCTCTAATGAAAAAATTTATTTTAAATGCTGAAAAGTAATGCTCAATCAAATCCTAGACTTCATACCTATAATTCTTCAATTTGGAATTTTTTACTTGGTAATTGTTTCTCACCTGCTTAATCACCAACTCTGAATCACCAAAGGCAATTAGTTGTTCTGCTCCCAAATCTTTCGCTGCCTTCATACCCAGCACAAGTCCTTCATACTCAACAATGTTGTTAGTGGTAGAAAATTGTAGTTTGTATGATATGGTCACCTTCTGCTGAGTAGGAGAAATGAGGACTACTCCAGCTCCTGATCCTTCTCTTGAAGAGGCTCCATAAAAGTACAATTTCCAGATTTGTCCTCCTTCTGAATGTTGCGCATTCGCACCTTGAAAATGTTGTTTTCCACTTAATACAGGTTGGAAATCATTATCATTAGCAACAAAGTGCAAAATTGATGATCCCAATACCTTTTCTTCAGCATATAATGGATGGTTTTATGGATTTTCCTGATCACTAATGATGTAGGCCATTTGAGTTTCCCTATACAGCCTTCTGAATTCCCCTCCAAATACTGGGATGGTAGCATATGACATGTCCATCTGAAGGGTACCTCCCAATTTCTTAGACCGAGAACTGGAAAGTGACATCCCAAATCTAGAAGTAATGTCAGCAACCACAATGTCCATCACTAAGCTCTTCATAGGCAGCTGGGTAGGGGAAACAACCAAATCCTTAATCACTCCTAGACACTTGAATTTTTTTGAGTCAAAGGTGTAAAGGTCATTATATTACTTGGTGATCTCTAATCCCAATTCATCTATTACTTTGTTTGAAATGAGATTGTGGGAAGCTCTAGAATCTAACAGACAATTATGCAGCAATTTGTCATGTATATTGAGTGACAGGTAGAAAGGAGGTGAGTTATCATCATTTTGGTCTTGTACATGACAGCCTAGATAAATGGTGGGATGCTCATCCTCAAGGTTGACTGAGTCAGGGGCGAGAGGAGGCTGCAGCATACTCTTAAAATACTCTTTATATGCTCGATTTTTCAATAATTCCGGGAGTGGAACATGAATTTTGATTTTATTCAATTCGGATTTGAAACTGAAATAAATTGGAACTAATTCCTTATTTTCTGTAGTAATTTTAGCAATTGGGCAGAAGTTTGAGGTGGAGGAACCTCATTTACCTTGGCCTTCTGTTTAGCAACTTGTTTATCTGAATCTGATTTTTGTTGAGGCTACTGAACACGAACTTTTGATCTCAAAGGGTAATTTATGTTTTGAACTTCTTGTTGTTTTTTATCATTATGTGCATAAATTTGAGCATTCATATCATCAAAAAACAAACAAATTCTTAATCTATCTTCATATTCCTGCAATGTCAAACATGTTGACTGTGAAATTTCTCCCACATGGTTTATTTCTTCATTTTCTTTCTCATTTCCTTGTTCTTCTTCAGCAAAATTATTCAAAGGAGGCTGAACATTTTGATCATCAGCATTCCTCCTTGGGCGTTGTAGGATTTTTTGAGGCTGAAAGGCCTCCTGAAGGGAGCCTGATTTCTATTAGCTTCGTTTTGATTAGCTCTAGTAGCTGGTTTATTTTCTACCTCTAATTTTGATATCTTAGAGGCAAGTTCCTTGATCAAATTGGAAATTTGATCGATATTTTCTTATGTTGAAAGAGATTTATAAGAAGAAGGCTTTTATTCTTTCATCTTCTTTTTTTCTTTTGTTGCCTTTCCTTCCTCCATTTTTAATTTATTAGAAGCCATGAGATTAGACTGCACTCCAATTGCATCCTCTTGCAGAGTTGTCAATGTTTGTGATTTTTCAACCCTCAACCATAAGGCAAACTCAGAATCTAAAGAATTTGCAAAATTTATCATAGTTGTGGTTTCAGTAGGTTTAATTTCTTCAGGAATTTTTTGATAAATCTTATTAAACCTCTTAGTAAAATAAACTAATGACTCATATACTTTCTTCTTCAGAGTTCCAAATTATGTAAGATAATAGACATAGTATTTCCTGTCACCCCAATGCTTCACAAATGTCTCTTCCAATTCATCAATTCCTGTAATTGAATTTGGAGCCAAACTTCTAAACCATTTTCGAGCTTCACCATCCAAGCTTTGAACAAATAATCTTAACCAAACATATTCATGTTTAATATTATGATTGTCAACATAACTATAGAAAGCCACTAAATTTTTCTAAGCAGAAACTCCTTCTCCCTCCCCAGTGTATTTTGGAAGATATTTAAAGTAATCTCCTTGGGGAAGTGCATGCATGTGTTGAGGGAGAACAAGTGGTACATATCTTGCAGCCACTATCTGTTGCATCCTTGTAAGGGCAGGTTGAGCCATATTTTGCTGATGTACAGTTGATGTAGCTATTTGAGAAATAGGAATTAAAATTGGCGAATTCTGATTCTAATTTAGGATAGAAAAAAATTGGGGGTCTTGGGCTGATTTTTCAGGCTTTGGAATTGGGAAGAGTGGATTTTAAAAAAGATGAATAGAGGATGTCTTGACTTCTCCTTCAGTAGAAGAATCAGAATCTAAAGTTGTTTCTTGAGGGGATGGAGTTAATTCAGCCTTATTTTGTTGAGCAAGGAAATCAGATAGACTAAAAGTAAGACCTTCAGATACAATTTCTTTAAGTGGATGAGAGGAAGATGACCCAACAGTTGGGTTTGGAGAGAAAGGAAAATATTCTTGCTGAGGGGTAACAAGAGATTGGTATTCAGGATGAGTCTAAAGGAAAGATAAAATAGTCTTGAAGTCTTCTTCAGTAAAAATATCCCTATCAAGAAAGGGTGCAATAGCCAATACTTGTTCTAATTCCCCTTCAGTCAGCATAAACTCTTCTGACTTCTTTTCAACACTTAGAAATTCAATTTCTCCTTCTTTAAACAGAACAATACTTATTTCAGATTTACTAGGTGATGAGTAAGAAAAACCTTCAGCTGAGCCTAGGATAACAACATCCACTTTATTTTCTAGAGTAGCTTCAACTTGAGATTTTTCAGTAGAGTTTTTTGAAACTAAAACCTCTTTAGATTCTAAAGTAGATAGAGGTACTTTTTTCTTTGGAACGTACTTTTTGTGCACCTTCTTCACTGGCTGAGATGTGGCTTCAACTGATCTCTGTTTTCCTTTAGCATCTTTGATAATTTTCTCTAGGTTAGCAACTAGAGTCACAGTTAGAGATATCTTATTCCTCCTTGTAGAAGGAGGTCTTGAAACTCCTCTTCCTCTTCGTGGAGTCACCAGGTAAACAAATTTGCAGTCTTCTTCAGGTCACCAATTCTTGTTCACCATCAAGAATTGATTATCAACAATTCATAACAATAGACTCAGGAGAATACTTCGTTACAAGGCCTTCGTCTCCTAGCAGACGCACCAAAAGATGTTGGCGCTAGAATCAACACTTCGACTGCAGCAAGCGCCTGACCAGACAAATCTTAAACTCTAAGGCAATTTTAATGTTTTTTTTGTGGGAATGGAAGATGGTATAAAATGTTTCACTAAAGAGAGATTTCGGTCAAATCCACAGTTCTACTAAAGAAGGTATTATAACTTGATGTGCTAGCAAGGTGCAAGTTTGTAGTCTATGATGAGAGGAAGTTGAAATATGAGAAGAAAATCAATAGGTATGTAAAACATAAATCTATTGATTTAGTAGAAATTGACAAAAGCAGCAGTTTGAAAATATTCCATTGAGAGAAATATATTTCTAGTCTGACAAGATTCTCACTGAAATATAATGAAAAATAACTATCTTGAGTGACGCGCTTCCACTGTTATAACATATATTTTATCAGGAATACTCACTTTGTGAGACTAACAAAAACTGATAAAACACATAACAGTACGATGATTTGCAAACTGGAACTGGAATAAAGGAGATATGGAAACACAATAAAATAAACAATACACATAGAAAATTGGTAATAAGTCCTCAGTAGTATCATTCCATTTCATTCACACAAAAAATTACAGTTCATATAAGTCAAAATTCAATAACTACCAACCAACCCTAACTTCATATCTGTTTGACATATATATACAAAATATGATACTATCATCTTCCACAGGAAAAGGTAAATCTATTTCAAAAATCATTACAACCTCGTGCAAGAGGTGAGGCTTATCCCTTAGTCTTAATTACAAAGTGCTACATTAAAAACAATAACAACATTAAGGCTGAAAATTTGAAGTGGTTTGTATGATGTGGCAGTTTTCTTGGTAGACTCCTCTTTTGTTCTAGTGCAACCAACTCCATAAAAAGTGCAAACGACAGTAAAATGGTGTGTGGCTATTCCTTGAATGCTTCCCGGTGCCTGGTAAAAACGTGCTGGTACTGAGAGTAGTGGTAGAAAAATATTTGAGAGAAATTATGTCGTTATTCTGCTATTCCTTTCTCCTTTTTGAGTGAATACCCTTTGTAATGGCAGAAAAACCCGAAACTTTTGGATAGAATGACAAAGGTTCATTTTGTGAGAAATTACAAAGAAAATCCTTTGAAACAAGTTTAATTGATAGAGGAGACATGGAGCAGAATAAATGATAAGTGAGGGGGGGGGGGGGGGGGGTGGTGACTTGTCGAAGAAGTGGGACCAATCACATATTGCGCATCGAAAGTTTTATTGTGAAATGTAGGAAGTTAAATGTTGAAAATGGTGAAGTGAGATGTGCGATGAAGGTGGAGGTGTCATGGCAGAGAAATGGGACTGATCGCAGATCTTGCATCGAAAGTTTTATAAACATACATACGCATGCAATCAACATCGTTTATCGGAACTTTAAACAAAACCACAATTTCTCCCAAACAACATGCATTCACGTGGAATTGTGGTTCTTGGGCCCCACAACCAGTTGACCAATAGGAAGCAATCGCGAATCAGTCGACCGCAAATTTAAATTTACACTGATAACAACTAAACCATAAACTCTGTGATCTGCGAAATCATGCTGGTGCGCTACGCCAACACGTGTCCCTCGCCTCATCACATCGCAAATCGCTTAAAATACCATGCCAAGCCTTAACGATAAACATTAAAAACTGCGATTTTTGAAATTGCTCCATCTGCGCTTTAATCTCCAGCATTGATCTGTGCCCAGATCTGACAGTCTTCCTTGCTTTCCCCTTAGCCTCATCGCGTCGCAAATCACTTAACATACCATGCGATTTTACCTAACGATAAAACTTAAAAACTGCGCTTTGCGAAGTTGCCCCATGTGTTTAATCTTAGCTGTCGGTCTGCTCCCCTTTGGATCTACGATTAGATCATGGTCGTTCATTCCTTTTGCACATGGTTCTTCTGCATTGCTTCATTCCTTAGTCTATTTCCTAGCCAGCCTCCTTTAAATATTATCTGTTTCTCTTCTCCGGATCTCCCACTTTTCTGATTAAGTTGTTTTCTTCCGGTTGCGCTTTGATTTTAAAGAACTTTGGTTGCCACGAAGCCTTAATTTGCCTACTTTGAAAACAGATTACCTGTTTACCCGTAGCCTCTTTTATGAGATAACCAAAATCTCAATGAAATAGTTGTGCTTTTCACTGTGTGGAATATATGAATTCCATTTCTGATAAATAGCTTCCTTTTACTATATTACTGTTTTGACAATGAATTTGTAACAAAGGTAGCTATTATTCCAGACTAGATGACTGCAATTTTATTACCCAGACATCAACTGACCTTCAACACTAACATAAGCCAAAACAAAGATTTTAACTTATTTTTGGACTCTAAAACACTATGACACCTATTCACTTAAAACCACTTTGATGTTGGGACTTTTTAACTTTTATTGGAAATCACTGAAACCTTGGACATGGACTAGGACACAATAAAAATTTTAAAACATTAATACAATGGCCATTACACCATTAACATTTTCAGTGCTAACACCATCTATTGAGATCATCTTTGAACAAGATCAATTAGCATCGAAATCAAGAACTTCAATTGTTGATGTAAATAGAGAATGTGGCACCAAACCCAATGATGCTAGTGCTTTGATCAGGATATTAAATTCCAAATCTAGAGAAGAATTAGAAGAATTATATATAGAGGAAAAAACCTACACCATTCTAGAAGTGAGAAAGGTTCTCACCAAGAAAAATCTAATGGTATAGTTGGAGAACAAATGTGGCAATTTGCAAACCATAACCCAGAGGTTTCACAAGAAGTTCAATGCTCTGCATAAAAAATTCCTCCCTGGATTGCAAGGAATGGGAGATAAATTAATCAAGCTTGAAGAATAACAACAAAAACTATACAATTTTCCACAGACAGATCAAAATTTGCAAAGAATTAAGGCATCATTTTAGGGAAACCATTCATGGAAGGTGTCAGTTTTGAATTTTTTATCAAACATGAAGTAAGTCATTTATTTCTTCTTAAGCCTACCCTTGAAAAATACACATATGTAGATGAAACATATCATAAGTTGAGCAATTTCAAATGCGAGATGAAAAAAGAAGGGAAAAGTTATGTGAATTGTTAGAGTAAAACATTTTAATCTTCAAACAGCAAACCAAACAATGTTGCACTTTGTGAGTCCCAATCATCAATAGTCATCCTCAAGAATAGATCCAACATCTACATCAGTTTCAGATTTCCTATTATTTTTCTCTATTTTTTTAAACAATTTTTGATATTTTGTAAGAAGATCTTGAGATTTTCATCAAGATATTTTTAATAAGTTTTGTATAAATACTTTTCTAAATTTGAAGTATTAGTCTTGGGATTTGTATCAAGAAATCTATTTTTGAATGTAAAGTTTTTCCTTGAGCTCAAGTGGACAAATTTCCGTAATACATAATGCTTTTCAGGATTCACGTGTCAGACTTGTTGGTGATGTTATTCTTCTCTTGTTAATGTGTTTCTTTCTCTATTAATTCGTATGTTTATATCATTTGTTTTGTTTTAAGAAAAATAATAATTTGAATTTGTATAATTATACTCAATTCTGGATTTTGAACAAAATTAAGGTTTTCCACTGAAGTTAAACAACATAATTCTTAATTGCTCTATTTTTAATGGACCCTTAATATTTTCTTCTTCACCATATCACAAAGATTTTTAGATCTAATAAGTCTTCCTACCCTGCCCTGTTAAATTTTTTCATTGTTGCAATTAATCAACTGAAATTATAATTGACTCCATTACCTAATGGCTTTCCAATGTTGTTCCAACCAAACAATTTAAAATTCAAACTATGAACTTCACATCTAGCCTAAAATTCTAAAATCAACATAGTTATATCTGACTGAGAGATCTCTCTCTGATTTTAGAAGGGCTAGCTTCTAAACTAAAAAGTGATTTTGTGGTTACCTCTGCAGTTTCTTTCACAACCTTGGGAAATTACAGAGTGATAACAGAAGGGAAAAAATAAATCAATAAAAGGATAATTAAAAGCTACATGATTAAAGATAAGATTTAATTTATTAATGACAATGAAGTATATGCATGGAGATTTTTATGTGGATGTATGTGAAGAATATCTATTTAATATAAGTTGAAGTTATATTTTGATTGAAGAAATCTTGATATTGTGAGATTATATTTGGAGCTAGGGATTTAGTAAAAAGAGGGAGGAATAAATATAGAATAGTTTGATGACTAAGGGCTTGGGGGGCATTAATTTCATTTATTAAGGGGTTTTCTGGGGAAGATTTGTCCCCCACAATTTGTTGTTGCATATTCATTATTGATGGGAGCAAGGGGGTGGAGTGTGACTAGCCCATTCTCACTATGATTGTGAGTCGGTTCATTTTAAAAAATTCTATGCATGACTTTTGCATTGCTCCTAATGCTAAATTATACATCAAATTAGCCTTTATTGTTAATTTTAGAAATATTTAATGAACCATAAAATTATTTACATGTTGTTAAGTTCATTTACGCAAGTTTTTTATTTTTTAGGATTTACATTTATGTTGCCAGGACTTGTGCTTTGAGAGAGGGATGCATGTAATATCAAACCTCGGTTCCTTTTTAGGCCAATTATTTAATATTTGTGGGAATACATTTTAAAATTGTATAGAACAAGAAGAAAAGTTGAGTAGGTGGGATTATTGGTGGTCTAGAGAAATTATTTCTTTTGAATCCATAGTAGGGACAATAATTATGTTTTTTGGGATGAATTCCTTGTAAGCGTATACAAAGGGTTCAAGCAACTTGATAAATAAATAAAGTGCCTAAAAGAGAAAAGAAGGTGGTTGAGTGGAATGATTAACACTTACTTTCCCTTCATCGGCTATATCATTGAATCCTATGTGTGGTTGAATTTGGGTGTACATTGTGATTGCAGGTTACGATGTAAAATTTGTTACATAATATTACTATCCTTTTTCAAAATCATAATTTGATTTAAAAAAGGGGAGCATGTTAGATATTGATTCAAGAAATACACCTCTAGATAAATGTTTTATTGGTGGAAGAAGGGTTTTTATAACATACCCAACCCCTTCTTTCTACATTGGAGGATTGGGGTAAAATATTACTACACATAATACTTCTTTTTATTTTTTAGTTGTTATTTTCTAAATGCTTTAGGTGTGGCATTGGGACACTTTCAACGTCTTGATTCTCAATTTGAAACACCCCCCCAGAATCTGACTGCATGGTTGACGTTTCATGCCTCTAGGACCCTCTGCAAACATTGAACCTTCGAGTAAATTCTCCCCCTGGAACTCGACCTATTGGTTGAGGTGTCATGATTCTGTGACTTGACTAGCTCTCCCACTAATGGTTTGTCACATTGGTGTGGGTTTGTCTATCCAACTCCTATCCATCCTGACACTTAAATATACTGATATTTATTTCACGATGGTTATGAGATTCCAGTGTTTCAGGGTGCCACATACTCCCCCACATGATATCTACAAGTGTCCTTGTGACCCCACAACTCTGGTGTGTCTGTAATTCCATGGTACACCCAAACATTTGTGTTACAGGGTTTTCGACCTCTGAGGTATAACCTTTTCCCAAGTGACATCATGTCGATGCCATCCATGCCACATTTCAACCTATGAGAGTTCCAAATGTCAACCATAGGTGACTCACTGTGGTGCCCAAAACTCCCAAATACTAGCCCCATGTCCTTCAAGATGCTGTGCTTACTTCATTTCCAATTTTCCGACAAGTTGTCATTTTTTCAGGTTACTAAGAGAAAAGGATTCCTCGACGACTAGATTGCGCTTGGTTCTCACTTAGGAGGCAGGTACCCTAAAATTTGGAACCTTCTTATAATTCCTCATGCAGTTCCTCAAGGTTCTGACCTTTCGGGATTTTGGGGTGACCACGTCCGGTAGCTTCCCTGCCTGACGAATCTGGGTGATGGAGAAATCCCAATCGTTGTCTCTCGACAAAACCCCAATGCCCCCTTTCTGTTAAGTCATCGACTATAATTTTAATTCTCTTCCAGGCTTCAGGCTCTACACCCCTTCTACCCTATCATTCTAACCAATCCCGTGAAGGGAAATTGGTTCCACCAATTAGAAGCCTCCTTGACTAGGTTTTTTTACTATCCCAAGGATAGTGTTAGCCTAGATTTTCCTATAATTCATGGCCTCATTCCTCTGAGTTCATGACAAGGTTTTCCTCCTTATTCCTACTGTGACTCGATCATAGGATCTTGAATCTGCATCGCACAATGTCTTAGACATAGAGATCTGCAACTTCCCTGGCTACAATTTCCACATTTTCACAGGCTTCTTCGAACCATCCTTGTTGACCATAGTTCTTCCTCAGGAATACAGTAGACTCCCAGCCATGCTTCATGGTTTCATAGTGATACCCTTGGTTTCCTAGGGAAATCTACAACGTTATCCCTCTCGAGATTGAGTGATTTATTCTCCAACGAGTTCCTAGCCCGAGAATCTTCGTTTCCAACGGGGAGGGAATTCCACCCTAGGAGGCATAGGCAATACTTTTGGATTACCTACCATGGGCTTGGCGTAGACTATGGAGAGGTTTCTACCTCGCCTACTGTTATCACCAAAATCGTACTTGATTGGCTGCTGATAAAACAACTTCAATGTAACTATTTCAAACCAATCTTGTGATTGAGGCTTAGCCTCCTCAGTCTAATAGGGCTCTCTAAAGGGTTAATGATATTGAATAAAGATGTAGATAGATGGCTAAATCTATGATTTATGTATTGGTTTTATATGTTTGTAGGTTGAAAAGATCAAAGCTTACTACCATTGGGCTATGGAGTCAGTGATAGGGATCTCAATAACAAGGCTTTCCTTGTGGAAGCTGAGGCTTGTAAATATTTCAATGAAAGAGCAACACATACAGAACGTTTTCAATATCTTGAGGTTCAAAGGAAGTCAGAGAATGTGATACACGAATTCTGAGTAATGAAACATCAAGACATTGGAGGCCAAATAATAAAAGAGATATACCATGGCTTAATACTTAAAGGAATTCATAGCATGAAAAATCATGAGTTCTGAGTAATAAGGATTAAGAAATTGGAGAAAAACTTTCAAAATATAGGACAGCAAACTCATTGAAATATAATAAGAATCGCAGGTGAAGAAAAGTTGTGTTGTTACTGTATATAGCAAAAACTCCAATAGCTTTAGAATCAAATAGTATTATGAGATAACATCTCCAACCTTGTAGGTTGAAAATAATATCAGTAAGTAAACATTGGGCTTATGGAGTCAACACTTTCAGTGATTCAGTGAGTTTACTTGACATGGAAGTTTAGGCAGGTAAGAGTTCTTAGTAGTAGGACACACACACATGAAACATGAAAATACATAGTCAATTCACTTATAAAGGAAGTCAGAGCATCAAATGGATGAATTCTGAGTAATATAAATGAAAACCACTGCAAGAGAGATATACAAAAGGTACAGATAGGATAATTAAGCACCAGAAACTCCTTCAGAACCCCAAGTTGGTCAAGTAAAAAATCTCTGTATTGCTGAAATAGTCCATTTATAATAAGTTTCCATTTTGCCAAAAATCTCCAACCCTTGACAAATTCGACCTCATAACCTTTAATAGACATGTTACATCATCATATGATATGCCTCTAGGCTAGATACATCGAATTTTTGCCTAATGACACCTTGCATAACCATAAAACATCAACTTTAATGATAAACAGACACCTATCCTACTTGACAATCCTATTTCAAATAGGACTCAAACTACTCTTTATTATATTTAATAACGTTATCTACTAAAAAAAAAAATTACATCTTTGACAAGTATACATTCACATGGTCGAATTTAGATGATGGGCTTCATCCCTTTTTGACCACTTAGTTGACTTCCTCAAAACTAGGAAACAAGACCTTGTTTTTTAGGCAAATGGTCTTCTTCTTTTTTTTAACATTTTTGGCTATCATTTAATATTCAATTCGTGGTCCTTGAATGTTGAATGATGGCTTGACATGGTTTATTATTCTTCCATAACCTCCAGCTGTCCAAAAGTTGCTTCAAACCCTACTCAAAAGGATGAAATGCAATGCGCTACGAAAGTAAGGCAGTTTCGTAGTGCTTTTCGTAGCGCTACAAAATAAGCCTTTATATTCAACCATTTCAACTCTTTCCTTTTGCATCAAATTTATCATCATACAACACATGTGTCATACCAATTTAAGCTCTCAACACCCTCCATAATTGGTCAAAAAGTGAAAACGTAGCTACAACAGTTTCGTAGCACATTGCTGCCCTTCAAGCCTGGAGGCTACAAAACTACTAAAAATGCATATTTTTGCATAATTTTGAAAACTGAAACCTGTGAGTGGAAAACACTTGTAGCTAATCATATCATCAACCTCAAACAACCATGAATCAACTCACCTAAGAGTCTTGAGGTGTCAATCTCACCTTTCATATTTAAGACATCCTTGCAGATTTTTCCTGTTTTTTCCTCAAAATTAGGTCTTGGAACAAAGCCTATATCTTCTAATATATGATGTATTTTGCAAAAATGAAAGAGGTTTTTGTAGGTCAGTATGTCTTGGAGAAAAACATCTCTTGTTGTTTTGAAACACATCTCTAGTTGTCCAGAAACTACATTTGAAAAACATGTGTAAAACAGGAAAACTCTGTTTTCTAAAAATAGGGCTTCAAAGAAATCCTTGTATCTCCCAACTGATAACACATGTGAGAAAAGTGAGAGAGGTTATTGTTACTTGATATGTTTTTAAAAATAACCCCTCTTATTTTCTTAAATTACCTTTTTGTTTCCCCAGAAACCACCTTTGAAGTTGACTTCGCAAAGTTAGAAAACAGAATTTTGCTTCATATTTCGCTACAAAACTTTCAGTAGTTTCGTAGCAAAAAGTGACTTTTTACAGTGTAATGCGCTACGAAACTATGGTTTCTTGGATAATTTGGCACTTTTGGTACAAAAGCCTTCAGAAAATGAAATGAATCAGAAAATTATGAATACTGTGACATGAAGGAGTTTGAAGATGAGTGTGTTTAAACCTTAGGGTAAGCTCAAACTATAAAAAATTTGATACTTCCCTTGATCAAACTTAAAATGACGCCTAAAACCCTATTTTGACCCATGAACCTATGTAACCTTGTCAAAATGATGTTTGAATTTTTTGAGTGATAACACCTACCACACACCAAAGGTACCAGACCCTATGTCGGGCCTACAAACAAATCCATGCTGATATGCAGAGCCATCAGGTGCCTCCACAACCTTCTTAAGGCCCCAACAAAAATTATCTAGTCTGCTAAAAATGTAAGGTTGAAGGACATTCAAGTAAAGTTGTTAGCTCAACTTATACCAGGGAACAACTCCCTTTGACATTAATGCAATGATTTTCGTGCAACAAAACAAATTGTAACTTGACAACAAATGACTCACAAGCGAGTACATACCCTTATATACAAAGGGTCTTCCATGTAATCTTATATTAATAAAAAGGGTCTTAGACCCCACTAATCTCCAGTCGTTAATCTAAGCTCTCACAACTTGATCATGATATACAACGAGTTCTAACTCTTTCTTAATAAGTTATTTAAGTGTTGCTTTCCGCACTATTAAGCATATATATAAGTCCAGACTCCACACAACATTGTGGCTCGATCTCTATTTTCATGTAGTTTATTATGATTCTTATGAATAAATATTCGGTGCCTACCATTAACAATCGTTAGACACGTTTTTATTTTAGCATTCACACACAAGAATCTATGCATTTAGAACACATATATACATGTATACATATCAATAATTTATTCCATGGGGATGAACCACATAAGAAATATTAAGCGACATGATACAGTCCCAAAATATTGAACCATTATCCACAACACAGTGACATGATTTATCAGAAGATCAACAACATACATAGACACTTATCTTTGAATGTGAAGGGAAAATGATTCTAGTACAAGGACTCTCCACCCAATCATAGAAAAAGTGCAACCACACTTACTTGCATTCATCACCCTCGAGCCGGATTCCAGAGTCTGAGGGGTTGCTTGCTTCAGGGACTAGCACACATACTTCCACTAATTTTGTGACTCCGGAGGACTTCCTTCCTCCATCCCACCAACTGGAAACTACTTTCTTGGTTGAAACTGGGAGTCCATAGGTGCCCAAACTCACCCCCAAAGCGCTCACACATTGATTCACCCCTTTCTAGGGAGTCCATAATGCACAGTACCATCAGGGTAGTAACCACAAGTCTTCATTCTTGTCTTCCTCAGCTTCTGTTTCAGCATAGTCTCTTCCTAAGTTGTTACAAGGCTACATAGTATACTATCTCAACTCACGACATCTAGGTGACCCAAGTTGTTACAGGGCTCCATAGATTCCATCCTTACCCACAACCTTCAGGGACCCAAACTATTACAAGGCTCCAGAGACCTTTGTCTTAACCCACAACCTCAAGGGAACCAAGCTATTACAGGGCTCCAGGGATTCTATCTCAACCCACAGCCTCTAGGGACCCCAAGTTGTTCCAGGGCTCTAGAGACTAGAAACTCAACTCATTGCCTCTAAGCCAATCCCCTATCATTTCTTCTCTTCATCACGACCTGTTGGAAGCTCTTGCCGAATATTTCCTCTCGACGTTGTTCTTTTTCCGTCTATGTATCCTCTTCCCTCTCTTTTGACTGTGTCCCCTTTCGTTCACACCTATCCTTCTCTTAGCCTTGTCCTCCACCACCATTACTGTTGCATCCTTGCTAGTATGCAACGCGTATTCCCTCCATATAATTCTTTTCCTTTCTTTCTTGTGGTTGATGCTCAAGCAACGTGGGCTTGCATACCTCCTCTTGCCTCTCATTTAATTTCAAGAGCTCCTTTTTCAATTCATGCACCAACCAACCTTTAATGGTTGTCCTGCATTTCAGGTTTCTTCTTTTCACAAGAAACCATGACGTCCCAAGAAAAGCGACTACTTCCCCCAGCTCTGAAATCTTTGTCCCTTGACTTAGTCTCTTTTTCTTTATTTCAAATGTTTTGAAATATTTCCAATATATTTACAATCATAGCTCATATGAGGACTTGGGTGGGTTGTCACAATCCCCTGCCCCTTGAGGGAACGTCACCCTCGGTGTTCAATTTTCCATATACAACATAGGATCAAAATGCAACATATACTATTTTATGGAGATTTATACACACAAATATATACAATATTTACAATTAAACATACTTGATTTAACCCTCAAACAAGAAGGGATAATCAACTTTCATGGCATCAACCATTTCCCATGTGTCCTCCTCTAGCCCAAAGTGCTTCCATTTTACCTTGACTTGCTCTATATCTTGGTTTCAGAGCATGAGACTCCTCCAGTATAGAAGACACATTAGCTCTGGTTGGAACTCTCCGTTTGGTTCCACCTATAGCACAAGCGAATCAATCTCATGATTAAAATAATGTACATACTTTTTAAGTAAAGAAACATGAAAAACATCATGAATTCTAACTAATGGAAATAAGGCTAGTGTATATGCTACTAGTCCTATCCTTTCAAGGATTTCAAATGGCCAAAAATATCGTGGTGCCATCTTGGTACATGTCCCCATCCTTAGAAAACTCTTTTTGGGATTAACCCTTAGATAAATGTGTTCTTCGACTTGGAACTCCTAGCGAATCCTATGCTTATCTGCATAGCTTTTCTGTTTCTCCCGTGCCACTTTCATATTTTGCCTTATGATCTGAACTTTTTGTTCCATATCCTTGAGAATATTAGGTCGTACATGAACCTTGTTAACTAGATCACTCCAGCTAATAAGAGTATTACATCTCATGTCGTATAATGCTTCAAAGGGGCTCATATTTATGGACCCTTGGTGCCCATTGTTGTATCTAAATTCCACCAGTGGAATATACTCTTTCCACTTATAGACCGATGCATCACATACATCCTCAACATGTCCTCAAGGATGTGATTGGTCCTCTCTATTTTCCCATCTGTCTATGGATGATAGGTGGTATTGAATGTTAATTATGTTCCCAAGCCTGCAAATAGTTCCTTCTAGAACCTGGAAGTAAATTTAGCATCTCTATCAGTCATGATCTTCTTGGGGATATTGTGGAGCTTTGCAATCTCTCTTATGAACATTTTTGTTATTTCACTAATGGAATTGGTGGATTAGACCGCCACAAAATGAGATACCTTGCTAATCTTGTCCACCACTACTATGATTGTGTTGTGTTGCTTAGATGTATTTCGAAATCCCGTAATGAAATCCATAGAGATTACCTTTCTTCCTAGAATCAAGATAGGATGTAACAAACCTTCCAGATTCTTGCATTCATCCTTTACTTGTTGGCATTCCATGCATTTTTCCACGAAGTCTGCTGCTTCCTTCTTCAGATTCAGCCAGTAGCAGTATCTTTTGATAGTTGTAAGAGTATTTTGATACCCTGGATGTATTGAATAACGCTTAGCATGTAATTATCTCATTATCAACCTTTTTACTTCATCATTGTTAGGCACATAGATTCTACCTTTAAATTTGACTAAGTTGTCCTCAGTGAGATGGTATTCTCCATCCTCACTACCTTGTTGTATCCTTTCCTTTACTCGTTGTTATGTTTCATCGTATTGTTCATCGATTTCATCCTCTCTACTAGGTTTGTCACATATGAGCTTACAATTTCCAAGTGATTCACTTGGATCCTCTTGCTCAAGGCATCAACAACTTTGTTTTCCTTGTCCTTTATATACCTAATCTCCAATTCAAATTCGTTTAGTGTGTCCAACCACCTAGATTTCCTAGCATTCAACTTCAGTTGTCCAAAAAAATATTGTAACTCACTATGGTTTGACATGAGCATGAAATTCCATCCAAGTAGGTAATGCCTCCACAATTTTAAAACATGAATAATCACAACTAATTCTAAATCATGTGTCACGAATTTTCCTCATTTTTATTCAATTTTCTGGACTCATAGCACATGACTTTCCATTCTTGCATTAAGACTCCACTGAGTCCCTCCTTGCAGGCATTGGTGCATTGTAATATCCCGAATGGGATATTTTATGAATTTTGCCGAAAATTAATTCAACCATAAATCACCAGAAGATTGCCATGTAAAAATACCTTCATAAATCCAAGTCGTCAACATTATAAACAATTAACCACAATATTTACGGCAAATGGAAAATAGAACATGCAATTGAATAATAGACATTATAATCATACAGAAGATCTCGGCCTTATTTTATTAATATAAACCGCTAGTACAAAAACTAGAGATGGCTGAAGCAATGGCCGCAAATAGATCTACAACAATGCCGCAAACGGCCTCCCAAAACAAACTAGAAATAACTGCAACCTATGAATCCTGAATGGATCCACCAAGGGAAAAGATGGGTGCTCGCCCACTCTCACTAAATCACCCAAGGGTTTCCGTCCTGGGGCTACTACTGAAGTAGAGAATCCAAGTTCTCAAACCTCTCACACAAACAATGATCCAATCTAAGATATCTCCAAATGACCTTTGCTTCTCCTATTATAGATCTAATTGATAGAACTTCAATCCTTTAGAAGCATCTTATTTTATTATTTTATTATTATTCTAGAAGATCCACCATTGAATCTATCAAAGTGACTCTAATTTAATTACATTTCACTTAAGTCACTTTTGGCCCCTTTTCCTCTAAATATTATTTTTCATTTAATTAAATGACTAATTAAAGTCATTTTCAATTAAGGAAAATAGTATATCGCCCATGGTACTATCTCTGGCCACTATAAGTGACTTCACAGCATCCCATCTTGAATATCTCCTCATTTCAGTTCCAAGGATCTATTACACTAAGGTGTTCTATCATGTATTCCTCCCGAAATACCACCTTGAGCGTAATTAATTGAGTTAAGCCAAAAAATAACTCAGTTTTTTGAAAGTTGCCGGAATGCGCCGGAACAAAAGGCAAACTATGCGGATGATGGAATATATTAAGCGAATGTCATCAGTCTTCATAGAAACTCCTCAAAACTCCTCCAAAAATCTCTTGGCCCCGTTGATGACACTAACCTGTATCTGTGACCTATATGCTCCCAACTCTGGAAGTCCATCCTAACCCTGTCATAGGTGATACCAAAAAAAGGAATATTACAGACCTTTCGCCCCAAGATTTGTTGCCCTCAAGCAATCCAAATATGTGGGCCACCCTGTTGGCCTGATGCAACTGAGACCCAATGCTCGGATCCCATACAAACCCCTAGGTGCTGCTATGCACCTGTGTCAAGCCACTTGGAATAGACCCCTCAGTGTCGGGATACCAAACTGATCTCTCACTGTACCTTGCATCAAACAACCCTCCCAGATCCCAATGCCACCATGCCCAATCATTGCCCAAGTCCCATGGCTCAGACTGCGTACTGCCTCTAGCTATAGTTGCTGCCCCATGAAGCGAAGTCTACCGACGTTCATAAAAAATCCATGGCTCCTACTGTAATGTACCTCTAACTGTAAAATCTGCCCCACCAACTGTGTACCAACTCATCACCTCATTCCAGTCCAACTCCCAGTCTAGGCCGAGGTCAATCCTGATCTGTGGATGTCGAGCTAGTGCTACTGAAATACTGATGGACTGCCGGTCCACAATCCATGGCCCAATGGAACATGTAACATCTCTCCTGTCCAAGTGCTCCTACTGAAATGTACCCAAGACTAAGAATGATACTCTATCAATAGAATACCAACTCATCACCTCTCTCCAATCCAACTCCGGATTCAATCTGATGCTAACACTACTCTCCTAAAGTTGGGATGGAATGTTGAATAATTTTGGACCTATGCCCCATTGTCAAAGGAATCTGTAGCATTTGTTATGTCTAAGGGCCCCTTCTCCGTTATGCTCCCTACGAAGAAGATCATATCATCAAGAGGGAACCAAATCATGATCTCCCGCCAATCTAACCTAGAAGGAGAATCCAATGTAGTGACATCTGCATATGGAACACGTTTGGAGTGCTCTCACCAACCCATACTTAACTCACGCTACTCTGTCCTGTATGCCAACGAGATCTGCCTGTAAAGGAAGGCCCCTCTCTCTATAAAAGGCCAAAGTTTATGAGATATACCGCAAGCCCCATCGATGTACTCCTAGAGAGTGTTACTCCCTGAAAGCACTGCTGCTCTGCTGACTGCACGTGTATATATTTGCACCTCATCTATGTATCGGCGCGACGATGGATGATCCACCATCTCTAAGAGCTCATCCCTCTCCTGATCAGGAATTTCATGCTCCTGCTATATACTAGCCTCCTGCAGAACTATCCCATCAACCTCCAACATCTCATGAGGATAAGTATTTGCAACTACTGCCTCCCTGCTAGATGCTCGTACATCCGTCTGCTCCTCACCCATGGCTGACCCTAAGGGTAGCCGTAGCCATCATAGACTCAATGAGAGCCTCCATATGGATCTCCTCCAAAGGACTATCATGCATGATGTGCATAGCCTCCTCCTCTGCTGACTCATGCTCCATCATATGTTGCTCTGGTTGAATTGTCACAAGTGACTCATCACCCAGAGTATCTCTCGTAGAGTCCCTTGACTGCTCACCCTGCACACTGGAATACATCTCCGGCCTACTGTCATCAACTCTGCATGACTGCTCTCGCTCCCCAGAAGCATCCTCATATGATCCCATGGATTCATCTGACGAAGAGTCCTCATCCTGGCATACAAAATGAATGTCCTTTTGTTCTGTCTCTGCCACATCAATTGCATCACTCAACCATGAGTGATCAGGCCCCCAAGGTTCTTTGCAGATGAATCAAAGTCCCTTCCTCCTCAATTCATTTATGTTGTTTGATCCACCAAATTGGAGCAACTCCTCCCTAGTCAATTGTCTCCTAAATAGCCCAATATTATGCTCAACCATCCCTTGGGCTAGCTCATAAGAAGCAGGTGAGACCAACTTCTCTCTCCTCCAAATGCTAACTCTTGGAAAATGGCCTCACAGTCTCTCATACATGATGACAGGATGGACTACATGTGTTGATTGTGTCATCATGATGTCTCCTAGTGTTGAAGAAGAATTTGAACATCTACAAATCAAGCCATCACATTCAAGATCAAACATGATGCAATATGTTCTGAATGTGGCCATACCTCCTAAAACCTCAAGCTTCTTCCCAAAGGTAGAGCCTGTACTGTTGTCCAAATCCTGAAAGATCCCTACCATCAGTCTGAGAACTCTCATCATAATGTCATCATTGTAAGGGGCTATAGGGGTAGTTAGTCTCATGATGTTCCTAAGACAAGCTGCAACTAGAAGTGTAACCCCTCCACAAGTTTCCTCCAAGAACTTGGGTTGTATGAGAGAAAACATACATGATTTTAAGGCCCAAATTAATTTTCTCCCATTTGACTATTTTATTTTGGAAAGGATTTCATCAAGTCCCTCAAGTTTGGAAAGAATTCTCCATGTGATCTTCATGTGTTTCAAATCTGCCCCAAGCGGAAGGATTTTGTTCCCTATTTCTAGTTCTTTCTGTAGGTCCCTGGATTCCCCCTTTAAAGAATGGCATAGAACCCCTTTGAGAAAGATATATTGTTCTGCTTGGTTTCATGTTCCATAGAAACATTGTGGTTCAAGGCTTCAATGGTTGTGTTGCCATGTGGGTTTAGGAGGTATTTTAAGAACTCCGTGTTTATGGCAACAATACAAAGTTATGATAACAATGAAAGGTACCAAAAAAACACCCCACATACATTAATACATTGTCCAGCCATCAATTGGAAATGAAACTAATGCCAACAAAAATGATGCATTATTGGCATGTTGTTACATTTCTCATTTCAATACCCTGCCCCAACATATAAATCTATCTCTAGCAAATAATTTAGGCTCTGGAAAATAAATTGGGCTCTAGTAAAATCATTTTTGCTCAACAAGATGAATTCATCCTAGCAAAGAAAGATAAAAAAAATATTACCCCAGATGCAAGGAAATGATCTCTCCTCAGCTGTACGCTGACTCTGGAAATTCTGCACCTGTTGGAAATGTTGTTGTTGGTTGACTTCAGACTGTCGGTTGGGTTGCTTCTACTGCTCAGAAAATTCTAGGAATTTGGGAAGGTGATCCTTGCCCAAAACCCAAAAAAAACCCAGAAATGATTTCCTTGAATTCCAACCTTCAAAATCTGACCCTGTTTCTCTTAGCTCCTATGCTGATGGCTGAGTAGGGACTGCGTAAATGAGTTGATCTACTACTAAAAAAATTTTGGGATCTTAACCCCAAAATCTACTCATAAAACCCAAAAAAACCCAGAAATGGTTTTTTCTAATTCCAACTTTCAAAATTTGTCCTTTTTGCCTAGCTCCTGTAACTACTGGCTGAGTAAGGACTACATAAATGGGCTGATCTACTGCTCATAAAATGCTGGGATTTTAACCACAAACTCTACTAAAAAAACCCATAAAAATATTGGGCAAATTCTAGCTAAATAATTTTGGCCCTCCAATATAAATTTGGCCCAGCAAAATGCCCTCCGGCAGCAATTCTACACTAGTTACTGCAATGGATTGACCAAAACACCTACATTCGGTGCTCAAAATATTCTCAAAAATTACTCTCGGACTCTTCGAGCCAATCCGACCAAAACCCAGAAATGGTTTGGCCAAATCACGATCCTCCAAAATTGACCCCAATAAGCCCTATGCTCTCCCAACATCTATTGAATACGATGTCTACAAAATGATCAACGAAATACTCAACAACACTCCAAATGTGTAACAAATAATCCCTCTTTCACTTCCTCTATCTCCCAGCTCAAATGGTTGAGACCTTCCTCCACAACTAGGTTCAACTCTCCTCCTCTGTGTTGGCCTAGAGACTGCCATGTTGTTCCAGAGATAGAATATCAATCTCAGCCCTTGGAGGTTCGCCTATAGCTAAAAATATAATGAGCCTTGCAACCAATAACAAACACAAGAACCTAGATGCGTCCTCCAGAAATACACATTCCAAATTGAGGCAACAAAATGTACAAGCTGAAGATAAACAGCTCGAACAACTGAGATCAGAATCAATGGTGCAATAATGCATGCAAAAGTAATAAATCTTCGATCTTATTCTGAAGTTGATATGTAGTAAAACCCTTGAACTTGGTTTTTCTAGTAATTTGGAAAGTAAACCCTCAGGCTGGCAAGATCACTAGCTCTGATACCATTGTAATATCCCAAATGGGGTATTTTATGAATTATGTCAAAAATTAATTCAACCATAAATCACCAGAAGATTGCCATGTAAAAGTACCTTAAGAAATCCAAGTTGTCAACATTATAAACAATTAACCACAATATTTACGGTAAATGGAAAATAGAATATGCAACTGAATAATAAGCATTATAATCATATAGAAGATCTCAACCTTATTTTATTAATATAAACTGGTAGTACAAAAACTAGAGATGGCTGAAGCAATGGTCGCAAATAGATCTACAACAATGCCGCAACTGGCCTCCCAAAACAAACTAGAAATAACTGCAACCTGTGAATCCTGAATGAATCCACCAAGGGAAGAGATGGGTGCTCACCCACTCTCACTAAATCACCTGAGGGTTTCCGTCCTGGGGCTACTACTGAAGTAGAGAATCCAAGTTCTCAAACCTCTCACACAAACAATGATCTGATCCAAGATATCTCCAAATGACCTTCGCTTCTCCTTTTATAGATTTGATGGATAGATATCAAATCCTCTAAAAGCATCTTATTTTCTTATTTTCTTATTATTCTAGAAGATCCACCATTGACTCTATCAAAGTGATTTTAATTTAATTACATTTCACTTAAGTCACTTTTGGCCCCTTTTCCTCTAAATATTATTTTTCCTTTAATTAAATGACTAATTAAAGTAATTTTTAATTAAGGAAAATAGTATATCGCCCATGGTACTATATCTGGCCACTATAAGTCACTTCTCAGCATTCCATCCTGAATATCTCCTCATTCTGGTTCCAACGAGCTATTACACTAAGGTGTTCTATCATGAATTCCTCCCAGAATGCCACCTTGAGCGTAATTAATTGAGCTAAGTCCAAAAGTAACTCAGTTTTCTGAAAGTTGTTGGAATGCACCAGAACGAAAGGCAAACTATGTGGATGATGGAATATATCAAGCGAATGTCATCGGTCCTCATAGAAACTCCTCAAAACTCCTCCAAAAAGCTCCTGGGCCCGCTAATGACACCAACCTGTATCTGTGACATGTCTGCTCCCAACTCTGGAAGTCCATCCTAGCCCTGTCATAGTTGATACCAAAAAAAGGAATATTACATGCATACTATGAAATCCTTGCCAGCATCTGCGATTCTCAACACTCATGCACTAGTGAAAATTTTCTTTAATTTCTCAAATCTTTTTGTACATTGTGCATTCCACTCAAATCTCTTCCCTTTCCTTTATAAGTTTGTAATGAAATTTCCTATTTTGGAGAAATTCTAAATAAATCTCCTGTAATATCCTACCAATCCCATGAATGCTATGGAACCATCTACGTTCTTTGGAGTTGGCCACTCCTTTATGGCTTTGATCTTATTAGGATCAACCGATATGCCTTCCTTGGAGACGATGTTCCCCAAATAGTGAATCTATGACTGAAAGAAGTCACACTTACCAATATTTTCATAGAGCTTATGTTCTCTCAATAGTTGTAGCACAAACTCCAAGTGTTTTTCATGTTCTTCTTCTATTTTCTAATAAACTGATATGCCATCCACAAATACAATGACAAAATTTTCCAAGTATGGTCGTAATACCTTGTTCATCAAGCACATGAGCGTGGCAAGAGTGTCAGTAAGCCTAAAGGGTGCCACTACGAATTCATAGTGTCCATACCTTGTTCTGAAAGCAATCTTATGAATTTCCTTCTCCTTGATTCTTACTTGATGGTAGCCTGACCTCAAGTCAATTTTAGAGAAGATTGTTGCTCCCTTTAACTAGTCAAAAATATCATCAATTATTGGTAATGGGTATTTGTTCTTGATGGTTACTTTGTTCAGTTGTCTGTAATCAATACATAGTCTTGGGGTTCCATGTTTCCTCTTCACAAACAATACTAGTGCTCCTCAAGGAGACATACTTGGCCTTCTGTAAAAAAATTTAGGCCTTTCCTTCAGTTGTAGTTTTAGCTCAATCAATTCTGGGGTGCTCATTCTATACGGAGCCTTAGGCATTGGTTCCGCTCCAGGTACCAACTCGATAGAGAAATATCTCTCTGTGAGGAGGAAATCCAGGAACCTCTACTAGAAACACATCCACATATTATTGTAAAACAAAATACCTTTGAAGCACCTTGGCTTCCTCATCTTCTATTTCTCCATCGACTCCCTCATTCTTGGAAAATTGCATGCAAACAATGTGCATCCCTTCGTGATGTTGTGTTTGTCTTGCATAACAGTGATCAGCCTCATCAATATGGTATTTTTATTTCCTTGCAACACTCTTTTCATTCCTTTCTCATCCAATCATTCTATTGCCTTTACATAACAGTGATCAGCCTCATCAATATGGTATTTTTATTGCCTTGAAACACTCTTTTCATTCCTTTCTCATCCAATCATTCTATTGCCTTTACATAGCAGTCTACCTTGGTTCAATGTGCATACAACTAGTCCATGCCCAGCAATATGCCATACCCACCCAATTGTAACACATTCAAGTGAGTTGTTGTGAGCATGACATTGAGTTCAAATGCACATGACTTCACCCAATGGTTGATTCTTCTCCTAGTCCATGTTTCCAATTGAAACGGGCATGTCTATGCAATTCCTTTTCCAATTCGAACTTTTCGATAATTTTTAGGCTGACATAGTTATAATTAGAACCTAGATCAATCAAAATAGAAACAACGTTCTCTTGTAGCTTACCTTCCATATCAATGGTTGATTCCTAGTGATCTGATTCATGGTGGTCCAATGTTGCATAAACGCTTGGCATACTGTGGGCTACTTCACCCACCATGCTTGCCTCCTAAGAATTGTATATTTTGGGTTTGACTTCCTATTGATGTGGAAAACCCCTTCTCATGTTGTTCTCGCCACAGGTCCAACACCTGAGTGGTTCTTGGCCTTCGAACTTGGGTTGCTATACATTTCCTTTAACGACAACACTGTCCTTCTTCTTATATGGTCTTGTCTGAGATGGGTGTTTCCTCTTTTTTCTTTTTGGGTTCTTCTTGGGCCAATTCTTATTTCATTCAGCAGTGCTTTTGGCTAGCCAATTATTCCCAATATCATGCCTATGCCTTGCTTACTCATAGCAATACTCTAATTTCTTTTTTTTGCGTCCTTCAGAGTCCGAGGTTCCAACAATTCAATTTTATCTCTGAATACCATAGGCAACCCACTAATGAACCTATGAATTTTAACTTTCTCATCCTTGAGATATGGGACATACCTCAATAGTCCCAAAAAATTGGTGACATATTCATCACTAGTCATCTGACCCATTTTGATTTCATAGAATTATTTTTTCTTATTGTCGTAGTAGCATCCAGAAAGATATTTCTCTTTGAATATCTTCTCAAGCTCCTTCCATGTCAACTCCTTCTCAGTAATGGCTCTAGTATTCTTCAGGTCCTCCAACTAGATGTTGGCTTTTCATTTTAAACTATATGAGGCGACTTTGGCTTTCATATTCTCAGAGTACTCATGTATTATAAAGAAATTCTTCATTCCTAGTAGCTACGCTTCAATTTCTAATGCCTTATTCACATCCCCATCAAATGTGTGTGGTTTTGCATTTTTAAATTCTTCAAGCATATGCTCCCTTTCCTTGCTTTCTGAGCGACAATGGTGGCGAGAGTGATGATGTCTCCAGGTAGCAGAACTATACGGTTTGATCAAGGCAACTACGTTATGGTCCTTCCCCTTGGAGTACTCAAAGGTTCTCCTCCTGGCACAGTGTCCTCATTTCCCTTCCTAGGCCTCTTTTAGGATCTTCTACCATTTGCTTCTTTGGTGTTTCCTTCTAACTCATGGAGGTTTTTTTGTCCCTACGACTGGTTCTCATTTTATATTTCCTTTTCCTCTGCAGTCTGAGAGACTCTAATGGTTGTGTTGATCTCAACCTTCCTTTCTTATTCTCTTACCAGCCTCTCCTTATTGGCCATAAAGCTTCTCACATCATCCTGAATACTTCTCGGGGTGTCCATCCAATCCATGGATTGATTTCCTCCCCCTTGCCCAATTGTTCTCCATTCATCATTGGTCTTGAATCCATCACTTCCATGTTGGAACTGATCCGAACTATATTTGACCATTCCAGTTCTCATCATTGTATCCTTTTTATGTTATGTTTCTTGTGATGTGATGTCAATCACACACATTGTTATACATTTTAAACAACATTTAAACACAAAATCAAGATCATCATTTTTCATTCATGGATTGCCATGGGGGTTCCTGTGGTAACAAAACAACCATGTTAACATACGAGTCATTTACAAATTATATGGAACAATCATTCAATCGTGTGATTCATACATAACTAATGATAGCAACATATTCATAGACATAATCCTGCTACCATCTAGTTATTAGTCATCATCTAACTTATCCTAGCACAATTTCAGTAATAATCAGCAAGCACAGTCCAGACTCACACAGTACCATACCATTACTTAATAAAACTTCCTCACTTTCCCATGGTAAAGCCCATCTGGTACAAGTATTGAACCCCGATGCTTTGATACCACTCTATAACGTACATGCCCCCTTCTTTCTACATTGGAGGAATTGTGTAGAATATTACTACACATAGTACGTTTTTTTTTATTGAATGGTTTAGGTGCAACTTCGAGACCCTTTCAGTGTCTCGATTCTCAATTTGAGAAATCCCCTGGAATCTGATTACCTGACTAACTCGTCATGCCTCTAGGACCTTACAAGCACATTGAACATTTGAGTATATGCTCCCCCTGGAACCTGACCTATTGGCTGAGGTGTCACGACTCTGTGACTCAACTAGCTCTCCCACTAAAGGTCTATTGCACTAGTATGGGTCCAGCCATCCAACTCTCGTACATCCCGAAACCTAGATCTCTTGATATTTCTTTCATGATGGTTACGAGCTTCTAGTGTTTCGTGGTTCCAAGTATTCCTCCATGTGTTATCCATAGGTTTCCTTGTGGCCCCACAACTCTGACGTGCCTGTAATTACCCAGTACACTTAGCTATTTGTGTTACGGGGTTTCCGACCTCTTGGGTATAGCGTTTTCCCAAGTGACATAATGTTGACATTGTTAGCACTCAAAAATGTCTTTTGGCTATGAAAGAGAAATTTCTAAGGTAATCTTTTCAAACCATGCTTGTAGATTGAAGGCTATCCCCTTCAATCCATAGAGGGCTCTCTCTGACAGATTAATCACTAAATGTTTAGCAACTAATTGTATCCTAAACAGTGGCTATATCTTCAATAAGGTGGTATCAAAATAGGGTTTTGTTGGGAAGGGTTGTAGAAATTTAAACTATTGGGAAATGGAGTCAAATATGAGTATTTATAAAGATTATCAGTGGCTAATAAAATGCTCCAAGAAACAGAGGCAAGGTAAATGATGTCTATCTATGAATATTATAGTTGCAGTATGAAAGTAGAAAAAAGGATTAGCAGTCCAACATGTGAAGCATCTAACACTGGATGAATTTCAAATGTAACTTTAGAGGAAAGTTGTGTGTATTTAACTTTATGAAATGAAGTATCTAACAAAGGATGAGTTTCATAACATTTACTTCCAGTTTAAATACTTATAAGATTTACCCATAAATGATTAATTGAGAAGGGAATCACATATACATGAGAAAAGAGACAAACTTCAAAACATCATCGTCATAAATATCTGGTATGAAAGCACTATGTACTTCCGCACTTGATATAATTAATAATCATAAAAGATTACAAAATAGAGCAATAGTTTCTTCTCCAAAACTTGAAAATCCAACCTTTTCTCCTCCATTTGATATATTATATAGGGAGAATAAATAAAGTTTTAAATCCACAAAGTATGGTAGCATAATTATAAAATATTTACAATATCTAAGAGTTTAATTTACAAAACATAAATAAAATCATATCTTTCTAGCTATTAAAATCTCTATTTGGCACATAATATTTGTCAAAGTATCTTGTGAAATTGTTGTACGTATCTCCTGCTATTCTTCTGGAAAAAGGACGAGTCATATCTATATTTTAGGATCTGGAACAGTTCATTGTTTTTTAGAATCATGCAACGTAATTTCCATACATAGACCTCCATTATATCCATGAGATACAATGAACTTGCAATTTTTTTTGAAATTGTGCAACTGTCCTATGTAACTATTTACTTATTTTAAGGCTCTTTTCTCTTATGTTCACTCATTATTTCCGCCCTCATTTAGTCACAAAACCTTTTATGACATATTACCATAGCATGTCAAATATAAACTAGTTGTCAAAAATGTGAAATGAAGCATGCCAAAATACTAAAGTAGAATTAGGTTTTTTCAACAAAATTAGGGTTTTGTATATTTTTTTGACAATGAGGTAAACTTATTACTCTTCCATATCTTCTACGGCCTGAGCAAGGAGGTTTAACTTGTCTTGGCTCCTTGTCATCCTTCTGGCACCTTTCTGTATGGTTTTGCTAGCTTTTAGGGTTTGGTGGACTTCTTTCTGCTCTTTGAAACCTTCACAATTTATTCATCTTCATCAAAAATCACCACCTTCTTGAGCTTAGGGTTGATATTTTCCTAAAAAAATAGTCTTAGTTTATTTTTAGGATGAGTATGGGGTTTTCTATGGTAAACCATAGGCTCTACTTCTATTTCTTCATCCCTTGTTTCCATGATATGTTTCCCTTTTTCAGTTTTTGATGTTTTTCATTAAAATTGGAATTGTATAGTGGATCTAGAATTTCAAAATAACCAAAAAACTCAATTCTAGTGATGTTCTTGTAATAAAAATTTTCCAAATTTAATGAAATATGTGTTGTCTTCTTCTAGCATTTGTTTCTGTTGTATTCTTGTTCTCCTCTCATAGAACCTAACCTCTTATTCTTTTGTAGAGTTTTCAATATGTTCATCAACAGGGATACAACTAGGATCTCCCTCTGCTTACTAAGCTAGGGTTTTGACAAAAAAATTAATTTTGCCTCTCCTTTGCATTTTGGGTGCAAGGTTTCTCATATGTATCTTTCTTAGTTGTTCCACTTGCTTGTTCAACTCACGAGTATATAATATATTTATCAGGCCATGATGACAAATGTCATGAGGTGAAAGCTCAATTATGGTTCTAACTTTGATAGACATTTTCAACAGACTTTGGTGAAGAAAATAGGGCAAAATCATTTTACTAAAACTTGCTAGATGACACAAAAACCTCATGTGATACAAATAAAATTTAGAGTATCTGCCTTCACAGGTAAAGAAGGGTTGCACAGTCTTGAGAATGGTAGACCATTTAGGCTTCAACACATTCTGGGGAACTCCTGTGTTCCATTCTTGGTATTAACAATCCTCCTTTAAGAAGAAATTTATGTCCACGTTTTGTAGTCTTTTCTTTTTAAACCATATTTTGCCCTTAGTAGGCAAACCCATGGCCTCTGGAATGGATTCCTTGGTGACTGGAAACTGTAGGGTTCTTATTCATTTTGTGTTTCCATCAAAAGAAAATATAAATTTATGAAACCAAATCGGGTTATGTCCATTGAAACAATGGAAAAATGACTCCCAGCCTACATTTCGGAACAATGACAACATTTATGGATAAACCTCAAAATACATTCCATCCGGCTCAAAACGCTTCACATGGCATGATCTTCCCATCTTGCAAATTCTCTAATGTTGTAAATCCTTCCACAACCTCGAATACCCCTCGTTGTATGTTGTAAACCTTTCCACAATTTTTCTGTCCACTGCAAGTTATTTTCTAAGATTGCTGGAAATTATCGTTTGAGGCAAACTTGACATTTTAGGGTTTTATGTTAGACTTCGTTATTAGGCTTCAAAATGCTGCTAAATTTCACATTAAGGATAAAAACGGATAGGACTATTAAAAACCACTTAGGCATTTGAAATGATAGGGCCAACAACTTGAAAACCTAACTTTAATTTTTTTCGATGAGTGCTAACAAAATATTTCGTAGCACCATCTCTAGCCTTGTGATATGCTAATTTCATTGCAAAAAATTAGTGAAAGCTTAGGGTTAGGTGAAATTACTTAATTTGGCATGTCCCGAGGCTTATATAGAAATTTACACAAAACATTCTGATAGGTTCTCAGACCCCTTGCACAGTTGACTGAAAATCATAACCTGTGAACCTTTATGAAAACATAAACTTGGTGCTAACATGATTGATTATTGTAAGCCTTGCACTTGTTTCTGCAAAATAATTTTTTCTTTGTTTATGTCCACTAACACTCTCATCAACACTTTTGTCTCTTTCTTAACCTGAGCTAGTTGAGATGTTTGAGGGCGGTCAATCCCAAACATTTTCAACTTCTTCCTTAATGACTACATCTCAAACTCTGTGTTTTGCAACAGGTTTTTGATAGCTTCCCCGTCTTTCGGATCTATTCCCAATTGAAAAACTAGCTTCTTATAGTCCTCATTTTGAATATGCAGTGCTCTAGAATTTGCATTTTCTTGCTTGATTTGATTTGAAACTTTCTCCAAAATCTGTTTTTCTTGACTTACTGTCAAATAGATTTGCTTAGGTCACTATAGAACATTTCCCCTTATTGTCTATGCAAATTAAGCTTTTCAGGAAGTGGAATGTCAACTATATTTATGGATAGATCTAATGTTTTAAAATCATGTCTTGGAGGAAGAGACTGAACAACAGGATGCATGAGGGAGAATTTTAATTATTTCATTTCTAAATCCATAACAAAGAGTAGTCTTGTTTGATAAGTTGGAGTTGCTTGTGTTGCTAGCTGAGTTGTCATGTTGCATCTCACCTTATGACTTTTTTCTTCAATCTGTTGATAATTCCTCTGTAAAATTTTTGTGGTGGAGGGTGTTTCTTCAATTGAAAATACTGCCAACTTAGTGAAAACAAAATAGGAGGTAGAGTACTATGGGTTTCCCAACTGCATTTGAAAACCTAGTTGATTTGAGGGTCACTCTATTAATTTAACTTTTACCTTTGCTTCTTCTTATCTTTGAACCTTTGCTCTCTTTTTCAATTGTGAGTCTTCTATCTAAAATCAATTTGATCAGGTATATTTCTCTTCAAGCTCTTCTCCCTCCCTATACGGGTTTGCCATCTATTCTTTGTTGCATTTTTCTTCTTGGCCATGTTTCTTGATTTTCCATTTTCTCAAGTTCTAGCTTGCTCTCATGAATATAAGGTGCAAAACTGATATCCACTATTTTATTTGAAATTATATGATGAGAGTCATATTTCCACTTCTCTCCTTGATCAAAGCCAAACTCCTTCATCATTTCTTCAAGTTTTAGGAGGGCCTGTCTACTATTCACGATGAATGGCCCAATAGCTCTTTCTAACTTAAAAATATACCCTTTGCATGCAAGAATGAAATGAAATTGGTCAACATTTAGACTCTTCCTTATAAATTCAAGAGAAAATATCCTCATAGGGAAAAATATTGGCAAATGATAGGGTGATACTTAAGCCCCATGTAGTCTTATCTCAATGTAATCTTAAAAAATATGTCAGCCCCCCATTCTGGTGTCCTTGTTGAGCTACAACAACTCTTTTTCTTCAGGAAAATTCCTTGGAGGTTACTAATTGTTCAAAATACTATATATAGTGGTCATGAGTGATGACAAGTAATAAGAAAATACCTCTTTGTTTTCCTTCTTTCTAACAACACTAGTCCATTAAATCACTAATTTCATTTGATTCTTTGAATCCCACATATATAGACCCAGATGACCAAAATTATCACCATGTACATTTAAGAACATATAGACTGAGAGAGATGGATATCTAAAAAGACCAAAAATAAGATAGTTCTCAAATTGTAAAATGATCAACTTGGCTAGGTAAGAAGGGTTATTTAAAACAATATCTCGTTGTAGCATCAAACTCAAAAACCATAGGGCTCGTTCATTTACTATCCATGTATCATATTCTCCCAAAAGAGACAAAATTATACTTAAGACATGTTGTGAAGCTTTAAAAAATAAGGTTGTTGGATAATTCAATGCAGGTGTAGGAATTTCAGAATTTGGTGGTAGAATGAGTCTAAATAGACCTTCCTTATTCTCTTTAGAAGGAAGTCTATAAGTGGCGTGTAAAGACTAATCTGAAAATCTCATGGGCTTCTCGACTTTAGGAAAACTAAAAGATTCATGTATTATCTCTAAAGTGACCTCAAAATATTCTCCCCTAAAGAAGACATAAAATAATTCCTCTGCGAGACAAAGGAAAACACTAACCAACAGACAAATTCAGGGAAATTATAGGTATGTGGGATAGTTACATGATAAATTCCAGACTGGATGAATCCAAAAATATTATTTGAATCATTGGAATGGTCAAGAATGTCTTCTCAAATCTCCAAAAGGTCGAAAGAGAAACGAGAATCGTAAACTTTACCTTCTTTGTCACTAAGGGTCGTATGAACATACGCCATAGAGACTGTAGGTTTTTTAGTTGATTTTGGGTTTTCTCCATATTTAAAATTTCAAAGAAAGGACAAGGAAGAAATGTTGAATTATGAGTTTCCCAGTAACTAGAGACAATGAACATTTGAATGTTGATGAGAAATTGACAATGTACACTATGGGTGTTTTTCATCATAACTCTGCAACTAGAGGACAGAAAATAATAGGCAGGATGACCTTTTATCGAAAAACATTGATGAAGTGTAAGGCCTCGCTCGCTTGCCTGGCTCTCCTGACGAGTACATGAGCTGCCACCAACTTCTAATGCATGGTTTTCATAAAATTCATTAACTACTTCCAAGGGGTTCCCATAGTGGTTTGTGAAAAGCATGGACGACCTGCCAGAATGAATTGTGGTCGTTGATTTAGAGATGGGTTGTTTATCCATGTTTTTTTTAGACAGTTCCTCGTCTTGTAACTTTCGATTACTTTAACCTGTTGAAAAGGATTTGACTCCTTGAGCTAATTCCAATGAGCAATGATCTGACCCCAAATTTGCATGCGGTTTAATTTCAAATTTATAAAAGTTTCGGACCCACTTTTATATATTTTAAGGTTGTTCTTTTAAGGCTGAAAGGTTAGCCTTGTGTACAATATATAAATAAAACTTTTGAAAAGGGAATATTATATAAAAAGTAACCTTTGACTACAACACCTTGCATTAAATAACTAGGGTCCTTGAATTCTTCACCCTTCCAAATCTTCATTCTTCTTCATTTGGGATTCCATTTGGGTAATAATGTAGACCATGGCCTTATGCACACCTTCCAATTGACTGGATAGGTGTCTCATGTCCTTCCTTATCTCATGCATGTTGTCACAGTAACACCCTCTAGGAGGAGGATAGCTAGCCATGGAATGATTGCATCTAGTAATTTCCAAAATCCAAGACTCTAAGTATTGCTAGAGTTAAGAAAAAAAAAAACAAGAAGATTGGAGGGACAAAATCTTTTTGAGTATTTGACAAGACCAATCAACTAAAAAATCATTTTAAAATCCAAATGGAAAAAAAAAACTAAAATTACAAACCAATCCATACTTTCAACAAGGGAAATGGGTTCATTAATTAGTCATTAACCATTAATCAGTAGAGTAGTAACAATATTAGTTTTATTAAGGCTAGAATTCTATGTTGTAGATAATTGAATTTTAAAATATTTTCACATTGAATTCACCCAATATCATCATAAGAAATTATGTAGAGAGAACATTAGCAATAACAATGCAACGAAACAATCTTAGGTCTGTTGTGATATCTTTGTCATAGGACTCAACATGTCTCCTTCATATCTCTGTCATAATATTTTCTCATATCACAGATAAGAAGGCCCAAGGAGACCATTGTCATACCCAATAATTGAAGCCCATTAGGGCACTATTACACCACAAGACTAAGGCTCATTAGGGCATTGTGGTGTTATACAAATAAGAAGGCCCAAGAAGGTCACTTTTATACCCAAGAACTGAATCCCATTAGGGCATCGTTACACCATAAGACTGAGGTCCATTAGTGCATTGTTACACCACAAGACCAAGGCCCATTAGGGTGTTGTTATACACCACAAGGCTGAGGCCCAGTAGGGAGTTGTTACCCCACAAGGCCGACTTACAATTTAGCAAGCCCATAGGATGGAATGATCATTATATCATTGCGAATTAATTACATATCCTAGTGTGAATTTAGTTTGGGCACACAAACCCTTCCTTTTACCCTATGAAATCCATGTTATTTGGAGTATTCTTGAACAACAAAAATGTATATGTGAAAACTAACAAATATTTAATTATATTAATGTAACTTATGAGTAAACAAATACTCTTTAAGTTGAATCATTCAATTTGGCCTTGAAATTAAGGTTGGGCGTGCATTTTTGTGAAGCAAGCCAAAATTTCCTCGCTTCACTAAAATGGATGCCCATACTTCATTTCTCGGCTAATCTAATTGATTCAAATTGTAGATTGTTTATTTTAGTATTTTACAGTGGACCGATGTAGGTGTTGGAGAGGGGTCCCCTGGGGGAAAATTTTGAGTAACTTTTTGTATGTAATTTTGGATATGCATGCTGCGCGGAAAGGTCAAGGGACTTTGGGGCAGGTCAAAGTCCCTATTTTATGTAAATTAGTTGTAAGGGTAAATTGTGGACCTCAAACCATGGTTTGAGACCATAGTATCTGGGCGTTGCATGAATATAAATAGAGATAAATGGAGTCTAAGTAAGAAATCAATCATCATGTTTTGGATCTAAGTACGTTTATGCATCTGTGATACATTTTGTATATAAATAGAGATAAATGGAGTCTAAGTAAGAAATCAATCATCATGTTTTGGATCTAAGTACATTTATGCGTCTGTGATACATTTTGTAAGTCTGGGTTGGGTAGAAAGGCTCTTGTTGGTTGTGTGCACGGAGACCTAGTTCTGGTTGTGTGCAGACTCCACTAGCTATGTGCGCGGAAGGTTAATTGTAAGGGGAAACTCTGATTGTACTGAACTGTTGAACATAATACAAGGATTGTTTTTGGCGAAGCAATGGTGTTATGTGTCTAGAATATCTGTTTACTATTATTGCTTTGAGACCGTTGTACTTATGTTATATCTGTGCCAGTAAATTTGTCTTTTATGCATGAGTATATGTTGATGGTTGAATACATGAGTAGATATGCTTAAGTTATTGCACATTGCGAAGATCTACTTCTGTTACCATTTATCTGTGACGAAGTTGATCTTTGATCCATCTGTTTTATGCATTATCTGTATTCGTATCTGATAAGTATTGTTCTGTATTTGCACGCAACTGTTTCCAATCTGCAACGAGTTATGTTATAAACCTGTTGTAGATAATTTCATTTAAAACATTTTCACATTGCATTCACCCCATATCATCATAAGCAATTATGTATAGAGAACATTAGAAATAACAATGTAACGAAACACTCATAGGTTTGTCATGATATATCTATCATAGGGCTCAACATATATACTTCATATCTCTGTCATAATATTTTCTAATATCACAGATAAGAAGGGCCAATGAGGCCACTATCATACGCAAGAACTGACGTCCATTAGGGAATTGTTACACCAAAATATGGAGACCTATTAGGGTGTTGTTTGTTGAAGAATGTAACTAGCTTCAACCTTCATAATTGTACTTGTCAAAAGAAAATTTATTATTAAAGAGAATGACTTATTAAAACATGGGTTTCATGCTTGGGCCAATGTTTTCTAGGTCAAATCACCCATTGAGGGTTTCTAGGTTTTGTCTTGAGTGATTAGATTCATTGTAATTATTATTAGACCTTTCTTGGGCTTGTGTGTCATGTGAAAAGAATTATTTTTGAGTCAAAAAGATCATTTGTCACCTCCACACCAAGTCAAACCTGCCCTCAACAAGTCGGCTTGGATTAGGGAAATTTGACCTCACAAGAAGGCTATATATTGAGAAACTCGACTTCATTTGGAGAGCATCATCAACAAGTTCAATCTTTAAAAAGCAGTAACTAGAAAAGAGTGTGAAGCTTCTAGAAAAGAAGGAAATAATATGGAAAGAAGAAAATCAATTTTTTGGGCTACGTTTCTCTCATGTGTGCGAAGATACTGGGCTGAAGCTGGAGCCAAAATTTTGTTTCTATTGCAGGATCGAAGTTCTGAATCTGGGGGGCTGAAAATCTATTGTTATGACCAAAATTTTGATCTGAAACTGCACCTTGAACATACTAGCATTGATCTCTAAGCATGATATCAGAGCTAAGGTCAAAGAAGTGATCTAGGTGGATATTGGTGGCCACCTGCCTATTCCACTTGGGGCTCCACCATTGTCTCTTTCAATTTTTTCACAACTTACTATTTTTGGAAGTTTTTTGGGTCCTGAACTTCCGACGTCATTTTGAAGCCCCAAACGGAGATAGTATGTTGAAGTTACATCCCCGGGAAGTTGAAACACCAATTTACCCAAACGGGGCCCATAGTTTTGGCGCTTCATCTCCTAGGGTTAGGTTTTTGGATGTTTAGAGTTCTCCATTGTTTCTCCATAATAAATAGGCCCTCGAGCCTCATTGTAACACAGTTCAGAGGTCTATAGCCGCCACATCTCTTCTCAGAGATTTGCTACCAGAACCCTAGCTATTTTATTTCCATCATGTTTGTAAGCATATTTCTGTGATTTGATATTAATGAAATGAAGCCTTATTTTTGCTGTATTTCTATGTTTATGGTTATTTTTGTATTCTGTTGCGTTCCTGCATAAATTTGGATCAGTGGTATCAAAGAGGTCTGCTTTTTCTCAATCCTTCTTTACATGTCCCCAACAAGGTCGGGGTATAAGGAGTTAGGGCTCGATCTGGTGGAACCTTTGCAAGATCAGCCTCGCAAACCCCGACGAACGCCCATGGGGGACGAAAATAAAGATGAGGGAGCAAGAGATCCTATCAAAATATCACTCGAGGAGGCCCTCGAAAAACAAAGGAATGCGATGATGGATAACTTTTCCCACATCCTTCAACGACTGCCCACCGACGACGCATCTACATCCAGCAGCCACTCTGGAGGCGCGACTCCCTTTAAGGTACAAGTAAACTTTGACATTCCCATATTTGAGGGTCAAATAGATGCAGATGTCGTAGATAGATGGTTGAATCTATTAGAAGGATATTTCTCGATTCATGACTTTTTCGATCGGGAGAAGATTATTTTTGCACTCCTCAAAGTTACCCCCCATGTCAAGGACTAGTGGGAAACCTACTGTGAGAAAAAGGACGAGACAAAACCCTCTCTGTTCTCAGCCGTACCCACTTTGAATTCTTTCCGAGATTCCATCAAGGAACAATACTATCCCGTGGGGAGCTATGAGGACAAGTACATACAATGGACCACGCTACGGCAACAAAGGGATCAAGATGTGCAAGAGCTAACGAATCTGTTCCATACCTTGCGCACAAAGTTGGGTATCAAAGATTCAAAGAAACATTTTGTGCTAAAGTATCACAGTTGTTTGCACAGATACATTTAGGAGGAAATGGAGTTCGTCGACATCTCCTCGCTTGGTACGGCATATCGGTATGCTACCAAGATTGAGCAGAAATTCAAACAGAAGAAGCAAGAATTTGGATCTGCGAATCAAAAGCAAAAGAAAGGTGCCCCAAAATTGCAAAACAAAGGACAAAGCCAAGGCATGGTGGCCCAAGACAACCTGCCAAAGACACAAGCAAAAAACAACACTGCGAAGCCAAAGAAGGACACGAGAAAGGGGTTTGAGTTCCATAAGAGCTCCACTCACAACACAAGTGAGTGTCGGGCTGTTACACAGTAATTTGTCACCGTCCCTGCAATCCCCGTCCCGCACATTGGAGGGCCTATTCTGTGACCTGTGAGCAGTGACATGACCTGAAACTACTTTCATGGCATCCCCCTTGACAAGGACAATCATTCCCCTGAAGACAATTTCCTGTGAAAAACCCTAAAAATAGACCTTTTGGCCTTGGCGCGACCAACCAGTTCAGCCCTCGCGCCAATGGGGGAAATCCACCAAAGAGGGCGCTCCAACTGGCGCTCTGTCCCAGTGTATCACCTGCGCCAGGCTTAATAAGGATTGTTTTTTAAAAATAAATGGCGGAAGTTTGATTCCAACCAACTCCTAAACGACTCTCTAAAATGAGTTGGGAGGTTTGGCTCTGGATCTCCATGTAGGGGAAGTGGTTTTCCACCTATCATGGAAGCTTCCTAGAGGATAGGGCCAATCCCACCATTGTAGGGATCCCAACTCCCCTTCCACCATCTATATAAGCTTGTCATTTTCCCTTTGCAAGCTAGCATGAATAGAGCTGAATCAATAGTAAGGAGATTATCGTCAAACAGCCGAAGAGAGAGAGACTTGTCCTATTCCCGACGATTTTACCGAGACGTACTCCTCTGTCGACCCACCGAAGGAAGATCCAGCGTCAGAGCTCAGGTTGTATCTTTCTTTGTTCTAAGTAATAATAAACGACTTCGATTATGGTTCCACTCAGATGTTCACGTTTTATGTTATGAGTTGTATCTTCTCTGACTGATACATAATTGCATGTATTAGGTTTTACGCTTGTGAGTTTGTTGTTTCCTCTTGTATGTGCAGGTGTTTGATCGCATCGAGCAGGAGAATTGTGATCTGCCAAAGCAAGGGACGGAAGCGCCATCCTCTCCGCAAATGACAACAACGTAGGACTTAAGGTAGGCCTCTTGTCACATCTTGTTCTTTTGCAATTAGGAACTTGCGTCTTAGTGTGACTCAGTTGTTGCTAGACCCGATTTGGGCTAGTAGGGATCGCCTCTGTCCGCAGAGGGGATTTACCTCTCCAACACGGGCCAAGCAGTCGCTGGTGGCCGAGATGAGGGCTTCTGAATCAGATGCATGCTCCGACTCTGAATCAGAACCTTACAAGATGAATGACAAAGGGAAGTAGATTATTGATGCGGAGCCCAATGCCACTGTTGCCACTACGAAGATCCAGAAGGAGGAACTAGAAGATCCAGAGGAGGCAGAGCGTCTCTTCCACTCCCAGATGTGGGTAAAGGGTTCCCCAGTACGGTTCATTGTCGAAAATGGGAGCCAAAAGAACCTCATTTCAACATATGTTTTGAAGAAGTTGGGCTTGCCGACCATAGCACACCCACAACCATACACCATCGGGTGGCTTCACCAAGTACGGGATCTCCGCGTCAGCCAACAGTGCCGCCTTCCCTATAGCATCAAGCCCTTCACGGATGAGGTATTGTGTGACATTGCTCCTACCGATGTTTCTGATGTATTATTAGGCCAACCATACTTGTGGAAGCGACACACTATGTATGAGTCCCGGCCTCACGCTGTTATTGTTACTTTGAGAAATAAATTGTATAGGATACCAAAGGTACCATCGCCTCCCACTATCTCTTTGGTTACTGCAAAACAATGCAGTAAGCTCATTTCCCAAACCAGGAAATTTGTTTTCCCGATGATCCGCCCCTAGGGCAAGAAGAAAACTGTGGCCAAGACCTCCAGACATGGCTCCTCTGCATGACAACAACAAATGGACAAGGTTGTGGAGGAGTATGGGGACATCTTCACCTCACCCACAGGGGTGCCTCTACACTGTCAAGTCAAGCACCCCATTGACCTGACCCCAGGTGTGCTGCTACCCAATGGACCGATCTATAGGCGCTCTATTATGGAGAATAATGAAATCAAGAGGCAGATTCAGGAGCTGCTGCAGAAAGTTCACATCCGGCCAAGTTCATCGCCCTGTGGGAGCCCGATCGTGTTGGTATAGAAGAAGGATGGGACTTGAAGACTTTGTATTGATTATCGGGCGCTGAACAAGATCACTGTCCAGAATAGGTACCCGATCGCATGGATTAATGACCTTCTGGACCAACTCAAAGGGAAAAATATTTCAGCAAGATCGACTCTGGGTATCACCAGGTACCAATTGAACCTCTGATGTGTGGAAGACTGCCTTCAAAGCCAAGGAGGGCCTTTTCGAATGGTTCGTCATGCCTTTCAGATTGACAAATTCTCCCGCAACCTTCATGAGGTTGATGGATGACATCTTGCGTCCATTCACCAACTCATTTGTAGTGGTATACTTGGATGCCATTCTGATCTTCAGCCAGAGTTGGGAATATCACCTCCACCACATCTGAGAAGTCCTCCAAACACTGCGGCCACATAAGTTGTGCGCCAATTTGGAGAAGTGCACTTTTGGGGCATGACCCAGGTTCAATATCTGGGATACATTATTGATGAAAGGGGGGTGCATGTGGATCCAGCCAAGATCCAAGTCATTCGGGATTGGCCAGCCCCAACCACCCTAACAGAGCTTCGCAACTCTCTAGGTCTTGCTAATTTCTACCGCAGGTTCGTGTTGGGATTCTCTCATATCACTTGGCTCTTGAGTCAAGTCACCAAGGGAGGAGCGAAAGAAAATTTCTGTTGGTCGGAATCGCAACAAAAGGCGTTCATAGAATTGAAACATCGCCTCTGTTATGCCCCAGTGCTCACATTATCAGACTTGCAACAACCATTTGAGATCGAGACAGATGCCTCTGACTATGCTATTGGGGCAGTTATTACTCAACAGGGGCATCCAGTGGCATATCACAGTGAGACATTGTCCGACACAGTTCGAAAGTATCCCACTTATGACAAAGAAATGTATTCCATTGTGAAGGCTTGTTGACAATGGAAGCATTACATTTTGGAGAAGGAGACAATCATCCACACAGACCACCGACCCCTGCAGTTCCTACAGACACAAGGGAAGTTGCAGAATGATCGCCATCAAAAGTGGTCCACATATCTGCAACAATTTCATTTGAGCATCAAGTACAAGAAGGGTAGCACCAATAATGTTGCAGACTGCCTCAGCCGACCACCGATCGTGGCCATAACCACCGTTCTCAACTCTTGTGGGCATGAGACTTCTGATTGGCCGCTCCTCTACAAGAGCGATCCAGAATTCAGCTACACCTACAAGGCACTCTTGGGGGGTATGCAAGTTCCAAATTTTCACCTCCAAGATGCACTATTATGTCACCTGGGACACCTTTGTGTTCCTTCAAGCGAGTGTGCCAAGATGAATGGGAAGCGCACTATATTCGAGTCGCTGGGCATTTTTGGGTCAAAAAAATAGTGGTAGTACTGCAGAAGTATTTCTATTGGTCGAACCTTCGACAGGATGTCAGGAAGTACATCAAATCCTGCACTGCTTGCGCCATTGCCAAACCGACCATCAATAAGCAAGGGATCTATACTTCGCTACCTACCCCTAGTCGACCTTGGGAATCCATCTCCATGGATTACATGTCAGGCCTTCCTTCGACTAAGCATGGAAACGACTGTGTTTTCGTGGTCGTCGACAGATTCTCAAAGATGGCCATTATGGCGCCCTGCAAGAAGAATATCACAGCAGAAGCCACTGCTAAACTCTTCTTTGAACGAGTGTGGGTGCACTTTGGGATCCCACAGTCTATCATATCAGATCGCGACAGCAGGTTCCTCAGCACATTTTGGTCTAGCCTCTAGTGAATGTTGGACACCAAGCTCACCAAGTCCACAGCTTTCCATCCCCAAATTGATGGCCAGACAGAGGTCATCAACAGGATGATTGTACACATTCTGCGCATGTACAATTCAAAGCATCCACGCACATGGGATGAGAGCCTTCCCTATGTACAACACAGTTATAATCGGGCTCTCCACAACTCAACCAACCACAACCCCTTTCAGGTGGGCTTGGGATTCTAGCCACTATGTCCCATTGACATAGCCATGCGATTTGCAGCTACTCAGGCCGATTTGGCTCATGTCCAGTCTGAAGCTAACAAAGCAAACAACTTCATCGAGCGCATTCAGCACATCAGCCAACAGGTTCATGGCATATTGGACAGAGCCAATGGTAAGTACAAGAAATGACATGATCAACATCAGGTGCCACACAACTTCCAGGTGGGCGAAAAAGTGTGGCTACATTTGCAGAAGGAGTGCCTCACTGGACACCACCGCAAGATTCGCTCGCTCCGATGTGGGCCGTACACCATCACCAAGGTTGTAGGGGAAAATGCCTTTGAGCTCAGTATTCCACCATTCCTTGGTCTGCACCCAGTATTCAATGTAGACTGCCTTCGTCCCTACTTCCCACCTCTATTGGACACCTCTGACATTGCAAAAGAACTCACACCAAAAGAGTTAAATCCAGACTACATGGAACAGGCCACCACAGACTGTATCATGGACATGCAAATCAAGAACACTCGCCGACAGAAGATCCAACTGTATCGGGTTGTCGAAGCTGGCCAAATCCTGCACCAAGGCAAGTGGTTCACCGGGGACCAAGTTCAACAGAATTTTCCTCATCTCATGGAGGAACTCAACGCAATGGGGACCATTGCTTTCTAAGGGGTGAGGAATGATCCAGGTGGATATTGGTGGCCACCCTCCTATTCCACTTGGGGCCCCACCATTGTCTCTTTCAGTTTTTTCACAACTTATTACTTTGGGCAGTTTTTCGGGTCCTGAACTTCTAGAGCCGTTTTGAAGCCCTAAACGGAGACCGTATGCCGAAGTTACGTCCCCGAGAAGTTGAAACACCAATTTACCCAAACAGAGCCCATAGTTTTGGCGCTTCATCTCCTAGGGTTAGGTTTTTGGACGTTTAGAGTTCTCCATTGTTTCTCCATAATAAATAGGCTCTTGAGCCTCATTGTAACACAGTTCAGAGGTCTATAGCCGCCACATCTCTTCTTAGATATTTGCTACCAGCACCCTAGCTATTTTATTTCCATCATGTTTGTAAGCATATTTCTGTGATTTGATATTAATGAAATGAAGCCTTATTTCTGCTGTATTTCTATGTTTATGGTTATTTCTGTATTCTGTTGCATTCTTACATAAATCCGGATCAAGAAGGTTGAATATCACTTTGTTGGCAATTACTTGAAGAAAGGAAAATCAATTTTGGAAGAAAAGGTTACACCCTTTATGGAAAGTTACTTGAAGATGGGAATCAATATCGCGTGAATTGTAGGAAGTCGGATTGGAAGGATCATCTAAAATATTTTTAGGAGATTCAAGAGTGAAGGATTCTTGGTTGCACTTACAGGTACTCTTGATGATGACAATGTAAGTGGAGCATCAAGACATATGATAGGAGAAAGTGGATAACTTAATATTCTATCGAAGGAACCATCATCTCATGCAGTGGAGTTAGGAGACAACAATAGTTATGCAGTTAAAGGCCTTGGATCTACATCATTGAAGCTAGAAAATGGAGTAAAGATACACCTCAACAATATACTCTATGTTCTAGGTTTGAAAAAGAAATTACTTTCAATTTCTTGATAAAGGAGATAGGGTTTCCTTTGTAAATGGTAAAGTTCTGGTTTGGGAAAAGATTCAAGCATTGATAAGGTAAAAGTTATTGGATTTCGTAAAGGAAGACTATATAGAGTTATAACACCATCTTCTTAAGCCCTAGTTCACATGGATATCAATCCTATTGAATTATGGCATAGAAGATATGGGCATATATACACTGCAAGATAATGTTGTCACTTAGTAAAATGGTAAATGACATCCCCAATATCAAAGATGATCGTGAAGGAGTATCTAAGGGATATGCTCTGGGAAAGAATACAAGGAATCCTTTTACAAGAAGTGACACAAGGTTTAAAGAAATATTAGACCTCATTCATTCTGATGTGTGGGTTAATGTTTATCAAATCTCTTGGAGGCCATCTATGTGACCTTCATTAATGATCACTCTAGAAATACATGGCTCTATCTTCTCAAGACAAAGGACGAAGTATTTAAAAATTTCAAGGAATTTAGATCTGAAGTGGAGACCTTAACCAAAAGAAATATAAAAACTTTGAGATCCGAAAAAGGAAGAGAATACACTTCAAAAGAATTGATTACATATTGTAAAGCAAGTAGTAAGAAGGAGCTCATTGTTCCCTATAACCCAGAGCATAATGGAATTTCAAAAAGGAAGAATAGAACAATTGAAGAATGCATAAACTATTTTACCAAAAGATAAGTATCTTGTTCCTTGTTTCCTTTGATATGTTTGGTTTCCCTCTCATATCAATATTAGTTTATATTATATGTTAATAAGCTTCTCTTTGTATTTTCCTTAGTAGGAAAGATTGCAGAATAAACAAAGGTTATGGAGAATACTTCATAGGATAGACTTGAAGCATGGAAGAAGTTATGTAGCAAAGAAATCCCTTCAAAATTAATGTCTTACAAGGTTTTTTAAGAAACAAATCAAGGTATATCTCAAACTATAAGCTTTGTTATAAATTTCCCTTCTTGTAAAAGGTATGATCATTCTTTTAAAATTTGATTTAAATTACTAACATTGTTATGTCTAGGGTTTTGAATCATAAAGATTCTTATTAGGGTGATTAATAATTAGATTGAATCTAACCTCATTATATTATCCTCTAATCATTCTTATGGAACCCTAAAAGGTTCATTGTAAAACCCTAACCTAAGGGTATGCCAATATTGATTATTAAACCCTAGTCTACATAAGGTTGTTAATGAAATCTAGAAAACCTATTCATTTTTTATGTTTAGGGGTTTGGTATTGTTACAATAGAAACCCTACTCCTTTAGGTTTCGTTGTTAATGTCGAAGTTATGTAGTGAAACCCTAAATATTTAGGGTTTGGTAAATTAGATTTTATAAGAAAGACCCTCATATTAGCCAAAAATGAGGTCCTATGAATGAAACCCTAGGTGTATATCCATCTATATGATCAAAACCCTAGTCTATATAAAAATTTTAACTTCGATGTATTGATGTTTGTCTTGGGTTTACCTAGTAGATATTTATCTGAAATGCATCCAAGATACGTATATGTTAGCATGTTGTCCTAATTGTTAATGTCCATGTTTTAGTTTGTGAAACCTAGGGTCTATAAAAACTCTAGTAGAAATTGATATTCTAGGATATGATATTGTTTTCAATATGATTTAATCGAGGGTTTGCAACAAACCCTTGTAAAAATCTGTCATGTAAAATCATATTGTTGAAACCTTAGTTAATACTATGATTGGATTGTTATTGGATCACTGATATCTAAGGTTGTGTCTCAAAGATGGAATCTAGGGTTTACATTAAGTCATGGTAGAATTTTTCATATATCTCTGAAAGTAATATTGAGGCCCTAGATATCATGAGACTAATATCTTGATTGAATTGTTCGAAGTCTTGATGATGAAGTCTAGGGTTTATGAAAAAACCTTAGTAAGAAATTGATGTCTAGCATGTAAAAAGATGCGTCTCATGAACCTAATTAGGTTTAGTTGTTTAATGTACAAAGTCTAATGCTTCCATTATAATATTGACATGATTTTGATATAGCTAACTTCATGCTTTTGTATATTTGTTTTTGGTTGTACTTGCTATTAAATTTTTGCAGGTACATAATCTTCAAGATAATAAAGTTGTTTGTATAAGCATGATGAAGGAAGCATATGAATGATGATGATCATTGAATGAATCCATGAAAGGTTCTTCGATGTTATAAAAGAAGTGGTTGATCTCCCTAAGTTAAGAGGGATTCTAGATAGAAGAAAGAATACATCTCCCCAATTGAGAAGGAGGGCATATTATGATACCTTGGAGAATAAAATGGAGAATGAATTGGTGTTATTGAAGAAATGAAGAAGAAGAAAGCTTCCGACAAATTGAATATAGATAACTTGATGATGATATTAGTAGCATCTGAATAATTTAGGACCCATAAGGTTTGTGCTTACTTGTATATTTGAAAGTTTATTATTGATTAGGGTTTGTGTTTGTACAGGTAAAATATATCCACAAGAAGATTGAACACTCTGGAAGCATGGTTGGACAAATGGATATATCTAGTTTGATAGGGAGAGTTGAAGCATCTAATGGCGGATACTTGGGAGGAAATTTGGCTGGCCTTTGTGTTGATGTTTAGATCCCGAAGAGGGATGGTGGCGTTGGTTTTGGAGCTCTGAACTTGGATACGCACCTAAATCCCTAGATTGATGGTTAGTAAGTAAGCATGATGGTACCTAGACTAGATGAAAACTTCAGTCCATCTTAGTCCCACGCGGATAGATTGCCCTAGTCAGGAATCTAGTCCACAACACCGAGTTTGTTAGAACTCTTCATAGTTCAAGATCATTTTGAAATCTTCCATGTACTTGTATATATATGTAATTATGAATACCTCCCTAGTTAAGAGGGCTTGTTGAAGAATGTATCTAGCTTCGATCTTCATAATTGTGCTTGTCAAAATAAAACTTATTATTAAAGAGAATGACTTATTAATGCATGGGTTTCATGCTTGGGTCAATGTTTTCTAGGTCAAAGCCCCCATTGAGGGCTTCTAGGTTTTTTCTTGAGTCATTAGAGTCATTGCCATTATAATTAAACCCTTCTTGGGATTTTCTATCAAGTAAAAATAATTATTTAAGTCAAAAAGATAATTTGTCACCTCCACACCAAGTCGACCCTGCCCTCAACAGGTCGGCCTAAATTAGGGCAATTTGACCTCACAAGAAGCCTATATATTGAGCAACATGACATCATTTGGAGAACATCATCAACAAGTTTGATATCTAAGAAACAGTAGCTGGAAAAGCGTGTAAAGTTGCAAGAAAAGAAGGAAAGAAGCTCGAAAGAAGAAAATTGAGTTTTTTGGATACCTTTTGCTCACATATGCGAAGATACTAGACTAAAGCTAGGGTCGAAATGATGTTTTTGTTGCAGGGCAAGGTTCTAAAGCTGGGGGGCAAACATATGTTGTTGGGGCTGAAATTCTGATCTGAAACTGCACCTTGAAGCGTTGACACTTGGAAGGCTGAGAAAAGGACATCTACAAGGAGGAAGGGTTGACTTGGTGATTGGAGGAGGTCTTTGTCTAGGTCTAGAAGTCTAGAATTGTCTCATCTTGATTTGAATCTACTGAAGGAAAAGTTTTTGACTGGGTTTTCCCCTTATAGGGGTTTTTCCCTGGCTATGCGCCTACATCTTGTGTCTCTTGTTCTTGTGATATTCATACACATATAATTTGGTAATTTCTTGATGAAAGATAAACTAAATAAAAGTAAAAAAGGCCAACATAATTCACAAGTAATTATCAAGAAAGAGGAATCAACCCCTAAAACTTATTAACATTGATTTCTCAACATTGTTACACTACAAGGCTGAGGTACAATTTCGAAGACCCATAGGATAGAATAATCATTATATCACTGCTAATTAATAACATGTTTTGGTGTGCATTTATTTGAGGCATACAAACCCTACCATTTACCCTATGAAATCCATTCCATTTGGAGTATTCTTGAACAACAAAAATATATATGTGAAAAATTAAAATTACTTAATTGTATTAATGTTAGATATCATTTTTGGGATTCAACTGCGTTAAGTAAGTCATTCATCTATGACCATTTCCATGAGAGGTATTTGTAATTGACTAATTTCTCATGATTTTTGAATAGCCCACTTAGCACTCATTGCATCGGGTGATGCTCATAGGGGTGAAGAAGTGGGATTGAAACTAGTGAAATGAGTCACATAGCGTCAATCATCACTTCCGGGGCTTGCACCTGGTAACCAGGACTTCCTAGGAGGTCACTCATCCCAGAACTCCTCTGGCTCAAGCGCGCTTAACTGTGGAGTTTTCCCCCACAACCAAGCCCACTTAACTTGCTACCCCATTTGCAAGCTAATGCTTTTATTAATGTTACTTATGAGTAAAGAAATACTCTCCAAGTTGAATCATTCAATTTTTCCTTGAAATGAAGGTTGGACGTGCATTTTTGTAAAGCGGGCCAAAATTGTCTTGCTTCACTACAACGCACACCCAGGCTTCATTTCTTGGCCAGTTTGATTGATTCAAATTGTAGATTATTTATTTTACTATTTTACACACTTTTACATTGTTATAAATTTACTAACTAGTAGAGTAGTAACAATGTTAATTTTCTTAGGGATAGAAGTCTTTGTTGTAGATAATTGCATTTTAAAACATTTTCACTTGCATTCACCCCATATCATCATAAGAAATTATGTACAGAGAACATTATCAATAACAATGCAACGGAACAGTCATAGGTTTGTCACAATATCTCTATCATAGGGCTCAACATATCTGCTTCATATCTTTGTCATAATATTTTCTCATATCATAGATAAGAAGGCCTAAAGAGGCCACTATCATACTCAAGAACTAAGGCCCATTAGGGAATTGTTACACCACAACATTGACGTCCATTAGGGTGTTTTTACACCACAAGACTGAGGTAAAATTTCGTAGACCCATAGGATGGAATGACCATTATATCACTTCCAATTAATAACGGGTCTTGGTGTGCATTTATTTGAGGCACACAAACCCTGCCTCTTACCCGATGAAATCCACGCCATTTGGAGTATTCTTGAACAACAAAAATATATAAGTGAAAAATTATAAATATTTAATTGTATTAATGTTAATTATGAGTAAAGAAATACTCTCCAAGTTGAATCATTCAATGCCTCATTGAAATGAAGGTTGGGCGTGCATTTTTGTGAAGCATGCCAAAATTGCCTTGCTTCACTAAAATGCACACGGACTTCATTTCTTGGCCTATTTGATTGATTCAAATTGTAGATTGTTTGTTTTACTATTTTACACAGTTTTACATTGTTATATCTTTACTAACGAGTAGATAAGCAACAATGTTATTTTTCTTTGGGATATAAGTCTCTCTTATAGATAATTGCATGTTAAACATTTTCACTTTGCATTCACCCAATATAATGATAAGAAATTATGTACAGATAACATTAGCAATAAAAATGCGATGGAACAATCATAGGTCTGTCATGATCTCTGTCATAGGGCTCAACATATCTCTATCATAATATTTTCTCATATCACAGATAAGAAGGCCTAAAGAGGCCACTACTATACCCATGAACCGAGGCCTATTAGGGCGTTGTTACACCACAAGACCGAGGCCTATTAGTGCATTGTTACACCACAATGTTGAGGTACAATTTCGCAGATCCATAGGATGGAATGATCATTATATCACTGCCAATTAATTATAGGTCCGGGTGTGCATTTATTTGAGGCACACAAACCTTGCATTTTAACCTATGAAATCCATTCAATTTGGAATATTCTTGAACAACAAAAATATATAGGTGAAAAAATTAAAAAAAATTAATTTTATTAATGTTAGTTATGAGTAAAGAAATACTCTCCAAGTTGAATCATTCAATTTGGCCTTGAAATGAAGGTTGGGCATGCATTTTTATGAAGCAAGTCAAAATTGTCTTGCTTCACTAAAATGCACGCTCGTGATCCATTTATTGGCCAATCTGATTTATTCAAATTGTAGATAGTTCATTTTACTATTTTACACACTTTTACAATGTTATATCTTTTCTAACCTGTAGAGTACTAATAGTGTTAACTTTCTTAGGGCTAGAAGTCTATGTTGTAGATATATGCATTTTAAAACATTTTCATAATTTTCACATTGCATTCATCCCATATCATCATAAGAAATTATGTATAGAGAACATTACCAATAACAATGTTGTGAAACAGACATAGGTTTGCCATGGTATATCTATCATAGGGCTCAACATATCTCCATATCTCTGTCATAATATTTTCTCATATCGCAAATAAGAAGGCCTAAAGAGGTCGATGTCAGACCAAAGAACTGAGGCCCATTAGGGTGTTGTTTTTTTTTTGTTGGTAAATATTCACATTATATTAACATGGAAATACACATAGATTACATGCAAAAAATCTTGGGGGGTCTTCGCCCATCACCGATCGAGGTTCTTTTCCCTTGGAGAGAGAAACTAGAGAACCTTTCTAGAATTTTCAAATCAAGTCTTATGTAACACATCATCAAAACAATTTTTAAGCTAAACATTACAAAATTCAAAACCCTCATTCTATGGTGGGACCAAGCCACTGAGAGGCAGCCCTTGAAGAGAAGACAAAAAATTAAAAAAAAAGTGTTGTATTGTTACACAACACAAAAATGTGGTTCGTCCTTGAGCCACTCAGTTCTTCTTCTATCCCCATGGATCCAGAACCTACATCCTTACTAAGGTTGTCTTCTTGCTCCTGGTACAACATGCATAGGGGTAAATAGGGATCATGCTTGCCTTAGAGCTCTTCGAACAGATTAGGAGGGGTTAGCCACATCTCCTCTCCCCACAACGGTGCTCTCCAACAGAGAAAAATGACCGCCACTATTGCTCCAAGTCTAGGTCTCATGCCTATCCTCGACCATTGTTCTTTTCGCCCTGTTATACCTGCTCCTTCCTTTGGCGGGTAGAGGCAAAGATTTGGTCATGTTTCCTTGTTCAATATACTTTGAGGGTTACTGGGGTAGGGTGGTTCATACTTTTTCAACCAACCATCCCATTTCCTCAAAGTGATTCCAACTCCTTCTACCTACCAGAACAAGGATTCTACCCGATTTCAAGTAACAGCTAGGTGTAAGGCCCCCATGTCCGATCATTAAGCAACAAGGAAAAATCTCGTCCTTCTGCTACAATTACCAGAGTGGGAATTGTCTCGACACAATTCTGGCATATGGACTTGCAAATCCTTCCTTTAAGGGGTATCAGACTACACTTACTGCTGAGACTATAACATCATTTGAGAACCATCTCTGTGAGCATAGGGGGCCCTCCCTGGTCCTAGCCACCCATTGCAACTTAACCACCTCCCATGGACAAAATCTCCTTTTTTGTATCTGTTGTAGTCTATTTTTCCATAACCGTGTTACCTTACCATGGCCACTTCTCTCATCATTTCCTACTTCTCTTTCAATTCTCCTCCATCTCCCTCATACTCCTTCAGTTTGGCACCACTCTTGTTCTCCTTCTCCTGGTTCCAACTTAAAATTCCCTCGTCTCCTATATTATTCAAAGACTTCCTTTCACCAATTCTTTCCTTAATCATCCCTTGGGTGGTATTTTATAGCATTTCACACTTCCCACTCCTTCATCATGGATGCTTGTGACCTTGACTCTACCATTATCCAAACCACTCTTAGTTTGAAAAAACCTAGTTTACAATCTTCCTTCGGATCAACCTGATACGATGGTTCACATGTGCTACCTCTCTCACCCCAACTGATCTCAACTTATTTTATCTTTTTACCTCGGTATTAGCCTCATTAGTGTTCACCGCCTCAGAATTCCAAGGTTTAATTTGACAATTGGCATGCCATCTTCTGCAACAAAAAATTGATTCAACAATATGCCCAACTTCTTTCTTTCGCTTCAACGAAGATTATGATGTAGGGAATGAATACTTTGGTGCAACTTCTACCACGCAGTCCTAACCTTCACATGATTTTATTAGCCGTCACATGTTAAAGTACATTGTCACTGGTGCACCTGGTCCAACATATTGTGACTCTCGCCTTTAATTATGTTGAAGATTTTTCATTCAAATACATAATTATCTTCTTGGCCTTGAGTGCTTCTTTTTGCACTTGTTTCTTGCATAGATCGATGCTCATTTCCGATCCTCTTATCATAATATTCTACTATGTAATTATATGAATATATTCCCATATAGAACAAACTTTGAATAATGTCATCGCAAACAATTTGTCTAGCCTCAATTAAAGAAATATTACCTTTAAACTCTGTTTTCAAATCTTTATTTCATCTTGACCTACTTATACTTACTAGCAAGTTGATTATTATTTTCATTTGCTATGTTCAAATGCCTCTCCTTTGCATTCCACTGCTCCCTTACAACGACCAAATCATCTTGGGTTTTCTCTAGTTCAACTTCTAAAATTCTAAGCTCTTCCATTACCTTTGTCAATTTTTCTGAGGGGTCATCTGATTTAGCTGGAACCACAATGGTGCAAACATGATCTTTAATTGACTATTGTACGCTCTACACTTGTTACTGCAAATAACAACCTCTTAAATTAGGTCAACTGATTCTCCTATTAATAACTTTTTTTATTTTTCAACTTGAGCCAACCCAGTTGTTTGAGTGCGCTCAGTCCCAGGCAATTTTAACTTCTTCCATAATGATAACACCTCATTTGAAGGTCCTTATGTTAATTTGATTTGTATGTCTTCTTCATCCTTTGTTTGCATTTTAGTCCTCTTTTGTGACCGGGAATCCTCCATCTCAACATCTATCTTCTCAAGAGCAGTGCTCTTCAAAATATTCTCTTTTACCACAGGGGTTTCAACATACATTCTTTGTTGCACCCTACCACATGGCCAAGTTCCCTAATTTTCCATTTTCCCAATTTATGGTCTGCTTTCATGAATATAAGGTGCAAAATTAAATTCCACCTTTTAATTAGAAGTTATATCACGAGGGTCATATTGCCACTTTTCTCCTTTCTCAAAACCAAACTCCATCATCACTTCCACTTGTGTAAGGGCCTCTCTGTTGTTTACAATAAACGACCCTACAGTGTTCTCTATCTTAAAAATATACCCTTTTCGTGCAGGAACAAAATGTACTTGGTCAACACTGAGACTTTGCCTTACAAATTCAAGAGAAAATATCCTCATAGGAAAAAAAATTAGCCTTGAAATGAAGGTTGGGCGTGCATTTTTATGAAGTAGGCCAAAATTGTCGTGCTTCACTAAAATGCATGCCCAATCTTCATTTATTGGTGAATCTGATTGATTAAATTGTAGATTGTTTATTTAATGATTTTACACACTTTTTCATTGTTATATATTTACTTTGAGCTTAAATATTTATATTTCAGATTTCATACATCATTCTAAGTTTTGCTTCGACTTGCCTTGTGTGGAAGTTGTGTATAAGTGGGAAACATAGTTATGTAGGATATTTGTCAAACATGTTGCAAAGTTATATCCTAAGGATAGGAATTGTCCAATCATGTCCCTTTTCAAATTTCATTACCAAGAGTGTAATTGGTTTGGCTTGGAAGTGTATATTTGTTCCAACTGTGATCATTGACAGATATGATCAGTGGTTATTCTTGAAGACTTGAATTTCAGAGTATAACATTTCCTTTATCAAAATGACTCTACTATGTTGCATAAATGATTTTATATTTAGGTTGGAATGATCATTATTGCACAGTCAGTTAGGCACAGGTTCCTGTGTGCATTTATTTGAGGCACACAAACCTTGACTTTAACCCTACAAAATCGATCCAATTTGGCATATTCTTGCACAATAGAAATTTCTATGTGCAAAATCAATGTTAATTATGAGTAAAAAATGAACTCTCCAAGTTGAATCATTCAATTTGGCCTTGAAATGAAGGTTGGGCGTGCATTTTTGTGAAGCATGCCAAATTTTCCTTGCTTCACTAAAATGCACACTTAGGCTTCATTTATTGGCCAATATGATTGATTAAAATTGTAGATTGTTTATTTAATGATTTTAAAACACTTTTGCATTGTTATATATTTACTTTGAGCTTAAACATTTATACTTCAAATTTCATACAACATTCTAAGTTTTGCTTAGACTTGCCTTATGTGAAAGTTGTGGATAAGTGTGAAACATAGTTATGTAGGATATTTTTCAAACATGATGTAAGGTTATATGCTAAGGTTATAAATTGTCCAATCATGTCCCATTTCAAATTTCATTACCAAGAGTGTAATTGGTTTGGCATGGGAGTGCATAGCTATTATGACTATGATCATTGGAAAATATGATCAATTGTTATTTCGACATACTTGGATTTCAGTGTATAATATTTCCTTTATGAAAATTACTATGCTATGTTGCATAAAATAGTTTTATATTTAGGTTGGAATGATCATTATCGCACACTCAATTAAGTTCAAATTCTGGTGTGAATTTATTTGAGGCACACAAACCTTGACTTTAACCCTACGAAATCGATCCAATTTGGCATATTCTTGCACAACAAAAAATTCTATGGGCAAAAGTATTGTTAATTATGAGTAAAAATGTACTCGAAGTTGAATCATTCAATTTGGTCTTCAAATGAAGGTTGGCCGTGCATTTTTGTGAAGTAACCCAAAATTGTCTTGCTTCACTAAAATGCACGCCCAAGCTTCATTTATTGGCCAATCTGATTAATTAAAATCTTAGATTGTTTATTTAATGATTTTACACACTTTTGCATTGTTATATATTTACTTTGAGATTAAATATTTATACTTCAAATTTCTTACAACATTCTAAGTTTTGCTTCGACTTGCCTTATGTGAAAGTTGTGTATAAGTGGGAAACATAGTTATATAGGATATTTGTCAGAGATGATGCAAGATTATATCCTAAAGATAGGAATTGTCCAATCATGTCCCATTTCAAATTTCATTAACAAGAGTACAATTGGTTGTGCCTGGGAGTGCATATTTGTTCCAACTATGATCATTGTCAGATATGATCAATTGTTATTCTGATAGACTTGGATTTCAGTGTATAGCATTTCCTTTATGAAAATGACTATGTTATGTTTCATAAAATGGTCTTATATTTAGGTTGGAATGATCATTATCGCATAGTCAATTAAGTACAAGTCTTGTTGTGCTTTTATTTGAGGCCCACAAACCTTGACTTTAACCCTACGAAATCGATCCAATTTGGCATATTCTTGCACAACATAAATTTCTATGTGAAAAATTAATGATATTATGAGTAAAAAAGTACTCTCCATGTTGAATAATTCAATTTCGCCTTGAAATGAAGGTTGGATATGATTTTTTTTTAAACTGGCCAAATTTGTCTTGCTTCACTAAAATGCACACCCGAACTTTATTTATTGGCCAATTTGATTGATTCAAACTGTAGATTGTTTATTTAATTATTTTACACACTTTTGAATTATTATATGTTTACTTTGACCCTTAAATCATTATGCTTCAAATTTCATACAACATTCCAAGTTTTGCTTCAACTTGAATTATGTGAAAGTTATGCATAAGTTTTTCTTCAACTTGTTGTTGGGCAGAACAATTGTCCTTTTAATTTTGAGCAATAGTTGCAACTCTTCACATTAATTGTCAAACTAGGTAGGTTTTGTAATTGCAAGGCTATTACGCAAAATTATGTAGAGGAAAACAATGACTAGTGCTAATGAATCTTAAACTCAATTGTTGTAATCAAACTCTCATCAATTCAAGACTTTGGTTGTTACACTCTCAAGCCTTGTTCACACTCTCAAGAAATAAACACACAATGCAAAATAAAACTAGTATATCACATTGTCACTCTTATTCAGAAAATAAGAGCACTCCTAGAAACCATTCTCTCAACAATTGTTGAAATGCACATTCAAATGAAATGAACACAACATCAAACTATAATGGGAATTAAATAACTTCCACACTAACAAAGGGGTTGGTCAAAGACTTATGTTCTTACACAATATAGAAGTTAGGATTCTGCAATCATTACATTATCAACAAAACTAATAATAACAGTAACAACAATCACACATGCATTATAACTGAGAGGAAATAAATCGAACAACTACAATACCTTCCTAAAAAGTGATCCCTACTAAGGAGGGTCCTTCCTTCCTAGCAGGGGTTGGTACACTACACAACACACAAGCTAGTCAACATAAAGGTATGGTGCCATTCCACAATTTACTAATGTTTATTAGAATTGTTGCATGTTTTAGATCATTGGAGTGACATCTTAGCTATAACTTAATGGAAATTGTATTATGGTATATATGTGCACTTTGATATGATGTAATATGATTATGGTTCCATTTCATATGTTGTAATATTAGAATTTTGTCATAAATATTCAACATTGCATGAAATAAATAATAAATTTTCATTTTGAATTATTTTTTTGCAAAACATGGGTCTTTAAAAAGATCCAGTTGATCTTGAAATCGATCCAAAATATGTTGGGTTTGGTTCAGACATTCGAGACAAAGGTGATGGGATTGATGGAGAGGATACTGATGCAGATGAAAATGATCATGATAGACATGATGATGCTGAGCAATTTGTTGATAGTAGCCAATGACATTGATCATATAGACTCCATCATGGATCATTGTTGAAAAACCATTATGATGCATATTTTCATGTTTATTATCATATGTATCATTTTCACCTGCAATACCATATTGAGTTGTATCATTTTGACTTATATCATTTGGATGTGTATTCTTTGGGTTTGCATTATGTGTAGCTAGTCATTGACCAACAACTTCATATATTAATAATATAAAAATACAAGTTATAGTTAAAAAAAAATATCTTGTTATTTTATTCCAATGTTGTGGTGTGGTCTATAACTATAATAAACCTGAAAGAACTCAAATCTAAAAACCTTTATGATATGAATTTGGGCTTGCATTATGTGTAGCTAGTCATGACCAACAATTTTGTTTATAAATAATATAAAAATATCTTTTATAGTTAAAAAAATGTTATTAGTTTGTATGGGATTCCATTTCCCTAAAATATCTTTATAAGTGGTATGCTTGTTCTAATTAATTTTCTCGATCCATCTCCTTCATGTTGATTTGGAGATCGAAGTTTCAAACCCACAACTATGGTTCATCATCAGGATATAAAAGAATATGGAGAACTGATCAAACCCTAGTATTTAATAAATATGGAATTTTTTTTAGGTTTTTTGGAAATTGGTAGACAATGAAAATGATTAAGAAAAGATTTTATACATATATTATCAATGGAGTGATTATGTTATTAATAAAATTATTAAATTGATATGTATTAAACAATAATTAAGATGGTTTTCAAAGAAAATGAAAGCTTAATATATTGTTGGAGAACGAATACACGTTGATAATTAATTTTAAAGAAGATTTTTGTGAAGGAATGATTATGGAGTTCGATGAAGAATCACAATTTGACGGAATGATGTTTACCGGATTAGTGGATACATCGGTCGAAGGGAGGGGAGACCCTTTATTCTTGTGAACAAGTTTGACCGCATGCCACACATGCGGATTCGGATTTGACAGCAAGGCCGAGTTGACTAGAAGACCGAATTTGACCATAGACTGATGTTTGACCAGCATTGACTTGCAGTTGTTTAACCAAGTTTGATTGACAATTGACTTGATTATTGGCACATATTTCTGGAAAACAATCTGATTTGCAACCTTGCTGAAAAGACTATTTCTCCTCGAGAAAAGATTGCTTTGTTTACTCCCAAGTTTGGGTTTCCGAGGTGAAAAAAATTTGGTGTCTATTGTCCATGGGTGTCTTATTTATGATCTTTACTGTTTTTGCTATATTTGCTGTTTATATTTTCTGAGTATAATTATTCAATGATAGCAGTAGCATAAAAGCACTGTTTGAAAATCAGAAGTAATTATCAAGGAGAAAATTGTATTCTACTGCACTTGCCATGGAATTTCAACATCTCCAGACTCAAATCATAAGTAATCATCAAGCAGAAAATTGTACTCTGCCATGGAATTTCAACATCCTCTAGTCTGGAGAGTGGAGCAAGATCATTGAAATGATAGTGACGGTTTTCCAATCATGCTTTTAGGATCTCATGGTTTGTGGTTAGGAATTTCTTCACCTAGTGAGTTTGAGTGGTAACACACATTTTGATATCTTCAAAAATATATGAGCAATGAGGAATAGATAAAGTTATATTAATTCATATTATTGTTAAAATAATTTTGTAAAAATGATGCTCCAGGAATTGTCTTTCTAGTTTCTCTTCTCTTCATGGATTATGCTAAATTAGATTATCATTTAGTTAGTAATCTCCAGCCCAGCCTAGCCTACAATCATTAAATTTAATCATAGGAAACTGTTTCACTGATATGCACGATATAGAATCTAGATCACCGTAATAGTAACCACAAATAACTGGGATGTAGCCTAGGTTCGAAGTGTTAACATAAAATCAAATATATTGATTCCAGCTGGAGGATGCTACTTGCAGAAAAATAGCCCATTTTTTGTTATAAACTTAAAAGCTATTACATTAAAACAATGGAACAATGCCCAACTCTCACTGCAATTGCTGACTGCATCCAAGATTTCGAGAGCACTCCTTGTAGTTCTGATATCTACGATCACATGTTGACAATATACGGCTATAGAGTAAAAGTACTTTATTTTATATTTGAAACCAAAGGAGAATGATATTTTTCAAAATTTGCTTCCAAATAAAATTACTCTTTTGAACACAGTTTGGCTATATTCCACCAAACATCTCGTAGCGATGATACAATTTTCATGCCGGATGCCTTATAGGGAAGACACCAATCTTAAATAGAAAGTAATTATGATTTTAATATAAAATGAGAAACCAAGTACAACACCTTACCTCAACGTTCACTACCCATTATGTAAGGCAAACATATTAAGGTTTTACTCCTAACTGAATCTCAGTGCTGGAGATGCGTATACCACTCAATATGTAGCCCCCAAATGAGCTCATTTGCATGTAAGGGTGTGTTCTAGAAGGAAGAACCTGCAAGAATATATGTAATGAATAATTTGATGAATGCATTCCGCAAATTTATCTTTCAGTTCATTTTGGGACTATTTGAAATTTAGCCTGAGAGAATTCATTTTTTTTATTATGTTGAGCAAAAAGAGGATACAGCTACTCTGACGAGAAGTCAATCAACATAAATACATACTACAGTTCTGAGGTCAAAAAGCAGAAGGTATGAAAAATCACCTTAGCATCTAAATAGCAAATATAATGCGATAATCAAAAGTTAAAACAAAAAAACTTCTGAAGATGGATAGGTAAAATGTCTACCATAAGTTGTTTTCTCCGCTAGCAAAGTAGGGGTTACTTCAACCAGTGTGTCTACCAAAATGGTATTTATTATAGTCTACCATAATGTCTACCACGTTTTGGTGACATCCCACGTTGTCAATATTTTATAATATATAGAATCTTACCAAGTTCACCAGAACTCCCAAAACTATGTAATATCATTTACTACAATGGCAACCTTTAAATTATATAGTCTCTATTTTGTGAAGCAAGAAATTTGCCAACCACTTTAACTTGAAGCAAGAGATCTTCTTCAAAGCCAAGGGTTACGTAAGCAATGAAGGTAGTAGCACAAAACAACATGTGCAATAACAAGGTGCCCTAATGTCAGCAATCGGTACATAGAAAATCTATTGTTGTCATCATACGAATGTCATGAACTGGTCCTCGAACACCTCATACAATATATGATGTAACAAAAACCAAAAATGAAAATACGAGGTAGAATTTCATGAAAAGCACATAAAGCACAAAAGGAGGGTTGGGGACACCTATAAACTACATTCCAATCCCCAAGGATTGGAGGAGTACTTCTCCATGAGATTATTTACAGGGAGAGAAAAGTTGTATTTCATTCAATGATATGACATTGATACAAAGAGAAGGAAACTACTATTTATAGTATATATTAAAGGGTAGTATAGAACTAACTTGCAGCCCAAGCTACATTTATGTGGTAATTAGGACCTTATTTAGAATAATTAATCTTAAACACACTAATTATTGAAACACATTACAATAAAATATCCAAAGCACCTAGCACAAGGATTCTGAACCTCAAAATAAAAAAATAATGAGCTTATTAGAAAACTAGTTTAATGACACAGTACAGAGGTTCCCATTACCCCTTATACTAGCAGGGCCATTCATGCATATTTTTTCACGTCATTGTAAGCCAACGTCACAGGTTGAAGCAATGTAACAGCAATGTCAGACCCTGTATCAGGTATCCCGTAACTTATTGTGTAAAACTATTCTTGGTCCCTTTTAAGTTCATCTCTATTCCTTTCACCCTAGATAGGATTGGAGGGCCTTTAATAGGATTATATGAGGACTCGTGGTTTTAGAGGAGCCTTCCTTTTATAGGGGTGATTACCAGTCTTGGGACCAGTCCCGCCCAACGTTGCACGAAGCAGGGATGAAGCAGGGACGTTTTTTGGAAGTGGAGACGCAGAAGCGTCATTTTCCAAAAATTTAGGAAGCTAAGCATTTTGGAAGCATCTACTATATATATAAATTCTATTTATTTTGCATTTATATTCAAAACAAATATCCCAAATACCAATTCAGTTGTAGAAGACATGAAAACATGCATATTTTTACATTAATCAAGATAGATATGACATCCATGATTCCATTGTACATCAATAATTAATTATTCGAGCATCAACCATCTAGATTCTAGATTCTAGCAATCACAAACACATATCAAATTTTTAAGCATATTATAAAACATAAAATGATAAAACATTTAAGCATACTAAAAAACATAAAACATTTAACCATATTATAAAACATAAAGCATATTATCTAGCAAATGAGCAACTGTCAACATTAGTCATGTCCAAAATTCAAATAATAGTGTTTACAAAATAGGCCACTTGGCCACCACCAAGACAAAAAGGTTCAAATTCACAAGAAGCCTACAAGTCTAATGTATGACAAAAGCAGTAAATTGTGAATATATCTACTAATCTCTCCTCCTTCCACCACGAAGAGTACGTGGCGGTGGGCCTCCACGTGGTGGAAATGAAGAAGATGGTGGTTGTGGAAGTTATGGCACTGCAATTGATGAAAACGAAGCCCCTATTGTTGGTGTTGAACCATGGAACCTGGGAAGCAAAGGACCAAATGGGGGTGACATGTCAACTCGATCATCATCATCATAGATAAGAGCATCCTCTAATTGCTCTAATCGCAACACTCCATCCTCCAAATTGGGCTCCTCTGGATACCTATCCCAAACCTTAAGGTCTTTATTACACTTTGCATCATCACAGTAATGGGACAACAATCACAAGTTGTAATGAACATAAATCAAGCTCTCTGCCCAGTGTAAACTCAACTTGTTCCTTCTAACACTGTGGATGAAAGAATAAAAACTCCAACACCTCTCTGCAGAAGAAGTGTTTACCACCTGTGATAGCACCCGCAATGCCGAAGTCTGTAGAATTGGAGTAGCACCTCCATGCATGTTCCACCACTCAATAGAAGAAAAAGTCTCTCGATCTCTAATTGCATGCATGCTCCCAAATGGACCAGTGCAAAGCGTATAGTTGCTCAACTATGCCATGATGGATGATAGTATTTAGGTGTCAAAACATATGCTAATGCATGCAATGGAACATTTAGCATATGCCATCGTTTTTCCACCTCTACACGAATATAATTGTACAAGGTGATATATCTAGGCTCAACAATGTCTTTAATCTGCCCAACATGTTATCCATTTGCTCATACACCTCCCCAATAATTGGTTGATCTGAATCTGCAAACTTGATCATGTAATAAATTGGTTTGGTGAATTGCAAAACATATTTAACCTGTGTCCAAAAGTAAATGTCAAGAATAGTGTCCTTGGCTACATTAGCACCATCTCTATCAGTGTCAATTTCCTCCCATGATTCAGCGGTGACCATATTAGTTAAAGCTTGTCTCACCTTCACTAGCCGCTTAAAGTTGAGGTAATAACTTGGAAATCTTATTTTTGCAAGTTTAAGCAACTGCAACTTGGAGTAAGTGCCATAGAAGTAGTTTACCCTTGTATGCCCTGTGATAAATTTAATGAGTTGCTTCCCTCTCTTGTAAAGCTCATTAATCCACCCACATTCTTTATGCTTCACAATATCATGCATCATAAGGTTCAAGGTGTGCAACAAACACCCAGACCAAAATATCTGTGCATGAGTACGCTCAATAATTTTTCCTTCTCCCTTACAATTTACTACATTATCTGTGATCACTTGAACCACTTTACTAGGACCAACATCTTTGATTGAGTGCAATAGGAGATCTGTGATGTTTTCAGAAGTTGGACTGACGGAGGAGTCATTACATGTAATAAATACAACACCACTAGCAGAAACACCAAGAACATTTATCAAATGTTGGTTTATGATATTTGTCCACCTATCTAATACAATGGATACCCCACAATCCACCCACTCATTTGTAAAACATGTCAAAGTTATTTGAACCTTTCCTTTTTCTCTTTCTAATAACACTGTTCTAGCTTTCTCATAGTTGGCAGACTTGTATCCTTTTGGGGCTTCATTGATTGCTTTTACCATTTCATAACAATAGGGAGAGCGAAGCACATTGAATGGTACACCGCAAGCACAAAGAAATCGAACTATCTTTCCATCCACATCATCCCTCCCAGCGACATTAAGGAAATCCCCTATTGTTTTTTTTACCTCCAGAGCTTGTAAAAGTACCATTAGGAGATGAGCTACCAAATCTAGAGGTTGCACTTGATTCAAATTGAGTTTTTTGTTGTGCAACCTCCTCTATTTGGATGTATTTTCTTCTTTGTTCAGTTGAAACCTTTGGGCAAATCACTATCCCCATGACACCCTTTTTTTCATCACTGTCCATCACCCCCACAAAGATGCCTCCTCACACGGGTATATGAACCACTATATGGCTTTCCTCCATGACAACCATGAGGGCACAAAAACTTGTAGCTTCCACCACCTTTTCCCCCTTCAAGTTTGGTCACATAGTTCCACAAGGGTGTCAATGCAGCTTTCCCCTCTAGTGTTTCAATGTTCTCATCAAAATCATCCCCTTCCTCTTCAAACCCTTCCTCCTCATCAGACATTGGGTCACTCATATGGGGACCACTATGTTGTTCTTCTTCTCTTCTTCTCCTCTATTTCTACTCCCCCTTGCCATCATGAAAACCAAGAGTGGAATGATACATAGAAGCCAAAAAAACATCATCTTTGAATATGAATATAGGTGGTGGATAATTTGCAAATGAATGAGCAAAAAGAAAGAATGGGAAAGTGTAGGAGAGGGATGAGAGACAATACAAAAAACAATGACAAAAAAATGAGAAAGTTTGGGGTTTTCACTTACCTCTTTAGCTCTTGTAGATGGAAGCCCCCCTTCACTTCTCCAAGCTCCTCCCCCTTCACTTCTCCAAGCTCTCTTCAACTCTCTCTTCTCCAAGCTCTCTTCTTCTCTCTTCTCCAAGCTCTCCAAAAACACAAGTGAGAAAATGAGAGGTGAAAGTGAGCTTTTAACTTTTTCATCCCATCCCTAACTCAACACTAACCCACCCCCTAACCCAACTAAAGCCAAAAAAGAAAAAAAGAAAATAAAAAATCACTTTTTTGGAGGACGCAAGTTAGATCCGTCCACCGTTGTACAGAAGCAATCGCAATCCGTACGGAACCTCCTCTGAAGCGCGGTGTTTCTGTATGTTGATCCGTTGTACGAAACGCGGATCTGGCGTACGGAGACACGGATCGGGAGGGGCGGTTCAGAAATGGTAGGAACCGCCTTTTTCCGCTTGATCCACGTTTCTGAAATTTGGATCTGCGTTTCGTACAACGAATCCCGTACAATTCCGTACGAGACGTGGTTTAGGTATTGGATTCGAGGGGGGGGGGGGGGGACGTTTCCTGCAACCCTGGTCCAGCCCATGTCGAGTGCAATTATGTCTTTCCACATGATTATGAATCTATTGAGTTTGTAGGTGGCCTTGGCTTTGTGTAGTATACCTCAGATGCTTTACAGATATGGCAGACTCACAATCAACGACATTTGACGCTTCCCAAGATACTTCACGTTTCCAAATGCAAAGTCGTCCCGAAGGTCAAAAAGTGAACAGGGCCTCAAATTGCAGAGCTTCATGAGAAGATGACATGCCACATGAAATTTTTCCATTTGATGAAGGCATGCTCAAGATATCACCGATCAAAGTTGGTTAACAAGGACTTCAGGGTTGTAGATGGAAAAACAGATGGAGCATTAGGCTATTTCGGACATGCAGTAAGTCCAAATTGATCTACTTAGTAGTGGAACAAAACCTATGTTTCATTTTTTTGAGCTCCTCAAGGGCATTAGAAATCTTTAATTTGACAATCATTATGGAGGTTTAACTAAGTTTATGTAGTAGTACAGTGGACTTATGGAGCTCACAAGGCATACTACAAGTTACAACTTAGCAAATACTACACAAATGAGCTGGAATGCTTGGCCAAATCAGCTAGGCAGTGGAGGTAAAGAAAGGTGGTCAAGAAGTTTGATTTACCATGCACGGCAAGTCAAGTAACGAATAGGATAGCTATTGGAAAAATCAAGCAGGACATTGGATGTGTCTATGATGAAGTAGGAAAGGTTGAGGACAAAATATAGCCATTATAAGTCAAGGGATGTGTCATCTTCAAGTGGCCTGAGTTACAAGGATGATCAAGTCAATTCCCAAGGGAAGTCAAAATTAGCAATAGTAAGGTTGGAGGCTTCTAGTCGAACACTGAGGCAAGTATGCCTACTATTCTTCATTTGTTGACCTTTTGGACCCTTTGCCAATGAAACATTGAGTCTTCTTGGAAGTTGTGAGGCAATTCGACCAACCTTTGTGGGCAAATTCATTGTAATAAAATACTATTTTCTCTTGAGTCGACTTAGGTCCCAACATGTTGATAACAAGTCAAGATATTATTATTGTAATGGAAGGAAGAAGCTAGCCTTTAGCAATGGAAATTATAAATTGCTAGTTCCTCCTTCCGTTTGAGGTTGTTGATTGTGAGAGCATTTGATGTCGTATTGCAAAAAATACTTTGTGCATTGGGTTTAGTTTTAATCTTTATAGGATTATATTGCTGGTATAATTCCTTCATCACAAGATCAAGATAACGATCCATTAAGGGACAGACCATCACATGGAAGGAGAGATCAAGGCCAAAGTCTTCACCTCACCCTTAGGTAGTGTCCAACAATACACATTCCAAGTGTTTGACAAGCCATCTAGGGGTAATCTCCATCCGAAATTGTGCGTTATTGGCACTATTGTTGCTATTTTTATTGGGGCATTTTTAGTGAGTAGTGTGAAAATTTATGAATGTTACACTTATGCAGAAATCTACTGTTAGACCTGATTATGCTCCTCCTACTTAATTAAGTTATTAAGCTGAAAAATTCAGATTAATATCGAAGAAAAACACATAACAGATTTTCACCAATCCAGATCTAGAAAAAGTACATGCACACATAGACAAAGTGACACGGTGATTTTCTGGACAAATAGTCCCCGAAAAAACCCAATGCGAGAAAATCGGTCTGCTGGCTGCTGGAGGGTTTTATTATTAAGAATTTTCTAAATACAGCAAATCTGGGTTCCAGATATGGAAAACCCAACAGAGATAAATTAGATCTACAGTGCACTTGTTGTTCTGAAGTCAAAATAATGACTGATCCACACCCTCAAACGAGATTTATAGGACTCGGCCGAAATTAGGCCCTAGAAACCCCACTGTTGCCCCTGAAGCCCTTACGTCCCTCAGCGTTGGCCTGGAAAGGGTTGCGTTACCCCATATTGGGTGACGCAGTCCTTACGCTACCCCTTAGGGTCTCTGCATAAACCCCGAGGGCTTCCAACTGAATCACTATGTCCTAGGAGGGACTGCGTAGCACCTGCGAAGCACAGTTGTTGCTCTCTCTGCAGCTGCTCTCTTGCTTCTCTGTGCTGCCTCTCTAAGCTGATCTTTGTGCTGCCTCTTTGAGCTGATCTCTGCCTCTTGCTGATTCTAGACCCTGGGATCAGATCATCCCCTTGGTCTAAATTCCCCTCTCTGCAGCTGAAACACTTCTGAGAATTCTTAGCAAATCTGCCCTAGAATCTCGGCTTAGCTTCAGTGCTCTGCCTCTGTGTGTCTTTACAAATGACCCCAAGCCTTTCCTTTATACATTTCTCATTGGGAAACCAACGACCATGATCAGATCTTGAATCAATAGCTAAGATTAAAAGAAAACTTGATCCGTGTGAGGTAAGACAATTTCATCACATGTTTAATTTAATTAGCTTTAATTATTTCATTTTCCTAAGTTTAGATTTAGGAAATACATTAAAATAATTAATTAATTAAATATCTTCCAAACCAGATGAAATTTCCAAAATCCCTTTCTGGGTCTTGTAGATTAAGTGTACTCTAGTCCCTCTACAAAATTTCGGAGTTAGAGCACAAATGATGCTACCCCAAATACACAAAATCTCAACACTCCCTCTTAGCACCAAGAGTGTGCTCTAGCAATACATCACACTATGCATTACAAGATTTTGGGTATTGATTTTGTGTTATTGATGCTTGCCCTGCTGCCACTCAACTCTGCACTGTTGCTGCCATTTTGTACTACTGCCCATGACACTGCCACTGCAACATCTATATTGCAACTCCCTCTCAATTTGCTACATTTGTGTTGCTCATAGCACTGCCACTGCTAATATGCTGCAATGCAACTTCAGTTGTTGAGAGTAACAATTGAATCTCCTGCCCAATCTTTGACAGACAAGTTAGTTGGGCTACATCCTCATCACTGAAGCTCCATAGGTTGTTGATTTGTGCTGGCATCTAAAGGATGACGCACAACAATAACTCTGCTCTGCGTAAGTAGACTCCCTCTACATAGCTGAAGTCACATCAGCCCCTTGTGCTAAAATCCCTCATGCTGCTGTTGTGTTGCGTTGTCCCGTTGAAGCCTCAACGTTGCTGCAACTCTGCTTTGTGCTGTTGAAGTCACATTAGCCCCTACACTGCTGCTACTTCTACACTGCTACTGCATCTGCACTGCGCTACTCCTTCCAGCCTTTAGCTCTGCCTCTGTTTCATCCGTGATCTATGCACCCACTGCTCCACTTGTCCCATTACTGTCTTAAGGCTGTCGTAGCTCGCATGTGATCCAAGAGGTGAGTTGCTCAAGGATCCCGCCTTACATTCTGTAGCTCCTCTACAGATCCATGTTGCCCCACTTTTGTGGTTCATGAGCGCTCATGGCTGCATCATCTTCCGACCCATCATCCACCACAGCAGCCTTGGAAGAAGAAGCTTCCCTGTCCCTTTTCTTCTGAGGACAATTATTGGCAAAGTGTCCTAATTCACCACACTGGAAGCACTTGATTTTTGAAAGCTCCTTCCTCTTCTTTCCATGTTGCCTCTTTGATGCCAAGGCTGCATCTTCGTCATCTTCCTTCTTCACTTTGCTCAATCCAGAGTTGTACTGTTTTTTGGTGATTCTGCGGAGTTATTCTTGACGCAGAATTGCCCACAAGCTGTCCCAATCTGGGAGGTCCGCTCTGCCCAAGATACTTTGGACAAAGCTTTCCCACTCATTTGTGACTCCGTTGAGAGCAGTCCTAACCATCACATCATCCTCCACTTTAGCACCTGTTGCAGTCCACTGATCTCTAATCGACTGCAATTTGAAGAGAAAATGTTCCATTTCTTCTCCCTTGGTCATCGTGAATGACCTCATTTGAGTCTCCAACAACATCTTCCTTTGGACAAATTTTCCCTCATATAGGGAAGTTAAGGCCTTCCACATCTCATTAGTTGTCTTCTTCTTAGTTATGTGTGGGACAATATGGTCCTTAATTCCATCCATGATTAGCCGCTTGACATGCCCAGTAGCTTCATTATGTTTCCTTAGGAGATCTGCATTAGTCGGTGTGGCCAGAGTTTGCTCTACGTGGTCTCTTTGATCCAGGTGGATATTGGTGGTCACCCGCCTATTCCACTTGGGGCTCCACCATTGTCTATTTCAGTTTTTCAGTTTCGGCACAGTTTACTATTTTTAGCAGTTTTTCGGGTCCTAAACTTCCGGAGCCGTTTTGAGGCCCTAAACGACGTTTTTTGGAAAAACAGAGGGCAACATGGGTCCATGGACCGATGTTGCCCGTTCCAAATTTGTAGTCCTCGGATAGATCTTTCTAACGAGGTATGGTACGCGTCAAACGAAGATCGTATGCCAAAGTTACGCCCCTGGGAAGTTGAAACACCAATTTACCCAAACGGGGCCCATAGTTTTGGCGCTTCATCTCCTAGGGTTAGGGTTTTGGCCGTTTAGGATTTCCCATTGTTTCTAAATGATAAATAGGCCCTCGAGCCTCATTGTAACACAGTTCAGAGGCCTGTAGCCGCCACATCTCTTCTCAGAGATAGCTACCAGCGCGCTAGCTAGTTTTATTTCCATTTTGTCTGTAAGCAAATTTCAGTTCTTTGATATTAATGAAATGAAGTGTTATTTCCGCTGCATCTCTATATTTATGGTTATATGTTTATTCTGTTGCGTTCCTGCATAAATCCGGATCAGTGGTATCAGAGCGGTCTGCTTTTTCTTGATCCTTCTTTGCATGTCCCCAACGAGGTCGGGGTATAAGGAGCTAGGGCTTGATCTGGTGGAACCTTTGCAAGATCAGCCTCTCAAACCTCGACGGACGCCCATGGGGGACGAAAAGAAAGATGAGGGAGCAGGAGATCCTATCAAAATATTGCTCGAGGAGGCCCTCGAAAAACAAAGGAACGCGATGATGGATAGCTTTGCTCAGATCCTTCAACGGCTGCCCACCGGCGGCGCATCCGCATCCAGTAGCCACTCTGGAGTTGCGACTCCCTTTAAGGTACAAGTAAATTTTGACATTCCCATATTTGAGGGTCAAATAGACGCAGATGCCGTAGATAGATGGTTGAATCTATTAGAAGGATATTTCTCTGTTCATGACTTTTCAGACCGGGAGAAGATTATTTTTGTACTCCTCAAAGCTACCCCCCATGTTAAGGACTGGTGGGAAACCTACTGTGAGAACAAGGACCAGACAGAACCCTCTCTGTTCTCGGCCGTACCAACTTGGAATTCTTTCCGAGAAGCCGTCAAGGAACAATACTATCCCGTGGGGAGCTATGAGGACAAGTACATACAATGGACCACGCTGCGACAACAAAGGGATCAAGATGTGCACGAGCTGACGAATCTGTTCCATACCCTGCGCACAAAGTTGGGTATCAAAGATTCAGAGAAACATTTGGTGCTAAAGTATCGCAGCTGTCTGCACAGATACATTCATGAGGAAATGGAGTTCCTCGACATCTCCTCGCTTGGTACGGCATACCGGTATGCTGCCAAGATTGAGCAGAAATTCAAACAGAAGAAGCGAGACTTTGGATCTGCAAATCAAAAGCAAGGGAAAGGTGCTTCCAAACCGCAGAACAAAGGACAGAGCCAAGGCATGGCGGCTAAAGACAACCCGTCAAAGACAAGAACAACACCGTAAAGCCAAAGAAGGACACGGAAAAGTGGTGTGAGTTCCATAAGAGCTCCACTCACAACACAAGTGAGTGTCGGGCCAAGCAGTCGCTAGTGGCCGAGATGAGGGCTTCTGAGTTAGATGCATGCTCTGACTCCGAATCAGAACCTGAAAAGGGGAATGAAAAAGGGAAACAGATTATTGATGCGGAGCCCAACGCCACCGTTGCCACTACAAAGGTCCAGAAGGAGGAACCGGAAGATCTAGAGGAGGAGGAACGTCTCTTCCACTCCCAGATGTGGGTAAAGGGCTCCCCTGTACAGTTCATTGTCGATAATGGGAGCCAAAAGAACCTCATTTCAGCAGACGTCGTGAAGCGGTTGGGCTTGCCGACCACAGCTCACCCACATCCATACACCATCGGGTGGCTTCACCAAGGACGAGATCTCCGCGTCAGCCGGCAGTGTCGCCTTCCCTATAGCATCAAGCCCTTCACGAATGAGGTATTATGTGACGTTGCTCCTATTGATGTTTCTGATGTATTATTAAGACAACCATACTTGTGGAAGCGTCATGCTGTGTATGAGTCTCGGCCTCGTGCTGTTATTGTTACTTTGGGAAATAAGTTGTACAGGATACCAGAGGTACCACCTCCTGCTACTATCTCTTTGGTTACTGAAAAAAAATGTAGTAAGCTCATTTCCCAAACTAGGAAATTTGTTTTCCCGATGATCCGCCCCCAGGGCAAGAAGAAGACTGTGGCCACGACCTCCAGACAGGGCTCCTCTGCACAACAACAACAAATGGATAAGGTTGTGGAGGAGTACGGGGACATATTCACCTCACCCACAGGGGTTCCTCTGCACTGTCAGGTCAAGCACCCGATTGATCTGACCCCCCGTGCGCCGCTACCTAATGGACCGATCTATCGGCGCTCTGTTCTGGAGAATGATGAAATCAAGAGGCAGATTCAGGAGCTGTTGCAGAAAGGTCACATCAGACCAAGTTCATCGCCCCGTGGGAGCCCGATCGTGTTGGTACAGAAGAAGGATGGGACGTGGAGACTCTGTATTGACTATCGGGCGCTGAACAAGATCACTGTCCGGAATAGGTACCCAATCCCACGGATTGATGATCTTCTCGACCAACTCAAAGGTGCAAAATATTTCAGCAAGATCGACCTGAAGTCTGGGTATCACCAGGTACCAATTGAACCCTCCGATGTGTGGAAGACTGCCTTCAAAGCCAAGGAAGGCCTTTTCGAATGGCTGGTCATGCCTTTCGGGTTGACGAATGTTCCCGCCACCTTCATGAGGATGATGGATGACATCTTGCGGCCATTCACCAACTCATTTGTAGTGGTGTACTTGGATGATATTCTGATCTTCAGCCAGACTTGGGAAGAGCACCTTCACCACATCCTACAAGTCCTCCAAACACTGCGGCAACACAAGTTGTGTGCCAATTTGGAGAAGTGCACTTTTGGCATGACCCAGGTTCAATATCTGGGATACATTATTGATGAAAGGGGGTGCATGTGGATCCAGCCAAGATCCAAGTCATTCGGGATTGGCCAGCCCCAACCACTATAACAGAGCTTCACAGCTTTCTGGGTCTTGCTAATTTCTATCGGAGGTTCGTGTTGGGATTCTCTCATATCACTTGGCCCTTGAGTCAAGTCACCAAGGGAGGAGCGAGAGCAAAATTTTTTTTGGTCGGAACCTCAACAGAAGGCGTTCACAGAACTGAAAAACCGCCTCTGTTCTGCCCCAGTGCTCACTTTACCAGACTTGCAACAGCCATTTGAGATCGAGACAGATGCCTCTGACTATGCTATTAGGGCAGTTCTTACTCAACAGGGACATCCAGTGGCATTTCACAGTGAGACATTGTCTGACACAGTTCGCAAGTACCCCACATATGACAAAGAAATGTACTCCATTGTGAAAGCTTGTCGACAATGGAAGCATTACATTTTGGGGAAGGAAACAATCATCCATACAGACCATAGGCCCCTGCAGTTCATACAGACACAAGGGAAGTTGCAGAATGATCGCCATCAGAAGTGGTCTACATATCTGCAACAGTTTCATTTGAACATCAAGTATAAGAAGGGTAGCACCAATCATGTTGCATACTGCCGCAGCCGACCACCGATCGTGGCGCTCACCACCGTACTCAACGCTTGTGGGCACGAGACTTCTGATTGGCCGCTTCTCTATGAGAGTGACCCAGAATTTGGCCAAACTTACAAGGCACTCCTGGGGGGTACGCAAGTTCCAAATTTTCACCTCCAAGATGCACTTTTATGTCACATGGGACACCTTTGTGTTCCTTCAAGCAAGCGTGCCAAGATGATATGGGAAGCACACTACAGTCGAGTCGCTGGGCATTTCGGGGTCGAGAAAACAGTAGCAATCCTGCAGAAGTATTTCTATTGGCTGAACCTTCGAAAGGATGTCGAGAAGCACATCAGATCCTGCACTGCTTGTGCCATTGCCAAACCGACCATCAAGAAGCAAGGCCTATATACTTCTCTACCTACCCCTAGTCGACCTTGGGAATCCATCTCCATGGATTACATGTCGGGCCTGCCTTCTACTAAGCAGGGAAATGACTGTGTTTTTGTGGTCGTCGACAGATTCTCGAAGATGGCCAGTATGGCGGCCTGCAAGAAGAATATCACAGCAGAAGCCACTGCTAAACTCTTCTTTGAACGAGTGTGGGTGCACTTTGGGATCCCACAGTCTATCATATCAGATCGGGATAGCAAGTTCCTCAGCACATTTTGGTCCAGCCTCTGGTCGATGTTGGATACCAAGCTCGCCAAGTCCACAGCTTTCCATCCCCAAACAGATGGCCAGACAGAGGTCGTCAACAGAATGATTGTACACATTCCGCGCATGTACAATTCAAAGCATCCACGCACATGGGACGAGAGCCTCCCCTATGTACAACATAGTTATAACCGGGCTCTCCACAGTTCAATTGGCCATAGCCCCTTTCAGGTGGGCTTGGGATTCCAGCCACTATGTCCCATTGACGTAGCCATGCCATTTGCAGCTGCTCAGGCCGATTCAGCGCATGTCCAGTCTGAAGTTGACAAAGCAAGCAGCTTCATCGAGCGCATTCAACACATCCGCCAACAGGTTCATGATATATTGGACAGAGCTAATGCGAACTACAAGCAGCGCCATGATCAACACCGGTGCCACACAACTTCCAGGTGGGTGACAAAGTATGGCTACATTTGCAGAAGGAGCGCCTCACTGGACCCCATCGCAAGCTTCGCCCGCTCCGATACGGGCCGTACACCATCACCAAGGCTGTAGGGAACAATGCATTCGAGCTCAGCATTCCACCATTCCTTGGTCTGCACCCAGTCTTCAATGTGGATCGCCTTCGTCCTTACTTCCCACCTCTACTGGACACCTCGGACATTGCAGAACAACTCACACCAACTGAGTTAAATCCAGACCGCATGGAACAGGCCACCACAGATTGCATCATAGACATGCAAATCAAGAACACTCGCCAGCAGAAGATCCAACTATATCGGGTTGTCAAAGCTGGCCAACTCCTGCACCAAGGAAAGTGGTTCACCAGGGACCAAGTTCAGCAGAAATTTCCTCATCTCATGGAGGAACTTAACGCAATGGGGACCATTGCTTCCTAAGGGGGAGGAATGATCCAGGTGGATATTGGTGGCCACCCGCCTATTCCACTTGGGCCCCCACCATTGTCTCTTTCAGTTTTTCAGTTTCGGCATAACTTACTATTTTTAGCAGTTTTTCGGGTCCTGAACTTCCTGAGCCGTTTTGAGGCCCTAAACGATGTTTTTTGGGCATCGCGCCTCTAGAAAATATCATTCCATTTCAAAATGATATTTGTGGCAGAAGTTGTAGTCTTCGGATAGAGCTTTCTAATGATGTATCATGTGCGTCAAACGGAGATAGTATGCCAAAGTTACGTCCCTGGGAAGTTGAAACACCAATTTACCCAAACGGGGCCCATAGTTTTGGTGCTTCATCTCCTAGGGTTAGGTTTTGGGATGTTGAGGGCTCTCCATTGTTTCTCAATAATAAATAGGCCCTCGAGCCTCATTGTAACTCAGTTCAGAGGTCTGTAGCCACCACATCTCTTCTCAGAGATTCGCTACCAACACCCTAGCTATTTTATTTCCATTCTGTCTGTAAGCAAAATTCAGTTCGTTGATATTAATGAAATGAAGTGTTATTTCCGCTGCATCTCTGTATTTATGTTTATATGTTTATTCTGTTGCGTTCCTGCATAAATCCGGATCACTCTTAGATGATATGCCTCTAGGACTATCAAGATCCTAGTCTTCCAAACTAAGAAGTTGGAAAGGCCATCCAATCTATCCTGATCACGTAGTCCATGAGGAGCCATCTGCTCAGAAATGTGCCAGAGCTTCCTTTTCTCTTTGCTAGAGAATTGGATCTAAGGCCCTTGGCGAAACAAACACCTTCTGTTCCCTTTGACCACTGATTTCCCTTCTTGGAATTCTGCCAAATCAACAATGATTCAGCTCTCTTTGATCCTCTGATCAATCTGCAAGTTTCTTTGGCTAGAAACTCTCTAAGAAGCTGATCTCCTCCCGCTCTTTGTCACTTGTGCTTAGGCTAAAAATCTGAAAACTTCAGAAATTTAACCCCATCGGCACCTTTTGAATTTCTGTAGCTATGCTTCAGGCTCTTCTTGATCTGACAAATTCAGATCTGCGTCACATTGGCTGGCTTCTGACAATTTCAGCACTGCCTCTATGCTGTCTCTGCGCAGTAAGTGCGTGGGCCTGCTGGGTGTAATATTCCTAATTAGCACTGCTAATTGGAATATTTGATTTTTGTATAGTTTTGCCGCCTATAGTTAATTAATAAATAAAAGTGAGAAAAGAGGGGTCAACTCACTTAAATAAAATAAAGTGCTTCCCTAGTAGGAGCAGCGTTATAACTTAAAGGGGAGCCTTGGGGGTCCAAACCACGTATGAGAGGAGGCTCACGTAGCCTCTAGAAGCTTCTGCGCAGGCCCATGAGGAGCACGTGGGAGAGAGAGGGACCACGTAGGGTTTTGAGGAGGGCCAGCGTTATAAAAGGAGGGAGAGCTATCTCATTTGGGTATGATTGATATTGTTGATGATATTGAGCTAGACTTTTGTCTACTTGAGCACGCTGGCTGTTTAGTCGGTCTGCAGCACTGTTTAGTGCGACTGAGTGTCTCCGATCGGAGATCTCACCCTTGGCCCCGGGGGACTTCGAGTGCCTGCTCAGGCAAGGTTTATCTTCAGTCTTTAGCAGGAGATTTGCAGGTGTTTTGTTTGGGAGTTTTGCTGAGGAGCTGAGCTTCATTGAGTGACTGCGCAGTCCTTGGAGGGAGGAAGCAGTTTGAGTTGGAGCTGTTCAGTGGTAGAGATTTCTGCAGGAGATTCAGGCCTCTTCCGGTGTGGAGGTTCAGCGTTTATCATTTGGTGAGTTTCCTGAGGAGTTGTGGCCCCATTTCAGTCTATTTCAGTTGGTGTCTGCGCTGGTCCTGGAGGGACAACGTTTTTCTAGGAGGAGGGTTTCTGGGGTGATTTTCGGAGGTGGTCCATTTTGTATATGGTTTCTGGGTTTTGTCCAGATTGGTGAGTTCAGGTGGTCTGCCGATTTTCAGCTCGTTCCAGCAAGGGGATCAGCCCCTAGCTTCAGTTCATTCCAGTAGCAACAGTATACGGCAGTTTCTTCCAGCAGCTGGGATGCAGTTTCTTGTAGCAGCCATTTCCTGTTTTTTTGAGAGGGTTCTTCACTTGCCTTGAGCAAGGATAGGTGCATTTATTCTGATTATCCATTGTATCTCATTATATTCTCAGATTAATAAAATGGCTTAGCATTTCCGACATTTTTATGTGTATTTGCTTTATGTTCTATTTTCGGAATTTCTGATATTGTGGTATGCTTGTATTGCTGTCTATTTCCCTTTCGGGATATTACAGTGGTATCAGAGCATAGTTCTGGCTCAGCCTGTGGAGCTGGCTATCTATGGCAAATATGAGGATCACAATGCCTACATTCTTACCTGAAGTATCGAGGCAACATGGTCATATACCTCTTGAAGATTATTTCAGAGAATGGAAGTCCATGGGGGAAGACTTAAAAGCAATTTTGCCCTTCAAAGATTACTGCCAGCTCAGAGAGGATGGAGTTTCTAGCATACAGAGTTCAGATTTGCAGCCACATGCATCGACAGTTGGGGCAGCCAACACTTTTGAGGATGGGACTCTTGTAGATCAAGGGTCAAATCTCATTGCTACTATAGAGCAGCCTAGTTGCACTGCGCTGTGCAACATGGAAACACTCAAGGAGGAATCGAACCATCATTCTCATGAGCCATTGTTGGATTGTACATTGCACTTAGAGGATGAGGGCACCCAGGATTGCAGGGAGTCTGAGGTTACACCTAGGGTGACACAGGATTCACCCTCATTGGAGACCTCCTTGGCCATGACGGTTGATGTGGTAGTGGAGAAGGTAGAGCCTACCTCAGTAGAGCCATCCATTGAGGTGATGACCGGAGTCATGTCCGAGTCTTCAGGTGGTAGCAGCACACGACAGATGGGTGAGGCATTAGGAGATATATCCACCTTCGATGAGGCACTAGCAAGTACAGAGGTATTGGATGATGGTCGCATACAGCGGTATCATCGGCTTCGGACGGACCTTCGAGTTTTGAGAGGGAAGGCCACGTCAGTACAGGAGGCCATTTTGTTGCAGGACCAGGAGTTGGAGGGTATGAGAGTGACTTGTGCCAAGTCGGCGGCCAAGTTGGTCCGCATTGGGGAACGACTGGATTCCCTGATGGTACAATCAGAGGGCACGTTGGAGCGTCAGATCATTCCCCTTCATGCATGCATGGATGGGACTAGCAGTGTTGTTGGGTCATCTCTTCCCGTTGGAGAGAGAGAGGCAGAGCCACCTAGTCAGATCTCATATGTTGACTTGGATAGCGGTATGAGACGATCAGAGTTGCACAGGGTACCACATCCACATGTTGAGGTTGGATGGCGAGAGATTCTGAGTTGGTACTCGGTGGAGCGGGCTATGGAGATAGTGAAGGATCCGAGTGTAGCTCAGCAGGATTTTCTATGCATGGGGAATACAGGAACCCCAGATTGGCATTGGGATCTAGGTGGGATCACCTACCGTTTCCCAGGCAGGTCGGCTGACTATGCCTTGGAGAGTACAGTTGGCCTAGTAGTAGAGCATGTGCAGTTTCGGTCAACTCCAGTGGCCAACCAGTTTATGGGCAGACTCCCTAGGTTGTCTTGGCATGACATTCAAACACGGGATCACGGGGTGGTCAGCACACCTTGGCAGGAGCTTGTCGGAGGAGGTGGCATTGGCAGGCCACCAGATGGCACCTTGTATGGGGCCAAGGATTCTTCACCTTTGTGTGGGGCACAGAGGACGCAGCGGAGCCGAGCAGTGGTGGTAACACTACTGACACACAGGGAGATTCACTTCTCCGACCCCTTGAGGAGGATTTGGAGTGATGATCCTTTCGTCGGCAGGTATAGTGATACGACGGTGGAGACGATGTTACCGATTGGTGGTAGTCCGACATGTAGAGGCACAGCTCTAGGTCATCACATCCAAGGATGTGTGGGAGCCTCTAGCATTGAGCGGTGGATTGCCGGTGGACATGGAGTAGCATGGTGGTGTACCATAGTGTGTGGGACTGCATTGTGGAGTAGGAGTATCCTACATCACATTGAGAGCATGCGGAGAGTGACCGATGCCTGGACACAGTCAGGGCACGAGACGGTACAGGGTGCTACAGCAGTAGCACATGGTATCCAGCAGCATACTGAGGTATGTCTCAGTGTGCAGTGGCATGTTGAGGAGTATATGGATGATCAGTGGTATGCGAGGGCACACGGTACTGCACAGCAGGGTCTTAGAGCATTTCTTCTAGAGAGACTCATGGACAGGGACATCGGGCTTGCCTTTGGTAGTAGTTCACCCAGGATCGATGGAGAGACAAAGGAGCGATACTTGGCGGTATCTGTGGGGACTCACACACCTGACTCGCTTCGACATCACTCACAGGTCCAGCTGATTATGTTTTTGACCTTTGGCACTTTGGGCGTGAGCAGCAGGGTACGCGAGGTTCACCCTAGATATTTGGATGACACTCAGTACACTAGGCGAGAGACTTCTCAGCAGTGGCACTAGGTTGGTGTGCTAGTTGACAGCCACAGGTTGGGGGATGAGATGATCCTTTGCAGAGGTGGTGCATCAGTCATCACTGAGCCTACACTTGGGGAGCAAGTCATGAGGGAGACATGCATCACTTTTCCCTCACGGCATGTCGAGAACATGCATGGGCAGAGGATACTGGGTACAGCAAAGGTAACATCCCAGTATGTGTTTGGGCTCCAGACACTGTATCGACACTTTATCGAGAGGATGGGTGGCATGTTCGATGTAGATGAGATGGCGGAGGTAGAACAGGAGGGCATTCCTTCTGTATACCAGGGTGAGGACTTTTTTTCATGAGTCCATAGGATCAGTTGAGGACGCTTCTGGGGAGCAAGAGCAGTCATGCATGGATGGTGACAGTAGACTGGAGCTATATTCTAGTGTCCAGGGTGAGCAGTCATGGGACTCTGCGGGAGATACTCTGGGTGAAGAGTCACTTGTGACAATTCAGCTAGAGCAGCAGGTGATGGAGCCTCAGTCGACAGAGGAGGACACTACTTACATCAGGCATGATATTCCTTTGAGAGAGAGCCAGATGGGTGCCCACATTGAGTCCATGAGGGATATGCGGCGAACATTGGGGTCAGCCATCGAGGTGGGACAGTCATATGCACTGACATCGAGTACGGTGACAGCAGCTGCAGATCCATATTCTCTAGAGGTTTTGGAGGTCGATGGGATTGTTCTGCAGGGGACTAGTAGACAGCGGGAGCACGACATTCCTGATCAGGAGTGGGAGGAGTTGTTGGGTATGGTGGAGCATCCATCTGTGGGTCGACACAGGGATGAGACGCAGATAGGTGCACACACAGTCAGCAGAGCTGCAGTGTTTTTAGTGTGTAGCACTCTCCAGGAGTACATCGATGGAGCTTGCAGCATATCTTGCCCACTTTGGCCCATTATAGAGAGAGGGGCTTCCTTCTACAGGCAGCTTTCACTGGCAGACAGGGCAAAGCAGTGGGAGTTGATTACGAGTTGGCGACAGCACTCCCGGCATGTTCCATATGTAGTTGTTACCGCTACATCAGGTTCTTCTTCCATGACGAACTGGCGGGAGATCATGAGTTGGTACCCTCTTGATGTTATGGTATTCGTCGGAGGGAGCACAGCGGCGCAGGGGCCCATGGACATAGCACATGTTCTAGATTCCAGCTGGCAGGGGGACACAGGTCATCATTTCTTTAGCACCCCATCCCGATTTCAGGAGAGCGGGATCAGCATGGGGTTGAGTCACAACATGGATTGGAGAGAGGTGATGAGTTGGTATGCAGTTGGAGGGGTAGCATATGCAGCTACAGGTACAGCGCAGCAGGAGCTCGAGAGCATTGATGCTTGTTGGTGGTCTTCACCTCTTAGAGCATTGGTCATAGCTAGAGGCAGTGCACAGTCTGAGCCGTGGGACTGGTGCGATTATTGGCCATGGTGGCGATGGGATCCGGGAGGATTATTGGTTGGCTGGTACTGTGAGAGGTCACTTTGGGATCCTGGCATCGAGATATCCCTTCGTATCAGGGTGATGCAGAGGTCAGAGAGGTTTCAGTGGGACCCAGGCACATTTTGTAGTATCGGTAGGGAGCATCAGCTAGAGACGAGGCTTGTTCAAGCATTGCTTGAGGACAAGCAATTTTTGCCGGATGAGGATGCCACTTGGGAGGATGAGAAGATATTACAGCATCCATCACTTCAGTGGCTTGAGGACAAGCAACATTTTGCTGGGGGGGGGCTGTAATATTCCTAATTAACACCGCTAATTGGAATATTTGATTTTTGTATAATTTTGCCGCCTATAGTTAATTAATAAATAAAAGTGAGAAAAGAGGGGTCAGCTCACTTAAATAAAATAAAGTGCTTCCCTAGTAGGAGCAGCGTTATAACTTAAAGGGGAGCCTTGGGGGTCCACACCACGTATGAGAGGAGGCTCACGTAGCCTCTAGAAGCTTCTGCGCAGGCCCATGAGGAGCACGTGGGAGAGAGAGGGACCACGTAGGGTTTTGAGGAGGGCCAGCGTTATAAAAGGAGGGAGAGCTATCTCATTTGGGCATGATTGATATTGTTGATGATATTGAGCTAGACTTTTGTCTACTTGAGCACGCTGGCTGTTTAGTCGGTCTGCAGCACTGTTTAGTGCGACTGAGTGTCTCCGATCGGATATCTCACCCTTGGCCCCGGGGGACTTCGAGTGCCTGCTCGGGCAAGGTTTATCTTCAGTCTTTAGCAGGAGATTTGCAAGTGTTTTGTTTGGGAGTTTTGCTGAGGAGCTGAGCTTCATTGAGTGACTGCGCAGTCCTTGGAGGGAGGACGCAGTTTGAGTTGGAGCTGTTCAGTGGTAGAGATTTTTGCAGGAGATTTAGGCCTCTTCCGGTGTGGAGGTTCAGCATTTATCATTTGGTGAGTTTCATGAGGAGTTGTGGCCCCATTTCAGTCTATTTCAGTTGGTTTCTGCGCTGGTCCTGGAGGGACAGTGTTTTTCTAGGAGGGTTTCTGGGGGTGATTTTCGGAGGTGGTCCGTTTGGTATATGGTTTCTGGGTTTTGTCCGGGGTGGTGAGTTCAGGTGGTCCGCCGATTTTCAGCTCATTCCGGCAAGGGGATCAGCCCCTAGCTTCAGTTCATCTCAGCAGCAGCAGTGTACGGCAGTTTCTTCCAGCAGCTGGGATGCAGTTTCTTGTAGCAGCCATTTCCTGTTTTTCTGAGAGGGTTCTTCACTTGCCTTGAGCAAGGATAGGTGCATTTATTCTGATTATCCATTGTATCTCATTATATTCTCAGATTAATAAAATGGCTTAGCATTTCCGGCATTTTTATGCGTATTTGCTTTATGTTCTATTTCCGGCATTTTCTATATTGTCGTATGCTTGTATTGCTGTCTATTTCCTATTGGGGATATTACACTGGGAGACAGCGTTAGACTGCGTCACCCTGCCCTCTGTGTAACTCTGCTTCTCTGAAAACTGCGTTGTCCCTTCAGATCTGCCCTTCTACTACTTTTCCTACTGCTTTCTGCAGCAAGAACCTTCAATCTTCTGCTGGTGACCTTCCTAGATCTGCAATTGCTTTGATACCATGTGAAATTTTCTGAATGTTACACTTATGCAGAAATCTACTGTTAGATCTGGTTATGCTCCTCCTACTTAATTAAGTTATTAAGTTGAAAAATTCAGATTAATATCGAAGCAAAACACATAACAAACTTTCATCAATCCAGATCTAGGAAAAGTACATGCACACATAGACAAAGTGACAGTGATTTTCTAGACAAATAGTTCTCGGAAAATCCCAATGCGGGAAAACTGGTCTGCTGGTTGCTGGAGGGTTTTACTATTAAGAATTTTCTAAATACAACAAATCTGGGTTCCAGATCTTGAAAACACGACTGAGATAAATTAGATCGAAGCCCTAGAAATCCCCTTGAAGCCACTGCGTCAGCCTCTGAAGCCCTTGCGTCCCTCAGCGCTGGCCTGGAAAGGGATGCATTACCCCAGACTGGGTGACACAGCCCTTATGCTGCCCCTTAGGGTCTCTGCGTAACCCCTGAGAGCTTCCAGTTGAATCACATTGTCCTGGGAGGGACTGCATAGCACCTGCGAAGCACAGTTGCTGCCCTCTCTGTTGTTGCTCTCCTGCTTCTCTGCGCTGCCTCTTTGAGTTGATCTCTGCCTCTCGCTGATTCTAGGCCCTGGGATCAGATCATCCCCTTGGTCTAAATTCCCCTCGCTGCAGTTGAAACACGTTTGAGGATTCTTAGCAAACCTGCCCTAGAATCTCAGCTTAGCTTCAATGCTTTGCCTCTGTGTGTCTTTACAAATGACCCTAAGCCTTTCCTTTATACTTTTCTCGTTGGGAAACCAATGGCCATGATTAGATCTTGAATCAATGGCTAAGATTAAAAGAAAGCTTGATCCGTGTGACTTAAGACAATTTCATCACATGTTTAATTTAATTAACTTTAATTATTTCATTTTCCTAAGTTTAGACTTAGGAAATACATTAAAATAATTAATTAATTAAATATCTCCCAAACCAGATGAAATTTCCCAAATCACTTTCTGGGTTTTGTAGATCAAGTGTATTGTAGTCCCTCTACAAAATTTGGGAGCTAGAGCACAACTGATGCTACCCCAAATACACAAAATCTCAACATGTAGATCCTCCTAGTGAGATTGATCTTCCTGCAAGTGGTTCAAGGCTAACAATGTGATATAATTGTTGATGATTGTAGCAACAGACAAGTACTTCTACATAGGCTAAGTGTCAAGCATGTAAGAGTAGTCCAAGACCTTCCTAGAAGCTTGCTCATGTTGAGTGAGTGTCTGTTGGAACACCTAACACCTAATCCTCTATGGGTAGGTGTGGAATGTGAAAAGTCACAATGGAGTCCAAGTGACCTTGGAATGTGAAACCAAGAGTCACACCATTGTACTATAAATGTACATATTTGTATAATGGAAAATAAGAGAGCCTCACGCTTATCATTCATTGTGTGTTGAGTCTCTTGTGTGTGTGTGTTCATCTTCCTCATACACCATGTGTGTGCTTCAACATGGTGTTTAACATGGTATCAGAGCAGGCGATTGCTGGCCCTGCTTCAATTTGAGTGAGCCATTTGTGTTTATGGCCTGTGCATATCTGCAAAAATTCTTGACATTTTTGCGGCACTCAGAGTTTTTGTAGCAATTTTTTGCCACATTCAGAATTTGTTTTGAAGAAGAGCAGTAGTGGTTTTGAAGAGAAGGCAGCACTGCCCATCTGAAGGTTTTCATTCTGATTTCTTCCTGCAATTTTTGCCCATTAAATTCTGCATTTTGGAGAGCTGTTGGAAAAATTGTTCAAAGTTAATTTCTGAAGAAGTTTATGAGTTTTTCCATTGAAAAATTTCTGCAATTTTGGGTTTTCCTGCTGCTAGAAAATATTCTTCTGCTGCTGGGCTATTAGAAAAATTTCTGGGTTTTATTGGCAATCTGCTGTTGCATTTCAGTACTTGAAATTTGTACTGCTGCCCTCATTTCTGCATTTTTCCCATTCTGCTGTGTATTTAGAAGAAAAATTCCACTCTGCTATATATCTGTGAAATTATTCAATTTTGCTATAGAATCTACATCTCTCCTGCTCTCTGTTGTTTAATTAAAAAATTAAAAAAATAAATAAATAAAAAAAAAAAAAAAAAAATCAATCAAAAAATTCCTGTGCCCCTCGGCGTTCACGGCCTCCCTCTGCACATTCCACAGCGTACCCTCCTCACGGGCCCTCTCTCACAACGCACTACCGATGACTCTCTACACATAAACCTCCCCCCCGCTATCTCTCATCTCACTCTTGGCTCACGCTGCTACCCGAGCCCTCTGCTACAGCGCTCCCTCTCGACTCTCTCACACTCTGCACTTATCGCTCCAGCCATTCCCTGCTACCCCACGGCCCACGACCTCCCCAAAATACGGCCCGCACACTTCTTCTACCCTCCTTACGCCCTTCAACGCGGCCTCTTGCCTTACATCCCTCTCTCTACGCCTCACCCCAGCCTCTATCGACCTTCCTCCCTCCACGACTTACCACTCCTCCTCACTGCGCTCTCCACTGCAAACTACGCCCTTCCATCCATCGAGCTCCTCACCTCATGCCCTTCGGCCTCCCAACCCTTACATTTTCCTACGCAGACCTTACACGCGCACTCAGCCACTCAACTACACATAACACTCCGCCCTCTATACACCGTCGTCAAACCCTTGTAGCTCGCTCATCCAACTATTCGTTCTCTTTTTTAATACATCTCCCTCCCACAATTCGATTTTTTAAATTTTAAATCCCCCATTAATAAACCCCTCCATATAATATTCTCCCTTCCCTCCAACAAATTTGCCTCTTCCCTCCCCTCTTAAATTTGATTTCAAAATATTTTTTAATCCCTTTCCCTTTTAATTCCCCTCCCCCAATTTCTAATTCCCATTTTTTAATTAATCCCAATTAAATTTTTAATTAATTTAAAAAAAATAAAACAAACAAACAAACAGCAAAGAGAGAGAGGAAAGAGAGAAATGAACAGCAGAAATGAAGAGAAAATGGATTGAATACATAAAGAAAATTGCAGTTTTGACATTGTGTAATTTCTGGCATAAGGGTGATTTTCTGAAGAATTTTACATGAGAAGACAAGTTTGAAACAGCTCTTTGAAGAAGAAATTTCAGCTGCCTTAAAAGGCCTCTTGCGCAAGTCTTTTGCTGCACACTCATACAAAAATTTGCAGAAATATTGTATTGTATTGCTTTTTCATTCATAGTTGCAATCAAGACTTGAAGTGTAAATTTGAGTTGTTGGATTGTTGATTGCCCTCCATCATTTGAGGAGCACACTTTGTACTTTGAGAATTCCTTGGAGTCATTTGTATTTGTTGAATCACATTGTAAACGGGTGCATTTTCGGTTGAAGCCGACACCCTTTCATTTTTTGAGCCTAAGTTGTTGAAATGGCTAAAATCAATGAGGCATTAGAGTTGTTGAATAACCTCATTCATTCCAATGTTGATGACATGATAAAAATGAGCAAGGATGCTCTTTGTAACATTCAAAGTTGTTTGCTAGATGCACAAGAAAAGATTGAGTTTTTGCAGTTGGAATCTCAGCTCCAACAAGATGAACTTCAGCAAAAGAGTCACCATTCTGAACCTGTTTCTGTTCAGAAGATTGAGAAGGAATTTCATCAAAAGAAAGAAGATAAAGTTGCAGACGATTCACATTCAATTCCTTGTACTAGAGCAGATGTACATGCAGATGCACCAGCCCAGCCTGCACTTCTCAAGCCCATCATTAGACCTTGGGAAGAGCTTGTCCACAACAAGCACAAAACTGGTCTTGGATATGACAAGGATGTGTCCTTTCATATTCCAGACTACACCAAGCCCATCATATTTCAGAGTGCCGGATTCTTGTATGACAGTTCACCTGCAGCTGTTCCAGATCCTGCTCCACAACAACAACAGATTGAGAAATGCCAACACTGTGATCGAGTTGGCCACATGAAAGATCACTGTTTTGATCTTCATCCATTCTAGCACTGTGGTCGGCACACTCATTCTTCAGACAGATGCTTCAGACACAAGCCTCCTGCAAGAACCAAGATTCATCTTGGATGGATCGCTTCTTGGCAATGGGCATCAATAGCCAAGAAGATGTTTACGACACATGTTAGAACTTGTTCACGGATATTGAGCAAACTTGCAGTTGAGTTTTCGCCATCATCTCACCTTGTCCCTGACAGGGGGGAAAATGGTGGTCATGTACAAGTTTCGACGACAGATCAAGCGAGCCTGAGCCACAATCTCTCATTCCAGATTCAGAGTTGCAGCCAGAGTTCAAGCGAGCCTGAGCCACAATTCGTCATTCCGGATTCAGAGATGTAGCCAGAGACACGGATGCCCATGAGCATGCCTTCGGTTGGTGGATAACCTAAAACCATCATCTTTGGTTGGTGGACAACCTAAAACCACCACAAGTAGTAGACCTCCCTTCTTTTAGGTCGAAGGTCTCCCTTTCATATATGAGGAACACTTCCTCTAGCAGAAGCCTTCAGCTTAGCAGCCTTCAGCTTCTTGCCAGCTTTGGTTGAGTTCCAGGAAATGCTTCAAAGCATTCCAGTTGTTGGTAATCCTAAAACCATCACAGGTAGTAGACCTCCCTTCTTTTAGGTCGAAGGTCTCCCTTTTTTATGAGGGACAATTCCTCTAGCAGAAGCCTTCAGCTTCTTGCCAGTTTTGGAAGAGTTCCGGAAACTGCAACAAGTTTTGCGTTCCAGTGTTTGTGGTCATCCTAAAACCACCTCTTTTTTTCCAACATTTCAGAGAGTTGATTCAGCCAAGTGCTGCCATGTATACTTTGCAGATTTGTATTACAACTCTTTTCTTGGACTCACACATACCCCTTCGGATTAAGGGGGATGTTGGAACACCTAATCCTACATGGGTAGGTGTGGAATGCGAAAAGTCACAATGGAGTCCAAGTGACCTTGGAATGTGAAACCAAGAGTCACACCATTGTACTATAAATGTACATCTTTGTATAATGGAAAATAAGAGAGCCTCACGCTTATCCTTCATTGTGTTGAGTCTCTTGTGTGTGTGTGTTCATCTTCCTCATACACCATGTGTGTGCTTCAACATGGTGTTTAACAGTGTCTATTACAATATTTTTCCCAAGTCTAACTTAGAAATTAATGTTGGCTATTGGACTAAGGTTTTTTAAGGAAATGTGAATTATTTACTTTAGTGATATAGATATAATCTCAACCATTGATCTCAAGTGGGTTAGGATTTAATACTTGCCATCCATCGGTATGGAGATTAAGGTTAGGGATCTAGCTTAGTGAAGAATTTTAAAGACAACTTAAAGGAAGGAGGACAACACATTATGATTGCAAGTGATTTGCAGATTTAAGATACAAATTTTCTCAAGTGACAAGTGAGAGACTCAAAGGCTAAAGAGAAGGAAAACTTTGCACCTGGAAAATTCCGAGAAAAGGAAACTCAATGGAGGCCAAGACCATACAAATTGTAGAGCACCATATTCACAGAGAGCTAAGATCTAGCTCCAAGAGTGTCATACAAGCTTAGGACTCGAGCATGGACGTTGCACATGTGATGGCTAGGAGAGGGAGGTTGCATGTTGTTGTTTAGATTTTTCAGGGAGTCGAAATTCCAAGTTTCATTTGCTATAAAAATTATGTAATGTTCCAATTTTTATTTCTCTCCATAGTACAGCCAGGGTGGATTTCCAGGACAAGGGATGGCCAGGCCATTAGAGTAGGTTCGGGTTATCAGGAGTTCCAAGGGACTTTTGAAGAGCTTTTATGGGATCTGATGGCATTCACTTGGCATATTTCATCATCAGCGCAATTTGTCTTTCATTCTGTCACATTCCAACAACTTTCAAAATTAGCATTATTATGGAGCCTGAATTAATTAATTAAGCTCAAGGTGGTATTCCGAGAAGATTATTTGATGGAACACCTCGGTGTAATAGCTCGTTGGAATCGGAATGAGGGGATCTTCAGGATGTGATGTTGAGTAGTGACTTATAATGGTCGGTGAGAGTATGGTGGGTCGTTTACCATTTTCCTTAATTAAAAATGATTTTAATTAGTCATTTAATAAAAGGAAAATAATTAATTGGAGGAAACGGGCCAAAGTGACTTAAGTGAAATAGAATTAAATTATAAGTCACTTTGATAGAGTCAATGGAGGATCTTCTAGAAGTATAATAAAATAATAAAATAAGATGCTTCCAAAGGCTTGGAGATCTATTTATCAGATCTATAAAAGGAGAGGCGGAGGTCATTTGGAGACATCTTGGATGGGATCATTGTTTGGGTGAGAGGTATGAGAACTTGGATTCTCTACTTCAATAGTAGCCCCAGGACGGAAACCCTCGGGTGATATAGTGAGAATGGGCGAGCACCCATCTCTTCCCTTGGTGGATCTATTCAGGATTCACAGGTTGCATTTTATTTCTAGTTTGTTTTGGAGGCCATTGCGGCATTATTGTAGAGCTATTTGGGGCCATTACCTCAGCCATTTCCAGTTGTTGTTCTAGCACTTTCTATATTAATAAAATAAGGCTAAGATCTTATGCATGTTGATATTGTCTATTATTCAGTTACATGTTCTATTTTCTGTTTTCCATGTTCTAATGGTTTATAATGTTCACTAAAATTTCTGAAGTTATTTTACATGGCGATCTTCTGCGAAATTGAAAGGTGATTTTATGGTTGAATTACTTTCTAGCAAAAATCGGCAAAATATTCCAAATGGGATATTACAGTGGTATCAAAGCTGGTGATCTTGCCAGCCTGAGGGTTTACTTGCCAAATTACCAGAAAAACCAAGTTCAAGGGTTTTACTGCAAATCAATTTCAGAGGAAGATTGATGGTTTATTAATTTGAGGCATGATTGGATTATTGATTTTTATCTTAGTTGCTCAAGTTGTTTAGCTAGGTCACTTGTTTAGCAAGAGTTTTCCAAGCAGCGACCTCACCCATTCTTTGGGGGACTTCGAGTGCCACCCTAGTCTGGTTTTCCATTTCATCCAAGAGAGCTTCACCATGATATCTTCAGCGTCTGCATTTGGTTGCCCCGGCAATGCATATTTTTGGAGGACGCAGTGATAGTCCTGGAGGACACAGTTGGGTTCTTATGTTTGTTGTTGGTTGCAAGGTTCATTAGCTTACGAGAGCTATAGGCGAATCTCGAAGGGCTGAGATTCACATTCTATTTCTGGAGCAGTGTGGCAGTCTCTGGGCCAGCAAAGAGGAAAGCTGAGCCTAGTTGAGAAGGAAGGTCTCAACCATTTGATCTTTTGTCTGCCGAGGGAGATAGAGGAAGTGTAGGAGGGATTAATTGTTGCACATTTGGAGGGTTGTTGAGTATTTTATTGATCAGTTTGTAGACAGTGTATTCAGCAGCTACTGGGAGAGCGTAGGGCTTATTGGGGTCAATTTTGGAGGATCGTGATTTGGCCAAACCATTTCTGGGTTTTGGTCAGATTGGCTTGAGGAGTCCGGGAGTAATTTTTGAGAATTTTCCGAGCACCGGATGTGGGTGTTTTGGCCAATCCATTGCAACAACTAGTGTAGAGTTGCTATCGGAGAGCATTTTGCTGGGCCAAAACTATTCTTCTATGGGGAATTTCTCTTCATGAGCCGAAATCATTTGTTGGGATAAGTTTATTTGCTAAAGCCTAATTTATTTGCCTGAGCCTAGTTCATTTGCCAGAGCCAGAGTTATCTATTGGGGCTAATTTTATTTTTTAGGCCCAATTTATTTACTGTAACCCAGTTTATTTACCAGAGTTCTTTTTGTAGGAGATTTCTCTCATTTGAGTAGGAGATATTGAGTGAATTTGCAAGATTGTATATTTGGAATGTTGTGATATGAATTTATCTTATGTGGAGCAATGTGCACAGTTGCGCAGATTGGGAAACTCACACTAAATTGGGGATTTTCTAGATCAGCTAGAATTTGCCGAATATTTTTCTGGGTTTTTTCTGGGTTTTGTGAGAGGAGTCCATGGTTAAAATTTCAGAATTTTTCAGGCAATATTCCAGCTGGAAATAAACAGTCCTTCAGCACTGTGTTTTACTAGTGAGTTGGGTAATTCATACCACTTGGTTAGCTTGATCTTGGCTTAGAGTTAAGCCAAACCATTTCTGGGTTTTTATGGGTTTGGTGTGAAGAGCTCCAAATTAAATTTTCAAAATTTTGTGAGCAATTTTAAGGGTAGAAACTCCAATTCTTCTTCAGCTAGCAGTTGCAGAAACTAGGAGACAGTGCAGTATTTAGAGGAGAAGTTTGTTGCAACATCTGTATCATTTGCTATTGTTCACTTGAGACCGATAACTTACCTTGTATTTATTTTCATGACTAGCATAATTTATTAAAAGCCCTGTAATAAGTTGTATTGGCTATAGATTTATTCGTCAAGGGTTTGATAGGAAGGTCGTGAGCCTTGACATTGGTGAGTGAGATTTTAGCTATATGTGAAATGTTTCAGTGGTGAGTTTCAATGATTGAATAGCTTGTTTGTGTGTTGGATATTGTTAGAGTCCTGTAATTTATAGTATCACAAGGTGACTGATTATTTCTTATATATATTTTTTACTAAGAATAATATTCCATGGCTATCATTTATTTTCAGAGAAAAAAAGGGAACTCCTGACTGTAAAGAGCTTCAAAGGAATCAATCTGTCTCTCCGTCCAATAGAAGGAAGGAAGTGCGCTGATAAGGTGTGATGGGGATCAAACATCATTTCTGCCCTCGTTCCATTTCATTTCATTCACCCTTTTTGTCCCCCTCATTTCCTCCATATTCTGGAAATACTCTGAATACCATTCAAACCCCAAAACCCACATATATAACCTTTCACGGCTTATTACTTTATAAACCCATTTATTATAAAATTTTGGACTTCATATTATAAGCTTCGCCACCTATCAACAACTGTGTTATTTAAACCATAGACCTTATCGTTATATATATCACATATTATATATATAACAAGAGTCGCTCAAAATATTGGTGGGACCCCTTCTGCCTCATCGCATATCGCCATCGCAAAGTTTTGTTAAAGCAATCCAATGCCAAACTTATAAATTGTTGATGCGATGTGAAGTGGGACCCAATCTCCGCCGCGCTTTCTTTTCCGTTTCATTTTCCTTTGAAAAACATCAAACTTTACCTTTTCATCGCTTTTCCCTTTCTCCGCTTCCCATTTCTTGATCACGATTGAAGTGGGGCCCCTCATCGCACATCGCAAAAAATACCTCATCGCACATCGCACAAAATATCTTATCGCACATCCCACAAGATAACTCTTTCCATCTCCGCCAACCTTTATCTTTTGCGACCGCCGATGTGCGATATCGCATCGCACATATCTTAACTTTTCGTTCCATCGCATTACACAAGTTTTAAAGTTTAAATTGTATTCCTGAAATCTATCCACTCCCGATTGCGGTTTTGCGATACGATGTGGCCCCACCGTAGAACTCCCACCATGTCACTTCCGTACTTCACATCACATCGCCCTTTCTATTCCTTATATCATAAATTGTAAAATCTGCGACATGTGATATTCCACAGATGCGATAAAATTCAAAGATGAAATCTGAAAGCTTTTTAGATCCGGGTAAATGAGTTTTACGTTGTTTTAGAAAAAGAGGCTCGTGTCGAGTCCCGCCCATGTGCTATGTCATTCAACCTTTAAATGCCCTCCACCTTTCCTCTCTCTCCACTCCTCTCCCTATATCTGACGGCCCTCATCCAGTTTCGGCCTCTCTATGGTATTCGTACTTTATCACGAGGGGGGGTCCAGAATAGGCGGTATCCCATACCGCTAATTTGGCTATGTGTCACGCCCAGGGATATTCCGCACCCCCTCTCCAAACACCGCTTACCACTCTCACTGCCCTCTGGAAAGTCCTTTGCGCCATTCAAGAAAACCGCTGCGCAGTATGACCGTTGCCAATACCACCATGCCACGTCCTCCATCATCCATCCTCGTCCGCCCATTGCCACCCCTCCAGAGTCGAGCATATGAAGTTTGAAACTCGTTTACAAAGAAATAAGGTGAAACACGGCCAGAAGGGCTCGAGTAGCAAATAAACACTAGAGGTCAAGTCGAGCAAAGGTTTGGCGGCAGAGAAGATTATGTCGTAACTACAAAAGAAAAGGGCACGCACGCGGAAATGTTACCATATAATAGCAGAGGCTGAAGAGGCAGCGAAACACATCAGCACCAGCACTAATCAACGAGAAGTGGCAAGCACTGCACCAGATTAATTACTAAACGCCAGTTTTCTGCAAAACAAAGCCAGATGTCAGAACCTCTATTGTTTGCCTTTTTGAAACAATCACAGCCACCTTCAGAGCTTACTGTTTGATCTTCCAAGGAGCCATTGAAGCGTTTGGATCTACGAAGAGTTGTCTAGAATTAATTCCAGAGGCGGTTGCTGTCAGTGATGTCTGAATCAAGCATTGCATGGCCACACTTGTCATTTTTTTCTTAATTATAATCAATGAAAGGTTGTTGACTAAGGTAGGGCAATCGACTTCGTTTTCAGATAAATACTCCATACCTTAGTAGTATCAAGGGTTGGATATTTTAGCACCTGTATTGTAAGAACTACTATTGGAGCACTGTAATTTTGGAGCTGGACATCAATAAATCAAAGACTGTTTATAGGATTCTTGAGTTGTGTTAAAATGGTGATGTATTTCTTCTCTGTTTAAATGTTTCCATTGTTTTCTCTACCGTGTATCTGCTCATCTAATTGTAAATCAGAAATTTTAAATTAAGATTCGCTGTCGGAGCGCCTTAATTTTGTCTACATTTATAATCTTAATGTTTTATGCTGAAGTCTAATTAAAGAATTCTTAACTGCTCTTTAGTCACTATTGAACCTTACTGTTTCTTTCACCTCATAATTCATACAGCTCTTAAGATCCATTTAGCAGAGTTAGCTTGCCCTGTGATTTGCTCTTGATTTTGATGTGCCATTCCAGCCTTTGACTCCATCGCTCAGTGTAATAGCTTCTGCAGCCCTATCTGTCCAACCACACAATCGATCAAACAAGCAACCCCCATCACTGCAACTAACCTAATATCTGCAATTATAACCATCAAGTTTAAGCAATTTTAATCATAAAACAGAGAGAGCCCTCTCTGAGTCTAGGAAGGCTTGGTCCTGGACTGCAAAGTGGTTTGATGTTGTCCTCTGTCGTTTGTTCTTGCCAATCTTACAAATTACGGAGAGCTAACATAATGGCGACCATACTGGGGAACTGAGTTATTGAAAATGCTTAGTGTTTCTTCAGAACTCAGAAACCCCACATAAAATTAGATAATTCGAGTATTTCCAAGATTGGTATCTGGTTCTTGATGGTGGACAACAACCAACCGTGAGAAAGTTGAAATCATCCACCTGGCGACTCCAATTCAAACCAGTTCCATTCAAAGACTCCAGTGGAGGAAGGCCCTGAAACATGACCAATCAGCCCAGAAGGAGAAAGTATTCAAACCCAAATTGGATTCAAGAAATTGTTGTTTTTATTTGTAACTATATTCTATCCTACTTTAAGCCTGATCAAGAGTACACTGTTGAGATTTAGATTGATCATTGGCAGTTTGCTAAGCCTCAAGAAGCTAAGCCCCAAATTGTAGACCATGTACATACTTTTACACCTGTGTGTATCCCTGATGCACTTGTAGAAAACCTAGTGGCACATGAGCCTTGTACTTCATCTCCTACGCTTGCAAAAGCTCCAAATGGTTATGAGCCTCTTGCTTTACTGCCTATACCTATAAAAGTCCCAGACAGATACAAGCCTCTGTTTTTGCCTCCTATCCTACATGACCTCCCTACAAATTTCATCAATAACCTACCCAGATTTGATGGAGAAAATGCAAAGATCACTATTGAAAAGCACATTCAAAATCTTGAGGATTTCCTTGATCTGTTTGAGGTGGGAGAAGATGATGTACGTATCAGAATGTTTCCCCTATCATTGCAAGGAAAAGCTAAAAGTTGGTTTAAAGATCTTCCAGCTGCAAGCATTAGCAACTTTCAACAGTTCACTCAAGTTTTCCTGGATAGATGGGTGGTCCTAGGAAATGTTTTTCTCATCATGGAAGAGTATAACCATTTAAAAAGACAACCAGGGGAGACAGTACAACACTTTTTAGCCAAATTCAATAAGGTATACCATTCAATACTTGCTAAGATAAAGCCACCCCCAGGATGGGCTCTCTTGCACTACCCAGAGATGGCATTCCGGTTAAGAGAAAGGGACCTTGCAACCCTGGAAGAAATACAAAATGTGGCAGTTGATGTGAAAGCCAACCTGCCGAACAAAGAAGCAAAGTTAACAGCAATAAAGAAGGACAAAATAGAAAGAGAGTGATTGGTATCTGCAGAGATAAATCTAGATATGTTGACAAACGCAGTCAACGAAATGATGCATATGATTAGCAAGAAAGAGGAACTTGATGTTCAGATACCTCTTGTTCCATTAGTTCCAGAGAAGACAAACATCAATGTACCCAAGCAATTTGCAGCCCATCCTAGACACCCTAAAACAGAAAATGATTGTTTCATGTACTCTATCCACAACACAGCCAAAGATGAAGTCCAAAATCAGAAGGAGGCAGGGAAATCCTCAGCAACAATGTACATGATAGATGACCTTGCATAGAGTGGTACCCATCTCGAATATATCAAGAGGAAGACTATAAGGTCGAGGTTGAGGCTGATTATTCGAAGCAGCCAACACTATGTTATTGGGAGGAACAAACTTAGTCGTCACATTGCAAAGATGACAACCAAACTCTGCATGCTGAGCAAGATTGTAAGAAAGAAGATGCAGAAAGTTGTCAAGTAAGTACAAAATGCATTCCTCTATCTTTTGCCTCACTGTTAAGAGAGCATTACAAGCAGGTTGCAAATTGGAAGGAGGAGGAATGCTCTAATGAGTCAGTTGTGGAAAAGAGGGATGATCTTGAACCATTTTCAGATCCAGAAGTTCTCCCCTTGAGTCTTCTTGAAACCACAAAATCTGAAATAGAGGAAGAACCATTACATCTTGAGTCTTTACCCTTATGTTTCAATTCATTTCAGATTATGAAAGGGAATCTAGATCACCTTCTAGATGATAATCACAGGAGAAGAGATCTCTCTCACCAATCAGATGAGGAAATCAGGGATGATAGAATATATGTTTTAGATCCAGGGATTCGGGCCTTGAGTTCTTTTAAATGTCAAGTAGCAGATGAAATCACAGAGCCTGAAACAGATGATAAATTGATCAAGATTGATTCTATACCCTTATGCTCTAATGCATTTCGAAGTATGAAAGGAATTGGGATCACATTCTGGCTGATAGTCCTAAGAGAAAACATGAGGTCTCAGAAGAACCAACTCCACAACCTAAAGCACCACATGACCCAGTAGCAGATGCGTTGGAGAGTCTCTACTTTCAAAGTCAATCTCCCTATGTTTATAATGCTCTCAAAAGCTGCTATGATATGGATATGACCAGACAGTCTTCCCCATTGTCTGATTCAGTAGAAGTAGTGGCACAACACTCATCAGGTAGCATGCAAACATGTTCCGAGTTGCTGGTAGACCAGGAGAGCACATCTGCAGTACCAGGATATGAAGCTGAGGTGGTTGAGTCACAATACCCATAAATAAATCAAGAGTATCTTGATCTAGTGGTTGTCTATATGGAGGAGTTGTTCTTCACAAAACTAACCTACATTTCAGGCATGTCAGTTATTTTTCAAAAGAACCAAGATCCATGTAAACAAGATCAGGCCAGGAATTTCTATCAAACACCACTGTCAGGTTTGTCTCGGACCATGATGAAGAGCAATGAAAGAACAAAGATATTAGAACAATTGATTGATTGGTTGCACTAGCATTATTGTATTGTTTAGAAGGGCAACCATTTCAGTGGATTAGGGTAGGTAGGTATGCAAATACGCTCAGCACTCTGAGCATCTTTCCAATTTTAGTTTCAATTTGCTTTCTAGTTTCAGTTCAAGTGTGTCCCAAACTACAAATGGAAGAGAGTATTGACCTCAGCTTGTAGGTTTTCAGCCACAGAAGTTTTTGTAGCAAATTGAGTTGCAAGTTTGGGATCAGCCCAATGGATCAGGCCACTAGTCTACGATGTTCTTGACCCCTCCTGAAGGAGTTGCCATCCCCAGCTGGAGCCATTGTTAGAGTCCTATAATTTACAGTATCACAAGGTGACTGATTATTGCTTATATATTTTTTTACTGAAAATAATATTCCATGGCTATCATTTATTTTCAGAGAAAGAAAGGGAACTCCTAACTGTATAGAGCTTCAAAGGGATCAATTTGCCTCTCTGTCCAGTAGAAGGAAGGAAGTGTGCTGAGAAGGTGTGATGGGGATCAAACATCATTTCTGCCCTCGTTCCATTTCATTTCATTCACCCTCTTTGCCCCCCTCATTTCCTCCATACTTTGGAAATACTCTGAATCCCATTCAAAATCCAAAACCCACATATATAACCTTTCGGGGCTTATTACTTTATAAACCCATTTATTATAAAGTTTCAGACTTCATATTATAAGCTCTGCCACCCATCGATAGCCGTCTTATTTAAACCATAGACCTTATCGTTATACATATCACATATTATATATATATATATAACAAGAGTCGCTCAAAACATTGGTGGGACACCTTGTGCCTCATCGCATATCGCCATCGCAAAGTTTTGTTACAACAATCCAATGCCAAACTTATAAATCACCGATGCGATGTGAAGTGGGACCCAATCTCTGTCGCGCTTTCTTTTCCGTTTCATTTTCCTTTTAAAAACATCAAACTTTACCTTTTCATCGCTTTTCCCTTGCTCTGCTTCCCATTTCCCGATCGCGATTGAAGTGGGGGCCCTCATCGCACAACGCAAAAAATACCTTATTGCACATCGCACAAGATAACTCTTTCCATCTCCTCCAACCTTTATCTTTTGCGACCGCCGATGTGCGATATCGCATCGTGCATATCTTAACTTTTCACTCCATCGCATTCCGCAAGTTTTAAATTTTAAACTGTATTCCCGAAATCTATACACTCCCGATTGTGGTTTTGCGATACGGTGTGGCCCCATCGTAGAACTCCCACCATGTCACTTCCGTACTTCGCATCGCATCGCCCTTTCTATTCCTTATATCATAAATTGTAAAATCTGCGACATGTGATATTCCACAGATGTGATAAAATTCAAAGATGAAATCTGAAAGCTTTTTAGATCCGGGTAAATGAGTTTTACATTGTTTTAGAAAAAAAGGCTCGTGTTGGGTCCCGCCCATGCGCTATGTCATTCAACCTTTAAGCGCCCTCCACCTTTCCTCTCTCTCCACTCCTCTCCCTATATCTGACGGCCCTCATCCAGTTTCGGCCTCCCTGTGGTATTCGAACTTTATCACGAGGGGGGGTCCAGAATAGGCGGTATCCCATACCGCTAATCTGGCTACGTGTCACGCTTAGGGATATTCTGCACCCCCTCTCCAAACACCGCTTACCACTCTCACCCCCCTCTGGAAAGTCCTTTGCACCATTCAAGAAAACCGTTGCGCAGTATGACCGTTGCCAATACCACCACACCACGTCCTCCATCATCCATCCCCGTCCGCCAACTGCCACCCCTCCAGAGTCGAGCATATGAAGTTTGAAACTCGTTTGCGAAGAAATAAGGTGAAACACGGCCAGAAGGGCTCGAGTAGCAAATAAACACTAGAGGTCAAGTCGAGCAAAGGTTTGGCGGCAGAGAATATTATGTCATAACTACAAAAGAAAAAGGCACGCACGTGGAACCGTTACCATTTAACAGCAGAGGCTGAAGAGGCAGCAAAACACATCAGCACCAGCACCAATCAACGAGAAGTGACTAGCACTGCACCAGATTAATTACTAAACGTCATTTTTCTACACAACAGAGCCAGATGTCAGAACCTCCATTGGTTGCTTCTTTGAAACCATCACAGCCACCTTCAGAGCTTATTGTTTGATCTTCGGAGGAGACATTGAAGCGTTTGGATCTACGAAGAGTTGTCCAAAATTAATTCCAGAGGCAATTGTTGTCGATGATGTCTGAATCAGGCATTGCATAGCCACACTTGTCATTTTCTGATTAATTGTAATCAATGAAAGGTTGTTGACTAAGGTAGGGCAACCGACTTCGTTTTCAAATAAATACTGCATACCTTAGCAGTATCAAGGGTTGAATATTTTAGCACCTGTATTGTAAGAACTACTATTGTAGCACTGTAATTTTGGAGCTGGACATCAATAAATCAAAGACTGTTTACAGGATTCTTAAGCTGTGTTAAAATGGTGATGTGTTTCTTCTCTGTTTAAATGTTTCTGTTGTTTTCTCTGCTGTGTATTTGCTCATCTAATTGTAAATAAGAAATTTTAGATTAAGATTCGCTGTCAGAGCGCCTTAATTTTGTCTGCATTTACAATCTGAATGTTTTCTGCTGAAGTCTGATTAAAGAATTCTTAACTGCTCTTTAGTCACTACTGAACCTTACTGTGTCTTTCACCTCATAATTCATACAACTCTTAAGATCCATTTAGCACAGTTAGCTTGCCCTGTGATTTGATCTTGATTTTGATGTGCCATTCCAGCCCTTGACTCCATTGCCCAATGGAATAGCTTCTGCAGCCCTATCTGTCCAACCACACAATCAATCAAACAAACAACCCCCATCTCTACAACTAGCCTAATATTTGCAATTATAACCATCAAGTTTAAGAAATTTTAATCATAAAACAGAGAGAGCCCTCTTTGAGTCTAGAAGTCTAGGTCCTGGACTCCAAAGTGGTTTGATGTTGTCCTCTGTCATTTGTTCTTTCCAATCTTACAAATTACGGAGAGCTAACAGGTATGATGTGCATATTGTTGAGTTGGATATGAATGTTTGGAGTCTACTGGTCATGTCACTGTTTGTCACGATCTTGTATGTTTCAGTTGATGTACTTGCCATTTTTGTAAAACATGGACCAAACTTTCATAAATTTTCTTTATAAAACATCAACAACAATTGACAGGACCCTTTCCAAGGGGATACTTTCTAGGTTACAGCAAGGACTGCCACAGGAAGAGCATGAATTGGGACACAAAATCTTCAAACTTGGGACAGATTTGAGATGCATGGGGGTTACAACAAAATCCCTTCTAAAACTAGAGGAACTTGCTTCACTCCTTTCTAAGGTGGATCAGTTAGATGGGGAGAAATTGATTTGGGTTCTATAACCAGTCATGCTTTCCTTAGCACAACCCAAGTATTTGGAGCACCCTTGTATGGGAGTCAAACTTCCAGTTGCCTCATGTCATAGTAGTATCATGGTGCTAAACGCACCTATAACTCCTTACACTGATAACATTATGAGGAGAGTCTTCAGGTTGATAGTGGAGACCCTGTAGGATTTGGATAACAGTGAGGGCCCTACCATTGGGAAGAGGCTACAGATTCTAGAAGTCATGGCCATGTTTAGAGTTTATAACTTCATTATCAAGCTGGAGTGTGATGACTTGATCCAGCAGATGTTCCAATGCTTCTTCAGCATTAGGAAACCTCATCCTTACAGAGTCATAGTGCACATACAGTCCATTCTGTCATCATGTATGGGTGGTCGTGTTTCCATTTGTCAGGAGTTGCAGACTAGATTGCTGAGCATTTGGAGGAAAGAGCAGTTGGTCTCACCAGTTGCTTATGAGCTAGCCGAAAGGCTGGTTAAGCAGAACATTGGGCTATTCAGGTGTTATGTATATTTTATTAGTTATTAATTAGATTTAGTTATCTTAGGTTATTAATGTGGAAGGGCATGATCAAAGATCATGCCTCTTCGCCAAGGGACACCTTGAGGCTATATTTAAGCCTAGGTGATCCCTCATTGTAATCATCTTTTCATCTATCATCATTAATAATATATATTTATCAAGTTTACCAGAGTTTTTACGCAAGCACAAGTTATTTGGATTCCAAGCCCCAGAAAATCAAATCGTATCATCATCCCAGATGATGAAGATGATCCGCAAAAGAGCGCCAGCCTATATAGTCGAATGTCATCATTTAGAGATGTTATCTACAAAAGTCAACCACGTAGAATCACTGGAGGTACAAGCACTAGTTCAGAAACATGAAAAGGTATTTCAAGATCTACCAATGAAGATGCCTCCTCATAGGGAAATCGAACATACAATAGAAGTCAAGGCAGGATCAAACCCTGTTAACATCAAGCCTTATCGCTACCCACATCACCATAAAACGGAAATTGAGAAGATAATCCAAGACCTTTTAAAATGTGGGGTCATTTCAAAAAGTAAGAGTCCATATGCTGCCCCAGTTATTTTGGTAAGAAAAAAAGATGGATCGTTTCGGCTATGCATTGACTATAGAGGATTAAATAAGATAACAATTAAAAATAAGTTTCCAATTCCCTTTATCGATGAAATGTTGGATGAACTCCATGGCACAAAATATTTCTCTAAATTAGATTTAAGGTCGGGTTATTACCAGATCCGAATTAGATTGGAAGATATACCAAAAACTGCATTTCAAACACATGAAGGTCATTATGAATTTAAAGTAATGCCCTTTGGGTTAACAAATGCACCAGCTATGTTCCAAGCCACTATGAACGAGTTATTTCGTCCATATCTTAGGAAATTTGTACTAGTATTTTTTGATGATATTTTGATTTATAGTAAAACCTGGAGGGAGCATTTGCAACACTTGGATAAAGTTCTTACGTTACTAGAAGACCATCAATTCTATGCAAAAAAATCCAAATGCACCTTTGGAAAAGAAGAAGTTGAATATCTGGGACACCTAATATCCCATGAAGGAGTAAAAGTGGATCCTTCTAAGATTAAGGCTATAAGGGAATGGAATAAACCGGTGAACATATCCTAGCTCAGAGGATTTTTAGGATTAACGGGATATTATCGAAGATTTATTAAAGATTATGCGCATCGAATTGCACCTCTTACAAATCTTTTAAAGAAAAATTCGTTTCAATGGAATGAGGAAGCAGGGAAATGTTTTGAAGATTTGAAGGAAGTAATGGCTAATGCACCAGTATTGGCAACTCCTGACTTTTCTAAACCATTTATCATTGAATGTGATGCCTCTGGATTCGGTATTGGTGCAGTGTTAATGCAAGAGGGGCACCCTATTGCTTTTGAAAGAAGAAAACTAAATAAACGTGAGCGTCTCAAATCCACATACAGTAAGGAAATGCTCGCAATTATGCATGCATTGGCCAAATGGAGACAATATCTGTTAGGAAGTAAATTTTCCATCCGAACCGATCATAACAGTCTTCAGTATCTCCTTCAGCAAAAAACACTCTCTGAAGAACAACAAAAATGGATCGAGAAGATTGCCGCTTTTGACATGGAGATATTACACAAGAAAGGAAAGGACAATGTAGTAGCGGATGCCCTGTCTAGAAAAGATGAGGAAACAACATTACTTGCAGTTTAAATTGTTGTGCCTGAATGGCTTAATGAGATTAGAAGTGAGTACGCCAAAGATCCGGACATGTTGGCTATAATCAACAATCTCCCAGGGAATTCAAAATTTGAATGGAAGAACGATATCTTATGGTACAAAGGGAGAATTTATCTAAACTCCAAATCCAAGTTTATATCAAAAATACTCAAGGAATCACATGATTCCATGTCATCGAGACATGTAGGATATTTCAAAACCTACTACAATGCACGTCAGTCATTTTTTTGGAAGGGTATGAGTCACGATATTCAAAAATATGTTGCAGAATGTGACAAGTGTCAAAGAAATAAAACTGAAAACATTATGACACCTGGCTTACTTCATCCCTTAAATATTCCGGCCCAGAAGTGGGAAGAAATATCGATGGATTTTATTGAAGGATTACCTGTATCGGATGGAAAGGATAAGATCTTCGTTGTAGTAGATAGACTCACTAAGTATGCTCACTTTATCGCTATTAAAAACACAGACTCTGCAAAGCAAATTGCAAAGATATTCTGCAAACGTATTTATAAACTACACGGCTTTCCGAAAGTTATTGTTAGTGACAGGGATGCCAAATTTAAAGGAAACTTTTGGAAGGAATTGTTCAACCATGTTGGAACCTACCTCAATATGAGCTTAGCTTATCACCCTCAAACAGATGGGCAAACAGAGGTTGTTAATAAATGTTTGGAAGCTTACCTACGGTGTTATGCTACGGAGAAACAAAATAAGTGGGTCCAATGGTTGCATCTTGCCGAATGGTGGTATAATTCTACTTACCATACATCAACAAAAATGACTCCGTTCCAGGCTCTATATGGATATGAGCCTCCGAAGTGGAAAGATTTTGCTTCAGTTCAAACTAATTTGCCAGTAGTAAAAAATCAACTAGAAGAACACCAAAAGGTTGTCCAAATTCTAAAAGAAAATTTGAGTGTTGCACAGAATCGTATGAAGCAACAAGCTGACCGTAATCGCACTGAGAGATCATTTGAAGTTGGAGACTGGGTGTTTGTCAAGCTTCAACCATACAAGCAGTTGTCCCTTAAACAAAAAGAAAAAAATAAATTAGCTCCAAAGTTTTATGGTCCGTATCAAATTATTAAAAAGATCGGTCAAGTCGCTTATGGGTTGAGCCTTCCCGATACCAGTCGTGTTCACAATGTTTTCCATGTATCCTGCTTAAAAAAGGCATTGGGTAACCATCAGTTGCCCCAAACAACACTTCCCATTTTGGATGATGAAGGCAAGCTCGTTCTAGAGCCCGAGGGTATCCTATCTACTCGTGATAAGAAGCTGCGCTCTCGTGTTATTACCGAATATTTAATCAAGTGGAAGGACTTGCCCATTGAAGAAGCATCTTGGGAGTCTGAAGCGTTTCGCCAGCAACACCCATCATTACGTATGCTTTGAGGACAGAGCATCTTAAGAGAGGGGCAATGTTATGTATATTTTATTAGTTATTAATTAGATTTAGTTATCTTAGGTTATTAATGTGGAAGGGCATGATCAAAGATCATGCCTCTTCGCCAAGGGACACCTTGAGGCTATATTTAAGCCTAGGCGATCCCTCATTGTAATCATCTTTTCATCTATCATCATTAATAATATATATTTATCAAGTTTACCAGAGTTTTTACGCTCCATCAGGAGACAATTGACCAAGGAGGAGTTGTTCCAGTTTGATGGATCAGGTAGAAAAAATGAGCTAAGGAAGGGTCTTTGCTTCATCTACAAAGAACCTTGGGGTCCCGATCACTCGTGTTTGAGAGATGGAGATGGGGTAGCAAAGGTAGAGCAGGAGGGCATTACTTCTGTATGTCAGGATGAGGGATCTTCTTCGAGTGAGTCCATGGGGTCATATGAGGATGCCTCTTGGGAGCATGAGCAGTCATGCGGAGTTGTGGACAGCAGGCCAGAGTTTTTTCTAGCATGTATGGAGAGCAGTCGGTGCACCCTATAGTAGATGTTCAGGATGATAAGTTATCTGTGATGATTCAACATGAGCAGCATATGGTGGAGCATGAGACAACGAAGGAGGAGGACATGCACAGTATGCATGATGATCCTTTCAAAGAGAGCCAATAAGAGGTTCACATCGAGCTCATGAGGGAGGAGGATGAGTGGCCACTCGTGGGGTCAGGCATTGATGAGGAGGAGACATATGTATGGACATCTAGCAAGGTGATAGTAGTTGCAGACACTTATCTATAGGAGGTGTTGGTGGACGATAAAGCAGTTCTACAGGAGGTCAGCAAACAGCAGGAGTATGGCACTTCTGATTAGCAGAGGGAGGAATTGTTGGAGATAGTGGTGCATCCATCTTTGGATCAATCCACTGATGAGGTGCACGTAGAGGCACAGGTAGTTAGCCGAGTTGCGGTACTTTCAGGGAGCAGCACACTCTAGGAGTACATCGATAGGGCTTGCAGCATATCTTGCCCAATTTGGCCTATTATAAAGAGAGGGGCCTTCTTCTTCTGGCAGATATCGTTGATAGACAGGATAGAGCAACATGAGTTGAGCATGGACCGACGACAACATAGTAGAGTTGCTCCATATATGGGAGTCCCTGCATTATTCTTTTCCTGAGATTGATAGAAGGGAGATCGTAAGCTGGTATCCTATTGATGGGGTATCATTTTTAGTTTGGGGCATATCTCAGCAGGGGCCCTTAGATGAGGTAGTTATTGTATGTTTAAGTGGGTCGTGGATGGTAGAACGATAGTTCTTTAGTCTGCAGTAGCACTAGCCCAGCATTAGCAGAGCAGGATTGACCTCGGCCTAAGCCAAAGGTTGGATTGGAGAGATTTGCTGAGTTGGTACTTGCTTCATGGAGAAGCATCTATAGCCAGAGACAATACGCGGTCTGAGCCATGGGACTTTGGGCAATGACTGGCCATGGTGGCATTGGGATCCGGGAGGATTGGTCGACGATAGGTACAATGAGAGCTCAGTTTGGGATCTAGGCATTGAGGTGTCTGTTTCCAACGACTTCACAAAGAGCATAGCAGCACCCAGTGGTTTGTATGGGATCCGGGCATTGGGTCTAGGCTGCATCGGGCCAACATGATGGTCCACATATTTGGATTGCTTGAGGGCAAGCAAAGTTGGGGCGAAGGATTTGTAATGTTCCAATTTTATTTTTCTCCATAGTACAACTAGGGTGGATTTCCAGGGCAGGGGATGGCCAAGCCATTAGAGCAAGTTCGGGTTATCAGGAGTTCCAAGGGACTTTTGAGGAGCTTTTACGTGATCTGATTTCACCATCGGCACAATTTGTCTTTCATTTAGTCGCATTCTGACAAATTTCAAAATTAACATTATTATGGAGCCTGAATTAATTAATTATGCTCGAGGTGGTATTCCGAGAAGATTATTTGATGGAACACCTACGTGTAATAGCTCGTTAGAACCAGAATGAGGAGATCTCTAGGATGGAATGTTGAGTAGTGACTTATAAAGGTCGATGAGAGTATGGTGGGCGGTTTACCATTTTCCTTAATTAAAATGACTTTAACTAGTCATTTAATAAAAGGAATATAATTAATTGGAGGAAAAGGGCCAAAAGTGACTTAAGTCAAATAGAATCAATGGAGGACCTTCTAGAATTATAATAAAATAAGATGCTTCCAGAGGCTTGGATATCTATCTATCAGAACTATAAAAGGAGAAGCAGAGGTCATTTGGAGACATCTTGGATTGGATCATTGTTTATGTGAGAGGTTTGAGAACTTGGATTCTCTACTTCAGTAGTAGCCCAAGACGGAAACCCTCGAATGATTTAGTGAGAGTGAGTGAGCACCCATCTCTTTCCTTGGTGCATCCATTCAGGATTCAGAGGTTGTAGTTTATTTCTAATTTGTTTTGGAGGCCATTGCGGCATTATTGTAGAGCTATTGGGGCCATTACCTCAGCCATTTCCAGTTGTTGTTCTAGCACTTTCTATATTGTTAAATTTAGATAACCATGGTGTTCTATGCTTGATGCACTTTTACTTCAAACTTTCTTAGGCCCGATACAAAATAGCAATCACATAAACATGAAAGTAAAATGCTGATAGAACACAATAATAGATCAATAGAACACAAGCCAAATATAGAACAGATTTACAATTCCTTTTGTCCAGCAAAGATATGAGATACTGTTGCGTTACGGTGGTCAACAAGATGCTTCAACCAGCAAAGTCTTTCTCAGTCAACCACTCCTTCATGTGTCACACCCACAACCCTCAAAGACATCTCATCACAAGTCAACGCAAGTCAACCCAAGAACAGCGCAAAAAAGTCAACACAGGCAGTAGCAGAAAATCAACGCAGCCAACTAGGGCTTCAGTCAAGCAACCCGGAATTCCTCGATTTTAGTGCCCAGCTGTACGACCTCCTAAAATCGGATTTCCCGCAGAGTTTTGAGGTAAAACGACCACAGGTTGATCACGGTCAACGTTGATCAACATTGCTTCAAAAGTGCCCTAAACAGATCTGCAATTTTCAAACTTCTGGTCCACACGTATGAGGGGAAAAAGGCCTCCAAAGGCTATCTAACCAATCAAATCACAATGAGAGAATGTGTGATGAGTTGATGATGAAATGACCTCCAAGTCTCTCCAATTTATATCCATCAATGAGGGTGTGCGACATCTATTACAAATCTGGCTGACCTTGCACATGTGGAAAATAAATTCAAAATAAATGTTCTGCTCATCCGATCAAGATGATCTTTAGATCAATCTTGCACCTCTTCGAAAGAGGAACCCAACAAAAATATGACCATCGTCATATGAGCAGTGCAACATTTATGGTAGAATCGGATGTGCTCTAGCCTTGTAACTTTGTATATAGGCTAAGACACATGTATTCCATAAAACCCAGAAATGGTTTTGGAAATTCCACTTAGAGATAATTTAATTAGATTAATTAATCGTTTTTTAATGTTTTCCTAAGTCTAAACTTAGGGAAACTGATTAATTAAACTAAGTGTGAATCTTCTAGATAAAGTCATGGATCACCTCTAACTTAATCTTAGCCCTTGATGATGTTTTAATCTTGGTCGTTGAAGGGTCAACGAAAGAATATAAGAAGCAGGGTGAGGGGCCTATGGAAAACACATTGAGCACATTGAGCATTTGGCATTTTCGAGCTTGTGAGAGAGACACAACTTTTGATCAAGATCGAAACACTAGGGTAGGGCTGGCTAAGTGATTTCGATCTAGTGATCAGTTTCAGAGAGGGAGCAGATGTAGTAACTGGTCAGGAAGACCAGGAGTACATTTCAGAGAGAGGCAGCAGTGACGCAGTAGAGGCAGCGCAGTCATCTGGAGGGGTGATGCAATCCCTGAAGGGGATCACACAGAAGTGACGCAGTGCCTTCTAGATTCAGTCCTGAAATTGCTGGAAGTTGGGGTTTCTGAGCCAGGAGGGCCAAAATCCAGTCTCAGATCAGCTTGATCAGTTGTAGAGAGAGGTGACGCAGTTCCTCAAGCTTGCCCACGCAAGCTTACGCAGTTCCAGCGTAGGAAATCATGCAGAGGCAGAGAGGGGCTTCATGAGCGCTGTTTAGATCAGCCAGGGACTTGCAGAGTGAGGTATATCTCACAATTTCATCAGCTGTCTAGAATTCTCTTAAGGGTGAGCCGAATATTGGCACCCTAGTTGTACTCAAGATTATGCTGCTTAATAATATAAAACCCTCAGATCTGCTGCACCAGTTTTGCCGAGTTGGGTTTTTCCGGGGACTTAGTCCAAAAATAATTGTGTCAAATATGGATGTTTCTCATTGTATTTTGTTCAGTTTGTTTCAGCACTTAGATTCATTCTGTAACAATATTTTTGTAGACTATTTCAGTAATTACTTCGGTATTTCAATGTAATGAAATAATTATGAACAATAATAGAAGAAGTAATTCAGATTTGTTGCAATAGGAATCCAGATTTAGGATTTTCCACATGGTATCAGAGCTTATTCAAGCTGAAGTGCAGGAGAAACAAGGGTGAACCAGCAGATTAGCACAGGAGAGGCTAGGATCTGCGTAAGCAGTAGCAGACCCTCCCAGAGATTACGCTGTCTAGGCCAGGAGGGCAATCCAGCACAGAAAAGGCTCCCTCTGAGAGAGTTGATAGAGGGGTAAGCATTTTCAGTTTCAAAAGAGGCAGCATAATAGACCAGCATAGTTGAAGGACGCAGTTCTGCACAGCAAGTAAGAGCTGGTGCATAAGCGTCAGAAAATTTTTGAAAAACACAGATAGGGGATTTCTTGACCTCAGAGAGTTTCTTACTCAAAGAAGCTCATCTTTTCTCGTGCAGCAACGAAAGCAGTGACTTACTCCACAAGGAGTGCATAAGTCTAGTTGAGCAGAGGGTTAGAGGAAGAAATCGACAGCTGAGGAGATGGCTAGCAACGAACTGCGTGACCAAGATAGATTGGAGGGTGCCTCCAACTATGTTATTTGGAAATCAAGGATGGAGTTTCTCCTTGATGAGCATGATCTAAAAGCCCTCATTGAAAGAGCGGTTACAAAACCTTTGGATGCAGCGCATCTGAGAGCATTCAAGAAGAATATGGCAAGAGCCAAGCGATTGATCCTAGATGGTGTGAAGGATCACATCGTACCTCACATAGCGGCAAAAGGCACTGCTAGAGAAATGTGGGTAGGGCTGGAAAAGCTATACCAAGGATCTTCCGAGCAGTGGAAGATGTACCTGGAAGAAAATATGCGTAATACCAAAATGAAGAAGGGAGAGCATTTTGACTCCTTCCTGTCTCAAATTCAGGAAAACCGAGATCAACTGTCAGCAGTGGGGTCATATCCTAGAGACTCAGAGCTAGTAAGGCTCACTCTGAACTCTGTTTCAGAATATTATCAAGTCTTTGTCCAAAGCATTTTGGGCAGAGAAAGACTCCCAAGAAGGGAGGCAATGTGGACAGCCTTGCAGCAGGAAGAGTTGAGGAGAGACCTCCTCAAAATCCATATAGAGGATGGCAGCAACAGTTCGAAAGTAAAGAAGGAGGAGTAAAAAAACACAGCCCTTGCATCAAAGGGGAAATAGAGGCAAAAGAAGAAAGATTTGTTTAAGATCAAGTGCTTCAAGTGTGGAGAAATGGGACATTATGCCACACAATGTCCTCTTAAGAAAATGGATAAAGAGGAGAAGCAAGATCCTCAAGTCAGAGTTGCCAAGATTGAGGCAGAAGGAGATTGTGTTATGTTAGCTCATATTCCGAAAGGAGGGAAGTGGGCTGACTTGGAGTTGTAGATCCAGAATCTACAAGGTGGCAGGATCCTAGAGTATTTACAGACTCTTGGATCACATGTGAGCTATAGCAACCTAAAGACAGTAGCAAGATGGACAGTTGCAGAAGAAGATGAGAAGACAATACAATGGCTAGCAGTACTAGAACTTGATCAACGTAGAGAAGGAGCAACAGCATCAGCAGTTGAGCAGCAGCAACACAATGTAGTGCAGTGCTTACACAGTGCAGAGCAGCAACAACGCAGTATTTTCATAGAGCTAGTGCAGAAACTAGTAGCAGTCGGTCTTATTTTTTAGTTGCAGATTTCCTTGTCCAATTTTGAATGTTTTTTTGTTGGAATTAGCAACAGTGCAGCAGCAGCAGTAGATGAGTAGTAGCAGCAGATGAGCAGCAACAGTGCAATGCACAAGTAGTGCAGTGCAGTGTAGAGTAGTGCTCACGCAGTGCAGCAGCATGGTTGCAAAATTCAGAGGGAGTGGCAGTACAGTAGCAGTTGGTAGCAGCATGCAGAGTCAACAACAGTACATATGCAGCATTTTTTGTGCAACATTGGTGAGCAACATCAAGAGCACAACAGCAAATCTTCCAGAAGTCAGAGCAGCACATCGAGTTGTCTTGCTAGAGAACTTTCCTCGCTCAGAGGGAGTGTTGATTTATGGTAGCATCGGATGTGCTCTAGCCTTGTAACTTTGTATATAGGCTAGGACACATGTATTCCATAAAACTCAGAAATGGTTTTGGAAAATTCCACTTAGAGATGGTTTAGTTAAATTAATTAATCGTTTTTTAATGTTTTCCTAAGTGTGAATCTTCTAGATAAAGTCATGGATCACCTCCAAGTTAATCTTAGCCCTTGATTATGTTTTAATCTTGGCCGTTGAAGGGTCAACGAAAGAATATAAGAAGGAGGGTGAGGGGCCTCTGGAAAACACAGTGAGCACATTGAGCATTTTCCATTTTCGAGCTTGTGAGAGAGAGATAGCTTTTGATCAAGATCGAATCACTAGGGCAGGGTTGGCTAAGTCATTTCGATCTAGTGATCAGTTTCAGAGAGGGGCAAATGCAGTAACCGGTCAGGAGGACCAGGAGTAGATTTCAGAGAGAGAGGCAGTAGTGACGCAGTAGAGGCAGCACAGTCATCTTGAGGGGTGACAGGGTCCCTGATGGGAATCATGCAGAAGTGACGCAGTGCCTTCTAGATTCAGTCCGGAGATAGCTGGAAGCTTGGGTTTCTGAGCCAGGAGGGCCAAAATCCAGTCTCAGATCAGCTTGATCAGTTGCAGAGAGAGGTAACGCAGTTCCTCAAGCTTGGCCATGCAGGCTTACGCAGTTCCAGCGTAGGCAATCACATAGACGCAGAGAGGGGCTTCACTAGCGCTATTTAGATCAGTCGGGGACTTGCAGAGTGAGGTATATCTCACAATTTTATCAACTGTCTAGAATTCTCTAAATGGTGAGCCAAATATTGGCACCCTAGTTGTACTCAAGATTCTGCTGCTTTATAATATAAAACCCTCAGATCTGCTGCACCGGGTTTGCCGAGTTGGGTTTTTCTGGGGACTTAGTCCAAAAATAACTGTGTCAAATGTGAATGTTTTTCATTGTATTTTGTTAAGTTTGTTTCAGCACTTAGATTCATTCTGCAACATTATTTGTGTAGACTGCTTCAGTAATTACTTTAGTATTTCAATGTAATGAAATAATTACGAAAAATAATAGGAGAAGTAATTCAGATTTGTTGCAGTAGGTATCCAGATTTAGGATTTTCCACAGTTTGGACCTAGTTGCCCAAAATTAACACTCCCTCTCAACTAGGGAGAACTCCATCTGTCCACAAGTGCCATCCATCATGTACCAAACCAAACATTGTGCATCATCCCGCCGTAACTTGCTTTGCTGGCTCTTTATTTCAGAAAGGTGAGTCATAAAGACATCACACACAATTGACTCGAAGTGAGCTTAGAGGTAAAAACCTCTCTTGGACTCAAAAGAGTCTCCTATTAACCCGAAGTCAGTTTAGAGGTAAAAACCTCATCATGCTTGATCCCAAATCAAGGTGTTGGACACATGCCATCCTAGACATAGAGAGTACGACAATCTTCGATGTGTCCTTCTGTCTTTCTATTGGTCTCTATCCACATTTCCCACCTCATTGGCCAAATGAGAGGTACTTCCCATGAGTCTGAAACTCCATGGGTAGGATGCGTGCGGTGCACAGACCAGAGAGAGGCGAACCAACTCAATATCATAACGGTGGGGCAGAAGCACAACAAGGTTTGGCAAGCCTAGCCCCATATGTGCTTATAGCTCCAAGAAGCTATCCCCAAGCCCCCTGGAGCTCCCAAACCTCATAGTCCAACTCAATTAGGACCATCAGAATAGGGTCTTTCCACGATTCCAAGCTTCTCACGGAAGGTTAGGAACTTGACCTTCCCTAGGGGCTTTGTGAGAATATCCGCAACCTGCTCATTAGTTCCTATATGATCGAGCCTTACGGCGCCTCGCTATACCATATCCCGAATAAAGTGGTACCTGATATCAATATGCTTGGATCGATCGTGGAACATCGAATTCTCAGAAAGACGAATCCCACTATGGTTATCACAAAGGATAACGGTGGTATCTAGCACATGCCCAAACAGCTCACTGAAGAGCTTTCACAACCAAACAGCTTCACAACAGGCCATATTCGTTGCAATGTATTCGGCCTCAGCGGTACTCAAAGCCACCGACTTCTGCTTCCTGCTCATCCAAGATATTGAAGCAGAACTCAAGGTGAAGCAACATCCAGCTGTGCTCTTGCAATCCCCCACACTGCCAGTCCAATCGGCATCAATATATCCTTGGAGTCTCAAACACTCGGCAATGTATCTTAGCCCCTAGTTGATTGTGCCCTGAAGATATCTCAACAGATTCCTGGAACCAATCCAGTGAATGTGATGAGGATCAACCATATGTTGACTCAAAGTGTTCGCTGCAAAGCATACGTCCAGACAGGAGTTCACTAAGAACATCAGGGCCCCCACGAGTTGTTGATACTCGGTAGGATTTGCTAGCACGGGCCCAACAGCATTTCCACTCAACTTCTTAAAGTTGAGTTCCATCGGTGTCGACACAGACTTACAGTCCACCATACCAAATCTCTCCAGCAACTTCACGACATATTTTCCTTAAGGAAAATCTCGCCTGGCCTCTGCTAGACCTCCAAGCCCAGGAAGTAGTGCATCAATCTTAGGTCTTTCATCTCAAACTCGGAAGCTAGCTCCCTCTTACACTGATGAATGAGAGGGTCAGCACTTGTTAAGAAGAGATCGTCCACATAGAGAACCAAAATGAGAGGCCTTTCTCTATCAACATTAAAATAAAGGTTCGGATCAACATTACTTCGAGTGAAGCCTAGCTTCATCAAGTAGCTATCTATCTTCTCGTACCAAGCCCTGGGGGCTTGCTTCAACCCATAGAGGGCTTTCTTCAACCTGCATACATGGGTGTCTCTATCTCAGACTTCGAACCCTATAGGTTGCTCCACATACACCTCTTCCTTTATAGATCCATGCAGAAAAGCAGTCTTCACATCCATCTAATGTAGACTCCGTCCTTGCGTAGCAACAAGGGCAATAATAGATCGGATGGTGGTATAGTGGGCCACAGGTGCAAATATATCATCATAATCTATGCCTTCTTTTTGAGAGAAGCCTCGGGCAACAAATCTTGCCTTGTACTTTTCAAGACTTCCATCATATCCATGCTTGATCTTATAGAGCCATTTCAAGGTGACAACAGATTTGTCCTCCGCTCTCGGGACCACTTCCCAGACATCATTTTTCATAATGGACTCATACTCCTCATGCATAGCATCCTTCCAAAATTCATACTTTACGGCTTCTTCAAATGTTCCAGGCTCAGATTATACTATCGTACTCATGGTTGCTTGATACCCTCAGTATCTCTTCGACTTCTTGCTTTCACGGAATGTCCCCCCTAGGGCAATATGTCTCTCGGCCTCTTCGAGAGTATCCCTAAGCCATGAGGGTCTTCTCTTATTTGAAGGAGGTGGATCAATGGGATCCATAGGTCCTTCAACATCGGGCATCAGGTCATCCTTTGGCTCTTCCAACTTCCCTTCTTCTTCATCTTCCTTGTCTTCCTTGGAGCTAGGAAGATTTCTTACTTTCCTGAGGGCAGCATCTTCATCGAAGTTGACATCGTGGCATATCTCCACTTCTCTTTGACCGGGCTCACAGATTCTATATGCCTTCGAAGTATCACTGAAACCCACAAACATTCCCTTCTTTCTAGAATCATCCAGCTTGCTTCTCTTTTATTTCGGCACATGAAAGTAAACAAGACAACCAAAAACTCTAAAATGAGAAACATCTTACCAGAGAAGACTTCTTCAAGAGTTTTGGAGTCTAGAGCGGAATGCGGGCATCTGTTTTGAACATACACAGCAGTGTTCGCAGCTTCTCCCCATAGAAACTTCGAAAGACCTTGGTCACATAGCATGGCGCAGGCAACTTCCACAATGGTCCTGTTCTTTCTTTCAACAACACCACTTTTCTCAGGAGAGTACACAGTTGTGGCCTCCCTCTTAATGCTAGCTTCTCTACAAAAGTCATTAAACTCATTTGACTTATACTCAGTTCCATTATCGGTCCTCAAAACTTTGATTTTCTTCTCGGTTTGATTTTCCACCAAGGCCTTGAAGGTACGGAACCATTTGAATGCTTCGTCCTTCTTCTTCAAAAAATATATCCAGGTCTTGCGGGATAAGTCATCTGTAAAAGTCAGGTAATAGCAACATCCTCCCAAGGATGTCACAGGCAACATACCAGATAAGTCAGAATGTATCAACTACAAGATATCAGTTGTCTTTGTGACACTTGAGGGGAATGGTCCCCTTGTATGTTTCCCTTCGGCACAACCCTGACATATGTCTTCATGATCATCTCTAAATTCGGGCATCCCTGTCACCACCTTCCTTGCTTTGGGAAGGGCTTTGTAATGGAGGTGTGCAAACCTACGGTGCCATAACTCTCTTTGAAGAGTTGTATCACATGTCATAGCCCCCAATGGACTTCCTCCAACCTGGTAGAGTGTATCAACTCTAAAACTAATAGAAAGAGCTTCCTTGAAGTTCTTCTTCCAGATAAGTACCTTTCCATCAACGAATGCCACCTTGAACCTTTTGTCTTCCATTGCCGAAATGGACAAAAGGTTCTTCTTCAAATCAGGTACATACAACACATCTTGTAATCGAAGAACTTGACATTGAGATAGATGGAGGGTCACAGTCCCTGCCCCTTTCACGGGATAGGTGGCATTGTCTCCAAGGATAATTTCCAGATTAGTATCCTTCTCAACCAAATCAGAAAGGGCTTCTTTATAACTAGTGAGGTACCTTGAAGCACCACTATCAATCAACCAGACATCCAAAGTGTCGGGTGGAGATGCAGCAGAGAGGGGTAGATACAAGAATAAATTAATTTCTCTTATTATCAACATTAGACTCATCGTACCTGGAATTTCTTGACCTCTTGAAAGATTGCCCATTTCCACTACGATCAGAGGGAGCCTTCATTTTTTCTTAGAACTTGTTGTTCCTACCATTCCTTCTCGAGTTTTTGTTGTCATCATCCCTGGGAGAGTCCCTTCTATTATGGCACTCTCTTGCATAGTGACCAGTCTTGTTACAAGTGTAACATCTTCCCTTCCTTCCTTTGGGCCCCGCTCTACCATGGTTTTGATTTCTCAGGCCACCATGGTTCTTCTTCTTTACATGAGCGGCGAAGGTAGTAGGGTCACTTCCATTACCATTAAAGGCATACTCCATCATTCTTGTTTCCTCTTTAGTGCATCTTGTCAATATTTCATCAAAATCAAGAATCACATTATTATTGAGAATAGTGGTATTGAATTCATGCCAATCACGGGGGAGACCTCCAAGTGCAATAAGAACCATCTCTTGATCAGATATTGCTTCCCAAATAGCTAGGAGGTTATTCTTGATTTCAGTGAGCCTCATAAAATAGGATTGAATAGATTCATCCTTACCCTTCTTGATATTCTTCAATTGGTTCTTGAAGAAGAGGATTTGACTAGCATTGCTTGCCCTGAACATGCTCACCAGCTTATCATACATCTCCTCAGATGTCTTTAGCTCAGAAATGTAAGCAAGCAAGTTCTTATGAATAGAATCCTGGATAATCATCTTCGCTTTGATTTCCCCTTTTCTATACTTCGTCTTCGTGGCAGTAGCTGCATTTGATGGAAGCTCTTGGATCTTCCCCTATACATAGTCCATGACATCTTGATCTTCTAGCATCAAATCCAATGACATCTTCCATGCATGATAATCAGACTTATCAGTCAATTTATCATCAGCGTTGAAACCCTTGTAGGTTGAGGAGGCCATTTGTCCTCGATGGGATTTCTTCCTTCAGTGATTGCTTCTAACACCAGCTTGGACTCTTGGACTTTGTCTTCACCTCAGCTTTGAAACCATGTTAAATTTAGATAGCCATGGTGTTCTATGCTTGATACACTTTTACTTCAATCTTTCTTGGGCCTGATACAAAATAGCAATCACATAAACATGAAAGTAAAATGTTGATAGAACACAATAATAGATCAATAGAAGACAAGCCAAATATAGATTAGATTTACAATTCCTTTTGTTCAGCAAAGATATGAGATATTGTTGCATTACAGCGGTCAACAGAATGCTTCAACCAGCAAAATCTTTCTCGGTTAGCCACTCCTTCATGTGTCACACCCACAGCTCTCAAAGACATTTCATCACAAGTCAACGCAAGTAAACCCAAGACTAGTGCAGAAAAGTCAATGCAGGCAGTAGCAAAAAAGTCAACGCAGCAAACTAAGGCTTCGGTCAAACATCCCGGAATTCCTCGATTTTAGTGCCCAGTTGTACGGCCTCCTAAAATCAAATTTCCTGCAGAGTTTTGAGATAAAACAACCAAGGGTTGATCACGATCAACATTGATCAATATTGCTGCAAAAGTGCCCTAAACAGATTCGCAAATTTCAGACTTCTGCTCCACACTTGTGAGGGGAAAAAGGCCTCCAAGGGCTATTGAACCAATCAGATCACAATGAGAGAATGTGTGATGAGTTGATGATGAAATGACCTCCAAGTCTCTCCAATTTATATCCATCAATGAGGGTGTGTGACACATCTATTAGGCATGTGAGCCTACATTACAAATCTGGCCGACCTTGCACATGTGGAAAATAAATTCAAAGTAAATGTTCTGGTCATCCGATCAAGATGATCTTTAGATCAATCTTGCACCTCTCCAAAAGAGGAATCCAACAAAAATATGACCATCGTCATATGAGCAATGCAACATGGAGTTTGGACCTAGTTGCCCAAAATTAACATATATTAATAAAATAAGGTTGAGATCTTTTGCATGTTGATATTGTCTATTATTTAGTTGCATGTTCTATTTTCCGTTTGTCGTGTGTTGACCACTGGAGTGGCACCTGATGATTGTATGAAGACTCCATGCCCAGGGATGAACCAAGGGACACTTGTACCATCAGATATCATCATATCACCGGAGTTTTTAAAATCTACTTCTACTTCTCATGATTTTCTCTTGTACCTAGATTCCATGCCCGACGGGAAATAGTAATAACTGATGTTAGTAATGATGAATTTAAGTCAGTATTGAGTCTGTAACAAGCCTAGGTATCTTGGGACCTTGCCAACAAGTGAGTATTACTTTGGGAGGTTTTTTTACTCGGTTAATTATCATCTCCCTATCAGGACTTAATAACTAATTGAGCTTTTTCCTCTAATATTACCCCAAAGCCGGATTACGGCTTGATAGTGAGGCCTTGGGTGAGTCCTAGTATCTAGAGTCAATGTATATTACCATACTGGATCACAAAAAAAATTCGTGGAATTTGGTTAGCTCTAGGTAGTGATTTTTTAATTTTTTAGATTTCCCGTAAGTCGAAAATTGCAATAAAAACTGTAATTGAATTGTAATAAGTGTTGCCTAGAGAAGTTGTATGGCGTATGAGTAATCAAAATTACACCTCACCCTCAACTTTCTACTATGACACACTTTGAGGGGTTAAAAATGTGTTTTGAACCCTCAAAACCCACTTTTCCTAAGTTTAGTGAAAAATCTAGGCCCTGGCAATTAATTAAACCAGAAATTACATAAATAGAGAAAAATAAATATCCACACATGCTAAATGAGGTGGAAATGAGGTGGAAAATTATGGAAGAGTTAAAGTGAAGTCACAAGGTGATGTGGACTCCTAAAATCAAGGAAATGACATGTGCTCAAATAAAATCGAATTTATGGCATTAAATGAGCATTGCTTACTTGGAAATTCGAATTTGTGAAGTTAATGCACATTTGGGAGGATTTGGGAGAATATTTGGTAGAGATTTTTGTGGGAAATTGTCCCCACATGGGTTACCACCCATATACACTTGTCATTCCATCATAAAATTCGACTTTTGCACATAAGGGAAGAAGAAAATGATGTCCACTTGAATCTGATTTTTACAGTTGGCAATGGAGTTCAACTTATGAAATCTGAATTTGCCTTGTGATCTCCTCCCTCTCATCACTTGGCATTTGGTTCTTCATTGGGATTTGCTCCCAACTTTCTATATAATGGAGCCATGGGCTCTCATATTGTATCATTTGCAACGATCTATTGTGCTTGGGGAAGCTCTGCTTCTATGTACTTGTGTTCTTCATATCAATAAAAAGACTTTGGGGTTCATTCATGATTGTTATTCCATTGGAGCATTGCTTGGATAATTTATGATATATCTCTACTTGTGCCTTTGATTTATATTTCATTTTTCTCATATGCTTTTGTTGAATTGTAGATGTATAGCTATCTTACATTTACAATTGGTTATTTGATATGCTCTAGGCTAGAAAACTCTGTCTATTTTCATACAAATTCTAAAGTTCTCTTGCCATTGTTTATTGATTTAATCCATATGAGCTAATGTTTGTAGCACGTTTTGTAGAGGATCATTGTTGAATCAACTAGCAAGCATGAGGGGAAGTCTTCAAGAGACCAACCCACTCTTGGCATTGTTTTCAAGGAGCTCTCATCATTATTTGAATTTCACAGAACTAAATTTTTTGAAAGTACTTGTTTTTGCAGGGTTCTCCTTCACATAGTCTATGCATAAATCAAATATTAATAAAATTCATTTACATCTTTTAATTGTGTTTTCATTTCGTTATATAGCTATTCAAGAGCTTCTCATAAGCTAGACAAGCGATGGGGATCTTTTCCCATCACTTGATTTAGCCTTTGTATATTATTTTGTAGCATATTCACATACTTACATGCTCTCTTTTCACACTAACTTTGGTTTTATTTTTGCAGCCCTAACATTCTTGTTTGTAGGATATCTCTAACTTCAAGTTGCATTTCAAGGAGGTCGTGGGCATTAGGAGAGTTTGTGGAAGAAGGCTAGCTCATACACCACTTTGGAGCTTGTATTCTCCAATTGTAAAACCCCTTCATCTCTTTTGAGGCTCCCATACTTGAAGGGATTTCCTTCTTATTTCAATATTTCACTATTTCACATTGTATTCTCTCATCGATTCCTTGGGAAGCCCTCCAAGAGGCTCTAACCTCATTGTAACACCATAATAATAAAAATTTATGTTTTTCTTTTGGGAGTGTGGGTTTTACCCATTGGCATCCCTATCTCTCCATTTCAAGGAGAGAATTTGTAGATGGATTGACTTATTGGTTTTGACATTTCCATTTTCTTTCATATCACATACGCATGCTCTAATTAGAAAATTACATAAATCACATTTCTTTATCTTCAAGTTTGCATCACAAATTTTAAGTTTGCATTTGTCATCATAGTTGCTACAAATTTCAAATTACATTTCCATTTGCAAAGCAATTTTTTTACTTCATGCAAGCATCATTATTATTTTTGGGCAAACTTTGATCTATTTAACTTGGCACTTGTCTAAATAATTCATGCTTTATTGTTATGCCACATTTCCATTTTTAGAATATTGAAGCATTGTGAATTTGACAAGTTTATCTTCCAAAGCAATCACTTATATTCATGTGACGCTAATTTCCTCCAGTTTAAAGTTCCTCTTGCAAAGCTATTGTGAGCACAAATCTCAATTTTATTTTTAAAGCATTGCAATTTACTTTACATGCAAATTAATTGCTCATAAGCATCAAGCTTTTAGTTGGGCATTGATTTATCATAAGTCAAAGCAAATACTTTCACTTCAAAATCTCATATGTTATGAAGATTATGCAATCTTGTGTTTTGGAACAATCTTACAAAGAGCATTTCCATTTTTTACATAGCACTTGCAAACTCATTTGCATATCATAGTAGGCATTCTAACTTAGTTGCATATTTAAAATTTACCTCCAAGCATAAGCTTGGTTGATAGAAATTATACGGAAAAAAGCTTTCTTGGAAAGTTCTACCATTTAGTATGAAGTAAGGTAAAAGTGTGACCCTATAGTTATGAAGGTGGCTTGTCCCCTTGTAGGAACGAAGGCACACGCTGGCTTGTAAGAATCAAGGGACAGGTGTCGTTAATGACACCTTCGTGTCCTCGCCCCCTCTTTCTTACAATCACCCCAATTTTTACCCCTTGATAAGAGCACAAGAAGAAGACTTCTCACCTAGATTAGGCATTTTAGATTAAAAGTAACCAAGATTAATTGCATCCTAATCTAGTCTAATTGCATCTCATGCTAATACACCTCATGGTTTTACTTGCAAATTGTTTATTCCTTCACATTTGAAAGCATTTTACTTCATTTAAGCAAATAAAATTTCATTTTAAAGAGCAATACTTTTAACGCACTGGTTTCATATGCTTTACGCTTATTTTATGTATTGATGGTTATTGCTCACATCACTTTTGCTTATAAATCTTAAGAAGTAATCTGTTTGACTCTAACATTCTCCTAGAAACTCAAATCTTTAACTTAGCTTTCCATTTAGGGACCACCCCCCTTAGCTAGCCTAGGAGATAGCTGAAACAAAGAGAGTTTGGATTAGTGTGACAGCCCCACCTCTGAGTTCCTTGCCACCAACCACACCTTGTGGAGTCAAAGACTTTTCCTGCTAACTGTAGGTAGGTGTGGGCAGCAAGCGATAACACCGTGAATATTGGGGTTTCTGTTATGGTAATGGTTTGTAATGTTGATGACTAAAATTTCTGAAGTTATTTTACATGGCAATCTTCTGTGAAATTGAATGGTGGTTTTATGGTGGATTACTTTCCAGCAAAAATCAGCAAAATATTCCAAAAGGGAGATAACAAATTATGTCTTTCTCTATGAGCCATTTTCTTTTTAAGGGAGATCTTGTTTATTCTCAGATATAAAGTGAAGGACAAATTGGAGGGTTTATATTTTATGCTATGCCATTGATTTTCTACTTGTGCTGCTACTGTCAAATTTTGTTGTTAAAATATCAGTGTATCTTTATTCAGAAATTTCAAAAATATTTACTAGGTAAATTAAATTTCTGGATTATCAAAAAATGCTTGGAATTTAAATCGGAGCTGGTATTCAGCAAATTAACAATAGTTTCACCCCCAACTCCTCACTCCTCTTTGGTCTCAAAAGGAAAAGCTGACAAAAGAAGGCCTGTAATCGTAACTCTACAAACTAGTAAGGTAAAATAAAAGGTAAGCCTCGCCCTTCAACCATCTCATATTCAAAAATTCTAAAAGATAAATTATCTTTTTCTATTTCTATACTAGCTTGCTATAAATTTTCTCTCTTAAATAGCTAGTAATCCTTAGAGAAACGAGCATAAATTTATATTTTAACCAAGGAATTGATATATATGTTTTTTGAGTTTATTGAGCCACATTTTACACAGGTATATCAAGTTTATGTGTGCAGATCTGCAAAAAAACATTGTTGCAGTAGACTTTTATTGCAAATTTTCCATTCTCCAAGGCTCTATTTCAATTTTCTACAAGCATTTCAATCTGTCTTGTATTGGCTCAATTTTTCTTTTTATAGTTTATATCTTAAATCTGTATATTTATTTATTTCATCCCTTTAAAAGTCTTATTTTTAGCTGACGTAAATTTATGGGTTGTGTATTCAAGGGGATTTGACCCCAAAACCTCATAAACTGAACTTCTAGCTTGCTGAAAAATCATTTTATTGCAGTAAAGAAGATTTTGAAATGGGCTACATTGACCAATCTTCTACCTTTAGCCTCCCCACCTCTAAAACCAAGATCTAGAAGTGTCTAGACACTTCTATGTGAGTTTTCAAGGGGTGAGCTTGCTAATTCCTGCATTTTTTACAGAAATTACAGACCTGTAAAAGTAGGGCAGCAAGTTATTTTACACGGCAACCAAGTGTTTAATTATAGAAATATTTGCATATTTGGTTAACATATTTTCTGTACGTCAAATTTGACTACTCACTTGCCATATCTTCTTAGTATTCAGTGTACTTTTTGCTGTTTTAGTGTATTTTATGTAGAATATTTTATAGTAGAACAACAAGACAACATCAAAAACTCCTCCACTTCAGCCATTTGATCCCATTAGAAGGCACTGGTCTTGTATTATTTGGCTAGAGTCATCCAAAGAAATCCTCCCATAGCCATTTTGGTAGTTGTACTTAAAGAGTGGGGACTTGGACCGTGATAGTGGACCTTGTTAAGTGTGCCAGCCAAGCAAGATTGCACAGATCTTCAATAATCCCTATTAACAGGAGTAGTAACAGTTCATTTAAAAGCCTGTTTGGATTTTAGCCTGCAATTCTTCCACTCAGCCCATTTGGAGATCCAGTGGTCTCATGTTGTGGTCAAGACTTTCCAACAGTGCCCACCATGATAGTCTGATAATTACGTTGTTCAGTCTGATCCCCACATTTATAAATGGGATGAACAGTATGAGGGATCCAGGACGGAGTAAAGCCAAAGGAGACATTGTCATTGAAAAGTTCTAACAATATGAAACCCTAAAATTGTCTGGTCTTTTTAAAGAACACAGCTTCAAAGCTTTCTATATCCTGGGCTTTATTGGGTTAAAGTTTAAAGATTGCTCACACAACCATATGATTATAAAAGAAGCAACAGCTAGAGGGTTTGTGATTGACAGTGATAAGTAATTGGCTGGAAACATTATGCAGTGAGGTAGTTATGGCATATTTGAGCACAAAAAATAAAAGATATAGCATAACAGTAGAAATACCTGGTATTCACGAAGCCAGGGTTCAGAAATTTGTAAAGCAACAGCCATGCGTTCTGCCTGTAATCTATGCATGCATTCTGCAAGAGGCTGAAATATACAGGTAAAGGCAACTTGTTCATTTCCCCATCATGTATATTAAAATAAACTCAAATAGCATATGCAACCTTTACAAGAAACAAAGGTAAATGGCATTCAAAAGCATAGATGCTCATGTTAATATCTAATTGCTATGGAACAGCCATGTTCTCAGTCAAGTTTAATGTAACTTGAAAACATTGAGCATGCAGGCTGACATTATATATACATTCCAAACCTGAAGCTACGATTCAGAAAATGTTTAAGATTCATTGCTTAATATTGTCTTCGCAATGAAGCTAAGCACCACTGAATGGACGAAGATCCCAGAAGACAGATTAATTAGTGAATAGCAAACTATCCAAAAACTCAGTATCTACATGTTACTTCAAGAAGGGAAATTGATTCCTCGACCAAATACTGGAAATTCATCCTTTTCCTAATTCATCTGTTTACATATAAATCCTCAACTATAATTAAAATATCATCTTTTTACGGCAATGTTACCAGTAGAGTACCGCAGGATGGTCAGGCTGAGGAAACAGCAGATTTTCAAAATTTTAGGATTTAGGACATAATCAGAATTAGGCTTTTGAAACATCTGTATAATATGAATATTAAAATACATGAATCTATTACCGATTCTAAATACAATAAGTAGCTCACATACTTTTTTGGTTTTCCCCCAAAATTTCTTCTTCAATTGAAGTTCCTGATAAAGTAATAGCTAGATAGTAGACATGCTACAGCTATCTAGCTCCATCTGGGATCCAGTGCAGATATGGCCCTACAATGTGAACCAGCTACAGATTCTTGATCGAGTGCAAATCCTTGAGAGATCCGATATCTAATGCAGCCAGCTACAGATTCTTCGGTTGAAATGGACCAACCTGTTAACTGTGATATATGCTGACTCAAATAATATCATTTCTTCAAATAAATTAAATTGTAAGCTCTAGAAAGAAACCAAGTCCTTGGTCTGTGAAAATTTAACAGTTGCAATAAATACTTAGTTTCTTATCTACGTGAGTGACTTCATCTTTCACCAAGCAAAAAGCAAGATTGACAATAATGGGAACCAATCATATTAGGATCCAGGCTTGGGCAATTATAAATAAAGGAGGAGACAATTGCAGACATGAAGGTGCCTATTCAAGAGAAAATAAGAAAAAACAATTATAATGCGAGACTATCATCCAATGATACCAGACTCGAATTGGCAATAAATCGGCAAGGAAAAAGAGCGAAGAGTTTTAATCGGATCGGGAAAAAATTGGTGAATTCAACAAATCAAGATATACACATATATTGAATTAAAAAAACATTTTTCATTGATATTTAATAAAGCCATGTCCAAACAAAGCATAATATCAGTAGATGTCCAAAATATCATGAATGAATAAGTATCTCATATATGTTATGAGTCCAAACATGATCCAAAGTACTGAGTCCTAACTCCTATCCAGTGACTACATAGAACTAGAAGCATCTGCTTCTAAAAGTTTATAAAATATTGCATATTGAACAGTAAAAAAGCAGTAACTGAAATCTCTTGATTGCTGCTGAAATTATACGATAATGCTTTGCTACTGAAATCTCTGACAGAGCACATGCTGAAGCTAATCTTCGAGCACACTACACCTCTATTACACAGAGTAAACTCGAAAACGGAAACCATGCCTCTATTACCTTCTCGGTGTATGACTTGTTGGGCCTGAGTAGTGAGAAGTAAGTTACAGACTGTCATTTAATTTTTAACCTAACTAAACCACGCGGTGAACAATGTGGCAACCCTAAAAGTTAAAACCCGTGCTTGCCGAGTCGAGGGCTGAAAAATCACCTCAGTCGCCTAAATCACAATTAATTTATGAGTCACAAGTCAAACTCACATTGACCATGAGTCAAACTCAGTCAACGTGAGTTTGACTCGCCCATAGTTGAGCCAGATTGTTTGAGGGAAGAGCAGAGCTTGACTTGTGATTAGTCATGAGTGATCAACGGTTCATGTTTCACTGCTATCATCATTAAAATAAGGTTTGTAAGCATTTTATTCCTCTTCATGTCTTTTTTTCTTTTTTTATCCCAGAGGAACCCATCAGCCCACCTGACACATACTAACTAGTAAACCTATGGGGGTCTACAGTCTGTCCTCCTCTCCGTAAACCAGGTCACAACCGGGGGGATTTGAACCTTGGATCTCTCAGTTTTCACAGATTTCACATTACTTCGATTACCAATTGAGTTGTCCCCCTGGGACTTCATGGTTCTAATGTTATAAACATAATAATAATAAATAATAACAAGGTAATCAATTGATGAAAAGTCAAGCGGCACATACCTATTCATTTCGTGACCAGTCAATGCTATAAGCAAAATTGTCGCAAAAGTTATTGTATCATCCTTTATCATATTCAATCATTTAGCAATCAATATCTCTTATATCTACAAAAATATATCTATCTTTAAAATACAAACAGGGAATGCTTGTTACACTAGTATCAGAACCAATCTTGACCAATTTCATGGGTAAGATACCCCAAGCAGCCATCCAATTTTGTGCATTAAGTTTGCTTAACACAGCATAATTAATTTGTACACTTGTCATCTGCACAGGCTGGAAATTTGCCATACCGATACAACTGCATTCTGTACATAGACATGCTCTGTCCTGCACATTCACTCAGCCACCCAACTCCGCTGTACACACTGTCATTCAATCAATCAATACCATTCTGCACAGCCATCCATATTCCCGTGACTGTGTCGTACCATATTGTACCCGCCATTGGTCCTCGTTGTGGCACTGATTCACTATCAGTCAAGTTACCCCTCTTTCAAAGGGGTACCTCGGAACTTTTTGGCCACACAATGTAAGCCTAGAGGATCTGCCTTATAGCCTTGTAAAGCCATGTGGGAGTGTTTTATTTATGAAAGTGGCTCCTCGTTGTTCTGGACGGCCATGGCTACTCCGGTTTTGCTTCTTTCATGGTATGTCTGCATTTCTGGCTAAGTAACCAGCTATGTTGCCAGGAAACGTGGGTGCGGGTGCAGGTGCGGGGACGGGGACGGGGACGGGGACGGCATTTTTTGAAACAGGGTGCGTGGGTTCGTCTGGGTATTTTTATATTAATATATATTATAAATTATAAATTATAATTTATATATCATATATAATACTATATTTTATAAATTAAATTTATAAATTATAAATTTAATGAAAATTAAGACTAAACAAACTCTAAGAACAAAAATTTAAAATATTTTTTGAATTTTTTATTTTATAATTTTTTATTTTTCAAAATTTTTATATCCAAATTAATGCTCTACACTAAAACTAAACCAAAAAATCTAAAACTAAGAGTCAAACTAAAAAAAAAAAAAACGAAATCTAAAACCTATCATAAAATAAAACTATTTTAAAACTAACGCTATCAAAAGCGAAATGAATAAAAACTAAGATTTAAATCTAAACTAACAAAATTAACAAATTAACAAATCTAAACCTAAACTATACTAAACCCTTATGCACGCAAAATGAATCCGATCAAAACAAATCAACGCATACATATGATATTTCTTATCTGCGTGAGTTTCGTTTGCAGGTTGGGCGACGGGAGGAGGAGCCCGATGTCGACGCAAAGCAGAATCTGAAGGCTCAGTAGCAGAGAAACTATGCAGGTCGAAAGCCACACTCTTTTTTTGTGTGCGTTTTGTTGCGCAGGTTAACGTCCACGGCAGAAGAAGGATGGAGCTCGAGGGATGATCGCTTCGTTTTCTGAGTGCGTTTATTTGCAGGGTTAATGATGCTACGACGGCGTAAGAGGGATGAGGAAAATGGTTTGATAGCAGAGAATGCTGCGTTTGCGGGCAGTGGAATGCTGGGCGGTGAGAAAGAATGGGAAGCAGCGTGCGGAATGAAGAGGGTGGAGAATTTAAGACTAAACAAACTCTATTTTATTAAATTATAATTTATTTTTAATATTTATTAAAATTTAATTAAATTTTTAATTTTTAATCATTTAAAAAAATTTATATATTTGAAAAGATTGTTCATGAAGAACCCTGAAGAACCCGAAATTCGGGTTCTAAGTACCCAAACGATGGGTTCTTCATACCAAAAGAAACCAAGAACCCGAATTTTTTTTTTGAAGAACCCGGTTCTTCTGAGAAGAACCCGTACCCGAATCCAGTACTTGGGTGCGGGAACCCGGTGCGGGTTCGGGAACCCCACCCTTGGGTGCGGGAACCCGTGCAACGTAGGTAACCAGAAACGCCGCTCCCAACCCCCAAAAGCGCCAATCAACGTTTCAGATACAGAAACTTGTATGATCCAGCGCTGAAATGGCTTTGAAATGTTTCTGTGATGTTTTAATTGTTCAGAAACCTGGATCCTTACCTCATAAACGTATCCATGTGGTTTTAAAAAGAATTAGATCCATTTCCGAAAATATGGATATGTATCACAAAATTTGTAATACGTATTCGTATTTCCATAAACGTATCACTCAAATAGGTGGTCGTGAGGAAGGATTTTGCAATTTTTTTGCCTTTTTTGGTTGGAAAAGAAAAAGAGTCAAGTCCCCCCTCTCAAGTTCTTAAATCCTTTAACCTATTTGTCATTGTGATTTCATTGTTATAATTCTTGAAGCCATTGTGAACAGCCGCACAGTGATTTTGATTTTGGACGTTCGTTGCTTGGTGGAGCTAGAGCCGTCGCTAAGTGTTCAAACTTCAAACTTCATTTTCTTGAACCTTGAGCCTTGGACGAGTTGACTGTTGGATGAGCTACTACAAGGCTAAGGAAATTGATTCAAGAAGGCTTGGAAGATGAAGGTCTAGGGTCTATCTCACACCATTTTCTTAATTCATACAAGGTACTATTGTTCTCTTTTGGGACATGTTTCGCGCTCCTCTTGACTGTAAGCAACCTTATCTTGTATAATTGTTGATTTCTTTGTAGGAGGATTCATTACATAGGAAGCCCTTGTTGATTTATGGTAGCATCGGATATGCTCTAGCCTTGTAATTTTGTATATAGGCTAAGACACATGTATTCCATAAAACCCAGAAATGATTTTGGAAAATTCCACTTAGAGATGATTTAATTAAATTAATTAATCATTTTTTAATGTTTTCCTAAGTCTAAACTTAGGGAATTTGATTAATTAAATCAAGTGTGAATCTTCTAGATAAAGTCAAGGATCATCTCCAAGTTAATCTTAGCCCTTGATTATGTTTTAATCTTGGCCGTTGAAGGGTCAATGAAAGATTATAAGGAGGGTGAGGGGCCTATGGAAAATACCCTTGACACTTGAGCCATTGAGCATTTTCGAATTTGTGTGAGGAGACACAGCTTTTGATCAAGAACAAATCACTAGGGATGGGTTTGGTAAGTGATGTGATTCAGTGATCAATTCCAGAGAGGGGTAGAAGCAGAGATTGGTCAGAGGACCAAGAGTGCATTATCAGAGAAAGGCAGAGGTGACGCAGATAGAGATCGTGCAGTTTTCTGTAGAGGTGACGCAGTTCCTGTAGAGAATCACGTAGAACCAGCGCAGTGTCTCTTGGAGTCAGTCCGGAGAAAGCTAGAGGCTGGGGTTTTGAGCCAGGAGGGCCAAGATCCAGCTTCAGATCAACCAGATCAGCTGCAGAGAAGGGTGACATAGTTCCTCAAGCTTGCCCACGCAGGCTTACACGGATCCAGCGTAGGCAATCACGCAGGGGCAGTGAGGGCTTCACCAGCACTGTTTTTTATTAGCCGGAGACTTGCTAAGTGAGGTATATCTCACAGTTATTTTTTTTGTCTAGATTTCTCTAAAGGGTTTGCTGAATGTTGGCACCCTAGTTGTATTCAAGATTCTGCTGCTTAATAAGACAAACCCTCATATTTGTTGGAAATACCGAGAGGGGGGTGAATCAGTATTTCTTTTCAATTGTTAATTTTACCAAGTAGATCACTTATATTTGGAACACAAAATGAACAGTGATGGAATAAATACTTTTATTAATTTCTTCTTTACAATAAGTAAAGTACAATAATGATATAGGGCTCCAACCCTAGATGAAGACTCCAATCTTCCAGGCTCCAACCTGTATTGTGCCAAGCAACGACATGGTCTTTCCAAGGCTTCAACCTTGTCAATTTGAGGCACCAACCTCTAGGGCTCCAACCCTATCTCTGGTACAAGCTCCAACCTGGTTACTTGAGGGCTCCAATCCTCTAGGGCTCCAACCCTATCTTCCAAGGCACCGACCTTGTCTCTATGAGGATCCAACCCCTTGGGCTCCAACCCTCAACTTCACTTCGTCAAAATATGTTTGGTTATTCTTCACGGCTCCCAAAGTCTTCTTCAACGAGCCCTATCACACTTAGTCTCCATGTCACGTCATCAATGACAACCTTTTCTTCTTAGAAGGTGTCACCATTGCTCTTCATCGTACCCAAACAATTTCTTCAAGTTACCTCATGATGATATCACTGTAATATTCCTAATTAGCACCGCTAATTGGAATATTTGATTTTTGTATAGTTTTGCCGACTATAGTTAATTAATAAATAAAAGTGAGAAAAGGGGTCTAACTCACTTAAATAAAATAAAGTGTTTCCCTAGTAGAGGCAACGTTGTAACTTAAGGGGGAGCCTTGGGGGTCCACACCACACATGAGAGGAGGCTCACGTAGCCTCTAGAAGCAACTGCGCAGGCATAGGAGGAGCTTATGGAGAGAGGAGACGCAGTTAGGGTTTTGAGGGGAGCTAGCTCTATAAAAGGTGGGAGTTTCACCTCATTTGGCATTATTGATATTGTTGATGATATTGAGCTAGACTTCTGTCTACTTGAGCACGCTGGCTGTTTAGTCGGTCTGCAGCACTGTTTAGTGCGACTGAGTGTCTCCGGTCGGAGATCTCACCCTTGGCCCCGGGGGACTTCGAGTGCCTGCTTGGGCAAGGTTTTTCTTCAGTCTTTAGTAGGAGATTTGCAAGTGTTTTGTTGGGAGTTTTGCCGAGGAGCGGAGCTTCATTGGGTGACTGCGCAGTCCTTGGAGGGAGGACGCAGTTTGAGTTGGAGTCGTTCGGTAGAGATTGGCAGAGACGGTGCCTATTCAGGCAGTGGAGGTTCAATCTTTATCGTTGACATTGTCCCGAGGGAGTTGTGGCCCCATTTCGCCTATTTCGCTTGAGTTCTGCGGAGCAGCTCTTGAGGAGCGCGTGAGAGAGAGGAGGGTTTCTGGGGGTGATTTTCGGAGGTGGTCCGTTTTGTATATGGTTTCTGGGTTTTGTCCGGGGTGGTGAGTTCAGGTGGTCTGCCGATTTTCAGCTCATTCCGGCAAAGGGGATCAGCCCCTAGCTTCAGTTCATTCCCGCAGCAGCAGTTTACGGCAGTTTCTTCCAGCAGCTGGGATGCAGTTTCTTGTAGCAGCCATTTCTTGTTTTTCTGAGAGGCTTCTTCACTTGCCTTGAGCAAGGATAGGTGCATTTATTCTGATTATCCATTGTATCTCATTATATTCTCAGATTAATAAAATGGCTTAGCATTTCCGGCATTTTCATGTGTACTTGCTTTATATTCTATTTTCGGCATTTCCTATATTGTCGTATGCTTGTATTGCTGTCTATTTCCAGTTGGGGATATTACAGTGGTATCAAAGCATAGTTCTGGCTCAGCCTGTGGTCTATGACATCAGGAAAGAGATCATACAGAGGTTTGCTAGAATTTTGGAGAGCAATAGCACTTACAGTACCAAAAACGAAATTGGAAAAAGGGCCAAAATATAAAGGGTCAAATTTTGAAGTTTGGAATTAGGAGAAACGTTTTCTGGGTTTTTCTGGGTTTTGGGCAAGGATCACCTTCCCAAATTCCTGGAATTTTCTGAGTAGTTTTCAGTGGGTAAATCGGAGGTCGAAGTTAAGCAACAGTATGGTTTTGCAGCAGCCGTGCAGTTTCTGAGGAGCCTATAGACACATAGCAGAAAAGAGCCGATGGCAGGTGATGATGATGAGAGGAGATTTATAGAGGCGCTCCTCCAACACATGCAGGATGTGTCACAGAGACTCACTGCGCTGGAGGTTAGGCAGTGGGAAACCCCAAGGGGTTTTCAGATTGGTGAGGGATCAGGCACATCCCACCATTTTCCGGAGCATGATGCCACTCAACATATGGCATCACATACACCCACACGTCCTACCATGCCCACTTTTCTGGATGAAGACATAGGGGCAGCAGCACAGCGAGAGCCGGAGCTGGGCCACATGGGTGACTATTTTGCAGAGTACCAGGCATACGGGCAGGAGTTCATGGAGGCTCTCTCATTCAGAGATTATGTTCAGCTCCAGCGTGATAGTAGACCTCACAACTTTCGCAGAGGGAACAGGCGCTCACATGATGGGGGCTTACAGCGCACAGTGGACAGATTCCATCTACCGACATTTGACGGGTCATCCAGGCGCTCAGAAAAAGCTTGGGTGGACAAGTTGGATACCTCTTTCCAGCTTGACCGAGTATCGAGAAGGGAAACCATTAAAATGGTTACCTCGCACTTGGAGGATGAGGGCACACAGGATTGCAGGGAGTCTGAGGTTACACCTAGTGTGACACAGGATTCACCCTCATTGGAGACCTCCTTGGCCATGTCGGTTGATGTGGTAGTGGAGAAGGTAGAGCCTACCTCAGTAGAGCCATCCTTTGAAGTGATGACCGGAGTCATGTCCGAGTCTTCAGGTGGTAGCAGCACACGACAGATGGGTGAGACGATAGGAGATATATCCACCTTTGATGAGGCACTAGCAGGTACAGAGGTATTGGATGATGGTCACAGACAACGGTATCATCGGCTTCGGGCGGACCTTCGAGTTTTGAGAGAGAAGGCCACGTCAGTACGGGAGACCATTTTGTTGCAGGACCAGGAGCTGGAAGGTATGAGAGTGACTTGTGCCAAGTCGGCGGCCAAGTTGGTCCGCATTGGGGAACGACTAGATTCCCTGATGGTACAATCAGAGGGCACGTTGGAGCGTCAGATCATTCCCCTTCAGGCATGCATGGATGGGACTAGCAGTGTTGTTGGGTCATCTCTCCCCGTTGGAGAGAGAGAGGCAGAGCCACCTAGTCAGATCTCATATGTTGACTTAGATAGCGGTATGAGACGATCAGAGTTGCACAGGGTACAACATCCACATGTTGAGGTTGGATGGCGAGAGATTTTGAGTTGGTACTCGGTGGAGCGGGCTATGGAGATAGTGATGGATCCGAGTGTAGCTCAACAGGATTTTCTATGCATGGGGAGTACAGGAACCCCAGATTGGCATTGGGATCCAGGTGGGATCACCTACCGTTTCCCAGGCAGGTCGGCTGACTATGTCTTGGAGAGTACAGTTGGCCTAGTAGTAGAGCATGTGCAGTTTCGGTCAGCTCCAGTGGCCAACCGGTTTATGGGTAGACTCCCTAGGTTGTCTTGGCATGACACCCATACACGGGATCACGGGGTGGTCAGCACACCTTGGCAGGAGCTTGTCGGAGGAGGTGGCATTGGCAGGCCACCAGATGGCACCTTGGATGGGGCCAGGGATTCTTCACCTTTGTGTGGGGCACAGAGGACGCAGCAGAGCCGAGCAGTGGTGGTAACACTACTGACACACAGGGAGATTCACTTCTCGGACCCCTTGAGGAGGATTTGGAGTGATGATCCTTTCGTCGACAGGTATAGTGATACGACGGTGGAGACGATGTTACCGATTGGTGGTAGTCCGACATGTAGAGGCACAGCTCTAGGTCATCACATCTAGGGATGTGTGGGAGCCTCTAGCATTGAGCGGTGGATTGCCGGTGGACATGGAGTAGCATGGTGGTGTACCATAGTGTGTGGGACGGCATTGTGGAGTAGGAGTATCCTACATTACATTGTGAGCATGCGGAGAGTGACCGATGCCTGGACACAGTCAGGGCACGAGATGGTACAGGGTGCTACAGCAGTAGCACATGGTATCCAGCAGCATACCGAGGTATGCCTCAGTGTGCAGTGGCATGTTGAGGAGTATATGGATGATCAGTGGTATGCGAGGGCATACGGTACTGCACAGCAGGGTCTTAGAGCATTTCTTCCAGAGAGACTCATGGACGGGGACATCGGGCTTACCTTTGGTAGTAGTTCACCCAGGATCGATGGAGAGACAAAGGAGCGATACTTAGCGGTATCTGTGGGGACTCACACACCTATCTCGCTTCGACATCACTCACAGGTATAGCTGATTATGTTTTTGACCTTTGGCACTTTGGGCGTGAGCAGCAGGGTACGCGAGGTTCACCCTAGATATTTGGATGACACTCAGTACACTAGGCGAGAGACTTCTCAGCAGTGGCACTAGGTTGGTGTGCTAGTTGACAGCCACAGGTTGGGGGATGAGATGATCCTTTGCAGAGGTGGTGCATCAGTCATCACTGAGCCTACGCTTGGGGAGCAGGTCATGAGGGAGACATGCATCATTTTTCCCTCAGGGCATGTCGAGATCATGCATGAGCAGAGGATACGGGGTACAGCAGAGGTAGTATCCCAGTATGTGTCTGGGCTCCAGACACTGTATCGACACTTTGTTGAGAGGGTGGATGGCATGTTCGATGCAGATGAGATGGCGGAGGTAGAACAGGAGGGCATTCCTTCTGTATGCCAGGGTGAGGACTCCTTTTCACATGAGTCCATAGGATCAGTTGAGGTCGCTTCTGCGGAGCGAGGGCAGTCATGCATGGATGGTGACAGTAGACCGGAGCTATATTCTAGTGTCCAGGGTGAGCAGTCATGGGACTCTGCGAGAGATACTCTGGGTGAAGAGTCACTTGTGACACTTCAGCTAGAGCAGCAGGTGATGGAGCCTGAGTCGACAGAGGAGGACACTACTCACATCAGGCATGATATTCCTTTGAGAGAGAGCCAGATGGGCACTCACATCGGGTCTGTGGTGGATATGCAGCTAACCGCGGGGTCAGCCATTGAGGAGGAGCAGTCAGCTGCATTGACTTCGAGTACGGTGACAGCTGTTACAGATCCATATCCTCTGGAGGTGTTGGAGGTTGATGGGATTGTTATGCAGGGGACTAGTAGACAACAGGAGCTGTTGGATATGTTGGAGCATCCATCTTTGGGTCGACGCTGGGATGAGGCGCAGACAGATGTACTTGCAGTCAGCAGAGCTGCAGCGTTTTTAGTGGGTAGCTCTCTCCAGGAGTGCATCGATGGAGTTTGCAGCATACCTTGCCCACTTTTGCCCATTATAGAGAGAGGGGCTTCCTTCTACAGGCAGCTTCCATTGACAGACAGGGTAGAGCAATGGGAGTTGATTACAGGCTGGCGGCAACATCCCAGGCATGTTCCATATACCGTTGTTGTTGCTACATCAGATTCTTCTTCTAGGATGGACTGGCGGGAGATCATGAGTTGGTACCCTCTAGATGGTACGGTATTCCTCGTAGGGAGCACAGTCGAGCAGGGGCCCTTGGACATAACGGAGGTTATAGATTCCAGCTGGCAGGGCGGCACAGGACATCATTTCTTCAGCACTCCATCCCGATTTCGGGAGAGCAGGATCAGCATGGGATTGAGTCACAACTTGGATTGGAGAGAGGTGATGAGTTGGTATGCAGTTGGAGGGGTAGCATATGCAGCTACAGGTACAGCGCAGCAGGAGCCCGAGAGCATTGATGCTTGTTGGTGGTCTTCACCTCTTAGAGCATTGGTCATAGCCAGAGGCAGTGCACAGTCTGAGCCGTGGGACTTGTGCGATTATTGGCCACAGTGGCGATGGGATCCGGGAGGACTATTGGTTGGCTGGTACCGTGAGAGGCCAGTTTGGGATCCTGGCATTGAGATATCCCTTCGTATCAGGGTGATGCAGGAGACAGAGAGGTTCTAGTGGGACCCAGGCACATTTTACCGTATCGGTGGGGAGCATCAGCTAGAGAGTAGGCTTGTTCAAGCATTGCTCGAGAACAAGCAATTTTTGCCGGATGAGGATGCCACTTGGGAGAGCGGGCAGACTTTACAGCATCCATCACTTCAATTGCTTGAGGACAAGCAACGTTTTGCCGGGGGAGACTGTAATATTCCTAATTAGCACCGCTAATTGGAATATTTGATTTTTGTATAGTTTTGCCGACTATAGTTAATTAATAAATAAAAGTGAGAAAAGGGGTCTAACTCACTTAAATAAAATAAAGCGTTTCCCTAGTAGAGGCAACGTTGTAACTTAAGGGGGAGCCTTGGGGGTCCACACCACGCATGAGAGGAGGCTCACGTAGCCTCTAGGAGCTTCTGCGCAGTCTTGTGAGGAGCATGTGGGAGAGAGAGGGACCACGTAGGGTTTTGAGGAGGGCCAGCGTTATAAAAGGAAGGAGAGCCATCTCATTTGGCATTCTTGTTGTTGATGATATTTGAGCTAGACTTCTGTCTTCTTGAGCACGCTAGCTGTTTAGCCTGTCTCAAGACTGCTTAGTGCGATCGCAGTGTCTCCTATTTCGAGATCTCACCCTTGGCCTCCTGGGACTTCAAGCGTTCGCTCGGGCAAGGTTTTTCTTCAGTCTTTAGCAGGAGATTTGCAGGTGTTTTGTTGGGAGTTTTGCTGAGGAGCTGAGCTTCATTGGGTGACTGCGCAGTCCTTGGAGGGAGGACGCAGTTTGAGTTGGAGCTGTTCAGTTGGAGCAAGGGTAATGATTCATGAGGAAATACCTATCTGATGCTTTCCTCCTTGGACACTGCCCATACCTGCAACTTTTGAGCCTCACGCTCCTCCATCTAGAGGTATAGTTGCTACCAATGCAAACTCCTCCAACCTGGAGGTTAAATCATCTATCTCTGTCGAGGATGTTGTCTGTTGTTCCCCCTTCTTGTCCTTCTTGTTGGGACACTAGGTACTATAGTGACCAAACTTGCCATGCCTAAAGCAATTGATCTTCAACAAATCCTCATTCTTTTCTCCTCATTTTGAGCTTTGTCCCTGACTGGGACCTTTCTTCGCCTTCCCTTTGGTTGCAAGGGCCACATTTTCATCATCCTTCTCTTCTTTCAATGTCTTGTTGCTGCTACTGGTACCATTGACAAGACTAAATCTCATCTCTTTCTGAGTGAAATCACTCCACAAATGATCCCAACTACGTAGTGTATCTCGCCCAATAATAACTTGGATGAAAGAATGCCACTCCTTGGTGATACCATTGAGAGTGGTTTTGACTAGCTCGTTATCTACTAGTTTTTCTCCGACGGTTGCAAGCTCATCTTTGACACTCTAAATCCTGGAGAGATAGCATGTAACACCTTCACACTTGTGCATTTTTGTAGCCCTCAACTTCTCCTTTAGAAACATCTTTTGGTTCTATGAAGTATCCTAATAAAGCTTTGCAATGGAACCCCATCGAGAATCATCCTCTTAGCTTTGGCCATCACCTTGTTTTAGTTCGCTACTTGTTATTGATGCGTAGGTATGGCTACAATTTTTTCTACATAAGTCTTGAGAGCAAGCTCATCTAGTAGGAAGGTCATCCTGGCATTCCAGATGCCATAGTTAGAGGCTCCATCAAGCCTATCCTAAACACGAAGTCCTGCTGCGGCCATCCCTCCAAAACTAAAAACTAGTGAAATAACCCTGGAAACTCCCTCTCTTCCTTGTGCCCCTGCTGCTGCTACTCAAACTCCTTGAGGAATGCGCATATTTGCTTCTAGTTGAATCTAAATGTCCTTCTCCGACCAATGTACTACCTTCAGCTACTCATTGAGACTACTCGCTCGGCCTTCCAGATGTCCTACTCTGGGAACTGGCACACGATCTGCAATCTCAACAACTTGAACTGACTACTCTAGCAAACTCGCATGGCTTGCTGCAATTGAAATTTGTGGATTTCCTCTCGACCTGGATCTGGAAACCCTCTAAGAAAACAAGAAGTTTCCTTCTGTGTGTGATTTTCTCTTCCAAACAACATTGATCTACTACTGCAAACCTGCTGCAAATCAACTGTGCCCAGATCTACTCAACGAACTAACTGATCTGCTCACCGGAACCCACTATCTGAAAATTTCACACCTGCAAATATTTGCAACTAAGGCTAATCAAATTTTCTATTGGAAACCCTATACCTCTGCAAATTCGAACTTCCTAGTGGTCGACACAGATTTGAGAAATTTTTCTCAAAACTCCCTCTAAAACTACAAAAATTTCTCCATCTCATTACTAAGACTCCAATCTGATCTTCAATGCTCTAATACCATGTGAAAATACCTTGAAATTGCAATAACTAGAAATTTATTCTTCTAACTGCTTAATTATGCAGTTTATTTGCTCAAGCAAACAACAAATAAATAAAACTACAATTTTTCACAGTAAAATTACGTTGCAGAAAATAAATTGGAACTGAGAAAATAGATACACACACATTAAAAATGACACCAATATTTGTGGACTAATAGTGCCGAGAAAAACTGGTGTGGCATATGACGGTTTATTTTATTATGCAGTATTGAATATTCTAAGTATAATATTTGGATGCCAATCTGGCTATCCTCTAACAAAATAATCTAGCCAAAATTAATTAGGAGAAAATTTCTCCCTTCTGCAAATTATCTTGGCCTCCCTCTCACCTACTTGAACCCCACTGAGAAACTCAGCCTCCAATAATTCACATTTCCTAGCCTTGAAAATCGTATGACTTTCTAGTTAGCTAGAAGAAATTCGCTTCGCCTTCTTGAGCTCGGTCTGATCTTCAACAACAATGCAAACTCTCTTCTGGCAACCTGCACTGGGCTTTTGACTACTCACACTGGCTATTCGACCTTCCTAAAGAAATATTTCGGCCTCCTTACTCTGTTGTTGGGAATCACTGTTGCGCCCTCAATCTCACTCATGCTTTCCTTTTGGCTCGAACTGTTCTTCGTTGCTCGATTTTTGCAACTAGAGCATCTGCCAAGGAACTCGCTCTCCTTTTGTCTCATTTTTATGCACACTTGTCTCCAATGTGTCTCTCCATCCCCATCGGTCTACTCTTATAATCTCTCGTTGGATCACCAACAGCCATGATTAAATCGCTATCAACGGCTAAGATCATCTCAAACTCAATCCGTGTGGGTTTCTAAAGCTTTCTCACCTTTCCTTAATTAATTTCTATTAATTAACCAGTTTTCCTAAGTTAGAGGTAGGAAAAATTTAAATCATGGCTAATTAATTTAATTAAGGCGTTTCGCAAGCTTATCTCGTGAAACCTTTTCTAGGTTTTAAAGATCTCATGCTCCTTATTCTCTTAGTCACAAATCAAGACTAGAACACCTCTCCGATGCTACAAAAACTAACACTCCCTCTTAACAAGGAAGGTGCTCTCCCCCATAACATCTTTTGTCACGCTACTGATGTCTAACATCTGTAACATCCTATCATTGTCCATCACGCCACTAAGCATACTCTGATTCATCTTTTAACCACGTAGCTGAACTACCCTACATTTGCGCTATTGTTGACACTACACTGTGCCATCTTGCACTATTGCCAACTTTGCCTGTGTTGCATCTGATCTCATGCTACCGTTGCTGCAACTACTGCAACTAAGAAATAATCTACAAATCCATCGTGTCCCCATATTGGCCCTACAACTCTCTCCTACGTCTCTAATTGCAACTAGTATTGGGACTATCTACTAAGTAAATGTCTGTGCCCAACTATCTTTGCGCCCCTCTAGTAACTAACTGCAACTAGCTCTACACTATCTCTCAAGATCTGACTGCGCCTACAAACACTGATCCTCCTACTACTGAAAATTGTGGACCCCTGTAGCAAGGGTAATGATCCATGAGGAAACACTTGTTTTATGCTTTCCTCCTTGGACCCTTCCCATACCGACAACTTTGAAACCTCACGCTCTTCCTCCATCTGGAGATCTAGCTACTACCAATGCAAACTCCTCCATTCTGGAGGTTAACATCTATCTTTGCCGAGGTTGTGGTCTGTTGCTCCCCCTTCTTGTCCTTCCTCTTCTTGGGATACTGGGTACTATAGTGACCAAACTCACCACACCTAAAGCATTTGATCTTCGATAGATCCTTCTTCCTCTTCTCTCCTCCCTTTCAGTCTTGTCCCTGACTGGGACCTTTTTTCGTCTTCCCTTGGGTTGCAAGGGCCACACTTTCCTCATCCTTCTCTTCTTTCAATGTCTTTTTGTTGTTCCTGGTACCATTTACGAGACTAAGTCTCATTCTTCCTCTCCAATCACTGGTAAATTTGTATCTGAAAACGAATCATGTCATAAATGGGCTTGGTGTATTGCAAAACATCCCTCACACGTGCCCAAAACAGACCATCAAGAGTGGTCTCCTCACCCTCTTGAAAACCTTCCCTGTCAAGTGTGGTTGGAGCCCTGTCCGTTAAAAGTTAATACCTTCCAGTGTTGACTTGATACAATGCTAGCCAATGACTATCTTACCTTCAAAAGGCGCCTAAAGGTGAGGTAATAGCTAGCAAATCTAGTCTTCACAATCTTCAATAGCTCCAACCTTGAGTGACTACGGAAAAGCCCATGGGTATTGTTATGATTGGTAATTAATTTATGATTCTCTTGCCTCTCTTGTACAAATCACCAATCCATCTGTATTGAGGTTGTTTGTTCTTAATAATATCATGCATCAAAAGGCTCATTTGTGAACCAAACACCCAAATCAAAATATGTTGGGGTATTTATCCTGAATGATTGCTCCCGATGCCTTACAATTAGAAGCATTGGATGACATTGTATGGCTCAATACTTTCAATTGTTTAAAGTAATGGTTCTGCAATGTTGATGTCGGTCTTGAACTTTTATGAGTAATCATATGCTGAAAGGAAGACTGCACCACTAGCAGACACACCAAGAACACTTATCAATTGCTTGCCTTTTACATTTTTCCAACCATCAGATACAATGGATACCTCACAGTCATTCCAAGAATTTGTCAATTTACCCAAAGCATGTGTTAGTTTGGCTTTTTCATGATCAAGTCCCACGATTCTAGCCTTGTCATACAAAGGGCTCTTGTATCCTTTAGGAGCATCATTGATGGAGGAAACCATTTCATGTCAATAAGGTGAGTGAAGAAAATTGAATGGTATCCCACATGAATAAAGAAATCGGAAAATTTTTGCATCCACATCATCCCTACACCCTTGATCAAGGAAATCTAATATGGTTCTATGCCTTAAAGGGATGTTTGTGCTTGTGCGTCCATATCCACTACCAAGGGTGGATGCTAATGGACTTCTTATTCTATGTGATTGTGGGCTAGTGGTGCCATGTTCAAAGTCACCCTTTGGTCTTTTATATTTGTATTGGGCTTCCTCCTCTTCCCCTATGTAATTGGCTATTTGTTGTTGTGACACACTTCCACAAGTTTGATTCCTATTTGTTTATTTCCATCCCATGCCATTTTCCCACAGAGATGCATTCTAGCACAGGTGTTTGAGCTTGTATAAGTTATTTTGCAATGGGGGCATGTAAATTTAGTGGCTCCACCCCCTTTCCCTCCTAAAAGCCTAATAACATATTTCTACAAGGGGTTTGGTCTACTTTATTTTTTTTTACCTCATCATCTCCACTCTCACTATCCTCCTCCTCCTCTTCCTCTTGGTACTCCTCCTCTCTAGGGTTTTCAAATCCACCACTACCCACTTCTTCATCCTCTTCATCAATCTTTCTTCTTTTGCTCCACAACACCATCATAACAGAAAAGGAACCAACATCAAGAGAATGCCAAGACATATAGCCATGATGTTTGAAGTTTTGAACTTTCGTGGAGTTATAGTTTCTTGCCAACAATAAAAATGGAGGAATGGGAATGGGAAAGAGATAAGAGAACATCTTTAGTTTAACAATGAACATATAAAAAACACAAATGCTAGATTAGGGTCTGCACCCTACCTCTTGTGAAAATTCCACTGTAGTGTATTAGTTTATCTCCTCCTACTTGATTTAATTAATACAAGTTATTTTTAGAATTTAGATTCAGAAAATATCTAAAATAAACACAACTACAGCCTACACATGCAGATCACTTACTGAATAACATAGTCATACAACAAAGTGACACATGGATTTTTGGACATAACTCCCCGGAAAAACCCAAAGCGGAAAAATCGGTTCAGCAGATATGAGGGTTTATTATTAAGTAGTTTTGAGTACAGCAAATCTGGGTTCCAAGCTTGGAAAACCCGAAAGAGAATAAAAGATATCAAATCTGCAGCTAACCTGAAGATCTAGTGCCAAATATCTGACTAATCCACACCCTCAACGGGATTTACAGGACTCAGCCTCGATCTGACCCTAGAAACCCTCAGCGTTGCTTCTAAAGCCCTAGCATTTCCCTAGAGGGCCTGTGTCAGCCTCTGCGTGGCCCTAGGAGGGCCTGCGTCACCCCTGGAGGGTCTACGCCACCCCTGCACTAACTTTGCTAAGCCAGCGTCAACCCTGCATGGCCCTAGCTGCCTCTGTGCTGCCCCTGTTGCTCTGCGTGGCTCTGAAGCCTCTCTGCGTTGTCCTTGTTGCTGCTCCTCTGCCTCTTGGCCCTGGAATCAGATCATTCCCTTGGCCAATACTACCCCTCACTGCAGGAAATTCCTCTCGCAATTCTTAGCAAACCCACCCTAGAATGCCAAATCTATTCCTCAGTTCTACCAAAATTGTGTGTCTTCAACTGACCCTCAAGCCTTTCTCTTATACTTTTTTGTTGAACCCTTCAACGTCCGAGATTAAATCATCTATCGACAGCTGAGATTAAAAGACTGCTTGATCCATGTGACTTAAGACAATTTCAGCACATGTGTTAATTAATTCACTTTAATTATTTTATTTTCCTAAGTTAGACTTAGGAAATCCATTAAAAATAATTAATTATTTGAATAACTTGAACACCAACTGAAATTTCTCAAATCCATTTATGGGTCTTGTAGATCAAGTGTACTCTAGTCCCTCCACAAAATTTGGGAGCTAGAGCACAATTGATGCTACCCCAAATATACAAAATCTCAACACTCCCTCTTAGCATCAGGAGTGTACTCTAGCAATACATCACACCATCTATCACAAGATCTTGAGTACTGGATCTTTGTTGTTGATGCTTGGCCTACTGCCCTCCATCTACTGCACTGTTGCTCTCTGTATTGTTGCCCATGCCACTGCCACTGACACTACCACATCTATACTACAACTCCCTCTCAAATTGCTACATCATGCTGCCTATAGCACTGCCACTGCTAACTGTTGCACTACAACTCAATCGCTGAGAAGTAAGTGTTGATATTTTGTGTATTTGGGGTAGCATCAGTTGTGCTCTAGCTCCCAAACTTTGTGGAGGGACTAGAGTACACCTGATCTACAAGACCCGGAAATGGATTTGGGAAATTTCATCTAGTTTAGGAGATATTAAATTAATTAATTATTTTAAGTGTATTTCCTAAGTTAAAACTTAGGAGACTTAAATAATCAAAGTGAATTTAATTAAACATGTGATGAAATTGTCTTAAGTCACACGAATCAAGCTTTCTTTTAATCCTAGCCATTGATTCAAGATCTGATCATGGTCGTTGATTTGTCAACGAGAAAAGTATAAAGGAAAGGCTTGGGATCATTTGTAAAGACACACAGAGACAAAGCACTGAAGCTAAGTTGAGATTCTAGGGCAAGGTTTGCTAAGAATACTCAGAAGTTTTTCAGCTACAGAGAGGGGAATTTAGACCAAGGGGATGATCTGATCCCGGGGTCTAGAATACACAAGAGGCAGAGATCAGCTCAAGGACAGTGCAGAGGAAGGCAGCAGCAGCAAGGACAATGCAGTCTCTCCAAGGACAGCGTGATTTTCAGCAGGAAACCCTCAGGGGTTATGCAGAGACCCTTCAGGGGCAACGTAGTGACTGCGTCACCCAGTCTGGGGTAACGCAGTCCCTTTCGGAGCAGTGCTGAGGGTTTGGAGGACTTCAGAAGCTGACGCAGAGGCTTTCAGGGGCAGCGCTGGGGTTTCTAGGCCCTAATCTTGGTTGAGTTCTATAAATCTCGTTTGAGGGTGTGGATCAGTCATTATTTGGCCCTAGATTAGCCAGTGAGTTGTAGATCTAGTGTTTTCTCTGTCGGGTTTTCCAGATCTGGAACCCAGACTTGTGTATCCAGAAATGTTCTTAATAATAGAACCCTCCAATAGACAGAGACCAGTTTTCCCACATTGGGTTTTTCCGAGGACTATTTTTCCAGAAATAACTATCACTTTGTCAATGTGTGCATTTGTTTATTCTAGATTAGGATTGGTAGAGATCGGTTATGTGTTTTTCTTCGATTTTAACTTGAATTTACTCAGTTAATAACTTATGTAAGTAGGAGGAGCTTAACCGGATTAACAGTAATAATTTCTGCATAAGATATAAGATTCAGAAATTGCTACATGGTATCAGAGCAATTGCAGATCTAGGAGGGTCACCAACAGGAGAATCTGAAGGATCTAGCTGCAGAAAGCAGCAGAAACGCACATCTAAAGGGACAACGCATTTTTCAGGAGCAGACTCACGCAAAGGGAAGGGTGACGCTGTCCACTGTTGTGTCCTAGCAAGCCCACGCAATTACTGCACAGAGGCAACTCAGAAACATCATTGATTTAGTCTAAAGCCAGCCAGTGTGATTCAGATCTAAATCTGTAAGATCCAGAAAAGACTACAGAAATTCAGAAGAGCTCTGAAGTTTTCAGATTTTTAGCCTTAGCACAAGTGACAAAGATTGGGAGGAGATTAGCTTCTCAGAGAGTTTCTTGCCAAAGGAAACTTGCAGTTTGATCATAGGATCAAAGAAGAAGCTAAATCATAGTTGATTTGGTAGATTTCCAAGGAGGGAAATCAGTTGTCAGAGGGAGCAGAAGGCACCTGTTTTACCAAGGGCCTTAGATCCATTTCTCTAGCAAAGAGAAAAGGAAGTTCCAACACATTCTGAGCAAATGGCTCCTCATGGACTGCGTGATCAGGATAGGCTAGACGAACTCTCAAACTTTTTGGCTTGGAAGGCAAGGATCCTGATTGTCCTTGAGGTGTACAATCTAAGAGGCCATGCAGAGCAGACCCTGGCCACACCGACAGATGCAAATCTCCTTTGGAAGCATAAGGAAGCTGCTAGGCATGCCAAGCGGTTGATTATGGATAGTATCAAGGACCATATTTTACCACACATAGCTGAGAAGAAGACAACTAACGAGATGTGGAAGGCCTTTAATTCCCTATATGAGGGAAAGTATGTCCAAAGAAAAATGTTGTTGGAGACCCAAATGAGGTCATTCATGATGACCAAGGGAGAAGACATGGAGCACTTCCTCTTCAGACTGCAGTCAATCAGAGATCAGCTGACTGCAACGGGTGCAACAGTGGATGATGCTGTGATAGTCAGGACTGCCCTCAATGTAGTCACAGATGAGTGGGAAACCTTTGTCCAAAGTATCTTGGGCAGAGCGGACCTCCCAGATTGGGACAGCTTGTAGTCAATTCTGCGTCAAGAAGAACTCTGCAGATTCATCAAGAGGCAGCACAGCCCAGGATTGAGAAAAGTGAAGAAGGAAGATGAGGAAGATGCAGCCTTGGCATCAAAGAAGCAGCCAAAGAAGAAGAAGGATCTTTCAAAGATCAAGTGCTTCCAGTGTGGTGAAATGGGACATTTTGCCAGCCATTGTCCGGAGAAGAAAAGGGACAAGGAAGCATCTTCTTCCAAAGCAGTTGTGGCAAATGATGGGTCAAGAGATGATGCAGCCATGAGTGCTCATGAACCATGCAGGTGGAGTGACATGGACATGTAGAGAAGCTACATGGAAGAGAGGCGGGATCCTTGAGCAGCTCATCTCTTGGATCAAAAGCCAGCTACAACAGCGTTAAGACAGTAGCGGGACAAGTGGAGTAGTGGGTGCATAGATCACAGATGAGGCAGAAGCAGAGGCAAATCTGAAGGCTGGAGGATCAGCACAGAGCAAAGCAGCAGTAGCGCAGAGGCTGATGTGACTTCAGCAGCGCAGTGCAAAGTTGCAACAGCGCAGAAGGATTTAGAGGGACAGCGCAGTGCAGCAGCAGTGTGATAGATTTCAGCACAAGGGGCTGATGTGACTTCAGTAGTGCAGAGGGAGTCTGATTACGCAAGAAAAGTTGTAGTTGTGCATCGTTCTTTAGATGCCAACACAGATTTGTAGCCTATGGAGCTTCAGTGATGAGGATGCAACCAATCAGACTTGTTTGTCAAAGTTTGGTCAGGAGATTCAGTTGTTTCTCTCAACAATTGAAGTTGCAGTGCAGTAGATCAGCAGTGGCAGTGGTAGAGTCATGAGCAGCAATACAGAATGGCAGTAGCAGTGCAGAGTTGAGTGGCAAGAGGCCAAGCTTCAACAACACAGGACCAGTACTCAAAGTCATGTAATGCATAGTGTGATGTATTACTAGAGCACACCCTTGATGCTAAGAGGGAGTGTTGAGATTTTGTGTATTTGGGGTAGCATCAGTTGTGTTCTAGCTCCCAAACTTTGTGGAGGGACTAGAGTAAACCTAATCTACAAGACCCAGAAATGGATTTGGGAAATTTCTTCTAGTTTAGGAGATATTAAATTAATTGATTATTTTAAGTGTATTTCCTAAGTTAAAACTTACGGAACTTAAATAATTAAAGGGAATTTAATTAAACATGTGATGAAATTGTCTTAAGTCACACGGATCAAGCTTTCTTTTAATCTTAGCCATTGATTCAAGATCTGACCATGGTCATTGCTTTGTCAACGACAAAAGTATAAAGGAAAGGCTTGGGGTCATTTGTAAAGGCACACAGAGGCAGAGCACTGAAGCTAAGCTGAGATTCTAGGGCAAGGTTTGCTAAGAATACTCAGAAGTGTTTCAGCTACAGAGGGGAATTTAGACCAAGGGGATGATCTGATCCCAGGGTTTAGAATACACAAGAGGCAGAGATCAGCTCAAGGACAGCGCAAAGGAAGGCAACAGCAACAGCAACAAGGACAGCGTGATTTTCAGCAGGAAACCCTCAGGGGTTACGCAGAGACCCTTCAGGGGCACCGTAGTGACTGCGTCGCCCAGTCTGGGGTAACGCAGTCCCTTCCGGAGCAGTGCTGAGGGTTTGGAGGACTTCAGAGGCTGACGCAGAGGCTTTTAGGGGCAACGCTGGGGTTTCTAGGCCCTAATCTTGGTTGAGTTTTGTAAATCCCGTTTTAGGGTGTGTATCGGTCATTATTTTGGCCCTAGATCAACCAGTGAGCTATAGATCTAGTGTTTTCTCTATCGGGATTTCCAGATCTGGAACCCAGATTTGTGTATTCAAAAATATTCTTACTAATAGAACCCTCCAGTAGACAGAGACCAATTTTCCCACATTGGGTTTTTCTGAGGACTATTTGTCCAGAAATAACTGTCACTTTGTCAATGTGTGCATGTGCTTATTCTAAATCTGGATTGGTAGAGATCTGTTATGTGTTTTTCTTCGATTTTAACTTGAATTTATTCAGTTAATAACTTATCTAAGTAGGAGGAGCTTAATCAGATTAAGAGTAATAATTTCTACATAAGATATAAGATTCAGAAATTTCTACAATAAGCAATTGAAAGACTCTGCCCAATTGTTTGACAGATAAGTCAAGTTGCCCTCCACCGTTAGAGCTCCCTAGATGCTGAATCACGCTATCCCCCTGGAGACACTGTCATGCTAGAACACTGCACTAATGAGCCCAGCTTCTCTGCGCTGCTGAAGTCCCATCAGCCTCTCTGCGTTGTTGCCTCCACGCTAATGCTGCCTCTACATCACACTGCTCATTCTTCAGCTCTTCAGCTCCCTCTTGCTCTTCAATGTGGTGATCTGCAACCATCTCCTGACTCATCCCACTACCGTCTTAAGGCTCTCGTAGCTCGTATGTGATCTAAGAGTAGGGTTGACTCAAGGATCCCGCCATTCTATCTATGGATACTCAATATATCCATGTCACCCGACCTCTTCTCTTGAGGTGCATGAGCACTCATCGTTGCATCATCATTAGAGCCATCATCATTTGTTGTTGCAGCCTTGGAATTTGAAGCTCCTTTGTCCTTCTTCTTAGGACAACTGTTGGAAAAATGACCAAGATCACGACAGTTAAAGCACCAGACCTTGGAGAGGTCCTTCTTCTTCTTCCCTTGATTCTTTTCCCTTGATGCCAGGGCTGGATCTCCCTCCTCTTCTTTCTTCACTCTGGCTGATCCGCTTCCTCCACTGATAGACTGCTTCTTGGTGATCCTCCTGATCTCCTCTTGGTGGAGAACATACCACATATCTTTCCATGATGGTAACACTACCCTTCCCAGAATGCTCTGGACAAACGTTTCTCATTCTTCAAAGACAGCATTTAGGGCCATCGTCACTAGGAGCCCTTCATTTGGATTAGCACCCATGCCAATCAGCTGGTCTCGGATAGCTTGAAGTCTGAAGAGGAATGGATCTATCTCTTCACCCTTCATCATTTGGAACATTCGCATCTGATTCTCAAGAAGCATTCTTCTTTGCATAGAGCCCCCTAGGTACATCACCTCCAAAGCTGACCACATGTCATTTGTTGTATTCTTACCAGCAATATGAGGAATCACGTGGTCCTTGACTCCGTTTATGATCAAACACTTCGTCGGCGCTTGATTTTCTTCATACTTCTTGAGTGGATCTGCATCGTTTGGTACAACAAGTGTCTTCTCTGCATGATCTTTGAGACCATACTCATCCAGAACTGAGAGGATTCTGGCCTTCCAGATAACATAGTTGGACATGTCGTCCAATCTATCTTGATCCCTCAGTCCATATCGAGCCATCTTTGCTCAGATCTGAAAGAAACAGTACTTCTCCCTCTGGATCTGGGTTTCTTGGTGACTAGAAACCCTCTAGTAGTTGCTTCTACTGAAACTGACTTCCCTCTTGGAAATATTCCACCAAAAATCAAATGGACAGTATCCTCTGATCCTCCTGATCGAATCTCAGATCTATTTGGCTCAGATCTGTTGAATGACTATCTTCCTCCCGCCTTTGTTGCCTTAGCTAGGCACAATTCTGCACCTGCAGAATCTCTACCCCACCAGCACTGCTGAAGATCTAAAGCACTGCTTCCGGATCTTGGCAAAATTCTTTCGAAACAAGAGAAGTGACTGGACAGCATCCTCCTGGCTGGCCCAGCGCAGTCCCAGCACTGCTCAGAAGTGGACTGTGTAACCCCAGACTAGGTGACGCAGTCCTTACATTGCCCTAGGAAGGGTTTGCGTAAGCCTAGAGGCCTTCTGCAGCTTCAGGGTTGTCTCCTGGATTTGCTTTCCCTTGCTATCAAGATGCCCTTTCCGGATCTGTTGCTTCTTCTGCCACCCTGCAAAAAAAAATATTTCTTCAGCTGATTGCTGGAGATTCAGCTTGATCTCCTATCACTCCGATACCATGTGAAAATTCCACTGCAGTGTATTAGTTTATTTCCTCCTACTTGATTTAATTAATACAAGTTATTTTCAGAATTTAGGTTCAGAAAATATCGAAAATAACACAACTACAGCCTACACATGCAGATCATTTACTGAATAATACACTCATGCAACAAAGTGACACATGGATTTTTGGACATAAGTCCCCGGAAAAACCCAAAGCGGGAAAACCGGTTCAGCAAATATGAGGGTTTATTATTAAGTAGTTCTGAGTACAACAAATCTGGGTTCCAAGCTTGGAAAACCCGACAGAGAATAAAAGATATCAAATTTGCAGCTAACCTGAAGATCTAGTGCCAAATATCTGACTGATCCACACCCTCAAACGGGATTTACAGGACTCAGCCCCGATCTGACTCTAGAAACCCTCAGCATTGCTTTTGAAGCCCTAGCGTTGCCCTAGAGGGCCTGTGTCAGCCTCTGCGTAGCCCTAGGAGGGCCTGTGTCACCCCTAAAGGGTCTACGTTGCCCCTGTGCTGCCTTTGCTAGGCCAGCGTCAGCCTTGCATGGCCCTAGCTGCCTCTGCGCTGCCCCTGCTGCTCTGCGTGGCTCTAAAGCCTCTCTGCGCTGCCCCTGCTGCTCTGCGTGGCTCTAAAGCCTCTCTGCGCTGTCCTTGTTGCTGCTTCGTTGCCTCTTGCTGCCTCTTGGCCCTGGAATTAGATCATTCCCTTGGCCAATACTACCCCTCACTGCAAGAAATTCTTCTGGAAATTCTTAGCAAACCCGCCCTTGAATTCCAGATCTATTCCTCAATTCTACCAAAATTGTGTGTCTTCAACTGACCCTCAAGCCTTCCTCTTATACTTTTTCGTTGAACCCTTCAACGGCTGAGATTAAATCATCCATCAACAGCTAAGATTAAAAGACTGCTTGATCCATGTGACTTAAGACAATTTTAGCACATGTGTTAATTAATTCACTTTACTTATTTTATTTTCCTAAGTTATACTTAGGAAATCCATTAAAAATAATTAATTATTTGACTAACTTGAACATCAACTGAAATTTCTCAAATCCATTTCTGGTCTTGTAGATCAAGTGTACTCTAGTCCCTCCACAAAATTTGGGAGCTAGAGCACAACTGATGCTACCCCAAATATACAAAATCTCAACACCTCTTTGGCTCTCCAATGGTTCCTTCAAAGTTCAATCCCAAACTCCAATCTCCCTTGCAAGCTCCTCAACCTCCCAAGAAACCCTCTCAATCTTCCTCCTCAACTCAAGCTCCAATTCCAAAAGCCCTCTCTTTCTCTCTCAATATGCAAATGGTGCACTGTGGGAGGGAGGAGGCCTTTTATTTCTTTTGGCCCCTTCCTCCTCCCTCCAAAAACCACCCTCCAAAAAACCAGCTTCGTGATTTTCACCCATGGGGAGCGGCTGCTCTCGACTTAAAACAGTCGCTCTAGGAGCGATCGGTCCCAAAGTGATTGTTTTAAGTCAAGAGCAGTTTTGAGGGCAGCTTTTGGAGGGAAGGGAGGGGCGAAAAGAAATAAAAGGAGTGATCGCTCCTGAAGGAGCGCAGGAGGTGCTCCCCCGCAGCCCTGGGTGCGAATAGCACAAACAAGGGCCGAATTTGTTTGCAGAGGTTCGATTTGGCTAGTAGAGGTGAAGGAAAAATATCGCCGGAGTTTTGCCAATAAGAGGCAAGTAGTCTATGTAATTCTCAGTCTAGGTGGTACTACAAGAGATTGGAGAATATTCATTCATAATAGCTTCCTCAACACACAGAAGAATGGTGAAGCAATAGACAGCAAATAGAAGTAAACAAAAGATCAATTATGCTTTATCTGTTGTTTTCCATGAAAAAGATAAAGAGAAGAAGAACTACAGTGGGGATGGAGATAAAGTTTAAACCAGCTTCAATTGTGAACTTTGAAGCAGGATGATGCCTCTGCAAAGAAGCAAAACCAAATGTATTAACTGTTTCAGCAACCATGATGTGGACAAAGTCAGTTAGAAGAACAAACCAGATATTACATCAATGATGGAAAGGCTGAAGTATCAAGCCAATATTGACTCTCATCTGGCTGATGACCCAATGGCCACACAAAAGGTTGGTGGCGTGAGTCCGTGACTCGTTCTACATCAGCCGTGTTGGGTACTGTTCATTCCAATTGCTGATTGAATACATCTCTCGGGAGTTGGTTGTGGACAACTTGGTTCATCCATATATTCTGCACTTACTCTGCGAGAAGTAACTCTGGGTAATTTCAATTTGACCACTATAGGAGAATGTTAGATATATTAACAGTGGTCATATAATTACTTGGGACATTTTTGTAAATTACTTTTATGCAATCATGAATGCAATATTGTGAAAATAATGATCTCGATACTAAAGTTATTAAATAATAATTAGGCTAATAGGGGCATATGAATTAGGTAATGTAGTGAATGTACATCTCCCCCATTTTACTAAGTTAGGAGACATTACGCCATTGAATAATCATGCTAACCTATATTCTCTCTCCTATTGCCTCGCATAGTTAGCCAAAGCATAATGTGTATGGTTTATCTGACCAAACATATATAAAATAAAAACTGAAATAGAAAACACGGAGGAATAGCATGATAGAAACACCTGAAGGTACTGATGATATATGGCAAAAGGTGCTGAAAAGGAGAGAAGTGGAAGAAGTTGTACAATAACAGTCCATGTATCAAGCTCTGGTGCAGCAACAATCATGCTGATGAACATAAACTTACATGATTTAGTATCCTTTCTTTCATTAATTGAAAAGAGAAAAATGTTTCACACTAAGGTGTGCAGGAAGGAATAAATACCTTCCTTCCTACAGTAAACTCGAAGGAGTAAATACCTTGTAAAACCATTTTCTACCCAGTACAAGATATCTTCCGATGTAGCTAGCCTGCCTGCCTTCACAGTTTTGTGAAGCTTTGGGGATAGACCACTTTCTATTCCCTCCTTGACATCTACTAAAGAAACATTAGGAAGAAAATCAATTTTAGATGTTCCAGTAACTTCCATATCACAGTTCTGCTGGTCTAGCTTCATTCCATCTGTGGTTGTGCGTTGGCACAACCATTTTTCTGATGTACAAGGATTTCTTTCTATGTTTTCCAATGAAGATATGCCCTCTACATCTGACCTCTTTTCTGAAATGGACTTTGAACCATTGGATGAAAGGTCAATTTTTGACAATGTAGTGTCCATAACTGAAGTGTCCGTCCTTCCTACACCACTTTCTACTTTCAGATTAAATTCTTCCAGATGTTTGTTGCGCACAGAAATAAGTTCAGATAGAGGAGCCCGAAATATTCTGCAGAATTAAATGAGATGAAAAGAATGATGAGAATAATGAAACATATAATAAAAAAGTGTTATGTAAACAAATGAATTTAGCAGGCCAGGAATAATAGCACATACGACCATAAAAATTAACATCAAATACATCTAAAAAAGAACAGGTATTCTTATTAAAAAAAATAGGATCTTAAGTACCAAAAGCAAAGATATACACGATGGGGATCATACGTCCAGGAATCGTGGATCTCGTACACAAAAGACAGTTATCATAAAATAACACTGTATTAAACTCCAATATACACGTAAAATCTTGAAATATAATACCAAAATTCAACTACCAATATAATCATCCAAAATTGACCCCTAAATGTTGATGATAATGAATCTCATGTTATACATCTGGATTCTGAATGTACGAAGAAAATATAGATAGAGAAATCACTTTCAATTTTGAACATACTAAGGAATTATAAAGTATGCTCTTTCATCAAACCAAGCAATCACAATATGGCAATTATAATAGCACAAACGTTACAATGCAAATAGCAGCCTGGTCAGTCAAGGTATATACCAAAATAAAATCTATAGCACTCGTTCCAGTGTTGCCTCTGATTTCACGTATAAATCACAAAATCAGAATTGTGACGTAAGTAATTTATTTTCCTTTTTCAGAATATGATGTAGAAATGCATTCTTACCGTTCTCCAATCTTGATGCATTGCAAATTCAACAATGCACCATGAAAACCATTTTTTACAGTAAGGTATTATATTATCAGTCTGCATATCCATAGATTAATTACATTCATTCATCAAATGCATGTGTTACAATGCCATTAAACTAAAAAGATCCACCACAGAGCTTGCAGATTGCCTTTCTCTGCTCACATAAAAGAAAGCAGTGAATTATTAACATTACAGATCACAGAATGTTACTTCCCTCAACCATGCACAATCGCTTCTCAAAGGAACAATCAGATTTATTGAGCAGGAACAACTAATCCTTTATCTCCTATTTGACTTCTAAGCCCCTCATATACTTCTGGTTATCTCTAATTTCAATTCCTAACTAGTAATTCTCAAGTCAGTTTATATAGGAAGATGTGCTGGTTATAAGTAAGTATCACTTCCTAATGGATAAGTTTCAACTTGACTATTCATCTGCCCATTAAACATTTCTAAATGCCAGTGATGTTAACATAAAAGTCAAAGTTAGATGTTAACATTGATCGTTTCTGCTTGTCAATCCCTCATCTTGTCAATCAGAACAGATCAGGTCTCCGCCTTCACATTTATGGCCAATGACACTTCTAAACTAAGCAAGATGGTTTTCCGAATTTTTCCTTTTGAGTTTCAAATTTGGTGATTTTACAGACCACAACTACATTTATTAAGATTCAGCAAACTCATTTAACTCTTGCATATTACCTTTTGGAATATTGTATATAAAGATCATTCCTGATTTGTGTATTTGAAAATAAAGGTAGAGCTAGGTCCTAAACACGTCATTCTCCCTATGCATCACCATATTTTCTTCCTTGATTGCTCAATTGTGCCTGAACTAAAACATTGTTGAACAACTCTACATTGTTGTGTTGAAGCATCAATGGTTTGCGCCTAAAAAGTTGAAACTAGTTTGATGTCCTTGAAGCAACACTTGTAGACAACTCTCATGACATGATTTTGAGCCTCCTCTATTGCATCTACATTTCCTTCACTCGACCCATGGATGCCCTCTGCATTCCTACTCAATACTAAATAGTAGTATTACAGAGGATCTGTCATGAGTCAGGTCATCCAAAAAAAAAGAGAAAAAAATTGTTATTTAGAAAAAAAGATGTAATATAGTTATATAACTAAAGGGTGACCTACATCAAGTGTTTGAAAAATGCAGAGGGAGTGAAAGGAGTTGCTAAGAGGGTTAGTGTTTGAGTTTCTACAAAAGGATGGTTGATCTAGGTGCAGCAATCTCCCTAGCCCGAAGGAGCTGGATCAATGTTCATTCCTTTTAGTCAAGGGAGATGATCCTTCTTTTGTAAAGTCATGAGGACCAAATGTGAATGGTGAATCATGCATCCACAATCATTCGAGAGAAATGCTAACCCTCACTCACTAAGAGAGTCACAATAGGAGATTCAAAGATGGAGTCAAGACCTATCAAAAGGTGGGATCCAAAACAATCATGGGGGTGAGTGTTTTCAAAACGTGGGGTTCTCACCCACAAAGATGGAAGGGAGGGGTCTAGTACTCCATCTCATCAAGATCATAGACCCAAGATAGGTCTTAACTTTTCCTTCATTACCTTAAGTGTATACACCATTAGTCAATACTTGTTTAAAGGAAGAGGTATAAATGAGTTTCAAGGAGACGATCCTTGTCAAAGATAGAAATACCTTACGGTAAGTGGTTGTGAATTCCCAAGAGCATTTGAAGGTAGTGTTACCTACTCATATGCAAATGGAAAGGAACAAGAATTCATTGCCCATGGAAGAGGCACTTGACAAATTTTCAAATGTTTATAAGTACAACAAAGAACCTATGCCACTTCTTTCTCGCTCCTAAAGAGACTCGACCCTCGGCAAATATTTGGCTTAGAAACTCAACCCAACAGAGGTCTCACACTTTGAGTAGTAGGAATACGGACCACCTTTGGTCTCTCACCTTCAGCTAGCACTTCCTACAAATAGATATGTAGAGAAACCAATATTAGGAGATAAAATTAACTGATAGCTTTTACCTAATTATCTTCTGCAAATCATATTCTCCTTGATAGCGCAATGGTGAAATCTGAGTGATTCCACTCTCTGAACCAACTAGGGTGTATAGTTTCAACACCGAAGTTAGCAATGGCGGCTAGGGTTTCCCAAACCCTAAGCTTCTCTCCAAAAACTCTACAAGAGCTCATTTTCTCAAAATGCGAGTGTTAGAAATTAGAATGAGGAGAAACTGCTCCCTTTTCTTTTTTTACAATTTAATGCCCACTTTTATTGCCATTTTACCCTTTTAATTTTATAAACTGAAAACATTTTAGGAGCTTTTAACTTTATAAAATGAAAGTGACTTTTCATTAGCCTAGGATATGTCTCCATTTTCACCCCTTAAGAGTTTATAATGTTTTCCTAGGTGAATCATGTTCCCTTATTAAAATTTCCCCTGCCTTAGCCTATGTGAACTTGATTGGGCTAGAGGAACTTGTCTTATGCTTCCTAAGCGGTTGGGGACATTACAGTCCGCCCCGTCCAAGATTGTTTTCAATCAAGCAACTTTAGTTCTGGATGTTTGTGCACCTATTTACCTTCCCAAGTAGCATCCTCAACAGGTAAATCCTTCCACTTCACCAGATACTCCCTCACAGTTTTATTCTTCAAATTTCACTCCCTTGTCTCCAGAATCTCCTGAAGAACCAGAATTAGCTCTCCTTCCTCATCCAACATTGGGAGCTCAGTGGAGCTGACTACATGCTTCCCCAAGGCCTTCTTGAGGCATGACACATAGAACACCTTATGAATTTTACATCCTTCGGGAAGCTCAAGTTCATAAGCCAATTTTCCAACTGGCCTCGTGATTCTGTATGGCCCATAGAAATTAGGCTTAAGTATTTTTGTCACCTTCGTTTTGAGTGATGACTGCCTATGGGGTTGAAGACAAAGGTATACCATGTTTCCCACTTCAAAACTTTGCTTTATCTAGAGCCTGTCTGCATATACCTTTTACTGGTTTTGGGCCATCTGCAGGTTGTCTTTGAGGACACGTAAGATATCTTGGCTCTCCTAAATCCAATCTTTAGCCAAAGGGGCACAACTATCCCCAAATATTCGATCTGCAAATGTTGGGGCATCATATTCGTACAATGCTTTGAAGGGTGTCATACCAATAGACATGTGGAAAGTGGTGTTGTAGTAGTGTTCTCCTACATGCAACCACTTAATTCATGCCTTCTGTTGGCCAAATACATAGTTTTGGAGATATCCCTCAAGCCACTTTTTGACTATCTTGGTCTGACCATTACTCTGTGGGTGGTAACTAGTGCTTAGTGTCAACTCAGACACCACAAGTCTGAATAATTCCTCCCAGAAGCCAACCATAAATCTACTGTCTTTGTCGCTCACTATGGTCTTTGTATCCCATGCAATCATAAGACCTCCTTGAAAAACAGCTCAGACACCTCGATCTCGAATTCATAGGGCTGCAATTTGGTGTTCCACATGTGTTGTCTGTCACTCAGCTCCTTCTAATCCATGAGGAATCTCAAGTTGTTATGATATTCTTTTACTTTGAACCTATTCCCCACAAGATACTGTCGAAATTTGGCCAATGCATGCATGATGGCCAACATTTCTTTGTCATAAATTAAGTAGTGTCACTATTAACATATGATATTGCATCTCTCAAATGCTATGAGGTGGTGATCCTCCATCAAAACTGCTCCTAGTTCAATCCTCGAAGTGTCACACTCCAACACAAATGGCTAGGTGAAATCTCGTAGTCTAAGCACATGGCACGAACTCATCCCCTGCTTCATCCTCTCAAATGTTTCTTTTTCTCTATCAGTCCAACTTAAAGCCCCTCTATTGGTGAGGTTTGTAAGAGGCGTTGTCAACTACGAGAACCCCTTAACAAACCTTCTACAGTATGTGTAGAGACCAAGAAATTTTTTCAATTCAGTTACATTTTCCGAGGCAGGCCATTCGATGATTGCCCTGATCTTCTCCTGATGGACCTGAACCCCATCATTCCTAATCACAATCTCTAAGTAAATCATCTTTGTGATGTCGAACTCACACTTGGACTCTTTTGCATAGAGTTCTTGTTCTTCCAGAATCCCCAAAACCTTGTCCATGTGCACCAGATGGTCCTCCCATCCTGTTGTAGACAAGTATATCATCAAAGAAAACCAAAAAGTACTTCTGCAACTATTTGTTGAACATGTAGTTCATGCATGACTGAAAAGTTGCGAGGGCATTGGCTAGCCCAAATGACATAACCAGGAACTCATACCGCCCATAATCACACCTGAAAGTTGTCTTTGGGATGTCCTGCTCCCGAACTCGAATCTGATGGTAACCTTAACGAAGAAGTCTCTCTGAAAAATATTTGGCTCCCCTCAACTCATCCATCAACTCGTCTATCTTGGGGATAGGATACCAGTTCTTGATTGTCCTCTTGTTAAGAGCTCGGTAGCCAGTGGACATCTGCAAGGTATCGTCCTTAGCCATCACTACTAAAGAAACAAAAGGACTGGAGCTAGGCCGAATATGACCCAACCTCAAAACCTCCTTAATGGCCTGTAGACCTTGGGATGTCAGTTGGGACTGCTTATGACCGACTACAACCAAGAACTTGTAGCGCCCATAATGGCACATCAAAGTTGTCTTTGGGATGTCCTGCTCCCAAACTCGAATCTGATGGTAACCTGAACGAAGAAGTCTCTCTGAACAATATTTGGCTCCCCTCAACTCATCCATCAACTTGTCTATCTTGGGGATAGGATATCAGCTCTTGATTGTCCTCTTGTTAAGAGCTCGGTAGCCAGTGCACATCTGCAAGGTATCGTCCTTAGCCATCACTACTAAAGAAGCGAAAGGACTAGAGCTAGGTCGAACATGACCTAACCTCAAAACCTCCTTAATGGCCTTTTCAATCACATCTTTGTAGACCTTGGGATGTTAGTGAGGACTGCTTATGACCGCCTGCTCACCCTCCTCCAATTCTATAACATGTTCAAAACCTCTATCTAGTGGCCTAATTGGAGGAATCTCAGAAGAAGAAAAAAATTATGGTGTTTACGAAGCAATATCTGAATGTTGTACAGATGTTGTCACGGTTGTTCTCGCTGTCTACTGTATGTAACGAAGCACTCAACAACCCACTCAATGTCGCCTCGTCACAACACTGCCTCCATGCTGGTAGATGATAACTATCTTCGATGTGTATTGATGCATGGCCCTCAAAACAACCTTCCTATTGTTCATTGGATCTGTAACTCCATTTCCATGTCTTGTTGATCAATTGTATACTTCCCAATGTAATAGAGCCACTGAACTCCTAGCACCACATTGGTGTCTGGCATGTCCACCACGAAGAAATCATTTGTCACGATCTTGGTAAGGAGTAGGGGCAGTGTTGAGGCAGGATGGACACCCCGTTGAAGCTCTTACCTCATGAGAGGCACTACCCCATATACGACAAAGAGATGTTGGTCATCATGCATGCATTGACCAAGTTCAGGAAGTACTTGGTGGGGAACCGGTTCAAGGTTAAGACAGATCATAACAACCTTTGGCATTTCCTAGAGCAGAGGCAGTTGCAGGAAAGACAACAGAAGTGGGTCAGTAAGATTCAGGTCTACGACTTTGACATCGAGTGTGTCAAAGGGAAGAATAATGTGGTGGTCGATGAGTTGTCTTGGAGGCCAGCATCCCTCTCCCTGATGAGTATAGATGCAGATTGGAAGGCATAGTTACTAGTGGAGTATTCGAAGGATCGGTTTGCATGCGAGGTGTTGGATGGCCAAGTGATGGATGACTGGTAACGGGTCATGGATGAGGTCATTTATTATCAGGACCGTATCTTTTTGGCAGCCAACTCCCAGTTGCGGGAGAAGATCCTACACGCAGCACATGACTCCCCACTATCAGGGCACCTAGGGTTCACCAAAACCTATCGGGCCATCAAAGAGAGGTTCTCCTGGAAGGGCCTCAAGGAAGATGTACTCTGACATGTCCGGGAGTGCGAAGTGTGAAATTTTCAAACTGAAACACTACTCAGTGATAGATTTATTTCGCCTACTTATTTTATGATAAGTTATTTACAGATTCTTCAATAAATTCTGAAATAAACACAACTGCAGCATTCACTTAACCATAAGCAGAAAATAGAACATAATGCATATAACGCAGTACAAACAATCACATGAACACAGTTATTTTTGGACAATTGTCCCCGGAAAAACCCAATGCAGGAAAACCGGTGCAGCAGATGACGGTTTGTATTATTCTTTGGTAAGGAAAATCATTTACAAGAATTTGACAAGCAGACTTCTAGAATACACCTAAGATAAATTCTTCGAATCCTTCGGGGGAATTTCTGACACCCGAGAGGCACCCTAGCTCCCTATGCGCCACTCTGATTGGTCTTCTACGCAATCCCTGCGCTAGATTGCGTCACTCTGTGTGGGGACTCAGTGTTGTTGCTCAACGTTGTCCTCTCTGCATCCTCCTCTTGTCTTTCTTTCCCTCTACTGACTTCCCCTTCCTTCTTCTGCCTCTGCAACTCTACCTCTAAAACCTCTCCCTCTGAAATCGAATTCTATTCCTTCAGAATCGATTTCCTTCGGGTACTAAGTGTGTGCCCGGCTTACTTTCCAAATGACCCTCAACCCTTCTCTTATAATCTTCTCGTTGATGAATCAACGACCCAGATCAAATCTCTAATCAATGGCTAAGATTAAAACATGACTTGATCTTCATTTTCTAGAAGATTCACACTGTGTTTTATTAATACCCTTTAATTATTTAATTTCCCTAAGTTTAGACATAGGGATCACATTAAAATAATTAATTATTTTAATAAAACAAGAACTAAGTGGAATTCCACAAACGGTTTCTGGGTTATTTGGAATACTGATGTCCAAGCCTCCTCACAAAATATGAGACTTGGAACACTTTCCAATTCTACAAAATCAACACTCCCTCTTAGCGAGGAAATTGTTCAAGAAAAATACCAATTGCATCTACTCTAACCTGAAGCATCTACTACGTTGTTCATAACTCGGTTGTTGCCCCTCATCTGCTGCATTGTTGCCCTCTGTATTGTTGCCCATCACACCATCTTTGTCACTGCCTCAGTTGTACTGCATCTCCCTCTGAATTTCGAGTCCATCCATTCCTCTACTGGAATGGATTCCTAACCATCCCCATCTTTTCTCTGAAATAAGTAAACGTAATCTTACCCGGAGCTTTTGTGAGGATATCTGCCACCTGTTCCCCTGTAGGAATGTACTTCAACTGTACAGCTCCTCGTTGGACATAGTCTCTGATGAAGTGGCACCTGATGTCAATGTGCTTCGACCGATCATGAAACACAGGATTTTCAGAGAGCTTGATGCAACTCTGATTATCACACAAAATTACGGTCGGTTCCATCATCTTCGTGAGTAAGTTCAAGAGAAACTTACTAAGCCGTATGGCCTCACACGAAGTTGTGCTAGCTCCCATATATTCAACCTTGGCTAAGCTCAATGCCACGGATTTCTACTTCCTATTGCACTAGGAAGTCATTCCTTATCCGACACTAAAACAGTACCCACCGGTACTTTCCGATCTACTGGACTTCCAGCCCAGTCTGCATCAATGAACCCACTCAACTGGATTTCATTGCTCTTGGTGTACCTCAATCCAAACTCGACTGTCCCGTTCAAGTATCTGAGAACATGTTTGGTCGCTGCCCAATGAACCCTCCTTGGTTCTACGATGAACTAACTGAGGGTATTGAGGGCATAACGGATGTTTGGTCTAGTGTTGACCAGGTACATCAATGATCCTATGAGCTACCTATACAAGGTAGAGTCAGCCTCATCATCCTCAGATGTAATATTCCCAATTAGCAACAGCTAATTGGAAATATTAATTTTTCCCAGTTTTTCTTTTCTAATGTTATTCAGTTAATAAAAAGAGTGATGGGACCCATAACCCACTCTTAGGAAATAAAATCTCCCTAAAGTTACTTAGGCAAATATCAGATGACAGCGTGGGGCCCATGAGAGCCTAGTGACAGCATGAGGGAAGAGGCAGTGTGGACAGGGTGGGCCCATGAAAGCGCAGTTGAGTGGGGACAGCGTGGCCAAGGAGGGACAACACAGTTTAGTGGGGCTCGGGTGAGAGCAAGGCTCTCAAGCATAAAAGGGAGAGGAGGCTCCTCATTCTCGAATTCTATTATGCATCTTTGATTTCTGCCTTTTGAAATTGAGCACGCTTTTGTTGTTGAGCGAAGTCTGCAAGTGTTGTTCAGCACACTGGGTGTCTCTGAGCAGAGATCCCAACCTCAGAATCGGGGGACTTCGAGTGCCCACTCAGGTGAGGAGATCCATCCATCATTTTCCAGAAGAGAGCCATAGCACCTTCAGCCAGGATCACGCAGTTTCTTGGACAGCGCAATCCCTTGGAGGGATTACGCAATTTGTTATGGAGGCAGTTCCGGGAGTGAGGGGATATCAAGGATTTCAGCCGGAGGATAATGTGAACACACCAGCCCTTCACAAATCATCATTTTGTAGTAGGAGGAGGCCATCATTTGCAGGTTTATCATTCAAGGCCAGCATACTCACTGGGAGTGCGTTATTTTCCAAGGGAGGTCAAATTCCGAGGTCAACCATTCTGGGATTCCTTCCTGGGTTTTTCCGAGTTATTGGAGGAGAGCTCATTTCTAAAGTTTCACAATTTTCTGAGCAGGAGAACAGCCCCAAAGGGCCATTCCATTCTAGCAGTAGCAGCAACAACATCTGGAGATTACACAGTCCTTGACAGAGCAGCCATTCATTGAGCATTTCTAAGAGTATTTCCAGCCTACCTTGAGCAAGCCAAGGTGCCATCATTCTGATCACCTTTGTACTCATTGCTATCTTTCAGTTTCTATAATAAAATGGCTCAGCGTTTCTCCATATTTGCAGTATTTTTCTGATGTCTCTCTATTTGTTGTACTTACTTGTTTATGTTGCTTTATATTACTCTCTATTTCCTATTCCGAATATTACATCGACCGTGTCGATTTTCTTCCAGTTTGTGATCATTGGCATAGCCATGGGTCTACAGTCCTCCATCTGAAATCTCTTCAAGATCTCCGTAGTTTTTCTTCCTTGTCCAAGGAATATTTCTCCCTTCTGTTGCCAAACTTCCGACCCCAGAAAATAATGCATCTGCCCCAGATCCTTCATGTTGAATTTTGTAGCCAGATTTTCCTTGCAGTTTTTGATGAGCTTAGATGACCAAGTTAGAAACAGATCATCTACATATAGTACCAATATTAGAGGCTCATCCCCTACTCTAAGATAGTAGAGATTGAGATCTGCATCACTCTTGACAAATCCCATCTTCTGCAGGTAGTTGTCAATTCGCCCATACCAAGCTCTAGGGGCTTGCTTCAGTCCGTACAAGGCTTTCTTAAGCCTGCACACATGAGTTTTTTGCTTATGCGTCTCAAAGCCCTCTGGTTGTTCTATGTACACTTCCTCTTCTATCACCCCATTCAAGAACGCAGTCTTGACATCCATCTGGTGAATTTCCCACCCCATCTGCACTGCAAGATACATGACAGATCTTATTGAAGTATATCGAGCTACAGGGACGAAGGTTTCTTCATAATCAATCCCTTCCTTCTGTGCATACCCCTTAGCCACAAACCTGGCTTTGAATTTCTCTATGCTGCCATCTGTAGCATATTTAATCTTGTATATCCATCTCTAACCTACAACCGACCTGTTCGGAGGTCTAGGAACTACTTCCCAGACATCATTACTCATGATGGACCAGTACTCCTCCACCATAGCATCTACCCATACCTGATGCTGAGCTACCTCCTGAAAACTAGAGGGTTCTCCAACCTGTGCTACCAATGCCTGGTATCTGTCCGACTGCCCGTGTTCCCTCGTCTCATTTCTAGGAGCTCCAACAAACTCCTCTGCATCCTTCAAAATCTGTATTAGCTCTTTGCTCGTCCTTCCACTGGTGGTGGGTGGATTCACCTGCTCTCCTTCTTGCACTTCCTCGGAAAAGCTTTCCTTAGGATCCTTGTGCCTTGGAGAGGCACTAGAGCCATCATTTATAGGTCGTTGTGGTTGGACCAACAGATCCTCCTCAGATTGCGTAACTAAAGACATTTCTCGAGAATTCCTGAAGGCTCTCTCCTCCATGAACTTCACGTCCCGTCTCACCACTATCTTCCTACTCTCGGGAATATAGATGCGGTAAGCCTTCGCATTCTCGCTATATCCCACAAGGTACCCTTTTTTGGCAGTCTGATCTAACTTCTTCCACTTCCCATCATGAACATGGAAATACGCTATACTGCCAAATATCCTAAAGTGGCTCACTTTAGGCTTGCTGCCAGTGAACACACTCCCAGGAGTAACCTTACCCAATTCGTTATGAGGCACTCTGTTCTGCACATACATGGTTATATTACACACTTCAACCCACAGAAACTTGGGCATGTCTTGATCATACAACATTGCCCTCATAGCTTCCACAATTGTCCTGTTCTTCCTCTCTGCGACCCCATTCTGCTCTAGATTATGTGGAGCAATCCATTCTCTCTTGATGCCTTCCTTTGTGAACAAACTTGTGAAGTCTTTGCAATGTACTCTCCACCACTGTCTGAACGCAAAGTCTTGATCTGCTTTCCGGTTAGATTCTCTACCAGAGACTTAAACTCTTTGAATCGCTCAAAGACCTCGTCTTTAGTATTCAGAAAGCAGATCCATTTCTTTCAGGAATGGTCATCGATAAAGGTGACAAAATACTTTGCACCAATAAGAGCATTCGTGGACATTGGTCCGCAGATGTCTGAGTGTATCAATCCCAACACACTCTTAGCCCTATTGCTGCTTTTCAGATATGTTTCCTTAGCATACTTCCTTCTTGGTTGGTGCTAAGTTCTGGGGCTCCCGTGATAGCCTTCTTGAGAATTTTCAAGGCTCCATGATGTAGATGCCCCATTCTTCTATGACATAATTCATTCAAGTCTCTTTTATCCGTACAGCCTATCAATGCCATTGGGGACTCGAGCTGTGACTTATATAGTTTATGGCTCCTTACTCCAATTTGTGCCTTCTTTTTCCACCAGGGTGTTTCACATATACTTTGTTGCCAATAAAGTGTACATCGTAACCCTTGTTCTGAAGCTGTGACACTGGGAGCAAGTTCATCCCCAATCCTGGTACATGCAGTACATTGGTAGCCCGAAGCTTGTTGCCCACTTCTGTTTGAAATATTACGGTGCCTCTTCCAATAGGGGTACATTTTTCCTTGTTTCCCATAGTGATTTGAAAATTCATCTACTCCTCCTGGTTGCTCAAGAAGCATTCTCGAACTCCCATCATGTGAGCAGATGTTCCACTATCAATATACCAGATCGCTAGAGAGGCCATGCTTGACACACAAGCAAAATCCTCTTCTAGTCTTGATGTTAGAACTGAAACATCATGATCCCTTTGTTCCTCCATGCGTTTTGGACGACCACGTGAACCCTTCCGAGTTGATGCTGCATGACTGTCGAACCTTCGTTCCATTACAAAACCTGATCTTCTGTTACTCGTCTTTTGCTCTGATACCATGTGAAATTTTCAAACTGAAACACTACTGCAGTGATAGATTTATTTCGCCTACTTATTTTATGATAAGTTATTTTACAGATTCTTCAGTAAATTATGAAATAAACATAACTGCGGTACTCACTTAACCATAAGCAGAAAATAGAAAAGAACGCATATAAAGCAATAGAAACAATCACATGAACACAATTACTTTTGGACAATTGTCCCCGGAAAAACCCAATGCGGGAAAATCGGTGGAGCAGATGAGGGGTTGCATTATTCTTCAACAAGGAAAATCATTTACAAGAATTTGATGAGCATACTTCTAGAATACACCTAAGATAAATTCTTTGAATCCTTCGAGAGAATTTCTGACACCCGGGAGGCACCCTAGCTCCCTCTGCATCACTCTGATTGGTCTTCTGCGCAATCCCTGTGCTGGACTTGCGCGGGGACTCAGTGTTGCTTTTCAGCTTTGTCCCCTCTGCGTCCTCCTCTTGCCTTTCTTTGCCTCTGTTGACTTCGCCTTCCTTCTTCTGCCTCCGCAACTCTGCCTCTACAACCTCTCCCTCTGAAATTGAATTCATTCCTTCAAAATCGATTTCCTTCAAGTACTGAGTGTGTGCCCGGCTTACTTTCCAAATGACCCTCAAGCCTTCTCTTATAATCTTCTCGTTGATGAATCAACGGCCCAGATTAGATCTCTAATCAATGGCTAAGATTAAAACATGACATGATCTTCGTTTTCTAGAAGATTCACACTCTGTTTTATTAATACCCTTTAATTATTTAATTTCCCTATGTTTAGACTTAGGGATCACATTAAAATAATTAATTATTTTAATGAAACATGAACCGGGTGGAATTTCCACAAACGGTTTCTGGGTTCTTTGGAATACTGATGTCCAAGCCTCCTCACAAAATATGAGACTTGGAACACTTTCCAATGCTACAAAATCAACATTGTCAGATGAACAATGGGGAGTTGACCCATCTAGCAAGAATGTTGCAACCGCTTACCATTCCGGAGGGGAAGTGGGAGAGCATATCGATGGATTTTATCACTAGATTGCCCATGGTGCGGGAAAAGGACTGTATCTTCGTCGTGGTTGATAGACTCGCGAAGTATGCACATTTTTTTGCCATTTCAGCTCGGTACACAGCTTCACAGGTGGTTGAGTTGTTCTTCAGAGACATTTTCAGGTTGCATGGTCTTCCCAAGACCATAGTCAATGACCGAGACAACAAGTTTATGGGAGGATTTTGGCAGGAGTTCTTCTGATTGGTGGGCATGAAGCTGACACTGAGCACGAGCTACCATCCGCAAACCGATGGGCGGACAAAGATAGTGAACAAGTGCGTGGAAGGCTACTTGCGGAACTATGTCACGGGGCAGCATAAGGCCTGGCTGCGATGGCTGCACTTGGGGGAGTACTGCAACAACACCAATTTCCACGTGTCTATTGGTATGTCTCCTTTCCGTGCATTGTATGGTTATGATGTGTTGATGTTTGTTGATGCCATGCTTGGACTTAGTAAGGCCCCCAGGGCCAAATATTAGATCCAAGAGAGTCAAGATATCCTCAGGGCTCTCAAGGACAACTGGAGGACAGTGCAGAACCAGCAGAAGATGTACGCATACCAGGGCCGCGTGGAGAGGCAGTTCGAGGTAGGGGACTTGGTGTACCTCCGAATTCAACCATACAGGCAGTCCACGCTGAAGAAGAAGGGGGGAAAGAAACTCAAGCCTCGCTTCTATGGACCTTACAGAGTTGTCCAACGAGTTGGGGATGTAGCATATGAGTTGAAGTTGCCACAAGGGAGCAGGATCCATAACATCTTCCATGTATCCTGCTTGAAGAAGGCATTAAGATAGCAGGTGTCAGCAGCTACTGAGCTCCCTCCTACAGATGATGAGGGGCATTTTGTGCTTCAGCCATAGGCCAACCTAGATACTAGAGAAAGGCACTTGAGGAGCAGGGTGCTGAAGGAATATTTGATCAGATGCAGGAACCTTCCAGATGAGGATGCCACTTGGGAGGGGGAACAGATTCTTCAGCACCCATCTTTGCATTTTCTTGAGTACAAGCAAAATTTTGGCAGGGAGGACTGTAATATTCCAAATTAGTAGTTAAGCTAATTGGAATATTAATTTTTATTAATTTTTATTAATTTTTGCCTTTCCTAATGTTGAACAGGAATAAAGTGGGAAGGGGACCCACAAATGACATTTTGCCAAAATAAAGCCACTTTCTAAAGTTTCTAAGGGAAAAATTGCATCTCTTGTGTTGGGTCGAGTTGTCCCTAGGTGGCAGCATGAAAGAGGCGGGGTAGGAGTGGTTGGAGAGAGACAGCGTGTGAGTGGCTCAAGGAAAGGCAATGCAGGCCAAGGTGGGGCCCAAGGAGTACGTTGAGCCCCAATTGACAAAAGGAGGGAGAGAGCTCTCATTCCTCATTACTCTCTTCTTGTCATTTTGACAGAGCATGCTTGAGCTGGAGAGCCAAGTCCGTAGTGTTGTTTAGCACACAAGATCCTCAAGCGAAGATCTAAACCTCTTCCTCGGGGGACTTCGAGTGCCCGCTCAGGAGAGGAGTTCCACACCTTTGTGAGGATATTTTCCATCAGCACCATCAGGAGGAAGCATAGCCATTTCTGGACTGTGCATAGGAGGAGGAGGCTACATAGGGGAGGGCGCAGTGCAGAGAGGAGCTGGTATTGGGAGGTTGGAGAGAAGGGAATCCACAGCAAGAGATGTGGAGGGGAGGCTAGCCGCCTCCTACTAGGGATTATTGCAACATTCCGGAGGCATTTTCCAGCAGTTTCTTCCAGTGGTTTGATTTCCCCAACAATTCATTGAACCAAGCGCAAGAGGGCCAATTTCTGGGGTCAAGCTTTCAACAAACCATTTCTAGGTTTTTGTGGGTTTGATGAGTAGAGTTCGGTGTCAAATTCCTAGAATTTTCTGAGCAAGGGAAGCAACCTATATAGCAGTTCGATGTCAGGCAGCAGCAACGTGTCTGGGCTAGGCAACGCAGAGACAAAGCCACACAGAGCCATTTCCAGGGGAAGATTCAACTTGTGTTCGAGTTGTTCTTCAGCCTGCTTTGAGCAGGCCCAAGTGCAAGCCTTCTAGCACCACTATTATACTCATTCCAAGCAAATTAATAAAATGGCTCAGCAGTTGTTTTTGGCTCCAGTTCATATGTTTTGAAGGTGTGTTTTCTTTGCTATAGTTTTTAGTCTATTATGCTTAATATTACTATCTATTCCTGATTTGGGATATTACATTGCCCCTCATGGCAAGAATCACCTTGATGATCTCTCTAGCTACTCTACGCTGCTCAATTGAGAAATCGATCTCTAGATCCTCTCTCGATGTGATTTCCAAATGCCCATCAAAGTCCTTATAATCTTCTTGTTGATAAATCAACGGCCCAGATTAGATTCTAATCTAAGTCGCCTAATACAGGGATACGGGGATTCAAGCAATCGGATTCTGGTACGGTGACCCCCGGAACAGGATACTTCTGGGATACGATACGTTATATATTATTTTATTAAAAAAAAAATATATATATATATATTAATATATTAAAAATTAGATATTTTTTGCACAAATTCATACAAAATTCATTGATTCAAACATAGATTTAAGATCTATCATCTTAGATACTCATACATGATCATTGATACATTGATACATCATACATTTGTCAAATTTACTCAGAAAAACAAGATTTAAGATAGTAAGATACTGTAGTTTTCTCAATAAGTCATCAGAATCAAAATGCGTACATTGTTACAATAGTACACTACCAATGGCAAATAGAAATAGAAAACAAAATACAAAAAAACTACAGTCTACAAGACTACCAGCCTGAAGCCTCAATGAGTCAGAGACTCAGAGTCAATGAGTCATCAATCCTCATCATCATAATCAGCATCACTGTCCTCATCTCGATCATCATGCTCACCACTGCTCTCCTCTGGCTCTGATGCATCCTCCTCCTCTGCCATCTCTGCATTTGCTGGTGTGGAGGATAACGCCTCTACTCCATCATCAAATGTGATAGGCTCTAGCACTGGCGCATTGAGATCCAAGTTGGTCAATGCCAACTCAACACTGTTGTCCAGACCCATATCATCAAGAAAGACATCCCACATCTTTGTCTTTCCCTTCAACCAATCCTCCCTCTGCCTGTAGATGAGACGAAGGTTGGTGTGCACATACACCATTGTCTCTGCCCTGGATTTCTCAAGCCTGCTCTTCTTCACACTATACAAATTCCCATATGTGCTCCAATTCCTCTCGCAACAAGAGGATGAAGTCACCTGAGAGAGGAGCCTCATGGCTAACTGTTGTAGAGGAGGGCTTGTTGCCCCATGAGTTGCCCACCAAGAATAGGGCTTCTTAGCCGCCCTGTCTCGAATCACATGATAGCCTGCAAATCGCCTAGTGCCAGTGGAAAACTTTGCAAAGGCATCCTCCACCTCCTCAACGGATGCCCTCTCCTGAAAAATCCTCCTCAATGCATCTTTCCTCCCCTGTGAGATTTCACCATCCATGTGAGGGGGGAATCTATGGGAAGGTCCACCATTCAGCCACACATGGCTGTAGTATTTTGGGTTCAAGGAGTGAGCCAAACAATGTAAAGGTGTGCAATTCTTGTCCCATCTGCTGACAAGAATATCCTGTATGCCGGTGAAGAAGGCCTCAGGTGATGTCTCATACTCTGGGCACTGACTCTGTAAAACAATGGTCCTCACAGACTCAATCATGGAATCCCATCCCTGATAAACCTCTCCTAGGATGGGTTGGTCTGTATCTGCAAATCGGAGCAAGGAAATGATAGGCTCCATGATCTGAATAACGAGATCTACCTTCTCCCACCATATATCATCCAACAATGTGTCCTTCACTTTCTTTGAGACTGCTTGATCCGTCTTTCTTTGAGGCTGCTTCATCCCCGTTTTTTTCAAAAAGTTTCACACCCAGTTCTATTAATACAGTTTAATTATTTTAATTACCTAAGTTTAGACATAGGCTTCCATTAAAAATAATTGATTATTTTAATAAAACCTCATACGGGTGGAATTTCCCAAAATGATTTCTGGGTATTCTGGAATACATGTGTCTAAGCCATCCGATGCTACCAGAAATCAGCACTCCCTCTTAGCGAGGAATGTGCTCTGGTAATGCATCCTGTTGAAGCATCACCCTGACTCTGTAATATCTCCCTCTGCCCTGCTGATGTCTGACACTGCTGCCCACCAACTACTGTGTTGTTGCATCTATGTTGTTGTTGATCCTGCATACTACTGCCAACTGCATCTGCACTACAACTTTGTTGCTGTTGCAGCAGAAAAACATCCAAAATACTATACTAAGTGTTCCTCATGATGCATCTGATAATAAATATCTGACTATTGCTAGTCTTTGCACTGACCCTCTGAAGCTTTTACGTTGTTGCTGACTCCACAATGTGCCAACAGCACTACTGCCAACTCTGCTCTGCGCTGCTCAATCTCTAGCGCTCTCTAGCCATTGCATTGTCACTCTAGCACTCCTCTGCACCAACTAACACTGGTCCATCTTGCTACTTCTAACATGGGCTCCCGTAGCAAGGTATTGATCCTAGAGGTGGACTCCTCAAGGATCCTGCTGCCCCTTTACTGCAAGGGTTGCATTCTCCTCCTCCTCCTTGGGCTTCATCCCACTGTTGTTGTTGCCATCATGCTTGCACTTAACTATGTCTCTCCTCAACTCTTTCTGCTGAAGAGGTGCCCACATTCCTTCCCAATCCGGCAACTTCTCTCTACCCAAGATACTCTGGACAAAGACTTGCCACTCTCTGGAAACGAAATTCAGAACCAATATAACCATCTTTGTGGCATGAGGTGTTGACACTACAGCTACCATTTGATCTTGAACATCCTGAAGCTTCGATAGGAACGGATCCATGCGTTCTCCCTTTTGGATCCTCGTAGATCGCATCTTCTCCTCAAAGAACATCTTCCACTATTCGGAAGAATCTTGATCACGCAACCTGGTGGCTGCCATTTCACCCAACCAAAAGTCGAACTATTGCCTCTAACCCTCTGCACAGCTGGCTCTATGCACTCCCTGTTGGAGTAAGCCAAATAAAACTCGGTTTCAATGCTTCTACATGGGAAATCAAAATTTCTTGGGTAAGAAATTCTCTAAGGTCAAAATTCCCTCAGTATGCTTCTTCTTCCTTTTTCTGACGCTTTCTGCACCAGCAACTGTTGCAACAAAAAGCTGCATCCCACCAGAAAACTGCTATGTGTTGAATCTGCTACTGCTTTCTCCCTCTGTCGCTGACAAATCACGAACTGGAAATCTTACCTCTGTGTCGACTCACTTAGAGAGAGATTTCCTCGCAAATCTTTCCCTCCTGGCAATGGATTGTGCAATCCCTTGGGGATTCGATCTGTTGCCTACGCAACTCTTCGATTTCCCTCCTCTTTAACCCTCTTTCTCCACTTGTGCTTTGATACCATGTGAAAATTCGTTGACCTGAATTCCTACTACAACAAACTAATATTACTTCTCCTACTTGTCAAATTCTACAAGTTATTTACTGTGTTCTACAAGTAAATATTGAAGCAAATACAACTGCAGACATCACTTAAATAAATAACATGTGGAAGACGAGTACTGAGCAAGATCAAATACGACACACACAAGTGACACTGTTATTTTTGCACTAATGTCCCCGGAAAATCCCAATGCGGGAAAACCGGTGCAGCAGTTGAGGGTTTGTATTATTAAACAGTAATTCCAGAATACAATCTGGATGCCTAAATATGGTTATTCAACAGAGAATCTGATTGGCAAAAAGACAGTGAGGACTACCTCACACTAACACTGGAGATCCGGCACTAACCCAACCCCGAATTGACAAGCCCCACGCTGCCTTTGCGCAGCTCTACGTCACAAATGCTGGGAATAGCGTCACTCCTTCCGACGATCTTTCTCTTGGCTGGATGCTCGATCTTTTGGCCCTCCGGTCTCACACCCCAACTCCTGGCACTGAAATCGATCTGACCCTCAGCAAAATAGTTGATCTCCTCGAGGCTTCATTGTTGCCTCTGCATGGCTCTGCTCTGCCCAGCATAGCCCTTACGCTACCTCTTCTGGTTCTTCCTCTGCCTTCTCTGCAATGTATTCCTGGCTCAGGAAAAATCTCTCCAACCAGAAATTATCTCTGCCCCTCACTACAAGAATCACCTCAATGATCTCTCTGGCTGCTCAGCACTGCCCACTTGAGAAATCGATCTCTAGATCCTCACCCGATGTGATTTCCAAATGCCCATCGAAGTCCTTCTTATAATCTTCTCGTTGAGAAATCAATGGCCCCGATTAGATTCTAATCAATGGCTGAGATCATATTGACTCGATCTCCGTCTTTTTCTAGAAGTTTCACAACTAGCTCTATTAATACAATTTAATTATTTTAATTCCCTAAGTTTATACTTAAGCTTCCATTAAAATAATTAATTATTTTAATAAAACTTCATCTAGGTGGAATTTCCCAAAACGATTTATGGGTATTCTAGAATACATGTGTCCAAGCCTCCCTACAAATTTGAGACTTAGAGCACATTCAATGCTACCAAAAATCAACAAATGCACCTCAATATAGTGGCCCTTTCCCACCTTGTCCTTTCATGCACACTTGTGCCCTAATTCCCAAGGCTCCTCACAGTTGAAACATAACTTCTTCTTTCTCAACTCCTTTTGGGTGTCCTCGTTCATCTTCAGCATCCCAGTCCACTCCTTTTAAAAAGGTTTGACCGCTTTTCTCTTTTGGGGGAAGGAAGGCTTAGGAGTGAATATTCTCTTAGGAACAGCATCCAGCATGTCCCTAGCTCTGTAACAGCGTCTCGTAGAGTGGTTGGTTGCTACCCCATAACCCAACCACATAGAGGCTCATATAGCCCCTAGACAAATAACATTACCAACCAAGACTTTCATATGTCTGTGACCATAACTGATAACCTTAGAAACTCTAATATGTATGTTTTTGTCCTACCTGAGTTGTGCCAGCTCTTTGAAATGAATGTCTGGATCCTTTTGGTCAAAAAGCTCTATGAGCCTCTGAGTGAACTCAATGTATGAGGTGATCCTGGCATGACCCATGGTCACTAATCCATGATACCACCACTCATGGGTGTCCCCGTCCAGATGTAATGTCGCAACCTTAATGGCCTTGACCTCGGTCACCTGATGTAACTGAAGGTAAGTGTCATGTTACCCACCACTTTGTGGGTGACATCCCCAGGTGAAAATAATTCTCCAAGATGGTCCTCAGTCAGTAGCCACCAAGTAGCTCGTTGTGCCATTTCTCTGCCACCTGAGCCAGCCATGTGGTCCCTCACCAATCTATCATGATCGTATGTTTGAAGGTGGGCCTCCGGAACCTAAAGGTATGCCTTGTCATTTGGTAATTGAGTATTGAGTTTGCTTATCATGGACACTTATGGGCATGGATTAATGGGGGGATTCGGTGGAAAGAATGGGCTAAGTCTTTGCTTCTATCCCCTGGACCTCTTTTGGATGTTACCCTTGGATCTTAGTCTTGTGGGATCTCCTTTACTGACCATTGGGTTATAGGGTGGTACTACATGGGAAACCCTGATTTTGGTTGCGTGGTCCCACTTCCCCATCCAAATATATCACTCCCCTTTCGTTTATTATAACCCCATCCATCATCTTTCCCACTTGGGACCACATTTCTTCACTAGGTCCACATAAGGTTAGCCTCCCCTTCCCCTTGCCCACACCTTGGGTCAGGCTTGGAACGATGCCTCAGAGGTTGAAGCAACTAAAAAAAAAAGTAAAAGCATCAATGGCCACATTCAATAGGAAAATGTATCACAAGATAGAAAAGATGGTCGGGACAAACATATTTACCATGTGGGAAAAGCCAATACATGAGCTCTACCCCATACCCATGGCCATCACCCTGGTTCCATAGGCCCTAGATGATCCCCCTTTATCATTCAAGAATCCATGGTTGTCCCAACCCCTGCTGGGCAACGACCCACCCTACCATATAGGGTGTATCCTATTATATCTTACACATCATGCTCTTATCCTTTGTGCCCCGGGCACTAAATCAAAGAAAAAACATAAATGATAAAAGGAAAAAGGCATAAAAATAAAGGTGGAAAAATCAAGGTCGGAGCACCTCATATACCCAAGTGTAGGCTTCCCTTTTTCTAGCTACCCTTGTACCCCGATATGTGGCCCAGGATTGCCCTTTTATTCCCTATTCCATTCACCTCATTATCACGTGCCACCACCATTTGAAGTATGTACCTTGGACATATTATCCCCTCTAAAGGTCGAAACCACCTAATAAGGTACTTGGTTAACCCCCTTTGGAGCTTGAAGACATTAGCACATGCCAAAGGCCACTATGGAAGGGCATGCCATTATGAAGTGTCCACTTATTGTCTATGGTTTGCAAGCTCTTTCACTCGATTACTTTAATGACTTGTTGTGCTAGAAGGCTAGGGGACGCATTGGATCTTATGCAGGATTGCATATGGTTTCCATTTTGAGTTCAATCTCCCTATACAAGGTCCTAACTCTCCAAAGGGCTACATTGGCATATGTATGGTGTGTGTAGAGAGCCATGGGATTCCACAACGGTAGACAACACTCCATGGATCCCTAAATATGTTCAGAGATTGCTTGAGATTCACCTATTGGATGCAATGTTATCAAAACCGAACTAGTCATCGAACCGGAAAACCTTGTGGACTGGGAACCGGTCGGAACCAGATCGGAACCAGAAAAAAATAGGAAAAAACCCAGTTTACTAAAAACACATAAAATATTCATATTTTAAAGAAAAAACAGATATATTCTTGTGTATCCATATGAATCCAAACCATTTATACACAAATATGCAAAAGTTCTCATTTATATATCAAGTAATAGTGCATACAACCAAAATAGCACTTAGACTAAAACATTGTTGAAACAAAAATGTTACAAACATCAAGAAGCAGGCTCTAAAAGGCCTTTATATTCCAAAATAACACCGTTGATCATAATATTATACTACAACTACCAATACTACAAGCTACAGCTACAACAAATCAATGATCAAATCATCGATCATCAATCATCAATAGAATCATCATCCTGATCATCCTCCTTATCCTCATCTGAAGAATGAGTAACATCCACAAGTCTGCAATGGGATTATGGCTTGATTCCCATGGCCCTTGATTTACCTCTAAAATTTTGGAGAAAATCAGCTCCAAAATCCTTTGAAATCAACTATGTAGCAGCCCCAACAAAATAAAAATATAAATCTTCCACCACTTGCAAAAACCACTGAAGAAAACCCAAAGATCTTTGGGAAAAAAAAAACTTTGAAGTAGTTCGAAAATGTGCAAACCCAACAACTATCCAAGACTCCGATCAACTCTTCAAATCTGCAAAAAATCTCCCTTAGAACAACCCTACAAAAAACTCTCTGAATTCTCCTCACCGAACTCAGCTCAAGAATTGCAAGAGACTCGAATGAATAGTGTGAGTGAAATAGGGTAGGGGAGTTTAAGTAGCTTTAGGGGGGCTAGGGTAGCGTTAGTAACTAGGAAATAAATAATTTAAAATATATATATATATATATATAACTTTTTTTTAATGCCTAGGCTTGTGAACCGGTGGAACCGGTTTTTGAACCGGTTCGAACCAGACCGGTACAGAACCAGCCGGTTTGGTGCCGAAACCGGCCAGTTCGGTATTGAATCGGTCATTTCCAATTCAGAGGGCCGGTTCGGACCGGTTTTGCAGAACCGATTTGGTTCTGATAACACTGATTGGACGAGGAAGATGAACCCAGTTGTAATATCCCAAATGCGTAAATGACAGTAATATAAAGCAGCAATAGACTAAAAACTACAAAAAATAAAATCAAGCCATTAACACATGCAATCTAGAGCCAAAAACATGATCTGAGCCATTTTATTAGTGCTGGAAATCAGTACAATAGTGGTGTTGGAATGGGTGCACCTGGGCCTACTTGCTCAAGGCAGGCTTAAATACATCTCAAATCAAGCTGGAATGTCTCTCTGAAAATGGCGCTGTGTGGCTTTGGTGCTGCGATGCGCTACCCACAAATACTGTTGTTGCTCTGGCTCTACGTTGTTACTCCTGCTCTGTGCTGCTACTCCGGCTCTACGTTGTTAATCTTGCTCTACGTTGTCACTAGCTAGAAATGTTGTTGCTACTCCAACTAAAATGTTGTTAGGACCTATTACGCAGCTTAGAAAATCCTGGGATTTGGACACTTGACTCTCCTCAACAAACCCACAAAAACCCGTGTAGGAATTGTGGAATGCTTGATTTCGGAAAATTACCCCTGTTGGGCTTGACCCCACTCCACTACTAGTTGAAGCTCCTCACCTGAAGAAATCACTGCAAACTACCCTGAATAATGAGAAAATACCCTTTTAGAAGCACTCAACTTCCCCACCAAACATCAGTTGCAAATCCCCTCTCTTCTCTCTTTCTGGAACAGCCCTCCTACTGAACTGCGTCCCCACTACACAGTCACTGCATCCTCCACGCAGTCCCTGGAATGATAACACTTTCCCTACAATCCTGGTTGTGAAACGCTCCTCCAAAATGATGAATCTCCTCCCCTGAGCAGGCACTCAAAGTCCCCCAAGGCAGAGGCTGAGATCTTTGCCTGAAAATCTCGTGTGTTAAACAGCACTGCAAACTTGGCCCCCGGAACAAGCGTGCTATGTAAAAATGACAATCAAAAAAGTAAGTGAATGAATGAGGAATGAGGTTGCCTTTCCTTCCTTTTGTCAAGTGAGCCTCAATGTTCCTCTTGGGCCCACCATGGATTGCACAGTCCCCTCATCGAGCCAATCCCAGCACTACCTCTTCCGAACCTTCCTCACGCTGCCACCTAAGGAGCTAGCTCCAATTCGATGCTAGCCACTCGAACCCAACTAAACCTGCAATTTTTCCTTTGGGAACTATAGAAATTGGCTTTAGCTTTTCCCAAATATTATTTGTGGGTCCTTGACGCACCTTATTTCTACCTAACATTAGAGATAGCAAAATTTAATATTCTAATTAGCGAAACTGCTAATTACGAATATTACAATTCTCCCCGCCTAGAAGTTGCTTACCCTTAAGCAACTACAGTGATGGATGTTGGAGGCTTTGCTCCCTTTCCCAAGTGGCATCCTCATCTGGAAGGTTCCTCCACTGAATCAAGTATTCCTTCAACACCTAGGTCCTTAAGTGCCTCTCCCTGGTGTCTAAGATGGCCTCTGGCTGGATGTTAATTTTAATTAACCATGGTATGTTCTATGCTTAGAGAAATTTACTTCAATCTTTCTTATTACCCCAATTCAATTTGCAATCATATAACCATTGACAGTAAATGCTAATAGAACATAAAATAAATCAACAGAAGACAAGCCAAGACAAGAAACACAAGAATTCTTATAATTCTTCTTATTCAGCAGATAGAGAGAAAATGTATTTTACAACAGTCAACAAGATGCTCTAGCCAGCATAGACTTCGCTGGTCAAGCGAGCGCTTCAACCTCCAATCAAGCTTGGTCAACCTTGGTCAAATTTGGCCTTCAGTCAAAATCAAAGACACCTAAAAACAATGCACAAAATTGGTCAATGCAGAAGTCAAACTCTACAGTCAGTTGCAATTAAAGTCAATGTCTTGCCTCGATTTTTGTGCCTCCAATTGCGGCCTCTTTAAATCAGATTTTAGCCCTTAAAAACGCAGCGAAAAGGTGAGAGTCGACCCAAAGTCAATGCTGGTCAACACTTTCCAGAAAAGCCCTAAACTAGTCTAAAAATTGCAACTTCCTGTTTCACAAGTGTGGCGGAGAGAGAAGCCTCTAACGTTGTACGAACCAATCAGATGAGAGAGAGATGTGTGAGATGAATGAATGATGAAATGAGCATCATGCCTCTCCTTTTTATATCCATGCTTGTGGGTGTGTGACACAAATTTTGGGGCATGTGAGCCTACATTACATTTTTGGCCAACCTTGACAAATTGCACACGTGTGGAAAATAACTTCAAAATCCAACTTCTGCTCACCCAAACAAGATGATCTTTAGATCAATATTGCACTTCTCTGAAAGAAGAATCCAACAAAAATATCATCTCCATCATTTGAGCAGTGCAAAATGGATTTTGGCCCTAGTTGCCAAATTTAACACTCCCTCTCAACTAGGGAGAACTCCACCTAACCATCCATCTGTCAACCTGTGCAATCCTGTCATCCATTACCATGATGTACTCCATATATCATCATGCAATCATGTGTCATCTTGTTGTCTCTGCTTTGTTGGCTCTGCTCTGTTATAGAAGAAATAATAAGAAAATATGATTGAGAGTGAGTCACAAAGACCTTACCACTCTCCACTGACCTGAAGTAAGTTTAGAGGTAAAAACCTCAGCCATGATTGAGAATGAGTCACAAAGACCTTACGACTCTCCAATGACCCGAACTCAGTTTAGAGGTAAAAACCTCAACCAGACTTGATCCCAAATCAAGTTGTTAGACACATCCCATCCTCGACATAGAGAGTACAAAAATACATGATGCGTCCATCGATAATGCTATGGTGTCTACCCTCATTTCCCAACTCAATACCTAGATGAGAGTTACTTCCCAGGAGTCCTGCACTACATGGGTCGAATGCATTTGGGGCATTAGATCAAAGAGAGGGTGAACAAGCTCAATATCATAATGGTGGGGAAAGAGCACACCAACAAGGTAAGGCGAACATAGCCCCATTGTTGCTTATAGCTCCAAGTAGCTATCCCCAAGCCCCTGGAGCTCCTAGAGCTCATAGTCCAACTCAAGCGGGACCTCACAATAGGGTCTGCCCACGATACCAAGCTTCTCACGAAAGGTTAAGAATTTGACCTTCACCAAGGGCTTCGTGAGAATATCTGCGACCTGCTCATCAGTCTGAATGTGATGCACCCTTACGACGCATCGTTGTACCATGTCCCGTACAAAGTGGTACCTAATATCAATATGCTTGGATCGGTCGTGGAACACAGGATTCTCATAAAGACGAATCACACTTTGGTTTTCACAAAGTATCACGGTGGTATCTGGCACATGCCCCAACAACTCACTAAAGAATTTTCTCAACCAAACAACTTCACAACAGGCCATACTTCATGCAATGTATTCAGCCTTGACAGTGCTCAAAGCAACCGATTTTTGTTTCGTGCTCATCTAGAAGATCGAAGCAAAACCGAGGGTGAAGCAACATCCATTTGTGTTTTTACGATCCACCACATTGCCTGCCCAATCGGCATCAGTCTATCCATGGAGCCTTATACTCCCAGCAGCGTATCTCAGCCCATGGTTAATTGTGCCCCAAAGATATCTCAAGAGATTCTTCGTACCAATCCAGTGAATGTGTTGAGGCTCGACCATGTATTGACTCAACGTGTTCACTACAAAACATATGTTTGGACCTGAGTTCACTAATAACATCAAGGCCCCCATGAGTTGACAATACTCGGTGGGATTTCCCAACTCGAGTCCAGTAGCACTCTCACACAGCTTCTTAAAGTTGAGTACCATCGAAGTAGTCACGGACTTGCAGTCTACCATCCCAAATCTCTCTAGCAGCTTCACAACATATTTTCCTTGAGAAAGGAAAATCTTACCTGGCTTTTGCCAGACCTCCAAACCTAGGAAATAGTGCATCAGTCCTAGGTCCTTCATCTCGTACTCAAAAGCTAGCTCCCTCTTACATTGATGAATGAGAGGGTCAGCACCTGACAGGAGGAGATCATCCACATAGAGAACCAGAAAGAGAAGCTTGTCATTATCAACCTTAAAATAAAGGTTTGGATCAGCATCACTTTGAGTAAAGCCCAGCTTCATCAAGCAGCTATCGATCCTCTCATACCAAGCCCTGGGGCTTTGCTTCAACACATAGAGGGCTTTCTTCAACCTGCATACATGTGTATCTCTATCTTGAACTTCGAACCCCAGAGGTTGTTCCACATAGACTTCTTCCTTGATTAAGCTATATAAGAAGGCAATCTTCACATCCATTTGATGTAGACTCCATCCTTGCGATGCAGCAAGGGCAATGATCAATCGGATGGTGTTGTAGCGGGCAACAGGTACAAACATTTCATCATAATCTATGCCTTACTTTTGAGGGAAGCCTCAAGCAACAAATCTTGCCATGTACTTTTCAGCAATTCCATTGGCTCCATGCTTGATCTTGAAGAGCCATTTCGAGGTGACAACAGATTTGTCCTTCGGTCTAGGGACCACATCCCAGACATCATTCATCATGATTGACTCATATTGCTCGTGCATAGCATCCTTCCAAACTTGATGCTTCACGGCTTCTTCAAATGTTCCAGGCTCATATTGTACAATAGTGCTCATGACTGCTAGGTACCCTTGGTACCTATTCGGCTTCTTACTTTCGCGGAATATTCCTCTTGGAGCAATATGTTTCTTGGCATCTTCGAGGGTGTCTTTAAGCCAGGAGGGTCTTCTTTTATTTGAAGAAGGTGGATCTATAGGATCCATTGGACCTTCAAATTCGAGCATCGGTTCATCCTTCAGTTCTTCCTGCCTTCTAGCTTTTTCTTCTTCTTTGTCTTCCTTTGAGATAGGAAGATCTCTAACATTCCTGAGGGCAACATCTTCATCGAAGGTGACTTCATGACATATCTCCACTTCTCTTTGGCCAGGCACATAGATTCTATATGTCTTCGAGGTTTCACTGTAGCCCACGAACATTCCTTCCTTCTAGAAGCATCCAACTTGCTTCTCTTTTCTTTTGGCACATGAAAATATACGGGACTTCCAAACACTCTAAAATGAGAGACATCAGGCTTCTTACCAAAGAAGACTTCTTCAAGAGTTTTGGAGTCCAATGCAGAATGTGCGCATCTATTTTGAACATACACAAAGGTGTTGGCAGCTTCTCCGCATCGAAACTTCAGAAGACCTTGGTCATAAAGAATGGCACGAGCAGCTTCCAAGATGGTTCTATTCTTCCTTTCAGCAACACCATTTTGTTCGGGTATACACAGTAGTAGTCTCCCTCTTGATGCCAACTTCCCTGCAATAGTCATTGAATTCATTTGACTCATATTCGGTTCCATTATTGGTCCTCAAAATTTTGATCTCATTCCCAGTTTGATTTTCAACCAAGGCCTTGAAGGCGCGGAACCACTTGAATGCTTTGTCCTTCTTCAGAAAGTATATCCAAGTTTTGCGAGAGAAGTCATCTATAAAAGTGATATAACATAAGCATCCTCCCAAGGATGTTCCTGGCAGCATACCAGATACATCAAAATGAATCAAATGTAAAATATTAGATGTCTTCGTGACACTGGAGGGGAATGGTCCCCTTGTATGCTTTCCATTGGCACAACCCTGACATACACCTTCATGATCATCTTTGAAATCGGGCATACTTGTCACCACCCTCCTTGCTTCGAGAAGGGATTTATAATGAAGGTCTGCAAACCTCCGTAACCATAGCTCAGATGGAAGAGTTTTGTTGCATGTCATGGCTCCCAGTGAACTTCCTCCAACCTAATAAAGTGTATCAACCGTGAAACCAAGAGTGAACGCTTCTTTGAAGTTCCTCTTCCAAATGCGTACCTTTCTATCGATGAATGCCACCTTGAATCCTTTGTCTTCCATTGCCAAGATAGACACTAGATTCTTCATCAATTCAGGTACATACAACACATCTTGCAAACGGAGGACTTGAACTTGATTCAAATGAAGGGTCACAGTCCCTGTCCCTTTCATGGGATAGGTGGCATTCTCTCCAAGGATAACTTCCAAATTAGTATCATTTTCAATCAAATCAGAGAGGGCCTTTTTATATCCAGTGAAGTGCCTTGAGGTACCACCATCAATCAACCGATTATCCAGGGTGTCGGGAGGAGATGCAGTAGAGAGGGAAAATATAAGAATATATTCATTTCTCTTATTATGAAAAGCATTGGATTCATCATACCTGGAGTTTCTTGACCTCTTGAAAGATTGACCATTTCCATTTCTATTTCGATCAAAGGGAGCCTTCCTCTTTCCTTTGAACCTGTTGTTCCTTTGATAATTCCCCCAGATGTTGTTGTTGTTGTTGTAGTCATCATCTCAAGGAGAGTCCCTTTTATTGGGGCACTCTCTTGCATAGTGACCAAACATGTACAATTGTAACCTCTTCCCTTCCTTCCTTTGGGACCCCCTCTTCCATTACTTTGATTTCTCGGACCAGCATTGTTTCTCTTCTTTGCATGAGCAGTCAAGGTAGTAGGGTCACTTCCATTCCCATTTGAGGGATGTTCTCTCTCCATCATCCTTGTCTCCTCTTGAGTGCATCTCGTCAACAATTCATCAAAATCGGGAATTATATTATTATTGAGAATAGTAGTATTAAATACATACCATGGTCAGGGAAGTCCTCCAAGAGAAATGAGAGTGAGATCTCAGTCAGTTATAGCCTCTCCAATACCTAAGAGATCATTCTTGATTTCGGTGATCCTCATGAAGTAGTATTGGACAGGCTCTCCTTTCTCCATCTTGATGTTTTTCAACTTGTTCTTCAAAAAGAGAATTTGATTAGCATTGCTTGCCCAGAACATTCAAACCAGCTTATCATACATCTCCTTAGATGTGCCCAGCTCGGAGATATAAGCAACCAAGTGCTTATGAATAGAATCCCTGATGAACTTCTTTGCCTTGTTTTCCCCTTTCCTGTACTTTGTTTTAGTGGCAATTGGTGCATTAGATGAAGGCTCGGTGATCTTTCCCTGCACATAATCCATAACATTTTGATCCTCCAATGTCAAATCCAAGGACATTTTCTAAGCATGATAATCAGACTTATCATTGGGCTTGACATCAGTTTTGAAGAATGACGAAGTCATTGTCCCTGTTCCTTGTCTATTCAACTTCGGTGATTGCTCTTCTCACTCTTGCTTGGGCTTTTTCTTCACCTTAGCTTTGATACCATGTTAATTTCAGTTAACCATGGTATGTTCTATGCTTAGAGCAATTTACTTCAATCTTTCTTATCAGTCCAATTCAATTTGCAATCATATAATCATTGACAGTAAATGTTGATAGAATATAAAATAAATCCTGAAGACAAGCTAAGACAAGAGACACAAGAATTCTCTTAATTCTTCTTATTTAGCAGAGAGAGAAAATGTATTTTACAGCAATCAACAAGATGCCCTAGCCAGCAAAGACTTTGTTTGTCAAACCAGGAGGCCTATTTGGGCTAAGAATTGGCCAGAGCAGACTTGAGAGGAGATCGATATTGCAGTGCAGATTGAGCTTCAAGCATTGCAGTTGTCATTGTAATAGATCATCGTTTTCATCTAATATAATACAAATAGAGGAGGGGCTTTTTCCAATTGGGTTCCCCAGTAAAAATTGTGTTCATTGTGATTGAATGATTGCATGTGTTACTATTGTTAGTTTTCCTTCTGCAGAATTTAGTAGAAGAAAATTGTGTCTATTGATTTTAGTCTGATTTCATCAACAGCTGAAAATTTCGAGTTATTTCTACAAAGGGTTCTGGCACATCTCACCATATTGATATTACCAACCCCCAGAGCCACCCTCACATTTACAGTGGACCACCTAGATCTACTATGCCCACATTTTTTACTACAAGGATTGGAGGATAGCCAGACATGATTGAGATGCCCTTAGGGGACTATTTCTGCAAGTATCAGTCTATGGGGGAAGAGTTTCGAGTTGCTGTAACCTTTAAGGACTTTTGTCAACTCAAGCATGGTGATAAAGGTAATGGATTCAGTGGGACCAATGTTGCATGAAGCGGGGAAGTTTTTTGGAAGGGGGGACGCAAAAGTGTCAATCCCCAAAAATCTAGGAAGCGAAGCATCTCGGAAGTGTCTACTATATATATAATGTTTTTTATGTTTTTTTGCAATATTAAAAAAACATCCAAAATAATAAATTAGTTGTAGAAGATATGAAAACATGCATAATTTTACATAAATCAAGATACATATGGCATCCATTGTACATCAACGATAATTATTCCAACATCAAACATCTAGATGCATTAACCATCTAGAATCTAGATTCCTCTTATCTTCTATAGCCTTTGCCTCTACTTCGATTCTCTAGAGATATTAGTCAACATTGCCCAATTTTCATCAAACGGCCTAATCCAAGGCTTATATTATGGTAGAGAAAGGTTAACATGCTTGATCAATGATTTTGACATGAGTGAAGGGCACATTTTTGCTAACTCCATGACAAAGAAGTTCAACAATCAACAACACCAACACTGGGGTACAAATAGGGCTCAGTGCTCTTGATTAAATGCCAATTGCATGCCCTCATACATGATATAATCCAATGAAACGCCACAATCCCATTGACCCTGAAAACTGTTAAGTCTGCTGAATTTTGAATGGGATATGAAATTATATTTTCTCCATATGAAGTCTAATGTGGTTGGAACCATTCTCAAACATCCTGAGTCATTTCATGGTAATGTTAAAAATTTAAGTAAAAAGATGAAAATGAAAGATAAAGGAGAATGTCACTTTTACTTTAATAATTTAACATTTACCATTAGGGAGCATCAAGGAGCACCTTGGGAGTATTCAAAAAGAATAGTTCCTCACATAATAGTTCAAAATTTCAAAAACAAAAAACAAAAAAAGCCCCGCGGAACTGTGTGAACCATCCACCTTCTCTCGGATCCGCTCGTGATCTACGGCAGATACATGCCTGAACCTCCACGGATCCACAGTTGATCCTTTCTGGATCTGCGGATCAAGCAACCAGAACCACAAATCGACCCCCTGAGGATCCATTTTTCCAGGAATCACGAAAAAAATGGCAAACCCACAGATCCGATTTTTGGATCCGCTGTTCTGCCAGAGGATCGGTGGCGGATCCATACGGGATGCAGTTCCGCCTCTTGATCCTTTGGGGAGGGGGGGGGGGGCAGTTCCTCCAAATATGGGTGGGACATCTGCACAGAGTACAGATTTGCAGCACACAGTTGGGAGGTTTTTCCTTCCTACTTTTGATGGCTCTTCTACATGCACCACTAGGGCATGGGTTGAAAAACTCGACACATATTTCCAACTTAACCAGATGACAGAGGTGGAAGCAATTAAAATGGCCACGTTGTACTTAGAGGGGAAGCTCGTGCTTGGTGGTTCCATGGGCTATCTACATTAGGGCATGATAGTGTGACCTCTTATGAGATTTTACACGGAGGGTGATGGAGTGTTTTGCCGAGAGAGACCCTAAGGCACACTTCAGAGAGTTGACCCAGCTCAAACAAACAAGCAACCCAAAACATTACATTTGAAAGTTCTTGAGGCTGTTAGTGATGGTGCCAGATCTATCAGAGTCCAGGAGGGTCTTCTTGTTTGTGGAGGGACTAGCTGAGCCCTTGTGTGTGCTAGTGATGTCTAATAGGTCTACTTTGCTTCAAGGTGCAGCGAGTCATGTTAGAAAATCATAAAGTGTAATATCCCAAATGGGATATTTTAACTAGAAATGCAGAAATAGACTTGAGCAACAAAATAAACGGAAATAAACACAGAGCCACCAATATAATACAATGGATGCTGATAAAATCACTGAGCCATTTTATTAATCTATGGTAGAAAGTACATCAACATAAAGGAACAGCGGAACCTGAGCTTGCCAAGCAAGCAGAGCAAAACCCAGAAAGATCTCTGGCCCAACTGATGAATGACTCTGGCAATGATGTAGACAGCTCGGCAAGAAGACTGCTGCAAATTGGCTATGGCAAAACTGTCACTGAACCCACTGAAGCACAAGTTGAAGATCCAAATGATCCTCACACATCAATCCTTGAAGCTCTGCGAAACTTTTGAATGAAGTCTCCTCAAGAGAGTTGGGTTTTCGTCCAACACTCACAAATCACCCGAAGGATTCTGTCCTGGGGCTACGTCTGAAGTAGAGAACCACGTCTCACACCTCTCATACAATAAAATAACATGATCAAAAATATATCTCCCAATGGCCTCCTCCCTTTCTTTTATAGATCTCTTGGAGCCTTCTAGAGCATTATTTTATTATTATTTTATTCATGGAGCACTTTTCCCTTTTATTAAAATATTCCTTTTTAATGCAGAAAAGGGTAAATCGGCTACCATGCCTCCTCCGGTCACTGAAATCCGTGTCTAACTGTCCCACCATGTAGGTATCCTCGTCTCGGTTCCAATGAGCTATTACACTAAGCTGTTCCATCATGTATTCCTCTCGAAATGCCACCTTGAGTGTAATCAGCTGAGTTAAGCCCAGAAATAACTTAAATTTCCGAAAGTTATCGGAATGTACCGGAATGAAAGCCAAACTGCTCGGATGATGGAGTATATCAAGCGAATGTCTCCGGAAACCATGAAAACTCCTCAAAACTCCTCCAAAGAGCTCCTAAGCCCACTGGTAGCACCAATCTGTACATGTGACCTCTCTGCTCCTAACTCTGGAAGTCCAACCTATCCCAATAGTAGGTGACACCAAAAAAAGGAATATTACAGACCTTCCGCCCCAAGATTGCTTGCCCTCAAGCAATCCAGATATGTGGGCCACTCTATCGGCTCGATGCAACTGAGACCCAATGCCCAGATCCCATACAAACCTCCTGGTGCAACTATGTGCCTGTGTCAAGCCACCCGGAATAGACCACTCAATGTCGGGATCCCAAACTGATCTCTCACTGTACCTGTCATCAAATAATCCTCCTGAATCCCCATGCCACGGTGGCCAATCATCGCCCAAGTCCCACGACATGGACTGCACACTGCCTCTGGCTATGACTGATGCTCTAAGAGGTGAAGACCACCAACAAGCATTAATGCTTCCGGGCTCCTGTTGTGCTATACCTGTAACTGTATATGCTGCCCCACCAACTACGTACCAACTCATCACCTCTCTCCAATCCAAGTCCTGACTCAATCCCATGCTAATCCTGCGCTCCTCAAGTCGGGATGGAGTGCTGAAGAAATGACGATTTGTGCCCCGCTGCCAGCTGGAATCTGTAACATTTGCTATGTCTAAGGGCCCGTGCTCTGTTGTGCTCCCTACGAAGAAAATCGTACCATCAAGAGGGTACCAGCTCATGATCTCCCGCCAATCGATCCTAGAAGAAGAACCCAATGTAGCAACAACGGCATATGGAACACACCTGGAGTGTTGTCGCCAGCCCGTAATCAACTCTCACTGCTCTGCCCTGTCTACCAACGAAAACTGCCTGTAGAAGAAAGCCCCTCTCTCTATAATGGGCCAAAGTGGGTAAGATATGCTGCAAGCCCCATCGATGTACGCCTAGAGAGTGCTACTCACTGAAAGTACTGCAGCTCGGCTGACTGCATGTACATCTATCTGTACCTCATCAATGTGTCGACCCAAAGATGGATGCTCCACCATCTCCAACAACTCATCCCTCTCATCGAGAATGTAAAGCTCCTGCTGTCCCCTAGCCCCTTGCAGAACTATCCCATCAACCTCCAACATCTCTAGAGGATATGGATCTGCAACTGTTGTCACCGTGGTCAGTGTCTGTGCATCTGACTGCTCCTCCTCAGTGGCTGACCCCAAGGTTAGCCGCATATCCATCATAGACTCAATGTGAGCCTCCATTTGGCTCTCCCTCAAAGGACTATCATGCATGATGTGCATAGTATCCTCCTCTGCTGACTCAGGCTCCATCATACGCTCCGCGAGTCTCGACCTCGAGACCTCGGCTTTGATACCACGTAGATCCAACCACTACACCAAAAGCTCGAACTGTTGGTGAGGGCGGCATCCCAGGGTGTTAAGGGTGGGCCCAACCCCACCGGAGCATCTGAGGGCGGGGGCCCTTGCGCAGCACCCCTCATTACACAGACCCGGACACGTGGCTGCGGGCCCTACCCGCACATGGGATATTACATAAAGGCTGAAAGATTTTCTTATTCTTGATAATTACTTGTGATGTTTCTTGTTATTACGATTCTTTATATCTTCTTTCTTTTAGTTCATCAAGCAATTACCAAAGCAGCAACACATAAAACAATAAACACTAGATTAGGTACTATTTCAGGGAAAAACCCCCCTCAAGGGGAAAAACCAATCAAGATAATTATGCCTTTCAATAGTATTCATTGAGACTCTTCACCCTAGACATATACCAGACCTTACCTCCACACCAAGTCAACCTCCCAGATCTTCGACCCCTTTCCAGCAACTTCAACTAGGTAGCAACTTCCAGCAGCAGACGGCTTCTGGCAGCAACAAAACTTGGAAGACTTCGATCTCCCAATCTAGGGAACGAAATAGAGAGAGAGAGGCACCAAAATTTTGTTTTTCTTCTTATCCTTAGACTTCCCCAAACTCGCACTTAGTTCGGCTTACCGACAACAGACTTCGAACTTTTCCCAGCTACAAGAGATATCAAACTTGTTGTGAGAGAGTGTGCTCCAAATGAATTCGATTTCCTTCCTTTATAGGCTCCAGGTGAGGTCGAATAGGTGTCTCTTAGGCCGACATGATCCCCTTTAGGCCGACTTGGTGTGGAGGTCACATAATTCATATTTTACTCAATATTAAACCTTTTTACATGATTCATAAGCCCAAGAAGGCTCTATTTAAATGTACAATGACTCTATTAACTCAGAATAAATCCTAAAAGTCCTCGATGGGGACTTTGACCTAAAAAATGGTGACCCAAGCATGAAACCCATACTTTAGTAAGTCACAATAATAATAATAATAATAATTCTTTTCTTTATTCTCTTGTCAAGTACATTACAAGATGACTTAAGTACATTAAATGAAGACCAGACCTAGTTACATTTTCCAACATGTCGAGCTCGGATCTACAGGATGCAATGCCCAAGGCTAGACCACCAGTGCCCACTAGACTACCAGTGCATCATGTATTCCTCCCGGAATGCCACCTTGAGTGTAATCAGCTGAGTTAAGCCCAGAAATAACTCAAATTTCCGAAAGTTATCGAAATGCACCGGAACGAAAGCCAAACCGCTCGGATGATGGAGTATATCAAGCGAATGCCTCCGGAAACCATGAAAACTCCTCAAAACTCCTCCAAAGAGCTCCTGAGCCCACTGGTAGCACCAATCTGTACATGTGACCTGTCTGCACCTAACTCTGGAAGTCCAACCTGACTCGGTAGTAGGTGACACCAAAAAAAGGAATATTACAGTGGTATCAGCGTAGATCCAACCACTACACCAAAAGCTCAAACTGTTAGTGAGGGCGGCATCCCATGGTGTTAAGGGTGGGCCTAACCCCACCGGGGCATCTGAGGGCGGGGGCCCTTGCGCAGCACCCCTCATTACACAGACCCGAACACGTGGCTACAGGCCCTACCCGCACATGGGATATTACAACCCACCACGCTCTGCAAGTCTCGACCTCGAGACCTCGGCTTTAATACCACGTAGATCCAACCACTACACCAAAAGCTCAAACTGTTAGTGAGGGCGGCATCCCAGGGTGTTAAGGGTGAGCCTAACCCCACCGGAGCATCTGAGGGCGAGGGCCCTTGCGCAGTACCCCTCATTACACAGACCCGAACACGTGGCTGCGGGCCCTACCCGCACATGGGATATTACATAAAGGCAGAAAGATTTTCTTATTCTTGATAATTACTTGTGATGTTTCTTGTTATTACGATTCTTTATATCTTCTTTCTTTTAGTTCATCAAGCAATTACCAAAGCAGCAACACATAAAACAATAGACACTAGATGTAGGTACTATTTCAGGGAAAAACCCCCCTCGAGGAGAAAAACCAGTCAAGATAATTATTCCTTTCAATAGTATTCATTAAGACTCTTCACCCTAGACATATACCAGACCTTACCTCCACACCAAGTCAACCTCCCAGATCTTCGACCCCTTTCCAGCAACTTCAACTAGGCAGCAACTTCCAACAACAGACGACTTCTGGCAGCGACAAAACTTGGAAGACTTTGATCTCCCAATCTAGGGAACGAAATAGAGAGAGAGAGGCACCAAAATTTTGTTTTTCTTCTTATCCTTAGACTTCCCCAAACTCGCACTTATTTCGGCTTACCGACAACAGACTTCGAACTTTTCCCAGCTACAAGAGATATCAAACTTGTTGTGAGAGAGTGTGCTCCAAATGAATTCGATTTCCTTCCTTTATAGGCTCCAGGTGAGGTCGAATAGGTGTCTCTTAGGCCGACATGATCCCCTTTAGGCCGACTTGGTGTGGAGGTCACATAATTCATATTTTACTCAATATTAAACCTTTTTACATGATTCAAAAGCCCAAGAAGGCTCTATTTAAATGTACAATGACTCTATTAACTCAGAATAAATCCTAGAAGTCCTCGATGGGGACTTTGACCTAAAAAATGGTGACCCAAGCATTAAACCCATACTTTAGTAAGTCACAATAATAATAATAATAATTATTTTCTTTATTCTTTTGTCAAGTACATTACAAGATGACTCAAGTACATTAAATGAAGACAGGACCTAGTTATATTTTCCAACATGTCCGGCTCGGGATCTACAAGATGCAATGCCCAAGGCTAGAGCACCAGTGCCCACTAGACCCCCTTTCGCATAGAGGTAGAGATACCAAACCTGCACCAGAGAGGGAGATGTCAGGGCATGGACAATTGGATTATGAGACTAGAAAAGACCTCCAGAGGAGGAAGTTGTGCTTTACGTCCCAAGAGCCTTGGGCACTGGGGCATAAGTGCACCAAGGGCAAGGCCCACTACATAGAGGTATTTTTAGACAGTGAGCCAAAGGATGAGGTTGAGTCGAAGGCAGATGGAGGCAATTGTGACCCACAGGGCACAGGAGGAGAAGGTCCACCCCCTAACACTAGAGGGGTTATTGCTTCACTAAGAGGCGTTTTGAGATATTTGAAATTGATGATCAGAGACACCATGCAAGGGCAATGTGTGTCAGTATTGGTGGATAGTGGGGCTACCCACAATTTCATCAATGCACACATGGTGCGGAGGAGAGGCTTGCACACCACCGAGGCATTTGAGGAATTTTCAGTGCTAGTTCCAGGGAACAAGACCATGTAGTGTACTCGCTACATTCCCAGTTTGATTGTGACCATGGGGAATTACTCGGTGACATGCCATTTCTTTGTGGTAGACATATCGGACACCAATGTGTTGATGGGTGTCCAGTGGCTCTATTCCTTGGGGCGAGTGAATTCTGATTGGAAGAAGTTGGAAATGGAGTTCATCAGGCTAGATGGGAACTTGTGGTATTGACAGGCATGCACTCATATTTGCAGCAGGAGGTATCAACTCATCAGATGGAGGATGATATACAGAGAGGAGATTTAGAGTGGACTATGGACCTTAGAATTTCAGAGACAAACACACTAGCCGCACCCAAATATCCTTGCACTCTTTGAGAAGCACTAGGAAGCATTCTGGGACATTCCTCTAGGTTGTCCAACTAATAGGGGGTTTTAACACATGATAGAGTTGAAGGTTGTACACACACTTACCACTACCCCATACAGGCATCCCAAGGCTTACAGGGATGAGATCGAGCAGGCTATACAGGAATTGTTGGATTTGGGGCACATCAAGCCCAGTTCTAGTCCCATCTCTTCTTCCATGGTGTTGGTGAAGAAGAAAGATGGAACACTCCATGTGTGCATTGACCATAAGGCCCTGAAGAAGAAGACCATGAAGAAAAGGTACTTGATCCTGTGCATTGTGGAGTTGATGGATGATCTTAGAGGAGCCAAGTACTTCAATAAGATAGACTTGCATTCGGGGTGCCATCAAATTCGAGTGAGAGAGCAGGATATCTCGAAGACTGCGTTCATGTGCCATTATGCATATTTTGAGTTCTTGGTGATGCCATTTAGGGTAGCTGTTGATTTTTGTAGCATCAGAAAGTGTTCCAAGTCTCAAACTTTGTAAGGAGGCGTGGACATCAATATTCCAATGAACCTAGAAACCGTTTGTGGAAATTACACTCGGTCCATGACTTAAATAATTAATTATTTTAATGGAGACCCTAAGTCTAAACTTAGGGAAATGAAATAATTAAAGGATATTAATAAGTCAGAGTCTGAATCTTCTAGAAAACAAAGATCAAGTCAAGTTTTAATCTTAGCCATTGATTAGACTTCTAATATGGGTCATTGATTCATCAACGAGAAGACTATAAAAGAGGGCTTGAGGTTCATTTGGAAAACAAGCCGAGCATACACTCAGTACCCAAAGGAGATCAATTCTAAAATAATAGAATTCGATCTCAGTGGGAGAGTTGCAGGGCGAAGTGTTGCAGAAGCATGAGGAGGGAGTCAGTAGTGACTGAGGTCAAGGGCAGAGCGACGCAATGGGTCACAGAAGGCAGCACAAGGTTGCAGTGCAGTGAACCCATGCAGAGACTACGCAAACGTACGCAGTCCAGCGCAGGGACTACGCAGAAACATGCAAACAGGCACAGAGAGAACCAGAGGCTAATCAGGGTGTTAGGGATTTGTCGGGAGGAGCCGAGAATTCTGTCTCAGGGGTTTTCAGATTTTATCTACCAGTATATTCCTTGTAAAGAATCATTTGCTGAAGAATTTAATAAAACCCTCATTTGTTGCACTGGTTTTCCCGCATTGCGTTTTCCCGAGGAAAATTGTCCAAAAACAATTGTGTACATGTGATTGATTCTAAAGCTTATGTCCTTTGTTGTTTACTTCTCTGCATATATATTTGTGAATGTTGCAGTAGTATTTATTTCGAAATTTACATATAGATTTTTATAAATAACTTACTGAAATAATAAGTTGGAGGAATAAATCTATCACTGCAACTATAGATTTTTAAGATTGAAAATTTCACATGGTATCAGAGCTAGAGATAAGTAATAGGAACGGAGAATCGACTAGTGGACAGAGGTCTAATATTGCAGCAGCAACTCAGAAGGGTTCACGCAGTTCTCTAGTGAGGGAAAGAAGCATGATAGAACAGATGGATCACAATGTTTCTGTTCGAGCATCCAGACTTGAAGAAGAATTTGCTTGTGTATCAAGCACTGCTTCTTTTGGTGTTTCGTACATTGACGGTGGAGCTTCTGCTCACATGACATGAGTATGGAAATGTTTTTCCGACTACCGAGAGGAGCAGATGAGTTTTTAGATAACCATGGGTAATAAATAAAAATGTACCCCTATTGGGAGAGGTACTGTAGTATTTCAGACCGAGGCTGGAAATAAGATCCGGGCCACTAACGTACTGCATGTGCCCGGGTTGGGGATGAATTTGCTCTCAGTGTCTCAACTTCAAAACCGAGGTTATGATGTTTACTTTATTGGCAATAGGGTCTACGTCAAACACCCTAGTTGGAAGAAGAAGGCATAGATTGGAGTAAGAAGAAACAAACTTTACAAGTTGCAACCTGAATCCCCAATGGCACTAGTTGGCAGCACTGATGAAACGGACCTGAATGAGCTATGGCACAGAAGAATGGGACATTTGCATCATGGGGCATTAAAAATTCTCAAGAAGACTGTCACAGGAGTTCCAGAACTAAGCACTAAATGGGACGATGTCTACAAAGGGTGCGTATTGGGAAAATATGCCAAGGCAGCGTATCAGAGAAGCAACAATAGGGCCAAGGGTGTATTGGACTTGATACACTCGGATATCTGCGGACCAATGTCCACAAGAGCTCTTAGTGGTGTCGAGTACTTTGTCACTTTTATTGATGACCATTCCAGGAAAACCTGGATCTACTTTTGAAGACCAAGGACGAAGTCTTCAATCGATTTAAAGAGTTTAAAGCTCTAATAGAAAATCTGACAGGAGAGCGGATCAAGGTGTTGCATTCAGACAATGGTGGTGAATACATAGACAAGGAATTCACTGGGTTCTGCGCAAGGGAAGGTATCAGAAGAGAGTGGACAACTCCATACAATCCGGAGCAGAATGGTGTGGCAGAATGGAAAAACAAGACTATTGTCGAAATGACAAGGGCAATGTTGTATATCAAGACATGCCCACATTTTTGTGGGCTGAAACTTGTAATATAGTTGTCTATGTTCAAAACAGGACTCCTCACGCTGCATTGGGAAAGATCACGCCAGAAAGTGTCTTCACTAGCAACAAGCCTGAAGTGAGTCACATTAGGATCTTCGGCAGTACAGCTTACTCCCATGTGCCCAGTGAGAAGAGGAAGAAGTTGGAAATGACTGCAGAAAAGGGGTATTTGGTAGGATACAGTGAGAATGCAAAGGCATATCGCATCTACATTCCTAAGAGCAAGAAAGTCGTAGTGTGGAGGGATGTGAAATTCATGGAGGAGAAGGCCTTCAGAATATCCCGTGAGTTGCCTTACGTTACGCAGTTTGAGGAGGATCTGTTGGTTCAGCCTCAACAACCAGCGACAGAGAATTCAGTTGCCTCTCCAAGGCATGGGGATCCAAGGCACATGTATCCCGAGGACTTGCAAGAGGGAGAGCTGGTAAATCCGCCCACCACCAGTGGGTGAACGAGCAGGGAGCTACGACAAATTCTAAAAGATGCAGAAGACTTTGTAGGAGTCCCCCAAAATGAGAAGAGATAGCATAAGCATCCTGAGAGGTATCAAGCCTTGGTTGCTCAAGTCGAAGAACCTTCCAGTTTTCGAGAAGTAGCTCAGCACTAGGTGTGGGTAGATGCAATGGTGGAAGAGTGTAGTTCCATCATGACGAATGGTGTATGGGAAGTGGTCCCCAGACCTCAGGAGAGATCAATTGTAGGATCAAGGTGGATCTACAAGGTCAAGTACGCTGCAAATGGCAGCATCGAGAAATTTAAAGCCAGGTTTGTGGCTAAGGGGTATGCTCAGAAGGAAGGGATCGACTATGAAGAAACCTTCGCCCCAGTAGCCAGATACACCTCTATTAGATCTGTGACTGTAATATTCACTTTTTTGGTGTCACCTATGACAGGGTTAGGATGGACTTCCAGAGTTAAAAGCAGACGGGTCACAGATACAGGTTGGTGTCATCAGCGGGCCCATGGGCTTTTTGGAGGAGTTCTGAGGGGTATCTATGAGGACCAATGGCATTTTCTTGATATATTCCATCATCCGCACCGTTTGCCTTTCGTTCCAGTGCATTCCGACAACTTTCGGAAAACTGAGTTATTTTTGGGCTTAACTCAATTAATTACGCTCAAGGTGGCATTCCGGGAGGGATACGTGATGGAACACCTTAGTGTAATAGCTCGTTGCAACCGGGACAAGAATACCTACATGATGTGGTGGTTGGACATGAATTTCAGTGATCTGAGAAGACATGGTAGCCGATTTACTCTTTTCGGCATTAAAAAGAAATATTTTAATTGGAAAATAAGAGGGAAAAGTGCTCCATGATTAAAATAATAATAAAATAAGGCTCTAGAAGAATCCATGAGATCTATAAAAGAAAAGGAGGAGGTCGTTGAGGGATATCTGGGATTTGATCATTTTCTTGTGTGAGAGGTTGGAGAACTTGGTTCTCTACTCCATTGGTAGCCCCAAGACGGAAACCCTCGAGTGATTTGTGAGTGTTGGACGAAAACCCAACTCTCTTGAGGAGACTTCATTCAGGTGTTTCACAGAGCTTCAGGGATATTGGAGTGAGGATCATTCAAATCTTCAATTAGTGCTTCAGTGGATTCAATAGCAGTTGTTGTTGGAGAGAGAGTGTAGATGTTCAGTTTTGGAGGCCAGCGCAGTGCAGCAGTTCATATGTGTGGCCAGTTTTCCATCTCAACTATTTTGGGTCAAATATGCATGTAACCCCAGTTTACCATTTATAATAAAATGCGGAGATTCTTCCTGTTCAATGTGTAATAGATTGCAGTGCCCTATATGTTTTTATTTTACATGGCAATCTTTTGTTAAGTAAATGTTGATTTACGGCATAATGTGGGGTTAAGTTATTTTCTGCAATTTTAGTTAAAATATCCCAAATGGGATATTATAGTGATATCCCTTGCTACGTAGATGGGATGGGAGATTCACCAGATGGACATCAAGACGACATTCCTGAATGGGATGATAGAGGAAGAGGTGTATATAGAAAAACCAGAAGGCTTCGAGATGCATAATCAGAAGACACATGTGTGTAGGCTAAAGAAAGTCTTCTATGGACTGAAGCAAGCTCCTAAAGCCTAGTATGGTTGAATTGACAGCTACTTGTAGAAAATGGGATTTGTCAAGAGTGATGCAAATCCCAATCTTTACTATCTGAGCGTAGGGAGTGAGCCCCTGATACTGGTTTTATACGTAGATGATCTATTCTTGACAAGATCATCAAGGCTCATCACAAACTGCAAGAATAATTTTGCTGCGGAATTTGACATGAAGGATCTAGGGCTGATGCACTATTTTTTGGGGTTGGAAGTTTGGCAGCATAAGGGGGAGATCTTTCTTGGTCAAGGAAGATATACTACAGAGATTCTGAAGAGATTTCAGATGGAGGATTGTAGACCCATGATGACTCCAATGATCATCAACTGGAAGAGAGTCGACACGTCTAAAGATGATGAGGCGGATGCTACGTTGTAGAGGCAGATCATAGGATCATTAATGTATCTGGTAAACACAAGGACAGACATATGTTATGTTGTAAATACCCTCAGTCAGTTCATGGTAGAACCTAAGAGGGCTCATTGGGGAACAGCCAAGCATGTTCTCAGGTACCTTCAAGGAATAGTCAAGCTTGGATTGACGTACACCCGTAGCAGTGATGTCAGGTTGAGTGGGTTCACCGACGCAGATTGGGTTGGGAGTCTAGTAGATCAGAAGGTACCAGAGGGTATTGTTTCAATCTAGGATCAGAAATTACTTCCTGGTGCAGAAGGAAACAGAAATCCGTGGCATTGAGCTCAGCAGAGGCAGAGTATATGGCATCTAGCACAGCTTCGTGTGAGGCCATATGGCTTCGAAAACTGCTTGTGAACCTACTAAAGGAGAAAATGGAAGCGACCAGTATCTTATGTGATAATCAAAGTTGCATCAAGCTCTCTGAAAATCTTGTGTTTCATGATCAGTCGAAGCACATTGACATCAGGTGTCACTTCATCAGGGACTGTGTACAACGTGGAGTTGTTCAGTTACGGTACACTCCAACAGGAGAACAGGTGGCAAACATTCTCACGAAAGCTCTGGGGAAGACTAAGTTTGTATACTTCAAAGAGAAGATGGGGATGATCAAGAATCCATTCCAGTAGCAGGAGTTGATAGGATTAAGATTCAGAGGGAGTTGTAGTACAGATGCAGCAATGACAGTGGCAGTGTCAAGGGTAGCAGTACAGAAGGCAGCAGCTCAGCAGATGAGGGGCAGCGTCCAGAGATTAGCAGCGCAGAGGGTGCTTCAAAAGCAGAACAGGGTGCAGCAAGCATATGCTAGAACACCTTCCTCGCTAAGAGGGAGTGTTGACTTTTGTAGCATCGGAAAGTGTTCCAAGTCTCAAACTTTGTAAGGAGGCTTGGACATCAGTATTCCAAAGAACCCAGAAACCGTTTGAGGAAATTCCACTCAGTTCATGACTTATTAAAATAATTAATTATTTTAATCGAGACCCTAAGTCTAAACTTAGGGAAATGAAATAATTAAAGGGTATTAATAAGTCAGAGTGTGAATCTTCTAGAAAACAAAGATCAAGTCAAGTTTTAATCTTAGCCATTGACTAGACTTCTAATCTGGGTCGTTGATTCATAAACAAGAAGATTATAAAAGAGGGCTTGAGGGTCATTTGGAAAAAAAGTCAGGCATACACTCAGTACCTGAAGGAGATCAATTCTGAAGTAATAAAATTCGATCTCAGTGGGAAAGTTGTAGGGAGAAGAGTTGCAGAAGCAGAAGGAGGAGGGAGTGAGCAGTGACTGAGGTCAGGGACAAAGGGACACAGTGGGTCACAGGAGGCAGCACAGGGCTGCAACGCAGTGAACCCATGCAAAGCGTATGTAGACTTACGCAGTCTAGCACAAGGACTGCGCAAAGAAACAAGTAGACAGGCACAGAGAGAAGCAGAGACTAATCAAGGTGTCGGGGATTTGTCGGGAGGAGCCGAGAATTTTGTCTCAAGAGTTTTCAGATTTTATCTAACATTATATTCCTTGTAAAGAATCATTTGCTGAAGAATTTAATAAAACCCTCATCTGTTGCACCAGTTTTCCTGCACTAGGTTTTTCCGGGGACAATTGTCCAAAATCAACTGTGTACATGTGATTGATTCTTATGCTTATGTCCTTTACTATTTACTTCTCTGCATATATATTTGTGAATGTTACAGTAGTATTTATTTCGAACTTATAGAATTTTGTGAATAACTGACTGAAATAATAAGTAGGAGCAATAATGTTAATTTTGGATAACTAGGTCCAAACTCCATGTTGTGATGCTCAGATGAAGATGCCAATATTTTTATTGGACTCCTTTTTCAGAGAGGTGCAAGATAGATCTAAAGATCATCTTGATCCGATGAGCGAAACATTTACTTTGAATTAATTCCACTTATGTGCAAGGTCGGCCAGAATTGAAATGTAGGCTTGAAGCCCCAGCAGATGTGTCACACATCCTCACTCATGGATATATATAGGTCAACGTTGGAGATCATTTCATCCATCACACATCACACATTCTCTCTCTGCATCTGATTGGTTCGATCATCACTTGGAGCCTCTTCTTCACCACACGTGGGAAAATTCCAGCGAAGGGAATTTCTGTTTTGACCTAGGGTTTCAACGCAGATTTGACTAGCGTTGACTTTGGTCAACGCTTGGTCAAACTGACCCTAATTTCTCCCAAAATTCCAATTTCTGAAGTCTGCATTTTTTGGCACGTAAATCGAGGCTGGACATTGACTTTGACCGGGCATTGTTGACTTTTGTTGTGTTGTTTTTTGCGTTGACCTTTGACTGGGATAGCGTTAACTTTTCTTGACTTTGGGTTGACTAATATAGAGCTGTCCGAGAGGGTTGTGTGACACATTCTAGTTGGCTGACCGTATTGAGACTTTGCTGGTTGAAGCATCCTGTTGATCGTCGTAACGCACCACAATACATATTTTGCTGATCAAGTTAAGTGTATTTTTGGCTTGTCTTCTGTCGATCTACTGGTATGTTCTATCAGCATTTTTACTTTCTTGTTTATGTGATTGTTGTTTGATATTGGGGATAATAGTAAAGTTGCACCAACCATAGAACATCTACGAAAATTTACATGGTATCAGAGCTGAGGTGAAGACAAAGCACAAGTTTGTAGCAATCACCAAAGAAGAGCATGGGTACCTCAAACTATAACGGCTTCAAAGCTAATGACAAATTGACTGGGAATGAAGACTTCCATTCCTGGAAGATGACTATGGATCTTATGTTGGAAGACCAAGATGTCATGGACTATCTGCAGGGTAAAATCCAAAAGCCTCCATCCACTGCACCCGCTGCCACCAAGTCAAAATATAAGATGGGGGAAATCAAAGATAAGCTGATGATCTGGGATTCAATTCATAAGAGTCTGGTAGCCTGCATCTCTGAGCTGGGCACATCCAAGGATATGTATGATAAGTTGGTCAACATGTTCAAGGCCAACAATGCAAATCAAGTCCTTTTCTTCAAGAACCAACTGAAGAATCTGAAGAAAGGCATGGATGAATCCGTCCAATCATATTTTCTGATGTTGATCGAAATTAGAAATAATCTTATGGCCATTGGGGAGACAATAGTTGATCAAAAAATGGTTCTCACCGCACTTGGAGGTCTCTCCTCTGAATGGCATGTATTCAATACTACCATTCTCAATAACAATGTGATACCTGATTTTGACGAAGTATTATTGAGATGTGTACAAGAGGAAACAAGGATGAAGGAATATGAAAATGAAGGAAATGTTGTCTTCACTGCTCGTGCTAAGAAGAAGAACAATGGTGGTCCGAGGAACAAAGGAAGAGCAAAGGAAGAGCAAGGGCCCAAGGAAAGAAAGGAAAGTATTACACATGTCACAAGACCGGCCACTATGCTAGAGAATGCCCTTTCAAGAAGGATTCTCCTGATGATAATGACAACAACAACAATCGAAGGAATGGAAATCAAAGGAACAACAGGTTCAAAGGGAAGAAGAAGGCTCCCTTTGGTGGAAATGGGCAACCTTTCAAAAGGTCAAGAAATTCCAGGTATGAGGAATCTAATGTTGTTGATGATAAAAGAAATGAATTCATTCTTGTATCTGCCCTCTCTGTTGCATCTCCACCCGACACTATGGATGTTTGGTTGATTGATAGTGGTGCCTCAAGGCACATCACTGGGTTTAAGGAAGCACTTTCTGATATGGTTGAGAAGGGTGTTAATCTGAATATTATCCTTGGAGATAATGCCACATATCTCATGAAAGGGACAAGAACTGTGACCCTCCACTTATCTCAAGGTCAAGTCCTCTGCTTGCAAGATGTACTCTATGTACCAGATTTTGAAGAAGAACCTTCTGTCTATTTCGGCCATGGAAGACAAAGGATTCAATGTGGCATTCGTTGATGGGAAGGTGCACATCGGGAAGAATAGTTTCAAGGAAGCTATCACAATTGGGTTTAGAGTTGATACACTCTACCAGGTTGGAGGAAGTCCACTGGGAGCAATGATATGTGATACTATCCGTCAAACTGAACTATGGCACTGGAGGTTTGGACACCATCATTACAAATCCCTTCCTGAAGCAAGGAAGATGGTGACAGGGATGCCTGAATTCAAAAATGATCATGAAGGTGTATGCCAAGGTTGTGCCGAAGGAAAGCATACAAGGGGACCTTTCCCCTCAAGTGTCACAAAGACATCTGATGTCTTGCAATTGATACATTCTGATTTGTCTGGAATGCTGCCCGTGACATCCTTGGGACGATGTTCTTATTATATGACGTTCATAGATGACTTCTCTCGCAAAACTTGGATATACTTCTTGAAGAAGAAGGATGAGGCTTTCATGTGGTTATATACCTTCAAAGCCTTGGTGGAAAATCTAACAGGGAAGAAGATCAAGATTTTGAGGACCGATAATGGCACTGAATATGAGACGAAAGAATTCAATAAATTTTGCAAAGAAGTTGGCATCAAGAGGGAGACCACAACCGTATATACTCCTGAGCAAAATGGTGTTGCTGAAAGAAAGAACAGGACCATTGTGGAAGTTGCCCATGCCATGCTATGTGACTAAGGTCTTCCAAAGTTTTTGTGGGGAGAAGCTGCGAACAATGCTGTGTACACGCAAAACCGATGTCCGCATTCCGCTCTAGACTCCAAAACTCCCGAAGAGGTTTTCTCTGCTAAGATAACTGACGTCTCACATTTTAGAGTTTTTGGTTGTCCCGTTTATTTTCATGTGCCGAAAGAGAAGAGGAGCAAGTTGGATGCTTCTAGGAAGAAGGGAATGTTTGTGCGCTACAGTGAAACTTCGAAGGCCTATAGAGTCTATGTGCCTGGTCAAAGCGAAGTGGAGACATGCCATGATGTTACCTTTGATGAAGATGCTTCCCTGAGGAATGTAATCAATCTTCCGAACTCTGAGGAAGATCATGAAGTAAGGGCTGGAAATCAAGAAGAACCGAAGGATGAGACGATGCCCGATGTTGAAGGACCGATGGACCCTATTGATCCACCTCCTTCAATGAAGAGAAAACCATCATGGCTCAAGGACACTCTCGAGGATGCCGAGAGACATATGGCCCCAAGGGGGATGTTCCATTAAAGCAAGAAGCCGAATAGATACAAAGGGTATCTAGCAGCCATGAGTACAATCGTACAATCTGAGCCTGAATCTTTGAGGAAGCCGTAAAGCATCAACTCTGGAAGGAAGCTATGTACGAAGAATATGAGTCCATTATGAAGAATGATGTCTGGGATGTGGTTCCGAGACCGAAGAACAAAGCAGTTGTCACCTCCAAAAGGCTCTAGAAGATCAAGCATGGATCTGATGGTAGTGCTAAAAAGTTCAAGGCAAGATTCGTTGCCCGTGGCTTCTCTCAAAAGGAAGGCATAGACTATGATGATATATTTGCGCCTGTGGCTCGATATACCACCATCCGATCTATCATAGCCCTTGCTGCTACACAAGGATGGAATCTTCATCAGATGTATGTGAAGCCCGCATCTTGCATGGTGCGATAAAGGAAGAGGTGTATGTGGAGCAACCTTTAGGGTTCGAAGTCCAGGATCGAGACACCCATGTATGCAGGTTGAAGAAAGCCCTCTATGGGTTGAAGCAAGCACCCAAAGCTTGGTACGAGAGTATAGATAGCTACCTGATGAAGTTGGGCTTCACTCATACTAATGTTGATTCGAACCTTTACTTCAAGGTTGATAGAGAAAAGCTTCTCATTTTGCCGTTGTATGTGGACGACCTCTTCCTAACAGGTGTTGATCCTCTCATTCATCAATGGAAGAGGGAGCTCGCTTCTGAATTCGAGATGAAGGAACTAGGACTGATGCATTACTTCCTAGGCCTGGAGGTCTGGTAGAGACCTGGCGAGATTTTCCTCTCTCAAGGAAAATATATTGTGAAGCTGCTGGAAAGATTTGGAATGGTGGACTGTAAGTCCGTGTCGACACTGATGGAACTCAACTTTAAGAAGTTGATTGGCAGCGCTGCTGGGCCCATGCTAGCAAATCCTACTGAGTATCGTCAACTCGTAGGGGCCCCGATGTTCTTAGTGAACACCCGTCTGAACTTATGTTTTGCAGTGAACACTTTGAGTCAACACATGGTTGATCCTCATCACATTCCCTGGGTTGGTGCCAAGAATCTGTTGAGATGTGTTTGAGGCACAATAAACCATGGGCTGAGATACACTGTCGGGAGCGTGACACTCCATGGATATACTGATGTCGATTGGGCTGGCAGTGTGGTCGATCGCAAGAGCACATCTAGATGCTGCTCCACACTTGGGTCTGCTTCAATATCTTGGATGAGCAAGAAGCAGAAGTCAGTGGCTTTGAGCACCGCTGAGGCCGAATACATTGCAGCAAGTATAGCCTACTGTGAAGCAGTTTGGTTGCGAAAGCTCTTCAATGAGTTGTTCGGGCATGTGCTAGATACCACCGTGATACTCTGTGATAACCAGAGTGGCATTCGGTCGTCTGAGAATCCCATGTTCCACGATCGATCCAAGCATATTGATATCAGGTACCACTTTATCCGGGATATGGTACAGCGAAGCGCCGTAAGGTTCGATCATATAGGAACTGATGAGCAGGTTGCAGATATTCTCACAAAGCCCTTGCAGAAGGTCAAGTTCCTAACCTTCCGTGAGAATCTTGGAATCGTGGAACGACCCTATGTTGAGGGTCCTATTGGACGATGAGCTCTGGGAGCTCTGGGGGGCTTTGTGGATAGCTTCTTGGAGCTATAAGCAACCACAAGGCTAGGCTTCCCGAACCTTGTTGGTGTGCTTCTGCCCCACCGTTATGATATTGAGTTGGTTCACCTCTCATGATCTGTGCCCCGTATGCATCCTACCCATTGAGTCTCGAACTCATGGGAAGTACCTCTCATTTGGCTAGTGAGGTGGGAAAAGCTAGAGACCAGTAGCAAAGACTGATGGACGCATTGGAGATTGTCATACTCTCTATGCCTAGGATGGCACGTGTCCAACCACTTAATCTGGGATCAAGTCTAGTGAGGTTTCGGACCTCCAACTGACTTTGGGTCAAGTAACCAACTTCAGGTTGGTATGAGACTCCTTTGAGTCCTATAGAGGTTTCTGACCTATGAGCTAAATTTGTCAACCGAGAGTGATGTCTTTGTGACTCACCTTTTGTTCTAAAATAAAGAAGCCAGCAAAGCAAGTTACGGCGAGATGACGCACAATGTCTGGATAGCTCAGGTGGATGGAGTTCTCCCTAGTTGAGAGGGAGTGTTAATTTTGGACAACTAGGTCCAAACTCCATGTTGTGATGCTCAGATGAAGATGCCAATATTTTTATTGGACTCCTCCTTCGGAGAGATGCAAGATCGATCTAAAGATCATCTTCATCCGATGAGCAGAACATTTATTTTTAATTAATTCCACTTATGTGCAAGGTCAGCCAGAATTGAAATGTAGGCTTGAAGCCCCAGCAAATGTGTCACACACCCTCACTGATGGATATATATAGGTCAACGTTGGAGGTCATTTCATCCATCACTCATCTTCTCTCTCTGCATCTGATTGCTACAATCGTCACTTGGAGTCTCTTCTTCTCCACACGTGGGAAAATTTCAGCGAAGGAAATTTCTGTTTTGACATAGGGTTTCAGCGCAGATTTCACCAGCGTTGACTTTGGTCAATGCTTGGTCAAACTAACCCTAATTTCTCCCAAAATTTCGATTTCCGAAGTCCGCATTTTTGCACGAAAATCGAGGTTGGACGTTGACTTTGACTGGGAAGTGTTGACTTTTGCTGCTGTTGTTTTTGCATTGACCGTTGATTGGGACAGCGTTGACTTTGGGTTGACTAATATAGAGTTGTCCGAGAGGGTTGTGTGACACATTCTGGTTGGCTGACCATATTGAGACTTTGCTAGTTGAAGCATCCTGTTGACCGTCGTAATGCATCACAACACATATTTTGCTGATCAAGTTAAGTGTATTTTTGGCTTGTCTTCTATCGATCTACTGGTATGTTCTATCACCATTTTTACTTTCTTGTTTATGTGATTGCTATTTGATATTGGGGATAAAAGTAAAGATGCACCAAGCATAGAACATCTACGAAAAATTACAAGTAAATATATCATTGCAAGTTGCAACCTATGTCACAAGGTTCGTCAAACTTCAACCTTGAGGTTCGAATTTAAAGATCATCTTGATCCGATGAGGAGAGGTAGTGGAAGTAGGTCAACAAGATTCGGCCCTACAATTTCGAGATAAAATTTGTCAAGGATAAGCACAACATAGTGGCATAGGTACTATCTAGGAGGCCCACTACACTTTCTCTTATGGATATCACCCAGGACTGGAAAGCGCAGCTATCGGTGGAGTATTCCAAGGATTAGCAGGCTTGTGAGATCCCGGATGGCACGTTTGGAGATGGATGATGTGATCTTACAAGAATAGGATCTACTTGGTGCCAGGTTCACACCTTAGAGAAAGGAATATACATGCGACACATAATTCGCCCATGGAAGGACACGTGAAAATTCTATTGTAGTATCATGGTTTACTTCTCCTACTTGATTAAAATACAAGTTATCTTTAGAAATAAGTGTAATATTCCCAATTAGCGATAGCTAATTGGAAATATTAATTTTGATCAATTTTGCCTTACTATAGTCGGAGCATGAATAAAGTGAGAAAAATATAAATTAACTCACTTAGGATAAAATACTTTCCTAAAGTCCACAACGAAATTAAAGGAGTGGGGCCTAGTGGCCAAGTGGACAGCGCAGGAGAGGGACGTAGACCACGTGGGCCAACGTGGGGCTTGCCTCACGCAGATGAAAGGGACAGCGTGGGCCAAGGAGCACATGGAGGAGGTGGGGCCAAGAGAGAGAGAGGCCCAGCGTTATAAAAGGGAGGAGAGCCCCCTCATTTGGTCATTCATGTCTATGCATATTGAGCTAGTCATTTCGACTTGGAGCACACTGGCTGTTTAACTTGTCTGCAGCACTGTTCAGTGCATCGGGTGTCTCTGTTCAGAGATCCCACCCTCAGCCCCAAGAGACTTCGAGTGCTTGCTCAGGTGAGGTAGTTTCATCAGTATTTTGCAGGAGGATCGGTGTTTGCATTCGTGGGAGGAGCAAAGCCATAGAGACTGCGCAGTCTTGAGAGGGAGGACACAATCCATCTTGAGGGAACTCCGAAGTGGCACTATTCTCGAGGTTTTTGGCCGGAGGATTGAGCAAGGGGCCAGCCCTTGCCTATCGGAGGCATTTGGCAGAGTGGAAGGCCATATTAAGGAGGATTTCATTCAGCACCAGCGTCGCCCTTGGGAGGATAGCGTAGATCCTCAAGCGAGGCATTTTCGAGGGTCGACCATTTCAGAAATGCTCTCTGGGCTTTACAAGGTATTGTGAGTAGAGGCCGATTCCAGAGTTTCAGCTTTTTCTGAGTAGGGGAGCAGCCCCAAATACTCATCTTGTTCCAGCAGTAGCAGCAGCACGGCAGTTTTCCAACAGCTTGGACGCAGAGTAGAGAGCAGCCATTCCATTGATATTCTGAGAGTATTCCTACACTTGCCTCGTGCAAGTCGAGGTGCCATCACTCTGATCACCTCTTGTACTCATTTCTATTTCTCAGTATAATAAAATGGCTCAGTATTCTCTCTATTTCATGTGTATCTGCTTCATGTTCAGTTTTTTGCATTTTGTATCTTGTTGTATGCTTTGTATTGCTGTCTATTTCCCTTTCGGGATATTACAATAAGATTCAGAAAATACCAAAGTAAACACAACTAACAGCCTACACATGCAGATCATTTACTTAACATTACGCTCATTCAAACAAAGTGACACACTGATTTTTGGACATAAGTCACCAGAAAAACCCAAAGCGGGAAAACCGGTGTAGCAGATATGAGGATTTATTATTATTAAGTAGATTCTGAGTACAGTAAATCTGGGCACCAGATCTAGTTCACCCGACAAAGAATAACACAGATCTGCAGCTAACCTGTTGTTTTGTGGCCAAAATTATGATGGGTCCACACCCTCAAACGAGATTTACAAGACTCAGCCCGGATTTGGCCCTAGAATCCCCAATGTTTCCCCTGAAGCCCCAGCGTCAGTCCTACTAGGCTCTGCGTGCCACTGCGCTGCTCAGAGAGGGACTATGTAACCCCAGAGTGGGTGATGCGGTCCTTATGCTACCTCTGGAGGCCTCTACATAACTCTGAAGCCCTCTAAAGCTGCAGCACTGCCCTTCCTGGGCCTGCGTAGCACCTGCGTAGCGGCTGAAGCCTCTGCGTTGCGTAGCTATTGCTGCTACCCTTCCTCCTCTGCATTGTCCCTGAAAGCTGCTTCTCTGCCTCTTACTCTCTCTTGGCTCCAAGATCAGAACATCCCCTCAGCCAATACTATCCCTCGCTGAAGAAAACTCTTCCGGAAATTCTTAGCAAACCCTTCCTTAGCATTCCAAATCAGTCTCTTAGCTCTACATCTGTGTGTCTGTCTCCAATTGACCCGCAAGCCTTTCTCTTATACTTTTTCATTGATCTCATCAACAACTGAGATTAAAACACTCATCAACGACTAAGATTAAAAGACTGTTTGATCCGCGTCATTTAGAACATTTCAGCACATGTGTTAATTAATTCACTTTAATTATTTAATTTTCCTAAGTTTAGACTTAGGAAATACATTAAAATAATTAATTATTTGAATAACTTGAACACCAGCTGAAATTTCTCCAAACGTTTTATGGGTTTTCGATTTCAAGTGTGTCTTAGCCCCTCCACAAAATTTCAAGGCTAGAGCACACCTGATGCTACCCTAACTACACAAAATCTCAACACTCCCTCTTAGCACGGAGTGTGCTCTACCAATACATCCACACCATGTATTGCAAGATCTTGATGTTGGTTTTTGTGTTGCTGATGCTTAGCTTGCTGCCCTCCATCCACTGCACTGTTGCTCTTTGTACTGTTGCCCATGCCACTGCCACTGACACTACCACATCTGTACTGCAGCTCCTTCTCAAATTGCTGCATGCTGCCACTGCTAATTGTTGCACTGCAACTCAATTGCCGAGAAGTAAGCAACTGAAAGACCTCTGCCCAATCATTGACAGACAAGTCAAGTTTCCTCCCATCACTGAAGCTCTCTTGGCTGTTGATTTACGTTGTCCTTCTGAAGCCATTGCGCTGCTGTAACGCTTCATTGCGTGAGCTTAGCCTCTCTACGTTGTTGAAGTCCCATCAGCCTCTTCATTGCTGCCTCCACGTTGTTGTTGCCTCTGCGTTACGATGCTCCCTCTCCAGCTCTTTATCACTGCCCTTTGCTTCACTGTGACCTTCTGCAACCATCCCTCAACTCATCCCACTACCGTCTTAAGGCTCTCGTAGCTCGTATGTGATCCAAGAGTAAGGTTGACCCAAGGATCTCGCCACTCTTATCTGTAGCTGCTCTACAGATCCATGTCATCCCAACTCTTCTCTCGAGGCACATGAACACTCATGGCTGCATCATCACCAAAGCCATCATCCTTGCTGCTGCAGCCTTGGATTCAGAAGATCCTTTGTCCTTCTTCTTAGGACAAGTGTTGGCGAAGTGTCCAAGTTCGCCACAGTTAAAGCACCAGACCTTGGAAAGGTCCCTCTTCTTTTTCCCTTGCTCCTTCCTTTCCTTTGATACAAGGGTTGCATCATCCTCTTCTTCTTTCTTCACTCTAGCTGATCCGCTTTCGCTACTTTGCCTCTTCGTGATTCTCATGATTTCCTCCTGACAGAGGATTGCCCACATGTTTGCCCATGATGGTAACGCTGCCCTGCCCAAAATGCTCTGGATAAACGTTTCTCATTCTTCCGAGACTTCATTTAGGATCGTCCTCACTAAGAGCCCCTCATCTGGATTTGCACCCATGGCAATCAGTTGATCCCAGATAGTTTGAAGTCTCATGAGGAATGGATCTATCTCTTCACCCTTCATCATTTGGAACAACCGCATCCGGTTCTCCAGAAGCATCCTTAGTTGGACAAAGCCTCCTTGATACATCGTGTCCAAGGCTACCCACATCTCATTTGTCCTATTCTTTCCGGCAATATGAGGGATGACGGCGTCTTTGACTCCATCCATGATCAAACGCTTAGTCCGCGCTTGATTTTCTTCGCACTTCTTTAGAGGATCTGCGTCGGTTGGTACAGCTAGAACTTTCTCTACATTATCTTTGAGACCATACTCATCCAGAACTGACAGAATTTTGGCCCACCAGATAACAAAGTTGGACGTGTCGTCCAACCTATCCTGATCTCTCAGTCCATATCGTGCCATCTTGCTCAGATCTGTCAAAACAGATACTCCTCTCCCTCTTTCTGTTACAATACTCAACAGAAAATGTTGGATCTGGGTTTCTTGGTGATTAGAAACCCTCTATAGTAGCTACTCCCTCTGACCATTGATTTCCCTCCTGGAAATCTTTCACCCAAACACAATCAGACAGTACTCTCTGATCATGCTCCTGATCGAATCTCAGATCTGTTTGGCTCAAATCTAGTGAGTAGTTGTCTTCCTCCCCCTTTGTTGACTTAGCTAGGCACAATTCTGCACCGGCAAAATCTCCACCACTCCAGCACTACTGAAGATCTGAAGCACTGCTTATGAATCTTGGCAAGACTTCTCTGCAACAGGAAAAATGACTGGATTGCGCCTCACTGACTGGCCCAGCGTGGTCTCAGCGTTGTTCAGGAGTGGACTGCGTAACCCCAAACTGGGTGACGCAGTCCTTACGTTGGCCTGGGAAAGCTCTACGTAAGCTTGATGGCCTTCTGAATCTGCAGTGCTGCCCCTTCCTGGGTCTACGTCATCCTGCTACCAAGCTGCCCCCTCCTGATCTCTACTGCTTCTGCTGTTGTCCTACAGAAAAAATATTCTTCAGCCGATTTGCTGGAGATTCAGCTTGATCTGCTATCACTTTGATACCATGTGAAAATGAAAATTCTAATGTAGTATCATGGTTTACTTCTCCTACTTGATTAAATTATACAAGTTATCTTGAGAAACAAGATTCAGAAAATACCGAAGTAAACTCAACTAACTACCGACACATGCAGATCATTTACTGAATATTACGCTCATTCAAACAAAGTGACACACTGATTTTTGGACATAAGTCCCTGGACAAACCTAACATGAGAAAATCGATGCAACAAATATGAGGGTTTATTATTATTAAGTAGATTCTGAGTACAGTAAATCTGGGCACCAGAGCTGGTTCACCCAACAGAGAAAAACATAGATCTGCAACTAACCTGTTGTTATGTGGCCAAAATTCTTACTGATCCAACACACCCTCAAACGGGATTTACAAGACTTAACCCGGATCTGGCCCTAGAAACCCCAGCGCTGCCCCTGAAGCCCCAACGTCATCCCTGCTAGGCTCTGCGTGCCACTGCGCTGCTCAGAGAGGGACTGTGTAACCCCATAGTGGATGACGCAGTCCTTACACTGCCTCTAGAGGCCTCTGCGTAACTCTGAAGCCCTTTGAAGCTGCAGTGTTGCCCCTTCCTAGGCCTGCGTAGCAGTTGAAGCCTCTGTGCTGCGCAACTGCTGCTGCTACCCTTGCTCCTCTGCACTGTCCCTGAAAGCTGCTTCTCTACCTCTTACTCTCTCTTGGCTTCGGGATTAGATCATCCCCTCAGCCAACACTACCCCTCGCTACAGAAAACTCTTCCGGAAATTCTTAGCAAACCCTACCCTAGAATTCCATAACAGTCTCTCAGCTCTGCATTTGTGTGTATGTCTCCAACTGACCCTCAAGCCTTTCTCTTATACTTTTTCATTAATCTCATCAACGGCTGAGATTAAAAGGTTTCTTGATCAGCATCATTTAGAACATTTTAGCACGTGTTAATTAATTCACTTTAATTATTTAATTTTCCTACATTTAGACTTAGGAAATACATTAAAATAATTAATTATTTGAATAACTTGAACACCAGCTGAAATTTCTCCAAATGCTTTCTGGGCTTTAGATTTCAAGTGTGTCTTAGCCCCTCCACAAAATTTTAGGGCTAGAGCACACCCGATGCTACCCCAACTACACAAAATCTCAATAGGACACTCGGGGTTTCTCAAAACTTACCAGACGATCAGGAAGCGTTATACATAGAGGCATCCCAAGGGAGACATCTTGAGGCATGTACAGGGGTCTCAGGTTTACTAGAGGTACAAGGGGGAACATCTCCAACTGGTCTATTGCAATCGCTCTCCATCCCTAAGAGGAAATGGGAGAGCATCTCGATAGACTTCATCACACGGCTTCCGATATGTTCAGAGCGAGACTGCATCTATGTAGCGGTTGACAAGTTGACTAAATTTGCCCATTTTTTCGCCATTCTAGGTTGGTATTCATTTTCACAGGTGGCCAAGTTATTTTTCTAAGAGGTGATCAGGTTGCATGGTCTGCCCAAGACCATATTGAGTTACAGGGATAGTAGATTTATGGGAGGTTTTTGGCATGAGTTGTTTCGTCTTGAGGGGATAGACCTCACACCTAATACTAGTTTCCATCCGTAGACGGGCAACCAAACAGAGATAGTGAAAAAGTGGTTGGAGGGCTACCTGCGCAATTATGTGACAAGACAACAATGTGCATGGGTGAAGTGGCTACATCTTGGGGAGTACTGCTATAACACCACCTATCACATGTCCATAGGTATGTCACCTTTCTCTGGCTTGTATTGTTACAATGCATTGGCTTTCACTGACATGGTTTTTGGAGACCGCAATGCCCCAAGGGCCAAGGATTGGATACAACAGTGACAGGACATCCTTAGAGGTCTTAAGGATAACCTAGAGATAGCACAAAATCAGCAGAAGTTGTATGCAGACAGGGGCAGCGTTGACTGGCGCTTTAAGGTTGGGGACTTGGTCTTTTTCAGACTCCAACCATACCAACAGCCCACATTGAAGCAGAAGGGGAAAGAAAAACTCAAACCACGTTTTTATGGGCCTTACAGGGTAACCAAGCGAGTTGGGGGGGTAGCATATGAGCTAGAGCTCCCACCAGGGACCAAGGTACAGAATGTATTCCATGTCTCTTGTCTAAAGAAGGCTTTGGGATAGCAGGTTACAATAGCCAAAATGTTACCACCTCTGAATCATGAGGGACACTTGGTCTTAATTCTAGATGCCGTTTTGGAAGCGAGAGAGAGGAAACTCCAGAGTAGTGTCATTAAGGAGTTTCTTGTCAGGTGGAAAGATCTGCCAGAGCAAGCTGCTAAGTGGGAAGGAGAGAAAATATTCTAGCATCTGACATTATAGTTGCTTTAGGACAAGCAACAATTGGGAGGGGAGGTCTGTAATATCCCTACTAATTAATTTTGTTAAGTGAGTTCCAATTTTTTGCAATTATGATGATGGGAAAAATTTTGGGTATGAAAGTCAGGAAAAAGTGGATGAGGAGGCACCATTTTAATTTTGAGAGAAGGGAGCTTCCAAAACATTAGAAAGAAGGGAAAATTAGTTGGATAGTGGAATGTGGGGGGCAAGGAGGGAATACGAACCCCACAAGGAAATTCGATTTGGAGAAGAGAGAAAAAGGAGGTCGAATGGGAGGGCCCACAAGGAGAGAGTATGGAAGCAAGGATAAATAGAGGAGAGGACCTCCATTTTGGAGTCTTTTGCCAGTTAGAAAACTAAACTGGTGTTTGCTCAAGCTGCTTAGCCAAGTCAACTCGTGCTGCTCAGCACAAGGGAATTTCCAGGTGGGAATTTCCAACTCTCTCTTCGGTGAACCTCAAGTGTCACCCTAGGAGAGTCTTTCCTTTCATTTGGAGTTGTTCCAGAGCTGTTTACAGGAGTGATTAGGGATCTTTGCATGTTGCCTAGGCGCAATTCAAGAATTTCGCACACCTTGAGAAGACAGCTATATTGCAGCTCAAATTCAAGGATTATGGGAGTAATTTTCCTTGGGATTTATTGGAGATTAGTGGTGTTTTGCAAGTCAAATTGTGGGAAGGATTTCCAAGTCAAATTTGTTCCTTCTGGACTTGTGCAGGAGTCTCTAGGAGGGCTTGTGCAAGGGCCTAGATACAAGGAGAGTTGAGCTATGAGGGGCTGTAGAAATAAGGGAAACTTGGGGATGATTTTATAGGGATTTTTGCAAGGATTTTGGAGGAGAGTTGGGAGCATTTTTCAATGTTTATCCAGCAGTGCGTTCAGGAGAGAAGCCTTGGGGAAGTTCACACTAATTGGTGGGCTCCTTGGAGAGTTGGTTTAGAGCCAAATTGTAGGTTTTGTCGGGCTTGATGAGATAATACGCCAGCAAATTTCCCATAATTTTTTGAGCATATCTAATGGCAGATTTTCCATTTCCTATATGGCAGTGGCAGCAGTAAATTTCTAGGCTAGTGCAGAAATTGGAGGGGAGTTTTTCCAGCACCTGGGCACCATTACTACAACCTGGGTTTGCCTTGCTTGTTGTAGCAGGCCCAAGTTCCCCTATTCTTATCAATTATACTCTATTATGCTCATAAATAATAAAATGGCTCAGAATTCTGGTGCAATTTCTAGTGTATCTGATATATTGTGTGTGTGTTGAATTTTTGGTTGTTGTTCATAGTTTTCTGCTATTGTTATTCACTTAATATTTCCATTTGGAATATTACAGAATTCGGTCAAACAAGGTCAAATTCCACAGTCAAACCTTGTGGTGAAACCTTAGTCAAACAATGTGGTCAACCTCAGAAAATGTGCCAAAAACTTCAATCAACACAGAGAGAATATTCAACCTCCCAAAACAATTAAGAACTCAATCAAAGTAGCAAAGAAATAGCCTAGTCAACAAACATCAACGCAGGTCACAACAGAACAGAAAAATCAACTTTCGGCCAAACAGAAAATGTTTTCCTCCCTTCTTCGCACATGTCAACTTGCTCTGCAATTTTCAGATGAATGTGTGATGATGTGATGTGCCAAAATGACCTCCAACAATTGGTCTATTTATATGTGACTTTGGAGAGTCAATTTCCTTTTGTGGGGGCGACATGAACATGTTGAGGCCAACTTGGTCAAGGGGAAAAATATAATTTGTCTCCATGATTTTGATGATGAAATTCCAACTCAAGTTTCCTATTTTCAACAAACACATGAAGATTTCGGCCCTCAGATACAGTCATACGCAGCCCATTATTTTTTGGAAAGACGACTCAGTCACTAATAAAAGCTCGCCCTTCAAAGGAATGTTGAATTCAGCCTTTACACAATGAATATCTTGGCCCTTCAGACCACTACAAACTCAATCTTCTTCAGCAAAGAGAACTCATCCAGCATGGATAATAAAGGGACTCGACCTTCAGCAAATCGCTAGCTTAGAAACTCCACCCAGCAAAGGTCTCACACTCTGAGTAGTAGGAATATGGTCCACCATTGGTCTCTCATCTTCAACTAGCATGTCTTGCAAGTAGATATGTAGAGAAACCAATATTAAGAGATAAAATCAACTGATAGCACCCTTTTACATCCTTATCTTCTGCAAATCTTATTCTCCTTGATAGCGCAATTTTGAAATCAGAGTGATTCCACTCTCTAAACCAATTAGGGTGTATAGTTTCAACACCGAAGTTAGCAATGGCAGCTCGGGTTTCCCAAACCCTAAGCTTCTCTCCTAAAACTCTCTGAGAGTTCATTTTCTCAAAATACAAGTGCTAGAATGAGGAGAAACTCTTCACTTTTCCCTTTTTATAATTTAGTGGCCACTTTTGTCGCCATTTTACTCTTTTAATTTCATAAAGTCACTTTAGCAGTTTTTCAGTTTATAAAATAAAAGTGATTTTTCATTAGCCTAGGATATGTCCTTTTCACCCCTTAGGCATTTATAATGTTTTCCTAGGCGAATCACGTTCCCTTATTAAAAATTTCCCCGCCTTATCCTATGGGAACTTGATTAGGCTAGTGAAGCTCGTCTTATCTTTCCTAAGCTGTTGGGGACATTACATTGTGTATGAATGGTTTGGATTCATATGTGTACACATGAATATAAGTGTTTTTCTTTCAAATTTGAATATTTTATGTGCTTTTCGTCAACTGATTTTTTGGTCTGGTTGTTTTACCATTTCCAGTGTGATTCCGACCAGTTCCTACTGATACTCAATCGACAAGGTTTTCCAGTGCAGTTCCAATAACATTGTATACCACATGGTTACGGTCAATGAAGTTTATATGTGACATTAGCCTTGGTGCAATATTCCTCGGGACAACTCTCATAACATAGCAGTCTCATATGACAACTTTCATGTTTCTCGACACAATTCACGATTCCCAGTGCAAAATGTTCCAGGTGGTCAAAAAGTCAACCCAGTCTCATATTGCAAAGCATGACTAAAGGATTCCATGCCACCTTGAAGTTTTCTAATCTGAGCATCAGGTGAGAAGTTATAACTTGGTCAAACATGGTCAACAGATCAAAAGAGGTTTCGAGGTGGCAGAATAGGGGCAGCATTGAGCTTTTGGTAACCTGTTTTACATCAAAAGTGGTCTACTCAATGAGAAGAACAAAACCTATGGTTTAGATTTTGCGAATCCTTAATGGTGTTAGAGTTCTCCCACTTGGGTGTAATGATGTGTTAAAATAGGTTTCCAAAAGGCTTAACAGGAGCAAAACTTAACAGAATTTGATGTGTGATATGTCAAAATTGGTCTATAGAATGAGAGGAACAAAACCCATGTCTCGGTTTCTCCAAATTCCCAACAGTGTTAGAGCTCCAACAAGGAATGATGATGTGGGAAACAGGGGATGATGTGGCAACCTTGTACAAGATATGAATATTTCAATAGATACCTAGTTTACATCCAACGAAATTTCAACATAGACCCAATTTCAACATAAACCCATGCCAAAATTATCGGAAAGTCAAGGGTGTTAGAGATCCAACTTCTTTGTGGCTAAGTCAAATTCCTAAAGGGAAAAGTCAAGTCAAAAATAATCATTGGAGAAGTCAACTAGTCGATAGAGGGTCCAACCAGTGGTTGGAGACCCAATGGACCAATTAGTTGAGTAATGGAGCATGAGAAAAGAGAATCTTGAGCTAAATTGTGGAAATGTGTCTAAGTTTACCCCTAGTGTATGAATTAAAAAATATATTGTAATATTTTATGAATTAATTTACTAAGTCTCCAACATGTGAATGACTAGTAAATATTTTATTAAGGGTGGGTCAAAATAGTCGTTATATTTTTTTCTATAAAAGGCTAGCCTCCCCTGATTGTAATGCTGGTATTGTTCATTTGAGACAAGTGTTATCACAAATAAAGAGCTCATTTTCATTGCAAACCGTTGTATAATTTATTCTGCATTGGTGGAGAGGTTTTTGCTCTATTTTGTTTTCTTGCTATATATATTGGGCATTATAGTCCTAATTCTTATCGTTGATGAGTAAAATTTTCCTAACACTAATATCCTTTACTATTGACAAACTATATAATTACGTGGAGAAGAACACCTAGGGGAAAAACCCCGCTTGTATTTTCTGTTTTGCAAGTAGAATCAATCCAAGGTTTTGTACTACTTCATGAGAAGGCTTCATTATTATTTGTGATTTCGCATTTTACCGTACAAAGAGAACAAATGTTGGCGACACCACTAAGATGAGAGGTCACTCCTAGGGATATTTGAAAATTTTCAACAAGATAAGCAAAAGTGGGGGTGATTTCTGAAAGAACCAAACCCATTCCCTTGATCAAAGTCATCCATAGCAACATAATAAAATAGCTACTTCACACTCTAGCAAAAGGTGAGACTCCAAAGGCACAGGTGTTATCGCAACAACCATAAAATTCAAAAAATACTTAACTTCTTTTATTTTTTATAGTTAATTTAGGAAATTCACTTGTTGCTTTTTATTTTTACATATATTTAGCAAGTTATAATCTTGAGAAAAAGTGTCTTAACTATTATATCTATTCAAGATTTATTACAAGTCTTAATCACTCTTTACTTTACATTTGTATCTAGCCATCTATGTTGCAGATCTATAGGTTACAAGGTTGTACTACAAGGATTCCGCAATTTATAGCCACTTACAGCAAGTTCTACAAGCTTCCAAGTAAATCATTATTGCCTCAAAATCTAGCAAGTCTTATGAGAGGACTCATAAGAGAAGGGCCAAACCTTGTTGCAACAATGACATAGATTGCCATTCTCAAATCAGCAATTTTCCACCTACTATTTTGTGGAATTTCACCATAAGAGAAGCTTCTCAGTGATCACCTAAGAGGATATTTTATGTTATATGGCTCAAGGTGATACAAGCATATGCTAGGTGGAGATATTTCAATGATGGACGAAAGCTCAAGAATCTTTAATAAGGAATAGTGTACTATGCACCAAGACTAGTGAAGGCATATATGATCTAGGGTTTCTTAATATGTAGCAACAAAGGAATACCTAGGCACATATGAGTCAAAGAAAGAGTTTGCTAAAAAGTAAGGTCAACAAAATAACAAAGTAACCCCTCCAATTAAGTGTCAAGTTGAAGCCCTACTATCGTTAGGGTTTCTAGGGCACAAAAATATCTAGGGAAGGATGACATCAGCCCTCCAAGAGTAAGTTTTACCATGTAAAAAGGCTAGATTTTGAGTTTAATGGATCACCGAGATAAAACTTAGGTTCGGTTACCACAAACACTCATTCTACAAGTGCCATAATTTAATTCAGCTCTAGCTAAATTCCCTAGTGGCTTGCCTTACACGCTTAGTAAAATAGAAAAGAAGGAAATTGTTTAGTTTTCCAAAGATTTTTTATCGACACAAAGGTTCTCAGTGCCCAATCCTACTTGGGTGATCGAGTCTTCGGGGCAACTTCAAGAGATAAAGGACAAATGCTTGGAGTAAGGGGGGTAAGCTCTTGTTTCCACTTAAATAAACCCTAACTATCTTTTTCATAAGGGGAGAAATTAAATAGGAGAAGCCCACTAGGAGATCTCCTTTGGATTTCAACGAAGAGATATTAAACATGAAAAAATTATCCAATATTTTCCATAAACAATTTGCATTTAGACATGGAGTATGGAAAAAATCTAGCAATAATTAATTACACGTAAAATAATGAAAAATCTACAAACAACTTACAATTCTTCCATGAGAAAGCCTTCTTTCAATCCCAAAAAGACATCTCCAAGATATAAGCCAATCTCCAATACCAAGAGCACCATAAAATCACATCTACACAAGTAGCGAATTACACAAAGGCTAAGTCGAGCTCTCAAGAAGAGACTGAAATCCAAGTGTGATGATGAAAAATGACAGGAGAGTGATCCTCAATATATCTGAGGTCTATCAGTCACTAATATTAGCCTAAAAGCCCTACAAAAAGTTTGACTTCGAGTCATAATAACATTAATATGCCACAAAATCCGACATGTGTGGGTCGAAACTCTCCATAAGCATTATGTCATGCCCCTTTTGGGGAACAAACATTGTGAATCTGCATGAATTGTGCTAGGGAAATGTCCCATCATAATCAAGTCCATCCTTGAGGGGCATCCCTCAAGAATTGCCGCAAAATGCCTCTGTGTCAAAACCATGCTCTCGCTGCACTGTGTCACCTTCAAAGGGGCTAGAAGTATGACATAGGACAATCTCTCCAAAGTTGGGGCTCCAAGTTGTAGTGTAAGCCATGCCATGTCATATCCTAGGTATGACTATCATCATCTGGACACTATATCAAATCATTCCCATCAAGAATTGTCAAGGCCAAATTGGGGGCATGTTGGGTCTTTTGGGTACAGCATCAAGAATCTCCAACACCAAGCAAGAAGAGCTCGGTGTTTCAGCATCTGGGGGTGCTATAAGGTTTCAATCATCTACTAGTGTCATCCAAGTGCCCAAAGCTCTGCTCTGGAGGGACAAAACTGCAACTACAAGGTCATCACTGCTCTTCGGGAGTGTGGTATGGCCTAGGCATAATGTGTAGTGGAGGCATGAAGTTTGCCCTTGAGGCCTTTGTTGTTGTGTAAAAGATCACCTGGAAAAAATATTTCAAAATAAAAGGAAAGTTACCAATCATTAGAGACAATGACAATAGATGCATCATAGTAGACATAACTTAACTATTAAGGGCACAATAATACTTCAAATTGCAATCACCTTCAAATATCTAACTAGACCAAGTCCCGTAAAACTGTTCTCTACCTTGTTAGGGATGGCTAGATGGTCAACCCTATTAGGTACATCAAGCCCCTAAGGGGTAGTGACATGTCAAAGGTCCACCCTTTAATTCATAGGTGTTAGTAAAACTGTGGCAATGGAGAAGAAATGCTTCATGGCAAGGTGCCACGGTCATGAGACCAACTGATGGAGGTGCATCATCCTGAGTGTATAGATGGAGGGAGCAATAATGGAGGCATGAAATGCCCCTTTCCTCATTTTGGTTTTATCACCCCTCGAGTGCATCTTTTGTTTTTTATAATGCTTTGATAGGGAGCATAGCTCAATTGTCCAAGCTTGCTTTATAGCATTATTTACTCCTTAATGATGAGTCAAATTCTCACTCACCGGGGTTGGGACATGCAAGGGCTGCTTTATTATGCAACAGAGCATCAAGTGCTCATGAACTGGGTGATGACTAATGAGGAAGGTAGAGCACATGCTAGGCTTTTTCCCACGCACTAATTAATGTACTGGCCATATTTTGCATTTTAACTTTTCTTTCATTGTGTCCATTTTATGCTTTTTCCTTTCTTGTAGTTGCATCAATCTCCAAGGCAAAGTTTTTGGCCTAGACCCAAGGATTAGGATATGAGGGTGCCAATCCTAATGAACCAATCAAAGAAAACCTAAAGGATGGGCATGAAATCAGCAGAATGGTGAAGAGTCATAATTATGGAGAGGTTATGTACACACTACTTTAATACAAGTTTCCCAAGTAGTGCCTCCTACAAGCCTAAGGCCTTAGAGGAGGTCCCGTTGGACTAGGGTCGAAGACTAACTCCCCTGGTAAGGTGAGAGAACAAGTTTACAGTCAAGATCAATCAATCATCAGAATCACCCCTTAATCCATGTTAGAATGCCCAAAACATTAATTAAAAGCACATGATTGCAAAATCATTAAAGTACCTGCTAAGTAGTGACCCACCTTCATCCGAGAGGAATGTTGCATAGCAAAAGGTGTCTGCCTAATGCATAGGGTGGAGATATGTGGCATATCATATACTGAGAAAATAGAGGGCTGCTAGATGGCTGGTTGTCCAAAGTAGGAGAAAAAAATTCTCTTATGGGGTTACCCACTTTTTGGTGGGTAATAGTCATCATATCCTAGAACTTAGCAAATAGCTCTAAACTATTTCAGAATTCATTTTTCACCATTTCAGGGCATTTTATTTCAATATCCAGCCAATATTCAACGCAGAATTCTGAAATTCAATCTCCAGCCAACTGAAAATTGAGTTTTCAGTCTTTTTTGGGGGAGGGGAGGCCTTCAAAAGCCTTTACATAGATCTTCTTACCATTCCACCCCCTAGACTAACCCTCTAGAGGTATTTTTAACACTAGTTGGGTGGTTGTTTGGATTAAATCAGGTTGTTGTCCTTGCATTTTACACAGACTCTACATTCTGTCATACATGACAGCAAACTTGTAACAACCCACACCCTAAGTCCCTACTTCCTAATATTTAACTAAAAGTTAAAATACCAACATAAAGAAAACTAACTTTAAAAGAATAATTAGAATGATTAATTAAACAGCACCCCGATTGAATACATTCAAATTAATACAATCATATTCTTTTTCATTTAAATGACGGCTGTTTAATACAACCTTATACATCTTATCCTCTTGCATTCAAGTTACCTCTCATTAATAATCTTATCCTCTTATTCGAATGACCTCTCATTAATACAACCTTATCTTATTACATTCAAAGGTCATCTCATTAATGAGAACCATATCACTCGAATGATACCTCTTTAAAAACATTCATTTCTACATTTATGGAGGTCTTATCTCGATGGAGTGGGGCGGTGGGATGTTAGCTGGATGGTGTTGTGGCGGTGGGGCAGATTATTATTTAAACACGAAGACATGAAGGAGGGAGGGGTCTTTTGTTGGGAAAGAAGGGGGAGAAGGTTGTTGTGAGGAAATGGAGAAGGCTGTCGTGATGAATTTGAGAAGGTTGTTATGGTAAAATTTATCAAGGGTGGGAAGGAGACTCACTGTTCTCGGGATTCTGGGCACGAGGGCAGAGGAGGCGTCCTCTGGATTTAGGATTAAATTCTAAATTTGGCTGGGAGGAACATTTTGGTTCTGTAATCTGTTCGATCAGCTGGAGAGGAGGATCACGGTTCCAGGTATTCTAGTTTGGATCTCTCCGTTTCCAGGTATTCCTCCTCTTAGCATCAGTTAATTATTATGTTTCAGCATCTGCTAGTCACTGTGTTTTAAGCATTAGCTGGTTACTGTGATTTTACTTAGAATTAAGTTCGAATCATGTTTAAATTCTCTTTCAAATTAAATTCTGCTTAACTGTTAGGAATCAGATAAGTGTTCTGTTTTATAAGATGAACAAAGACCCTACATTTGGTATCAGAGGGTGCGTCAAACCCTTCCGACCTTATAGGCCCATAAAAAAAATAAAAAAAAATCAAAATTTATTTATAAGCTGCTGCAGTTTCTGGTTGTTCCAAATTTAAAGAGGACGAACATTAATACATATCAGAGTTTTGTTCAAACTTTTAGACCTGTGTTAAAGTGCTTTGGTGTGTTAAGTGCCTTGGTGCCTTCCTGTAGATTACGCTGTTCTAAATTATAGAATAAAAACAAATCAGAAATTACAATATATAGAATAAAAACAAATCAGAAATTACATAACACCGTTCTTGTAGATGCAGCCACTTTATTACTGTTTTAAACAGAGTTTACATAGAACAGATCAGCCTGGAAGATATTAACATAAAACAGATCAGCCTTGAATGTATCTTCAGGCATAACAGAAATTTGATCAAGCCAATCTATACCCTCCCTCGAGCTTGCCATGGAGAGCCCTTAAAAATGAACTCCTTCTGTACAATCTTGAATTTCAAAACTGCTAACAGCAATACTTGAAACAGCCAATGTTGAGTTCCTACAGAAAACGAGAAAGCAATTGAAAGATTAATTGATTAATAGCAAGCAAACCCAGATTCTTATACAAATCCAGAACCTATCATATAATTGTCACTGCTATCCTGCCTGTTAGATGCTCTCCTAAACTTATCAGAAAGTTCAATTTTGTCCTGAGAATTTGGCTTGAAGCACAAAGAACATGGCTGGGATTACCTTAATGTCTCTGGCAATTCACAAATACTGGCAGTTTTTTTTGTATTTTTCCAATCGCCTCCATTAGCAACTTCAGCCGCTGCCCTTCCTTTGATAGCCGCCCTAACACCAAAATATATCCACTGTAATAGCACTGAAACTGTGTCCACCGTGATAACACTGAAACTCTATAAGAACACCGAACTTTTGAGGTAGTAACGAAACATATCTCTAAAATTTCTGCGAATTGCTTCGCTCTGTTGGTTGAGCGAAGTTTACCTTACCTTATATAGTTGTTTCCACATTGAATTGAGTCAACATGAGCACTTGAACAATTGTGTCTGGATGTATTTTGTGTCTCCATTTAAGGAACGAAATCCAGCGGATGGAAGTGAAAAGGAGAAAAGAGACAGCAGCCATGGATTACCTTCACCTCTGGCCGTTCAAGCATCCGCGTAGTATACAGAGTTTTAATGATTGGAAATGAGATTCTGCGGGTATAATTATAGTGGGTTAATACCTCCGATTAATTGATAACCGACTACAGCAACACCACCCAGCGTGGCTAGCATGCGTATGGGAGCTCTTGCCACCGAGGCAAACTCATCTCGCAGCGTGTAGTTCCCTAAAGAAAAGGCGTGAGTTACCGATAATTGCCACAAGGTGTCGTGTTGGGCGGGGGTTATGTGTCGTAGTCATTGGTAAAAAATACACTGAAATATATATCATGCGGTTTTAATATATATCGTATGGATGTAATATATATGGTCGTGACACTTCTGGTATAGTCTTCGAACTTTTGCCGTCAAATTGATTACAAATTTAGCGGACTCACGTTCTCTATTCCACAACGGAGAAGATCCACATATATATGTTGTTGCGTTAGCCATTTCCAACCTGCAAAATATACGCAACTGTGGTTCAATTCCCACCGGGCTGGGGAGCTTGAATCTGGAATCCCTGAATCTTAACCAAAACAACCTGGTCGGCGAAATATATATCGTATGGTTCTATGGTTGTAAAAACCTGTTGAAATAAATATCAAACTGTGGTTGGTCGGTTGACGACGTGGCTTGTGGAGCAAAGGTCTTAAGTTCAATACCCGACCCCACCTCGTTACCATAAACATTTTGCGCGGAGTACATATAATATCAACGGACCTTTGGTTTCCGGAGGATACGCATGCTTAAACAAACATTGAACCTAGGCTTACGTGGGAATTACATGGGAAACTTTGGTAATTCGATTTAACAGGTGGCCATATCATAGATAATAATAATAACGAAACTCTTTTTCACTTTTAACCCATCACGTGGACTATGGAGTTAGGATTCCATAAGTTGAAATGGGGATTTGATTTTTTTTTCAAAGTTTAAATATGATTTAACATATAATATATTATGTGGTTCAATATATATATATATATATATAGCGTATGGTTTAAAATTTAAATATATCATTTGGTTTAAACATATATATGGTGTAGTGTAAAATATGTTCCAGAAATCTAATGCCATCAGATTCCCGGTGTTTGTGAGCAAACATAACTCAGCTTAGTATAAGGAAATCTGGTTTTGTACTTTTTTCCTTAAGCAAAAACTAGGATTTTACTGTAGTCAATACTAGGACTATGGCTTTACATTACATTTGTGGTGGTTTTACTTTCAGCTCGTATATCAGGAATACCAATCTTTCATGACCTGGATTACTAAAGCCATTATATCTCCGTTATGCTCTTAAATGAGCAGACAAGCTTAAACAACTTGGTGGTTCGAATTTGAATATACAATATTCAGGTTCATATTTGGAGTTTAATTAGTGACTGGAGCCTTGGTGCAACTATCTCGGTTCAATTGATTGTTGATTATCAAATTTTGTGACATTGTGCTCCTTGATGTGAAATAAACAATACGTACTTTAGGCATTCTGCAGTAATGTAAGAAATTAGTGTTAGGCTGGCCGGATTTGCAGACTCTTCTGTGTGTTAGCATGATGGTCTGGTACTTGGCACGGAAAGCAAGCATTTGAGAGGTTCATATACCTCAGATGTTGCACAAAGTTTTGATGTTATCAACAAGATTGATAGGGTGAGGCAACCATCTGAACAAATCAACCTTAACACCTCTGTGAACTTGCCGGATACTTGGATGAGACATGCTTGCAGATAAGTACTTTACCAAACTGTGCTGCTATGAACTTTTTAGAGGTCTTGGCCTGGCCATTAACAGTAATGATGACCTTTCTAATACTTATGCGCTGAAGAATACTGTGTTAGCTCTCTAACAGTTAGGTGAGATTATAAATGCCTCCTACCATAGGAGGTACAAATATAAAATATTGCAGATTGTCTACATTCCACCTTAATTATCATTATGAACAGAATATGATCTTGTCTTTTTCCATGACATAAATTGCAATAGTCTCATCAGAGCTTTTTACAGATCCTTGGTTTCCTGCCAATTACCTAGTTCAAGAGAAGGAAAACACCCAGCTAGGTGAAAGTGAGAAATCTCTTAACCTGAACAAGTAAATCGGCCAATCACTGTTTCACTTTTTCTGGGTCGTATTTCAATGTGATTCATACCATTAATCGGTCTATAAATTGATTCCTACATTCTTATATATTGTTTGTTTGAGATAAATGTGAAAGATATTATAAAAATAAGGTGTAGCTTTCTTCTGTATTGCTTTTTCTGTGAATCAAAATATAAAGAAAATATTAATATTCATAGCAGACAATGTATCTTGGTACCATGCCTGACTTCAAAATGATTCATCATTCATTGCTTTATGCAGAGAATGTTCTTGAGGACTGAACAACTGAATTGAATCTCCCCTGACCCTTCATTCAGTAAGGCTCCCATTAACTGTTGCGAGGTTATGCTATATAAAAAAATAAATAAATAAATAAAAATAAAAATTGTAGGAATACTAATGATATTTACAGTTGCTTTGCTTTATGAAAAGCTGTGGAGCACTGTCATGTCAAAGAAAGATTTTTTTGTTGTGTTACCAATTCATTAAACTAGTTGAAGGATTAATGCATCCATGGTTATGTGCTTGGGATGGTTCCCATATTAGTTAGTAAATGAAATTAACAGGAATACTTGTGCTCAAAGATATCAATATGTGGAGAAATACCATGTACAGATAAGATCCAAAACTGAAAACTACAGTGCTTAGAGAAAGTTATAGAGTTAAATCTATTAGACTCTTACTGGGTGAACCTCTATCTATCATTTGCATGTCTTGCATAACAGGGTGTGTGGTCTAATGTCCTTGCATTTATAATACATTCCAATTCAATCATATAACTAGTACCACATCAATGATGACAGTATGAAAACAGACAAGAAATTAGAACCATAAGTTGTAGTTTTCTGTAGCTTTCTGATCAAGTCAACAAAATCAAAATGTATTGCATAGATAACGAATTGCTGCTAACTATAGGTGGGAATGTAAATGGAAAATACAAAATGGAGCGGGACATTTTCTAGCCTCCCTTTATTACTGAGTTATGATTTTGTGAAATGAGGACAGTGGCCATATCCCCCTGCCCATTGCTTGAAATTCCCTACTGTCATATCATGGTAACCCTCAGCTGCACTCCAAAATGTCTCATACTTCCAATCTGTTGAGAAAAATGCCAAGGCTGTAACTAGTATATTAAACATTTATCCTGAATTAGTATGCTGTTTGGTGGTTCAGCGTTTTCTTTTAAGGATTATATTAATTTTTGGTACATTGTTAGTCTTAAAAACACCTATAAAACCAAAATGCGAAATCCTGCCTCTTTTCACTTGACTCTTGTCCAAAAATGCTAAAACCTGTATTTTGCTAACCATTGTGTTTAACACAACTAGGAGCCTTATCATGTAAAATCAAGTCTGTATTCTTTATTAGAGGTTGTGCTACCTTGCAGGCCTTGTTGCATCAAGAAACTAAATTGGCTAATCTGAGTTTCTGGTATTTCATGGAATTAATAGCAATTGCTATGGATATAAACGTCTGGTTGACCTTGGTGTATATAGGATCTTTATCAAATTGTTAAAAATAGAGAGGCCTTTTCAGATGTCCACATCTTGGTTATAGATTGAACACATATAAGCAAATCTATTGACCATCATAATTATATCAACATCACTAGAAACTATGAGAAGTATGACTATTGGAGCAATTTTGGATGTTGGCAATCACATGTGAAATATGGCAATCATAACTATAGATGTGAATGATCCTCAGATGTTTCCTTTTGAATTCAAGAATCTGGTGCAGAGTAACTGTGTTGGCAATCACTGAAAAAGTAAAATAAACTTGGCATCGACCCCAACAAACAAACAAACAAACAAACAAACCAAAAAAAAAACTCTGCTGCCTATCAAAACTCACCATAGACCATTTGTGGATGCTAAAAGTGTGATATACCCTATATTATAAATAATATATGCTATATAATAACAATAGATAATATTATCCTTACACAGGGATGTGTTCCTACAGGCTTTGTAATATAAAATTATAAATACGACACGTGTATTTTCACATCGACCAACACATGTTATATTCAGTATATTCCCTATATGTCTTATATTTTACATGCTTTATGTAATAATATTAAACTCCGGGTGGTACAAGTGGTACAAGTGAATAGGTTAGAGTGCCATATCTAAGGGGTATAGGTGATTTCAGGTTTATTGCATAACTTACTCATACTAATCTGAGCGAATAAAGTTAATTAGGTAAATGCTTACTATTGAGATATCACTCTTTCTCTCTAGTTTAGCTGATCTAAGCTCATATAAGCTGTATTAGTAACCTTGTTTGTTCTATGTATCAAATTACCTGAATTACACTTGTACTCTCTGACTAATATTAGCCCAATCAACATTGTGCTTACTATCCCTATTGATTCACTATGCTTAAATAAGTTACCAGCTTGTTCAAACATTATGGATACATGATTACTTAACTAGTACTTATTATTAGAATGCTTGATTATGATATTCCCATTACTTTGATTAGTAGTATAAGCTTGTAGAAAATTGCTAGTACAATGGGTTTTCTCTTTAGTGTTACCTATTCTCTAAGCTTTGATCTGAATGAGTACCACCATCTCATATGACAAAAGGGATACAAGCCCATGTTCATGGAATAGTGGTGACTCTATCCTCTTAAGGACCTTAGTACTACCTATCTTTACCAGTGACCGAGTTCCATATCATAGATTGACTGTACGACTCTATGCATATAGATGAAGTAAAGGAACATTCAATATGCTCATATAGGAGTAATTAGGCATGTATAGATACTAAGTGCATAGTAATTATGATTTCATGGAATTTTCTCATAATAGAGCTTATCATAACAGTGTAATGGGTTTACTGCTACATACATATAAGTAATAAGAATAGGATAACATAATCATTTCCATTACTTGGTGGTTATACTATCTGCCCATTTGTCCAGTACCATTATGAGATTAACTGTGTTCCATATCTATGGGAACAAAAGGGAAGCGATAGGATGGATACTCACCAATGGCATTCATTATCTAAAAATACAGGTATTCTAATAACATACGTATCTGCTTATTACTAGTGCAACAACTGTGATCTACTTGACTCTGTTAATTACAGTTGTGATTATAACAATGGTTATAATTAATAAGTATCCATAATAAATACTGATCAATGAGCTTAAGTAACACGTATATTGGGTAATAACAAGGAGTGTATAACCATAATCAGAGTGAGTGCAATATTTGAATGACAGTGAACCATATGATCTTCATAGCTTACTGAGTGTAATACCATATCTAGTTGGATTAGAGCTTACAAATAAAAGCTTGGTTTCGAGTGCTCTAAGTGATTCCGTAATAAACCTGTACCATTCACTAGTTAAGTATGAATAAGAATAGATGTAATAGTAATCATAGGCTTGATAAAGGTGGAATCCTATCTTCTATTACTTCTACTCGTATATAAGAGAGACCTTCTTGCTTCACCTATTTCACATGGTATACTTATTATGGAAATAGCCATACTTGACCAGTAGTGATACTTGGGCTTGTTATAAGATTCTAGTAGTCCACATATTCATAAGATCAGTATTATATAAGCTATACTATCCAATAGATTCACATGGTTAACCTTTTATAACGGTAATAAAAGCTCTTTTGTATAGAGGTTTATCTCTCATCTTGTTACATAATAAACATGATAGTATTGTGCTAATATGGAGCTAAGGGTAAAGGTTCAATATTCTTTATTAACGTACCACTATCTTCACTGATTCCCATTGATTTTATTAACTATGAAGAGTAAGACATAATCAAATACTAGCCTAACTTACAGCTTTGTAATCACAATCACACAGCTTATTGGTCATGTATAGAGAGTGGTCATAGCCTATCCATGAATTGGTAAACTTTATTTTGAATTATCTCTTAAAAATAAATTTTACTTGCTGGTACATGGATAACCATAAAGAACGGATGTTACTTAACTCTAGTGATATCGAATATATGCTATTGTTTGACTTTACTAATGCAGGGATACCAACATGCCTTATGTCATTTAAATTATCATTGCAGGAATATGAACAATATAGATGCGTATGCTGTAATGTGTGTACAAATGTTTACATTGATAACAGTATATTTGAAATGTGTAGAGATTGTTATATGGGTAACAATTTGTTATGAACAATATAGATGCATGTGATGTAATGTGCGTACGAGTGTTTACATTGCAGATTGTGTACAAGTACTTGCTTTGCAGAATACAGATTACAGAACCAAAATACGTGATGACAGAATCCCCAGAACAGTTGAGACTCCCGAGATTCCACGGTAGGGTGTTGACCCTGGTCCTATTGGGAGGGGTGGAAGTGTTGCCCACCGGTTATCCTCCGATACCTGGAGTCATGGGAGGACTGTGCGAGTCACGCTACCCTAGACGTGTGATGATGATTGCTGGATGCCTACAAGCATATCTGGTCGACGTAATCGACGCTGATATCCTTAAGGTCTATGAATGGATCAGTAAAGCTGATGCCATGGCATATTCCTGTAGAGGACGGATAGGATGGGAGTGGAAGAAGATTAGGAAGGATAGGATGATTTTAGAATAGTTTGAAGATTTGGTTGAGATGGGAAGTAACAATTAAATTGCAGATACATACTTATTCAAACAGAAAGTCAATCTTAAAAATCCGCCTTCTACAAACACCCTAATCTCTAAAATACAATCATTGATATGAGTATATGAAACCCTAACTTCGGGACAAAGTTTTCCGAAGGGAGGAAGTATGTAACAACCCACACCCTAAGTCCCTACTTCCTAATATTTAACTAAAAGTTAAAATACCAACATAAAGAAAACTAACTTTAAAAGAATAATTAGAATGATTAATTAAACAACACCCCGATTGAATACATTCAAATTAATACAATCATATTCTTTTTCATTTAAATGACGGTTGTTTAATACAACCTTATACATCTTATCCTCTTGCATTCAAGTTACCTCTCATTAATAATCTTATCCTCTTATTCGAATGACCTCTCATTAATACAACCTTATCTTATTACATTCAAAGGACATCTCATTAATGAGAACCATATCACTCGAATGATACCTCTTTAAAAACATTCATTTCTACATTTATGGAGGTCTTATCTCGATGGAGTGTGGCGGTGGGATGTTAGCTGGATGGTATTGTGGCGGTGGGGCAGATTATTATTTAAACACGAAGACATGAAGGAGGGAGGGGTCTTTTGTTGGGAAAGAAGAGGGAGAAGGCTGTTGTGAGGAAATGGAGAGGGTTGTCGTGATGAATTTGAGAAGGTTGTTATGGTAAAATTTATCAAGGGTGGAAGGAGACTCACTGTTCTCGGGATTCTGGGCACGGGGGCAGAGGAGGCGTCCTCTGGATTTAGGATTAAATCCTAAATTGGCTGGGAGGAACATTTTGGTTCTGTAATCTGTCCGATCAGCTGGAGAGGAGGATCACGGTTCCAGGTATTCTAGTTTGGATCTCTCCGTTTCCAGGTATTCCTCCTCTTAGCATCAGTTAATTATTATGTTTCAGCATCTGCTAGTCATTGTGTTTTAAGCATTAGCTGGTTACTGTGATTTTACTTAGAATTAAGTTCGAATCATGTTTAAATTCTCTTTCAAATTAAATTCTGCTTAACTGTTAGGAATCAGATAAGTGTTCTGTTTTATAAGATGAACAGAGACCCTACAAAACTGTTTTCAGCTATATCTCCTCAACCAGTCACTTAAATTGACAAATATTCACATATCTGGTTAGGATTTTTAGAGTAGACCAAAATCCGTAGGTCATATGCTATATATTTATTGAATTTTGGCAACTAATATTTGTTATTTAGAATTCTGCTACTATAATTCTGCTATATATTTACAGTTGGACAACAAGTACAAAGTGAACACCTTCCACCATTTGACACCACATAAGGCACCAGTCTTATACCAGAGTTGCTGGAGATTATTTAGGGATTCCTCTCTTGGTTGTTTAGGAGTTGGTCTAGACTCTAAATAGCAGGGTCTTAGGTTGAGGTGGCAGTGGATCCCTGCCCTATGTGCGCCTATCCAGCAAGTTGTCGGTACCTTAGCAACACTGCTGACTTGATTAGTAACGAGCCTCATTAAAGAAAGTCCACTAGTTAGTGGTTTTCTCCTCATTAATGGAGGTCCTCTAGGTGGTTATCATTTTAGTCAATTAGAAACTATATATCAAATTAGAAGCTATGTAATCGAGTGTGAAGTGAATATTACTGTATATTTTACTGAACATTGCTCTTAGCACTGAATATTAATGAAGGTTTGCTTACTATTATAGTATTATTATTCCATATTATAGTTCTGTTCATTTGCTTTCCACAGTGATATTCCTGTGCATCTTTCCCTGACTATTATATTTCAGCTATCAAGGATCACCACAAGCACAACCAATTGCAAATCAAAGCACCTGATACAGATCCATTGTCATGAAGCAGATCGATCCCTCCTCTAAATGGATTATGAAAAATCAGCCAACAACATTTGCAGATGATGACTTGGGATGAAGGACTTAAAGCCCCTTGCAACACCAAAGGTTACAAACACTAGTGATGTGCCTAGTGGATCAAGGGAGGCCAATAAGACAGAGAATGTTGATGAGGACAAAGATCCCAATCTAGGGGTCGATTTGGAAAATAAGTTACAGTGATTTCTTGTATTATAAGCTTTTCTGGACGGGAGTGCCATTTAGAGCCTCAATGTTTACATATTTTGCTATATTCACCCTTCAATGCTATAGACATGAGCAAACTTTGCATATTTAGTGTCTAATGGTTTGGATTTGCATTGATGTACATGAATGTATACTTTTTTAAGTAATGGCTGAATACTGTATCTACATTTCAGCTGACTGATTTTCCCTTTTTTTCGTGTTTCCTAATATGGTTAGGGATTTTGGCTTTTTCAATTATGGCTCTAATAGTGTAATATTCCGAATTAGCAATAGAAAATTAGAAATATTAATTTTGACTAATTTGCCTTTATAGAGTTAAAATATAAATAAAGTGGGTGAAGGGGAACACTTAGCTCACACTTAGGATAAAAAGTATTTCCTAAAGTCACTTAAGAGACATGCCTATTTGGCAACGTGGGGCCTAGTGGTCAAGTGGCAGCGTAGACAGCGTAGGGCCAAGCCAGGGCAGAGTGAGTTGGACAGCATGGGCTAAGGGGGACAGCGCAGAGATTGGTGGGGCCTAGGTGAGGGAAAGGCTCACCAAGCATAAAAGGAGGAAGGGTCTCCTCATTCTCATTCACTCTGATTATGCATCTTCGAGAACTATCTTCTGACATTGAGCACACTTGTTGTTTAGCAAAGTCTGCACGTACTGTTCAGTACACCGGGTGTCTCTGTTCGGAGATCCCAACCTCAGCTCGGGGGGACTTCGAGTGCCTGCTCGGGTGAGGAATTTCATTCTTGTTTTGCCGGAGAGAGTTGCAACTACCACAGGAGGAGCATCCACTCAGAGAGACAACGCAATCAGGGAGAGGGAGGACGCAGTCTTGAGAGGAGGTGGTTCCGGATTGGGGGTTTGTTGGTGGATTCAGCCGGGGATAGTGGGTAAAGGGCCAGCCCTTCCCTATTCCAGCATTTTGGAGGAGTTGGGGGCCATTATTTGGAGCAGATTATTCAGAGCCAGCATCCCTCCTTGAGGAATAGCGTAGTACCTCAAGGGAGCCATTTTCGGGGGTCAGCCATTTCTGAAAAGCTTTCAAGGCTTTTCTGGGTATTGGGAGTAAAGGCCATTCCCGAAGTTTCAGAATTTTCCGAGGTGGGGAGCAACCCCAAAGATACAGTTCATTCCAGCAGTAGCAGTACCAGCAACTTGGGAGATAATGCAATCCAGAGGGAGCAGCCATTCCGGGTCATTTCCTGAGAATCTTTCTACACTTTCCTAGTGCAAGCTGAGGAGCCATCATTCTGATCACCTTTGTACTCATTTCCATTTCTCAGTATTAATAAAATGGCTCAGCGTTCTCCATATTGTTTGTTTCCCTTATGATTTGTCTATAGTTGTTGTATGTCTTTGTTTATGTGCTTGTATTTCTATTTATTTCCATTTGGGATATTACAGTGGTATTACAGCTCATAGACTTGGCTCAGCCTGTGGAGCATATTATCTATGACACCAGCAGGAAAACCTTACATCACTTACCAGGGAAGAAAGTATAAAGACCAAGAGCGAAGGTTAGAGCTCACTTTCGGGAAAGGAGACAACGTTCTAGTGGTGGACGCAGAGGAAGAGGAACCAATGGCGGAGGAAAGAGATGCCAGGAAGGAGTTTGGGGAACTCCTCAAATCAGTGTAGGATTTGTCGAGGTGGATAGAGGAGATGGGGCAGAGATTCATGGCAGAGTCTAGACAGCGTGAGACCCCAAGGGGTTTTCATGTTGGAGAGGGCTCAGGCACCTCCCATCATTTACAAGAGCACCTCACAGCGCAGCAGATAGCATCGCACACACCCCCCATTCCACGATGCCGACATTTCTTGCCGTAGACATTGGGGCAGAAGCACAACAGGAGCAGAAACTGGCACACATGGGAGATTATTTTGCTAAGTACCAGTCATACAGTCAGGAATTTAGAGATGCCCTCACTTTCCATGATTTTGTTCAGCTCAAGCGGGACAGCAGACTCCGCAACCATCACAGGGGGAACAGGCATTCACATGACGGCGACTTACATTGCACGGTGGGCAGATTCCATCTACCGACATTTGACGGATCATCCAAGTGTTCGGCAAAAGCTTGGGTGGAGTAGTTGGATATATATTTTCAGCTTAATCAAATGGCCGAGCAAGAGGCCATCAAGGTGGCAGCGCTACACCTAGAGGGCGAGGCCCAGGATTGGCGGTTTCATGGGATGGTTACGCTAGGGCACTCGAGAGTGACAGCGTATCCCGAGTTTACGCGGAGATTGGTAGAGCGTTTTGATCGGAGGGATCCAGAGCCTTAAGCAAACTGGGAGGCCGAATACGTACCTCTCCGGGTTTTTGAGACTCTCTGTGATGGTACCTGATTTATCCACAGCTCGGATGATCTATATGTTCATAGATGGATTGGCAGAGCCTCTACGGGGATTAGTCAGATCGACGAGGCCCGCGACACTCCATGATGCAATTGAGAGGACTCGAGATTTGCAGGATGCAATTCCCAGGACTAGAGCTCCTTTTCCCCAGAGATCGGCATTCCAGCCGAAGGGAAAGGATGAGAGGGTTTCACCTGCCAAAGGGAACCAAGGCAGAGGGTTTGGAGATGATGAGGTTAGGAGAGACCTGAAGCGGAGGAGGTTATGCTTCATGTGCCAGAAGCCATGGGCACCAGGACATCGTTGTGCCGCGGGGAAGGCACATTACATCGAGGTCTTCTCCGATAGTAGCGGGGAAGAAGAGGAGTATGAGGAGATGGAGGCTGGAGGCAACAGTACAGCGCAGAGAGGGGATCATTTGCCACCTCCACCACCTGGAGTAGGAGGTGCAACTTTTGCACCTACCAGGGGAGCCCTTGCAGCCTTGCGAGGAGTTCCCAAGTACTTGACACTGCGTGTCCGAGGCACGGTACAAGGGCAGCGTGTGTCGGTGTTGGTAGATAGTGGGGCTACCCACAATTTCATTGATGCCCAACTGGTAGAGCAGAGAGGCATGCAGACGGAGACTTTTGATGGGTTTTCGGTACTGGTTCCAGGGGACCAGACCATGCAGTGTACCAAGTATGTGCCAACCTTGGCAGTGACGATGGGGACGTACAACCTGACAGATCATTTCTTCGAGGTGGACATTCCGGACACCAACGTGATACTTGGGGTACAGTGGCTTATCACACTAGGGAAGGTCACCACTGACTGGGAGACCTTGGAGATGGAGTCGACGGACAAGAAGACTGGGAGGCATGAGAAGATTCGAGGTATGCACACCTATCCCCCACAAACAGTTTCAGCACACCGAATGGAGGCAGATTTTCGAAAGGGAGATATAGAGTGGCAGTGGAGTTGCGTGTGTCGGAGGCAGGATCTACAGGGCAGGCCGTACACCCAAATGTACAGTCCATTCTCGACAGGTATGCTACAGTATTTGGGGAGATACCACCAAGGCAGCCACCAGATCGAGGGTTTGAGCACACGATTGAGCTGGAGCAGGGCATCCAGGCTGTTATCACTACACCCTATAGGCTTCCCAAAGCCTAACGGGATGAGATTGAGAGGGCTATCCATGAGCTCCTAGCTCTTGGACACATCCATCCTAGCACTAACCCCTTTTCTTCTTCAGTAGTACTTGTGAAGAAGAAGGACGGCACGTTGAGGATGTGCATTGATTACAGGGCCCTGAACAAGAAGACCATGAAGAACCGGTACCCCATACCATGGATCGATGAGCTGATGGATGCGCTGAGGGGGGCCAAGTTCTTCTCAAAGATTGATTTGAGATCCGGGTACCATCAGATTCGCGTGAGGGAGCAGGACATTCCCAAGACCGCTTTCAGGTGTCATTACGACCATTTTGAGTTTTTGGTGATGCCTTTTGGGCTAACCAATGCCCCGGCCACTTTCCAGTCGTGCATGAATCACATCTTCCGCAATCATTTGAGGAAGTGTGTATTAGTGTTCTTTGACGACATTTTGATTAACAACAGGACATGGGAGGAGCACCTCCTACATATAGAGGTTGTATTGCGCATTTTGGAAGAGTAGCAATTTTATGCTAAGCTCTCAAAATGTGAGTTTGGGCTGACAGAGATGCTCTACTTGGGGCACATCATTGGGGTGGACGGAGTGTGGGTCCACGAGGAGAAGATCAAGGCCATCAGGGATTGGCTAGAGCCGAAGAACGTGACAGAACTTCGGGGATTTGTAGGGATCTGCACCTACTATCGGAAGTTCATCAAGGGATTTTCCCAGCTTGTTGCATCCCTTACAGACCTTACCAAAAAGGGGGCATTCAGTTGGAAGGATACAGCGCAGAGGGCTTTTGACAGGCTCAACAAGGTGATGAGCAGTTGTCAAGTGTTAGCATTGCCAGATTTTACACAGCCCTTTGTCTTGGAGTGTGATGCATCGAGGGAGGGGATCGATGCAGTTCTAATGCAGGGAGGCCACCACATAGCTTTCGAGAGCCGGAAGCTATTGCCACATGAGAAGTTGTATGCTATATACGACAAGGAGATGTTGGCCATCATGCATGCTTTGGCCAAGTTTCGGCAGTACCTGGTAGGGAACAGATTCAGGGTGAGTACGGATCACAATAGCCTCTGATTCTTTTTACAGCAGAAACAGTTGCAGGAGAGGCAGCAGAAGTGGGTCAGCAAGATCCAGGCTTATGATTTTGACATCGAGTATGTCAAGGGGAAGAACAACGTTGTGGCAGATGCACTTTCCCGCAGACCGACAGCGTTGTCCTTGATGAGTTTGGACACGGACTGGAGGGCTCAACTGCTGGTAGAGTACTCCAAGGACTGTTTTGCTTGTGAGATTTTGGATGGACAAGTGACAGATGACAGGTACAAAGTGATGGACGAGGTGATATATTACAGGGACAGGATCTTCTTGACTGAGGGTTCCCAGCTCAAGAAGAAGATATTACACGCCTCGCATGATTCTCCATTATCAGGTCACCAGGGGTTTACCAAAACCTATAGGGCCATCAGAAAGAGGTTCTCCTGGAAGGGCCTCAAGGAGGACGTCCTCCAACATGTCAGGGAGTGCGAGGTTTGTTAGCGTAACAAGGGGGAGATGAACCATTCGGCAGGATTATTGCAGCCTCTTCCCATACTTGAGGGTAAATGGGAGAGTATTGCGATGGACTTCATTACAGGGTTGCCCATGGTACAGGGCAAGGATTGCATATTTGTAGTTGTAGATCGGCTGACTAAATATGCTCATTTTTTCACCATATCGGCACATTACACTGCAGCACAGGTAGCAGAGTTGTTCTTCAGGGACGTTTTCAGGTTGCATGGTCTCCCAAAGACCATTGTCAGTGACAGGGACAGCCGCTTCATGGGAGGATTTTGGCAGGAGCTTTTCTGTTTGGTGGGCACTGAGGTGACACCGAGTACTAGTTACCACCCCCAGACGAATGGACACACCGAGATAGTGAACAAGTGGCTGGAGGGCTACTTGCGTAACTATGTCAACAGCCAGAAGAAGGCATGGTTGAGATGGTTGCACTTGGGGGAGTACTGCTACAACAACACGCATCATATGTCCATTGGTATGTCTCCGTTTTATCCATTGTATGGATATCATACTTTTTCTTTTGCTGACATGATGTTTGGTGCTTTCAAGGCTCCTAGAGCCAAGGATTGGATCCAAGAGAGTTGGGATATACTCCGAGCTCTCAAGGATAACATGGCTACAACACAGAACGAGCAGAAGTTGTACGCCAGCAGGGGACGAGTTAAGAGGTAGTTTGAGGTAGAGGAATTGGTCTACCTATGCTTGCAGCCATATCAGCAGTCCACGCTGAAGCAGAAGGGGGCTAAAAGGCTCAAGCCTCGCATCTATGGACCATACAGGGTGATACGCAGAGTGGGATAGGTTGCATATGAGTTGGAGCTACCCAAGGGTAGCAAGATTCACAACGTTTTTCACGTGTCATGCCTGAAGAAGGCACTGGGGCAGCAGGTGATTGCAACAGAGGAGATTCCGCCCACAGATGATGAGGGGCACTTGGCGCTACAGCCGGAGGCCATTATTGACACTAGGGAGAGGCAGCTACGGAGCAGGACAGTCAAGGAGTACCTAGTGAGATGGAGGAATTTACCGAATGAGGATGCCACCTGAGAGAGTGAGAAGATTCTGCAGCATCCATCATTGCAGTTGCTTGAGGACAAGCAACGTTTTGCCGGGGGAGACTGTAATATTCCCAATTAGCAATAGCTAATTGGAAATATTAATTTTGACTATTTCGCCTTTATAGAGTTAAAATATAAATAAAGTGGATAAAGAGGGACACTTCGCTCACACTTAGGATAAAAAGTATTTCCTAAAGTCACTTAAGAGACATGTTTATTTGGCAACGTGGGGCCTAGTGGTCAAGTGGCAGCACAGAAAAAGGAGCAGCATAGACAGCGTGGGGCCAAGCCAACACAGAGTGAGTTGGACAGCGTGGGCCAAGGGGGACAGCGCAGAGATTGGTGGGGCCTAGGTGAAGGAAAGGCTCACCAAGCATAAAAGGAGGAAGGGTCTCATCATTCTCATTCATTCTGATTATGCATCTTTGAGAATTGTCTTCTGACATTGAGCACACTTGCTGTTTAGCAAAGTCTACAAGTACTGTTCAGTACACCGGGTGTCTCCATTTGGAGATCCCAACCTCAGCCCCGGGGGACTTCGAGTGCCTACTCGGGTGAGGAGTTTCATCCTTGTTTTGCCGGAGAGAGTTGCAGCTACCACAGGAGGAGCATCCACTCAGAGAGACTGCGCAGTTAGTGAGAGGGAGGACACAGTCATGAGAGGAGGTGGTTCCGGATTAGGGGTTTGTTGGTGGATTCAGCCTGGGATAGTGGGTAAGGGGCCAGCCCTTCCCTATTCCAGCGTTTTAGAGGAGTTAGGAGCCATTATTTGGAGCAGATTATTCAGAGCTAGCGTCCCTCCTTGAGGAATAGCGTAGTACCTCAAGGGAGCCATTTTCGGGGGTCGACCATTTCTGAAAAGCTTTCAAGGCTTTTCTAGGTATTGGGAGTAGAGGCCATTCCCGAAGTTTCAGAATTTTACGAGGTGGGGAGCAGCGCCAAAGATACAGTTCATTCCAGCATTAGCAGCAGCACAGTAGCAATACTAGCAGCTTGGGAGATAACGCAGTCCAGAGGGAGCAGCCATTCTGGGTCATTTCCTGAGAGTCTTTCTATGCTTGCCTAGTGCAAGCCGAGGTGCCATCATTATGATCACCTCTGTACTCATTTCCATTTCTCAGTAATAATAAAATGGCTCAGCATTCTCGATATTGTTTGTTTCCCTTATGATTTGTCTATAGTTGCTATATGTCTTTGTTTATGTGCTTGTATTGTTGTTTATTTCCATTTGGGATATTACAAATAGCTTTGGTTCAAAATATTATTTCTGTATTAAGGGGGAGGTATTGTAGTATTAACACTCAAATAATAGGAGTCAAGACTCAAAATTTTAAGTTTCAATTGTGTGTGAAAACTGAAAAGGCTCATGTGTAGGTTAAGTAACCAACTGAGGTTAATAAAATGGCATTAAAATGAAGTGATGTTGATTGGAACAATTAGGTATCCCAACTACGTAATGTATGAGTAAAAGTGTTCTACCTAATTGCAACAATGACTCCATTTAATAAAAGATTATATACCACAACTCTTGCTCATTGGTGCATATTCTTATTTTAGTTGAAAATGACATTGTACAACCTAAGGAATTGTGCTGAGGCATGTTACTATGAAAAACTAGATTTAAAGAGCAGGAGATAGATACATAAGACTTCCAATGGAATTGCAATTATTCCACTCATTTCCTATATGCCTTGTCAATCTTATTTAGCATCATTTATTTTAACCCCTAATTCATAGTTCTCAAGTATATTTCAGTTATTTGTAACTGAAACATCCCTGACTAATAGCTATTCGCTCAATTATTAAGCTACTAGTTGCTCATGAGCCAATTAGACTGGACCCTGGTCATCAACGTCAGAAGTTGAATACAAATCTGTCTATCAACATCAATCCCTGTTAGAAATAAGATTCACAATTTATTGGTCTAGAATGGATCATACATGGAAACAATGCTATAGGAAAGGAGGCCTAATAGCAAAACTCACCTGTGAAGGAAAAGCAAATAATTAATCTTGTAAGCATCTCCTAGAAAGGAGAGAATGTAAAACCACCAAAAAGAGTACATGACCGAAGATGGAAACAATTGAATTGAGGGAAATTAAACAAATGTAGAAAAATAAAGATCAATCCACACCAAAGTCAAATTTGATCACATAATCGTGATAAATCACAAGCTCCAAAAGAAAGAATCTGTGACATGTAAGAGATTGTACACTGTGCGAAACAAAGACAGACTGGAAAAGCACAAAACCATACCGACTAGAAGTTGGCCCATCAAAATTGAAGATTCCCACAATGTCCATTGGAGGGGGCCTTAAACTGCAATAAGAATTGCAAACAGATCCATTTCCTGTCATATAAAACACTAATAACTGTGAGTGGAACACTGAAATATACATTTTGTAAACAGACACCAAAAGCAACAATGCAATTTGTGTTAAAATTCCAACTCCTTCAAACCAAAAGCTATCCATTCCAAGATAATTGGAACAAAACTAATAAGTTATACCACTAAAACAAAAATTATTAGCAAATAACAATCTCTAACAATCTGTGTAGTGAACAAAAATTAGGAGACTGGTCCATGTTTATTGGTCCATGTTGGGGCATTTTCTTTCTTAATATTTGAGTCAACAAATTTATGTCTATTACCATCCGTGTATACAAAAGGGACAACATAATTAATACATCCAAGAACCTTTGAAGTTGTACCTTTCCATTCAAATGCAAGGAACACTTGGATGTGTTCCAAGACATAGGGTTGGAGAATGATTATTCCATAAAAATTTGAAGTCCTAAAAAATTAATCTACGAAACTTCAATTAGCATTTGATCAAATTTATCAAGGAGCACCAATCCATGACCATATAAAAGATCATAGAACTTCTCCAAATGTTCTATGTGCTCTCCCCAATTCTTTCTTAAAACTAATATATCATCAACAAAAATAGATAAAAACTTTATACAAGGTCTGAAGATATCATCCATTATTTTCTGCTATTCACTACGAACCAATGTTGCAGGAAACGTCCCCCCCCCCAGCTCCAACCCCCGAAACGCGGTGCGTACGGAACCATACGAGATCCACCCTCGAAACGCGTTTCGGAAAAAAATTGATGCTTCCTGGTTTTTTGGAACCGTACAAACGGATCCACGTTTTTGTACGGCGGATCCCTGTACAGAAGCGTCGCACTTCCTGTACGGATCCGTATGGATCGCCAGCGATTCCGTACAGCACCGTATGGATCCGACTAGCGCAGCAAAAAAAAATGACTTTAAAGTAAAAGTGACATTCTCCTTTATTTTTCATTTTCATCCTTTTACTTAAATTTTTAACATTACCATGAAATGACTCGGGATGTTTGAGAGTGGTTCCAACCTGATTGGACTTCATATGTAGAAAATAGAATTTCACATCCTATTCAAAATTCAGCAGACTTAACAGTTTTCAAGAATTCAGGATCAATGGTACGGTGGCATTTCATTAGATTATATCATGTATGAGGGTATGTGATTAGCATTTAATCAAGAGCACCAAGCCCTATATGTACCCTAGTGTTGGTGGTTTTAATTGTTGAACTCTTTTGTCATGTCGTTAGCAAAAAGTTACATTTGAATCAACTCAAAATCATCGATCAAGCATATTAAGTTCTTTCTACCATATTTTAAGGCTTACATTAGGTAGTTTGATCAATTTTGGGCAATTTTGACTAATGTCCCTAGATAATCGAGGTAGAGGCAAAGGCTAGACAAGAGGAGAAGAATCTAGATTATAGATGCTTGATGCTCAAATAATTAATCATTAATGTACAATGGATGTCATATCTATCTTGATTTATGTACAAATATGCATGCTTCCATATCTTCTACAATTAATTTGGTGTTTTGGATGTTTTTTAATATAAATGCAAAAAAATAAAATTACAAATATATATATATATATATAGTAGACACTTCCAAGACGCTTCGCTTCCTAGATTTTTTGGAAATGACGCTTCCGCGTCCAAAAAACGTCCCCGCTTTGTGCAACGTTGCTAGGAACATTCTCCAAACTGAATGGCCTAACAGTCCATTTATATTGCCCCACAGGCACAACAAAATTTGTCTTGTACTTGTCTTTAGGCTTGATAGCAATTTCCCAAAACCCGAACTTCTAATCAAATTTGAAAAACATATGGCATCCCTTCATTCTACTGATTAAATCATCTTACTGGGAAGAAGATGTTGAATATCCTTAAGGAATATATTGAAAGGACAGTAATCAACTACCAATCTTTTCTTCCCTCTCCTTTGTTCAAAATGGTTTTTGACATGGAAGCCTATGCATCCCCAGTTTGGTTTTAACAAAACAATGAATCCTTCAACCAAAAGGTCATCTATCTCTTTTTAGCATTCTGCCAAATCATCAGCCTTCATTCCTTTATGATTTTCCTTTCTAGGATTTGAATAAGGAACTTCAAGCAAACTGACTGCATGTATTTCTCTTTCACATAAAGCATTTGATTTTTTTAAACAACAATTTCTTACAATCTTTTCCTTAATAAGACTCAATTCTTCTTCATACCTATATTTTTCTTCTATGATTTGTGGAATTCTTTATTAAACCTTTTTGGTTGATATAGCTCAAATAGGTTTTCTATCCTCAGGTGGTGTCAGTGAGACTAGGAACAAAAGAGCAAAAATATATCTCCAAGCCCATGCTATTATTTTGAATGGAAATGTTTTAATTAAATTAGTTAATCAATTTTAATTATTTTCCTAAGTTTAAACTTAAGAAAATAGATTAATTAATTAGTAATAACTGAGAAATGGTTGATTTTCCTCTAGAGACTTCTAGTAAAGTTTCTAAGTGATTTTAGCCATCGATTAGATCATTTTACATCTAGATTTTGGTCGTTGATTTCTCAACAAGAGATTATAAAGGAAATTGGTGGGCAGATTTGGAGATCATGATGATCATTCTGTGAGGATTGACACCAGTGAGAGTTTCAGTAGCAGTTGAAGCAATGAATATTTCTAGGGTTTCTTTTCATCTGTATTCTTCTAGTTTTCAAAATTCAGAGGAGGAATTCTCCCAATGTTTTTCTACAGACAGGGAGGTTGAGTTCTTGAGGCAGTGAGGCTTCCAAGAGAGTTTGAGCTTTCTCTAAGAGAGCCCAACATTCCTTCTGGAGGCTAAGATTGCCAGAAGGGTCGTATGAGTTGCTAGAATAGTTGAGAGGCTAATTATGTCAAGGGCGTGAACATCAGAGAGCCAGAGGAATCACATGTGTGACATCATACAGGTCGTATTTGCTAGAAGCGATCGTGTCAAGTTGTAGAGGGAGGTCGTGAGCCTTCCAGAGGTTAGATCTGTTGGAAATAACAAGGAAGGGAATGAATCAGTGTTTCACTATAATTAATTAATTTTTAACCCTCATAACAGTAATTAACATTAGCTCAGATCAAACATAAACAATTAACAACACCATTCATCAATGCACAACATCAAAGACAGTAGTAAGTACACACGAGATTAGCCATTGAATGCTTCTTGATATAGGTCTTCAAAATTTTACATCAACAGGAAGCTCCAACTTACAAGATTCTCCATCTACAACTAGAAGGAGGCTCCAAATTCCCGATTTATCAGCCCCAACTAAAAGGACGCTCCAATACCCTACTTTTCCAACTCCAACTAAAAGGACACTCCAATGCCCTGGTTTTATCAGCTCCGACTGAAAGGATGCTCCAACACCCTATTTTATCAGCTCCGACTAAAAAGATGCTTCAACACCCTAATTTTTTCAACTCTAACTAAAAGCATGTTCCAACTACCAACACCTTGCACAGGCTCCAACTTGGCCTAGCACCATCCTACAGCCTGAAGTGTTCTCAGGCTCCAACCTGAAGAAGACTCCAATCTCTGCCATGCACCACCCGACCACCCTTCTCAACAAGCGGACAATGTTTCACGATTTTCAAATTGGATCCACCTCTGCTCCTTAATATAAATTGAAACAAAAAAACCAGTCAGCTCTGTCAATCTAGCACAAGGACGATAGCAGCAACACCAACTCTCTCTTCACAAGGATTAAACCCTAGCTAATCAATCCAATAGTACTCAACAATCTAGCGGCATCGCATCAAATTTTTCTCTAGTATTAATGAGAGAACCTCTGCTTCTGCTCAAAAGATCAGACCCTAGTAGCATAAAATATGCTCCTACTCAACGTCAATACCAAACCCTAGGTGGACAATATAGTAGCACCCAACGTTCTCTACTCAGTAACTCTGTCTTCTCAACAATACTTTGTGTTCTTCAATTACATTGGATTGTCAACAATACTTTGCATTCTTCAATTACATTGGATTGTCAACAATACTCCCTACTCATCAATCACATTAAGCTATAAAACCCTAACAGGAATATGCATACATCAGTGAAAATTTCTGAATCTAAACCAGAAACCCTACTGCAGTAAATCTGATTTACTTCTCCTACTTGTTTTCTTTTAGTTAGCAAGTTAATTTCTGAAAAATTCAGGAAAACATTAAAGTAAATATATTGCAGCCTACACAATTATACAGACCAAGTGCTGAAAAATAAGTAAAGCACACGGACAAAGGACAGATATTTCGGACAAATGTCCCCGAAAAAACCCAATGCGGGAAAACCGGTGGAGCAGTTCTAAGAGTTTTATTATTAAGTAGATTTTTGAATACAAACTAGGGTGCCAAATCTGGCTCACCCAACAGAGAAAATCCTCAGCAGAAGTACCTCTATCTAGAGACAGATATTTTGGTTGATCCAACAACTGGATGAAGAAACCCCAAAGGTGACTACGCAATCCTTAGTGCTGCTAAGCGATGGCTACAGTAAGCTAGATTGTGTCACCTCTATGGTGTTGATCTGCCTCTCTACTATTGTATTCTCGGCCTTGGATGCAAATCCCGCTGCCAAACTGCCCCTCACTTCACTGAATTACTCAGATTTGATCTTCATCCAATCACTGCTCCATCAAAAGAATTCGATCACCAAACTCTATGTATATCCTCCAACTGACCCGAAGCCTTCATTTAATACTTTTCCAATTAACGAATCAACAGTCATGATCTAATCTCTAATCGACAACTAGGATTAGAAAAGACTTGATCCTCGTCACTTAGAATATTCTCACCCACATGTTAAATTAATTCACTTTAATTATTTAATATCCCTATGTTAGACTTATGGTCCCCATTAATATAATTAATTATTTGAATAACTTAAGCTCCGGGTGGAATTTCTCCAAACGATTTCTGGGTCTTGGAGATCTCATTTGTTCTAGCCCCTCCACAAAGTTTCGGAGCTAGAGCACATCTGATGCTACCCAAAAATCAACACTCCCTCTAAGCGAGGAATGTGCTCTAGCAATACTTTACACTAGAAGCATCACCCTGATACACGGCATCGGTCCTTTGCACTGTTAATGCTCGGTTGCTGCCCCTCATCAACTACGTTGCTGCCTTCTGTATTGCTGCCCATGTCACGGCCTCATCTGTACTGCAACTCCCTCTCAAATGTTGCATCATGCTGCCCATAGCACTGCCACTACTAACTGTTGCACTGCAACTTAGTTGCTAAGAAGTAAGCAACTAAAAATCCACCAAAAACTTGACATACAAGTCAGTTTGGGTGCACCTCGATACTGAAGCACCCTCTGCTGCTAATCTGCATTGTTCCTATGTGCCTCTGCGATGCTGCTGCTCTGCACTGCGTAAGCATTGCCTTGGCGTTGTTGAAGCCCATCAGCCTTTGCGTTGCTGCTACGATGTTGTTGCCTCTTCTCTGCGCTGCTCCAGTCTTCAGCGTTCTAGCTCTACCAATGCTGCTCCATCATCCCTCACACCAACTGACTTCAGTCATCCTGCTACTGTCATTAAGGTCTCTCGTAGCTTGTATGTAATCCAAGAGTTTGGGAACCTCAAGGATCCTGCCCCCCCACTGTATTTCAAAAGAACTACAGATCAATGTCACCCCACCTCTTCTCCCAAGGCACATGAGCACTCATGGCCACATCATCATCATCTCCATCATTGTCCTTAGCTGCGGCAGCCTTCGAATCAGACTCTTCCTTGCCCTTCTTTTTCATAGGGCATGTTGTGGTAAAATGTCTTAATTCACGACACCTGAAGCATCTGCCCTTTGAAAGGTCTTTATTCTTCTTCCTCTACAGCCCATGTTGTCCCCATAGTATTCAAAACCGGTCGGTTCAAACCAATAACCAGTCAAACCAGCCGGTCAGATGCCCAACCGGGTCAAACCGGCCTGAAAACCCAGTTAAGGAAGGGGTTTGACAAAACTTTCCGGTCTAACCGGTGCTAAGCGGATGGTTTATCAATAAACCAGTCGGTTAGCTGCCACGGCCACAAAAGGGACCCACAGAAGTTGATTTGGCTGGTAATGGGTGGTTTCGGAGGGAAAAGTAGTTGCTTCCCTCCAAAAAGACCCTCCCCAATCCTTTAAAGGCAGGGGTACCCTCTCATTTGTCTTACACATCTCATTTTGAGCTTTTGTGAGTTTGATTGAGAGATTGGAGACTGTAGAGTTTTTGTTGGAGTAGTGGAACAACATAGAGCTTGAGCTAAGTAGTAGCAATCATGCCTCCAAAAGCCAAGGATACTGCATGGGCTCATTGTGATATGATTGATGGAAAAATGATGTTCAAATACTGCCAAAAATCTATTGTAGGTGGGGGTTATTTACAGGTCCAAGCAACACTTGGCTAGGATAGGAGGCCATGTAAATCCATGTGGAGCACCAAATGAAGTAACAGGCATATTAGGGCAGAATACCTTCAGAAGTTTGAGACTCAAGTCACTGAACCAATAGAGCAGTTTGTGACTCAAGCAGTTGCAAAGTTTGGCAGCCGAGACTCAACCAACTGAGTTTGATCATGATGAGAAGTTTCAAGTGATAATGTTGATCACTAATATCATATATGTAGATTTGTAGTAGGCCAATGGCCTCATAGCTTGTAGCATTGTTTTTGGACTTTATGGGCCATTTGGAGCCTCGTTGCACTCGATGCCATTTTGATATATTCACCTTTACATGGTATATAAATGAGCAAACTTTGCATATTTTGTCTCTATTGGCTTGGAATCATGGTTGCAAATCTTAAAAATAGTTTTTCTATCAAAAATGAATTATTTATTGTATCTTTTTAAAAGTCGGTTCATTTAGACCTGACCAGTACCGGTTAGACCGGTTCCGGTCAGAAACCTGGTTCATTAGGTCCATCGGTCTGATCACTGGTTCCGGTTTTTAATACTATGGTTGTCCCTTAGATGCAAGAGTTGCATCTTCCTCCTCCTCCTTCTTGATCTTGATCCCTCCGCTGCTCATGCCCGCCTTGGTCATCCTCCTCATCTCTTCTTGTCAAAGAGCTGCGCACATGTTTTCCCAACTTGGAAGCGTTGCTCTGCCCAAAATGCCTTGGACAAAGTTCTCCCACTCATCGGAAACTGCATTCAGAGCAATCATTACCATAAGACCTTCATAGGTGTGGCCCCCACGGCAGCCAATTGATCATGGATCACCTTTAATCTAATGAGGAAGGGGTCGATCTCTTCTCCCTTCAGCATCTGAAATAGTCGAATTTGATTCTCCAGAAGCATTCTCCTCTGAACAGAAGTCCCCTAATATAATGTGGTCAAGGAAGTCCACATCTCATGTGTTGTGTTCTTCTCAGCAATCATTACCATAAGACCTTCATAGGTGTGGCCCCCACGGCAGCCAATTGATCACGGATCACCTTTAATCTAATGAGGAAGGGGTCGATCTCTTTTCCCTTCAGCATCTGAAATAGTCGAATTTGATTCTCCAGAAGCATTCTCCTCTTAACAGAAGTCCCTTAATACAATGTGGTCAAGGAAGTCCACATCTCATGTGTTGTGTTCTTCTCAGCAATGTGTGGCACCACATGATCCTTGACTCCATCCATGATCAAGCGCTTAGCCTTCACTTGAGCTTCCTCATACTTCTTCAGCGGATCAGCGTCAATAGGAACAGCAACCGTGCTCTCGGCGAAATGCTTGATACGATGCTCATCTAGAACTGATAGGATTCTGGCCTTCCAGATGACAAAGTTGGATGCTCCATCCAACTTGTCTTGATCCCTCATTGCATGTGTGGCCATCTCTCCTCAACAAAAATGTCGAACTGGTTCTCTTCTCCCTCTTCTATTGCTGCCCCAACAAAACTTAGGTATGGGTTTCTTGGCGCTAGAAACCCTCTAAGGAACCACGCTCCCTCTAAAAAATGATTTCCCTCTTGGAAATCCTCTGCCAACTGATGCCGAATCAACCATCTCCGATCACTCTTTGCTGTTGATCAGCACTGGATCTAAACTTCTTGGCGAGAAGTCCTCCAAGGAACTGGTTCCCTCTACTTTGGCACAACCCCACTAGGCATTGTTCTGCACCGACAGAAACAATGCCCCACCAGCAACTCTGAATAAAAATGAACTGCTCTTCCAGCCACGGCAACTGGAAAGACGGAAGCTCAAACCTCTGCATTGGCCCAGCAAACACTGCGATGCCTCTGCTACAGCTACAGTGTCACCCCAGCTGGCTGACGCAGGCTCTGCATGAGCCCCTTTAGTGATTGTGTCACCCTTCCTTGCCTCTTCTTGGATCTGCGTTGTCACTCGGGATAGTTGCCTTCCTGCAACAAAATTTTCTCTTCGTCTCTTCGTTGATGGCTTCAGCTCTACCTGATTTGCAACAGCTCTGATACCATGTGAAATTTTCTGAATCTAAACTAGAAAACCTACTGTAGTAAATATGATTTACTTCTCCTACTTGTTTTCTTTTAATTAACAAATTATTTTCTAAATAATTCAGGAAAGCATTAAAGTTAATACACTGCAGCCTACACAATTATACAGACCAAGTACTGAAAAATAAGTAAAGCACACAGACAAAGGACACAAATTTTTCGGACAAATGTCCCCGGAAAAACCCAATGCGGGAAAACCAGTGCATCAGTCTTGAGGGTTTTATTATTAAGCAGATTTCTGAATACAAACTAGGGTGCCAAATCTAGCTCACCCAACATAGAAAATCCTCAGCAGAAGTACCTCTATCTGGAGACAAATATTTTGGTTAATCCAGCAACTAGATGAAGAAACCCCAAAGGTGACTGTGCAGTCCCCAGTGTTGTTGAGCGATGGCTACAGCAAGCTAGACTGCATCACCTCTCCTAGTGGCTATGTCACCTTCTCCGTGAGCCTTCCCAACTCAGAAATTGATCTGCCCCATAGAAACCCCAACGCAGCTCTACGAGTGACTGCATCACCCTCTCTGGCTCGGCGTCCACTGTGCGTGAGCCCTGCTAGCTGTGCGTCACCCCTCCTGGGTCTGCGTTGCCTCTCTAGTGTTGATTTTCCTCTCTACTATTGTATTCTCGACCTTGGATGCAAATGCCGCAGCCGAACTGCCCATCACTACACTGAATTACTCAGATCTTATCTTCGTCTAAGCAATCCTCCATCAGAAGAATTCAATCACAAAATTCAGTCTTTGTGTGTATCCTCCAACTGACCCCAAGCCTTCCTTTAATACTTTTCCAGTTGATGAATCAATGGTCGTGATCTAATCTCTAGTCGACGACTAAGATTAGAAAAGACTTGATCCTCGTCACTTAGAACATTCTCACCCACATGTCAAATTAATTCACTTTAAATATTTAATTTCCCTAAGTTAGACTTAGGGTCCCCATTAAAATAATTAATTATTTGAATAACTTAAGCTCCCAGTGGAATTTCTCCAAAAGATTTCTGGGGCTTGGAGATCTAATGTGTTCTATCCCCTCCACAAAGTTTCGGAGCTAGAGCACATCCGATGCTACCCAAAAATCAACAACATCAACATAAACTTTGTCCACAAACCATGCATCTCACTGTCATCTCTACACATACTCAGACTTGGCTACTGTAGACTTATCCAAACAATATATGGTTGCTTCATAAAAGCTCCATTCTTGAAACAGCAGCAGTACAAATAAACATCTGTAGGAAATATATTATGTGAAAATTCCTTGAAATGCAGCAACTGGAAATCATTCTTCTAACTGGTTAATTATTAAGCAGTTTATTTGCTACAGCAAACAACGAATAATTCACACTGCAATTCTTCACAACTAAAAATTACGCTGCATAAACAAAATGTGTGGAACTAAGAAATATAGAGCAATCACACACACAAATTGACATCATTACCTTTTGACAATTGTCCCCAGAAAAACCCAATGTGGGAAAATTAGTGCAACGGATGAGGATTTTATTATTATGCAACAACAGAAATTTTGAGTACAATAAAATGGATGCCAAACTAGCAATACATTTTTGAGAGAAATACTAGCAAAATCAATTGAGAAAATTTATCCTCCTCCACAAGCAATCTCGACTCAGTCTAGCCAATCGAACTGGCGAACTCAGACCCTCTGCGCAGCTTCTGTGCCACCCCTGCAAAGTCACTCACACGCTCAGCACAATCCTACCATGAATCTGCCTCTGACTGACTGTTGCTACTCTGGAAAGAATCCTCCGACCCTCTACACAATTATCTTGGACTCCAACAACTGAATACTCCTCCTGCTCATTTAAATCGAACTACCCTCTTGAGGCTATTGCGTAGCCTCCTAGAGAAATAATATGGCCTCCTCTCTTGACTCTTCCAGAACTGGAAACTCCTCCAAAAATCTGCTACTTTGTCCCTCTACCACCTGTTACTCGATCACTGGATCAATCTCACTGTTGAATCACTTGCTACTAGAAAATCGAACCGTCTTGTACATCTCCATGCTACCATCTGCAGCATACTTGATCTTATAGATCCATCGAGATCCCATACTGACCTGTCCTCAACCCTCGACACTACCTCCTAAACATCATTGGTCACAATAGAACTATACTCTTCTACCATGGCATCTATCCACGCCTAATGTTGTGCAACCTCCAAATAGCTGGAAGGTTCTTCAACATGTGCCACCAATGCTTGGTACATGTGTGGTTGTCTACGATCTCTCTTATTCTTCCTAGGATCTCCAATAAACTCCTCTACATCTCTCAATGTCTAACAAACTTCCCTGCTAGTTTGGCCACTAGTGGTGATAGGCTCAACAAGCTCCTCATCCTGCCTTTGTTGCTCCATCTGTTGTGAGCTCACTACATCTCCTGCACTTGAGGATATTCTGGTACTGGTAACAGTACTAAATCCCTGTGATTGTCCTTGTGGTTGTTGTCCCTATGGCTGGACCAATGGAGCTTCTGTTGGTTGATTCTGATCAACTGCAGGCATCTTGATGTAAAACACAACTTCCTCCTCGTAAGGTCCCTCCTAGTCTCATCATCCAACTGTCCTCTCCCTGGAGCTGCTCTCTGCGTTGGTTGTGGTCTAGTGTCACCCCCTTTCTGAGGGCAGGGTATGCGTGATGGAAAAGGTGGGCGGGTCTTGGGGATGGCCCTCGGCAAATCCCTTGTACAAGTCACAAACTTTAATAAAGTGGAGGGTCTCCATGACGTCACCACACGCAATGGCTCCATCAATCCCTCTACAAATATGTACACCCTCCTAGCATCCGAAAAATCAGGCACCATGACTAAAACTCGCAGGAACTCCGAAATATAATGCCCACAATCTCTTGTCTGCCTGAGTTAGGTCAGCTCCCTAAAGTGAGCCTCTAGATCCTCGCGATCAAAACGCTCTACTACTCTCCACGCGAAGTCCTCATAGGCAGTCACGATGGCATGCCCCAAAGTAGACAAGCCATGAAACCACCAATCGTGTGCCTCTCCCTCTAAATGCAAAGTGGCCATTTTAATGGCCTCCATCTCTGTCATCATGTTGAGCTAGAAATATGTATCCAGCTTCTCCACCCAAGCACGAGTTGTGCATTTGGCAGTGCCACCATAAGTGGGGAAGAACATCCTCCCAATGGAACGTTGTAACTCATAGCTTTGTGTGCCTTGACCTCCATAGCTTCTTCCGCTCTTATTCTACTTGAGCTGGTAATAATCTCTAAAAGATAGTGTTGCTCTGAATTCTTCTCCCATGGACTGTCATATTCTGAAATAATCTCCTTCATCAGCTCCCACGTGTTGCTCGGGTGCTAAGGGTAGGAAAGAAGGTAGCGTAGCTCTAGTTGCCCCACCCCACTAGAGGATGGCGGCTGCACAGTAGGTACAGGTTGATCATACTGGTGAGAGGCTCTGAAAGTCTCTCCAAAAAGAAAATCTCGGTGAGTGATTTTCTCCTAGTTCTGCATCTTGATCTCATTTAGCATTTATTTTTGCCCCTTTGCCAAATCATTTATGGCTTTCAAAAGACTGTCAAAGACCATTGCTTCCTTTCCCTTAGGCTCTCCCATGTCCTCTACTAACACCTCCTTCTCATGATCCTCAGTGTCTGGAGTGATCTCCAACTCCCTCTCTTTGCTTCGATACATTTTCTTTCTGTGGGTAATACATTATCTATCCTCATTTCTCATATGAGAGTCCTCCCACGGCTAAGCCAAGATCTAAGCTTCTATACCGCTGTAATGTTCCACAATAGGAAAAATAGTGCCATAGAAAATAATAAATTTTGCACCATAGAAATTTTAACAATGCAGTAAATACCCAGAACAATCAAATTCATGGAAGCAGCTCAGCCATTTTATTATATAAATGGGCAAGAGTACAAATATATACAAGAAATGCACCTAGAATTTCCTTTTAGGCAAGCGACACAAAACCTAGGTAAGACAATGATAAACCAAAAACTGCCCAGCTAAGCCTCCGCGATGTCCCAGCAATTTTTCACTAGCTGCAGCAATGGAATGACTGAAAACCCCACCTTCGGTGCTCAGGAAATTCTGAAAAATTACTCTCGGACTCCTCAATCTCTCCCGACCAAAACCCAAAAAAGGTTTGGCCTCGTCACGACCGTCCAAAATTAACCTCCAACAGGCCCTACGCTCCCCAATGACTGCTGAAGTACGCCGTCTGCAAAATCACCAGCAAAATACTCCACAATACTCCAAAAATGCAACAAACAACTCCGCCAGCACTTTCCCTATTTCTCCCAGCAAACATCAACCCAAATAACCGAGACATTGCCTCCCACATGTGCCAAGCTTCTTTGCTTTGCGCTGGCCCAGTGACTGTAAAAATGGCTCCTGAAAATAGCTATCACTTCCAGCCTCCAAACTCACCCTTCAACTTAGCAAACTACTAAGCCTTCTCCTCCAAAATTCTCCCGACAATAGATCCCTGGAATAGAGCTGCAATAGCTACACAAGAAACGCTACTACGTCCTCAAAAAATACACATTGTTGGGGTAAACTGAATGTAAATATTGAAGATAACTCGATGAAACTCCCACGGATGAAAATGGATGAACCAATCTAGGGTGGCACTCAAAGTTCCCCGAAGAATGGGTGAGTCCTCCGCTTGGAAAACTTGTGCTAAACAGCAAGTGACCTGGCTAAGCAACTCGAGCGACAGAGATAAAATCGATAAGCCAAGAATGCCAAATGAAGTGAGCTTCCTTCCTTTTATAACCTTTGTGGAGCCTTTTTCCCACCTTTTTCCTCCATCGTGGGTCCCTCACCAAGCCTACGTTATTCCCACTCATACTTTTCGAACCAATTACTTAGGGAGTGCGTAATTCATGTGTGGGTGGTCCCCATACATCACCAACAAAATAACAAAACATAAAGTTAACTAACCTATAACTCCTAAGTCTTCAATGAAAATCAAATGGACCCCAACTTCACTAAAATTGGCCCCCAACACAGAAATAAATCCTGGACCAAAATAATTAGGAAGGGACATTACAGAGGAGCCACACGTGTGACGTTGTACAGGCCATATTTTGTGGAGAGGTCATGTCAGGCTGCATAGGGACGTCGTGAGCCTTTGGGGGGTTAGATCGACTTGTGAAGGTGAAGAAATATTTTGTTGGAGAGTTTTGGGGCTTGGCAAGCAGTATTGTAATATTTATCAATTACAAAATTAGTTGAAGATTAATAGAACTCTCAGATCTAAAGAACTGGTTTTCCCTTCGAGGTTTTTTCAAGGACGTTTTATCCAAAAAAATTGTGTCCATTTTGTGATTGGTTTTCTATCAAAGTTTCCACAGTTTATTTTTTGTGAATATTGCAATCGCATTTTATTCAATATTTGCAGTATATTAAATGTGCTCAGAATTAAATACATTGGATAATTACCGGTTGATTGCAATAAGCGATATTTTTATCGATTTTTCACAACCCTTGCTTGAAAGCTTCCTTTTGTGGGAAGGGAAACAAGGTGTCCGTTGATCTGCAGAATATTCTTCTCATCATAAATAGTTTATGGAATATGTGCACTTAAATACTCATTTCCAATGAGAAGATCTATTCCTTGTTCTTCAAATGGAATTAAATTAATTGGGGATGCACTTCCTGGGAATCTGATCAAAACAGTATTTGTTTGCAACAAAGAACTTTTCTACTTCTTGCAGGAAAAAATGATCATACTAGTGCTCAGAATCCATTCATCTTAGGGAAAGCAATTTGATTTTGTTAAAATTACTGAAGCAACAATACCAATCAGAGCATCTAAATAATAGGGCTTTATTAGTTTAAACTAAAATTCACATCATAGAAATGCCTGCTTTGATTCTTATCCTGATGTGACTAAAGGTTCAATCACTCTGATATGTTCCTCTAACTCCGGCATATCGTCATACTGAAGATCATTTTTTCTCTCAAATCCTTCTCTTGCTTTTCCAGGAACCAATCAGTTCACGAAGAGATTCAGATTCTCTTTCTCTCTTCAATTCTTCTTCATGTTTATGAATTCTCTGAAACTCTTCATCATCAGAGTTAGTAGCAAATCATTGATTTGCAATTTCTGATTCTTCAATCATGCTTTCCTTCTACAAATTTCTTACTGCAATTCTATCTTTCTTTTTTAAAGAACAAGTATTTAATTTAATTTGTGAATAGGAGGTGGATGAAGAAGCAAGTAAAGACTGGTAAGGAGGGTCTTTCCTAGAAACCTTAGGATGACTACTAGAAGCAAAACTATTATAATTTCTAGGAAGAACAAGATGACTAGCAGAATGTACATCTTTGGAAAAATATTTACAGACAACAAAATGTTCACCTATCGTCTGTGGGAACATTGGTAAACTTTTTGGTCAGATGAATGGCTTGGATGAAGTAGAAGTTCTGTGGGTGATTCATTAGAGAGAAGTGACTTGTTGCGCGGAATAAATTTCTTTTGGACATGGATAGAGTTTTTGAAACCTACCATGGGAGAATGGTCCTTGCAGACTCATGCAAAGATGCTAACTATGATTTTAATCTTTCTTCCATTGGATGTTGGAAAGATTTATTCAAACATACTAACTAATGGGTATGGACAAAAAAGGATGAAGAACACAAATAACATGGCTGACAATTTTCCATACAATAAGGAAACTCTTGGTTCAAATGTTTGCCAGATGGATAGATTTGATGCATAGGGTCTACCTAAGTAGGATTCCTTGAGTTAAGAACTGACCATACCATCAGTTACACTATGCAACACCTTGCGAATTGCACGACTACAAATCACAGCAAGACCTTCTTCTCCATAGTCAATTCACATTCAAATTTGCTATTGATCTTAGAGGAGTTTGATCAGCATCTACTTCACAAAAATTAGATGAACTACCTTCTTTTAAAACCTTTGCAAGGCTTTCTAAATAAGCTTTTAGTTACAGGGAAATATACTCTAAACTCCACCACACTTCTCTTTTCACGAAGGAAAACACACACACACACACATATATATATCAATGTTTTGAAAATCGCGATCGGGATTAAATCAGCGAGTGGAAAAAATCGGAAAAAATCGTAAAAATCGGGAAAAAATCGGCACATACAAAAATATTCATTTTTTTTCAATTTTTTTAATATCTAAAGCACCCACAACATAAAATAAATGCATTGACACATAAATATGAAAAAAAAACTAATATATAAGACGTGTAATATCATGTCCAGTGCTACATCACACATAATAGTGAATCATGTCCTGAATACTAAGTCCTGAGTCTCAACTCAACCTCAAAATATCAACAAAAAATATAATAATGTATCTCATATCATGAGTCATAATGTTATTGTAATATCCCAAAATGGATTCTTCAGCAGACCATGCCCTTATAAGCAAAATTATCTCAATCCTCCAAGGGATTGGCTGAAATGCACAATATGAAAAAAATGTCGGAGTTGCTGGGCAGCTACTGCAACTCCAAACTGAAACCACATAGAGAAGGCTGAAGATGATGAGCAACTGAAGTAGACCTCCTCCAATAGATCTCCAAAGTGGAAGGCTGATCCTTACACTTGAGATCTTCCCCTCAAATCAACCGGCAAACCCTCACTGTAGATACACCATGAAAATAACGCAGTAACTGAGAGGGACTGCGCAGTAGGGGCAGAATAACTGTTGGCCTGATGCCAAGATCTGCAAATCAGCACAAATTTCTCCCAATCTGATCCTCCAAAGGAAAGAGAGACTCTCCCTCTGAAAAACAAGAGAAGGAAGTGGTGTCGTAAAGTCACCACGGCAACACCCTACAACACAGTATTACGCTGCTGCAGCAATAACGCTGTCCTGGAGGATGATGCTAAGAAAATAACCTTGCCCGAGCAGGCACTCGAAGTCCCCCGGGGCTAAGGGTGAGATCTCCGCACGAAAACACTCAGTGCACTAAACAGTGCAGCAGACGGGCTAAACAGCCAGCGTGCCAAAGAAAGACAAATGTCTCACTCAATAATCAATAATCCAAGAATCCAAGCATGAATGAAATGAGAAGGCTCCTCCATCTTTTATAGTGTTGGTTTCCCTCCAAAACCTAATGTAGCCTCTCTCTCTCCTCCACATCATCATCCTTATCCACATTCTCATCCTTATCTGCGCAGAAGCTTGGAGAAACTTCTAGAGTGTACATAGGCCCCCTCCTCCATGTGGCGTTGGGTCCCCCCCTTGACTCCCACTTAAGTCACAACGTTGTGTTACTAGGTGGATGTCTTATTTCATTTAAGTGAGTTTAGACCCCCTTTACTCACTTTTTTATTTATTTACAAACTATGGGTGGAAAAATAAACAAAATAGAATATTCCAATTTACTGTCGCAAATTAGGAATATTACAGTCCCCCCCGGCAAAATGTTGCTTGCCCTCAAGCAACTGCCTGAACAAGTCTCCTCCTAGCGGATGCTCTCCACCGATACTGCAAAATATGCCTGGGTCCCAGATGCGCCACTGAATCTTCCCTGTACTCTGCATCATCCTGATATGAAAGGATCTCTCAATGCCAGGATCCCAAACTGACCTCTCATGGTACCAGCCAACCAAAAATCCTCCCGGATCCCATTGCCACCATGGCCAATAATAGCCCAAGTCCCATGGCTCGGACTGCTCACTGCCTCTGGCTATGACTGAAGACCATGACCGCTCTTGTTCTGCATCTATGACTGTGTAAGTTGGCCCATCAACTGTGTACCAACTCATCACCTCTCTCCAATCAACTGCAAGGGTAGAACTGAAGAATCTCCACTCGAGGCATGGAGTCTAAAATGTAATGAGGAACATCTCCCTCATGTGGATCCTCCATCCCCAAGCAATCATCCAAACAAAATGAGCCACCTCCCCACAAGGCAACTCCTGAAAATCTCCTTCCACCTCAAGCTCCAGAAATGAAGGTGGGCTGAAAATCTGAACTTGGCAAGCATCATAGCTTACCCCATGTTGTCCTTCTCTCCACTCATGAGAAGTGTAGAGTGTATGTTGATCCTGGGCTACAAAATCATTGCCCTCCAATGGCAAAGTGAAGAACAATCCTCCAAAGAAGGTTCCTCCAACAATGAAGAACAAGCTAGCCCCAAACAATCCATCCATGAAGAATAGGACATGGTCATCATGGATCACCCTAATGAGATGTTTGCTGAAGGTTTTACATGAGGATACATAATGCAAACAATCTCTCACAAGGATACAACGCAGTCTCATCCACTGCATCTTCAGAAAATTATATGGCAAGCAATGTACAAGATCCATCACATCTACTAATGGATAGTAAATGGCTGAATATGACAACAACATAAGACCAAACACTTGCCCATGGTTGTACAATGGATGACTATCAATCTCATGGCCCACCTCAAAAGAGAACACATATGTAGTAGTGGTGGCCATGCCTCCTCCCATGCTCCCATTAGAACATGTAGTGTAGAAAATGTGAGAATTCTTCTCACTCAAAGACACATCCAGCTCATGTGTCTCCCTCATAATCAAGCCTCCCATACAAATCTGATCTATATCAGCAAATGGAGACATGATCAGCAGCAAAATGAAGGAAACGCTGAAGGTTACATGTGATGAAAAGAGGTACCAACAACTTCCCCAACAAGTACAGCGCAATTTTACAAGTTGCTGCTTGATAAGAGTACAAGGCAAAATGTTTATGTTAACCATGCATGTCTTCATATGATACATGATATAGTGCTGCAAATGAACATACATGAGGTGATAAAACATTTTCCCAAAGCCACAAAAGAGATGGTTGCCTCCATCATGTAGATTGGCCCAATAAAACTCATGGAACAATATGACAAGCTTGCCCCCTTGTGAAGCAATGCACTGCATAGGAATGGCAAGAGTGTGCAAATCAATGAATGTATAGACAAACTCCTCACCATATGTTGGAAGTAAGATGGTACATGGATCCATAAATGAGTCCTCCATAGTGTTTTGGCATGCTATGAAGAAGAATGAACCATGTGCTACAAGAAGATAATCCTCCTTATGCTTGGAAATCCAAGTTAAGAAGAATATGCCATAGTGATAAATGTCTCTATCATCATTACCTCCTCTAAGTGCGACAAATATGAAGTGATCCTGGGACCTATGGGTTATAGATCCACCATATCTCTGCTGGGCACACTTCATCCATAAATCTGCTCCAAGGTGACAATGCTGTGAGCTCATGCAAGTAAGCTCCTGTCAATACAAAGCTCTGTTCTTTGACATGCTCCTTGTCAAAGACTCCTCTAATAATGCTGCAACAAATATGGAATACCTCCCAAGATGGAAGTGCTTCCCAATGATCATCAAAGACCAAGGAGATAGTGCCATCTCCTCCTCCTGCAACATCATACGAAGTGTGAGAGCAAATCTGCCCTTGCTCTCCTAGAAACAAACCAAGCAACAAGACATTGTGTTGCCTCCCCATACCTCCATCATACCAATCATGTGATGAAGACACAATGAATGATATGAGTATCATATCAACACCATGCATCCATACTCTATGTTGCTCAATGATGCAAGTATCCCGCCATCTTTCCTTCATCCTCCGACTCTTAGGAAGAGTGTTTGCCAAGTGATGGTCAAACTCTTTCAAGAGTAACCAGCGCAGCCAAGCCTCCTGCTGCCCGGTATCATAGATCTGCAAGTACAAGTGATGGCCAAACTCCCTCAAGAGTAACCAGCGCAGCCAAGCCTCCTGCTGCTTGGTATCACAGATCTGCAAGTAGCCTCCTAACTCCTTGCTCATCATCCCCATCCACTCAATCACTTGTGGATGCCTCCTTCTTCTCCTCATCCTGGTACTCCTCCCATGAGGGCTACCATCCTCCCAAATCAAATTATTGATTTTGCACTTCATGGGATTTTGAAATATAAACTTCTCAAGGATCAATGAGACCCTATCAAGAATCAAATAGGTGGTAGGCAAAAACCTCCCATCATGATGTGTATGGCTCAAGGGATGTCCAACACAAGCATGAGAGATGTTATCCATACTAAGATGTCCTCCATCTTCTATCTGCTCTAGTGAGAAGGGAAGAAAATCATTGCATTCCATGGTGTGTCGAAGTGCATCTCCAACGAGATCTCTCCTTGATACCTCCCTTTCATCCATAGTCTTCCAAAACCAATGAGGTCTTGGATCTGAAAGTAGAAGTTCCTCTTTGAGCTGAGAAGAGCTCATCGAGAAAGTGTCATCTTGAAGGGAGAAAAGGTTTCTTACTCCAAGATGTCTACCATCAACCTTCAAGTCTTCAAACCCCAATCTCCAATGTGATGTACAATCCAACAATGGCTCATGAGAATGAGTGTTTGATTCCTTCTTGAGTAGATCTCCACATTGATCAGAAGAATTTGCTGCAACAATGGAATGTGGAAATCTTTTCATGCCTTGATGTGCATTTGGAACTTCTTGTAGGGCTACAAGAGTCCCATCCTCAAAAGTGTTGGTTGCCCCAACTGTTGATGCATGTGGCTGCTCCTCCATGAGTGTGACAGCGTTTTCACAAGCCTCCTCAAGAGGTGATGTGATCTCTTCTTCTCGATTAGAATTGGAGGCGCATGGTACTTCCTCTTCTTTTTCTTCAACCTTCTTGACCTCCTCAACAGTGGATGCATCTTTTCTGGATCTGAAAAAGAATAAACTCTCCTTTTTCACCGTTCCGGCCTTCTTAGGCTTATATTCACAGGGACTAGTGGATCCCTCATGCATGGGAAGAGGTGATCTCCCAGTAGTACGCTACAAATCTGAACTCTGCATGCTAGAAACTCCTCTGTTACCATAGTACCTTCCTCCTTCATCCAGTCTGAGCTCACAGTAATCTTTGAAAGGCAAAGCTGCTTTGAAGTCTTCCCCCATGGACTTCCATTCTCGGAGATAATCTCCAAAGGGTACATGACCACGCTGATGTGAGATCCTCATATTTTACATAGATAGTTAGCTCCACAGGCTGAGCCAGAATTATGCTCTGATACCACTGTAGTATCCCAAAATGGATTCTTCAGCAGACCATGCCCTTATAAGAAAAATTATCTCAATCCTCCAAGGGATTGGCTGAAATGCACAATATGAAAAAAATGTCGGAGTTGCTGGGCAGCTACTGCAACTCCAAACTGAAACCAAATAGAGAAGGCTGAAGATGATGAGCAACTGAAGTAGACCTCCTCCAATAGATCTCCAAAGTGGAAGGCTGATCCTTACACTTGAGATCTTCCCCTCAAATCAACCGGCAAACCCTCACTGTAGATACACCATGAAAATAACGCAGTAATTGAGAGGGGCTGCGCAGTAGGGGCAGAATAACTGTTGGCCTGATGCCAAGATCTGCAAATCAGCTCCAATATCTCTCAATCTGATCCTCCAAAGGAAAGAGAGACTCTCCCTCTGAAAAACAAGAGAAGGAGGTGGTGTCGTAAAGTCACCACGGCAACACCCTACAACACAGTATTACGCTGCTGCAGCAATAACGTTGTCCTGGAGGATGATGCTAAGAAAATAACCTTGCCCGAGCAGGCACTCGAAGCCCCCCGGGGCTAAGGGTGAGATCTCCACATGGAGACACTCGGTGCACTAAACAGTGCAGCAGACGGGCTAAACAGCCAGCGTGCCAAAGAAAGACAAATGTCTCACTCAATAATCAATAATCCAAGAATCCAAGCATGAATGAAATGAGGACGCTCCTCCATCTTTTTTAGTGTTGGTTTCCCTCCAAAACCTAATGTAGCCTCTCTCTCTCCTCCACATCATCATCCTTATCCACATTCTCATCCTTATCTGCGCAGAAGCTTGGAGAAACTTCTAGAGTGTACATAGGCCCCCTCCTCCATGTGGTGTTGGGCCCCCCCTTGACTCCCACTTAAGTCACAACGTTGTGCTACTAGGTGGATGTCTTATTTCATTTAAGTGAGTTTAGACACCCCTTTACTCACTTTTTTATTTATTTAAAAACTATGGGTGGAAAAATAAACAAAATAGAATATTCCAATTTGCTGTCGCAAATTAGGAATATTACAGTTATATACAAAGGAATGCACCAAATAACCTATACTACTAATTTCCTCTGCCCCTCTTGCGAGAAAATGTAACAGCTTTCCCTCTAGACGTAGAAGCTGGCGGGGCTGGCAATGGACTCTGTTGTGCTCCAGATCCTGAAGCACCAGGAGCTAAAGGAGGCAGACCACGTCCTCTACCGGTAGCAGGGGTAGGTGGTGTCACCTCCTCCTCATGAAACTCATCATTGATTCATCGTTACTAGAAATGGGATCATCAACAAGAGATACATAAACATCATATAGCTCAAAGTCTTCAGACTTGGATTGCTCAACCTTATAACATGATAGAAATTGAAAAAGTTTAACATGCCTAACCAATGATTTTGGTTTGAGTGAAGGGTTCATCTCCTCAACCTTAAAATGCGGTAGAAAAAGATTAACATGCCTAACCAATTGTTTTCCTTTGAGTGAAGGGTACATTCTTGTTAAGGCCACAGTAGGGGAGTTCAACAATCAATACCACCAACATCAACAAAGTTCAACAATCAATGCCACCAACATCAAAGTTCTTAAAGGACTTCATACTCTTGATCAAATGCCAATCTCATACCCTTACACATAATAGAATCAAATGGAAACAATGCAAATCCCCAAACCATGAAACCCTGAAAACCATTAAGTCTGCTGAATTTTGAGTGAAATCTAAAATTCTAGTTTCTCCATATGAAATCCAATGAGGTCGAAACCACTCTTAAACATCCTGAGTCATTTCATGGTAATGTTAAAAATTTAAGTAAAAGGATGAAAATTTATTTTTCATTTTCATCCTTTTACTTTAAGAATTTAACATTACCATTAACTGCCAACAGGGTGTGTCAGGAAAATGAGAGGGCTGCAAAAATGACAAAAAAGAAAAACGATTTTTGAACTTATAGGGTTGCTGTTTGATGGGCCCACGATTTTTACCAAAAAAATAGCGATTTTTTCCCGATTAGCGATTTTTTCAAAAAATCGTGCAAAACATCGTCGATTTAATCATTTTGTTGAAAAAATCGTGATTTTTTCAAAACATCGCGATTTAATCGCGATGTTCAAACCATTCAACACACACACACATGGCCTTAACATTGTTACTAAGCCAATTAATTGATATTTTAAAGGATTTTTTTTAATTCATTTTTTCATAGATGGGTGTGCTTCTTTTGTCACTAGCAACTCACTGTGACAACCACAACTCGTCTACCACTGGCAACTCACTCAAATGGATACAATTTCCTGCCACTAGTGACTTTTGTCCTTTTGACAAAAGAAAAACCACTCGTCAACACATATATCCTACCACTAGTTTCCAATACAGTTTTAGCAAATAAGATGGCTACAGTGTGCAAGGGAGGTTGTGTCTAAGGTTTGACACTAAGTTGCACTGAAACGGATACGGGGTTTGAAACGAATACGGCAAATTTTCAAAAAATCATGATACGATATGGCAAGGAAACGGCATATATATATATATATATATATTACCATGTAATCAAAAATGCTACAGCCATTTTTCTTTCGAGTCCAACTCCTTCAAAGAACGCGTCATGCATGGAAAATGATATCTATCTTCCTTGCATGGCAATTAAAAGGCCAATGGGATCATTGGGATATTTCGTCAAGACCTATTTGAACATTTCAATCTTCTCAACATCAGCTTGGTCTCTTGACTATATGCAAGCAAAAGATTGGCTAGAGAAGATTTGTTATATTGGGGGGATTTATGAAATCAAGAGCAAAATCAATGACAATTAACAAAACCTTAACCAAACTCAAAATATAATCGCTCAAAGAGATCTCTTTATGAAGACATTCATCAAACTCTTTTGTTTGCATTTTTTAGCATCTATCTGTTTCTTAGTAAGAATCCTTGATAAATATTATGGAGTGTCATTGTTTATAAAGATTTAGAAGAGACGTTATGAGACTGTGTTTATAATGAGTTTATTTGCAAATCTGATTTCATCATTTTTATTATTTATTTATGGCTATACAAATTTTCATGCTTTTTAACATTTTAAGGGTGGATTCTGATCACGATTTTTGTGCATCTATTCCCAGAAATGGATCCAAAAAAATTTAAATCTCTTGGAAACATATCCAATTCCAAAATCAAAGTTTCCAATTTTTTGAAATGGCACAAAAACGTTTTTACAGCATTTCCAACAAGAATCATATCTGTTTCCGTATCGGAAATGGGGATCTGCGTTTCCGACAAATTCTTCAGCAATTTCCGGTAACTTAGGTTTGATAACACATGAGATCAGAAGTGTTTGCAAACAATGCAATCTAAGGTGCAACGACATCTACAAGGTAGTTGTCACTTAGACATTCTATTTTTAAGCTTGATTGTGTAAACTAACATTTTTTTATTTGGTTTTCAGATAGTACTTAGTGCACACTGACTAACCCTTATTTGGGAGCTGAACACAGAATGACGTTTCTCTTTTATTTTTAATGCCAATTATCTATAGTTGCAAACTGTGCTTCCACAATAGAAAAAAGAAGTCCTTTGTTTTTGAAGCACTATAAACTGCAAAATGTAAATTTTCTTTGTTTATTATTCCTTGTATGCTTCTGGCAGATAAATAATAATAGATGAGACAAGCCTTACAACTCCCAACACTCAATTGCTAATTAATCTTGTTTCACCCGATTGCTTGAGTAGTATTCTCCTCAGCATCGTGCAGCAGTGATATGTTTCAACTTTCACCATATTCATCCTCTCCTCATTCATGTGCACAGTATGATGGTGAGTTGATGATGGCATAGTACTAGGCTGCTTTGGGAAGCAATGCAAATATGTAGGAGAGGTAGAGGGCACACAGATGCTTCTGGCATGCATGAGCCAGCATTAGTCTATTTCATGTATTAATTGTCATTCCAAACTTAACTGTCTTTGTTACAGAATTAGCAATTGTTGTTTCTAGCTTCAATTCAGTTCAGTTCTAAAGTTAAAATAGGATGCATGCACACTAGAACTTCTAGACTTATAGATGTTACCTCTAAAATGTGCACTTCAAAAGATAAGTCCATTAACCAAGCACAAGCCCTAGGGCAACTTAAGGGCACCCTCCACTGTCACCTCAGTGATCATCCTGCTCACTTTAGCTAGGCTCTCCTCCAGCACAAAGGGGAATTCCCTAGGATTGCTCAATCAGCCCTTATACCTAAAGACAATTTCCAGATTTTGCAAAACAGAAATTTACAGTCTTCAATAACAGGATTTCTAATAAACAAGCACCTTGACCAAAGAGCTTGGGTTCAAGAGTTGCATGAACTGATTGAAACTCACTACAATAACAAAAAACCCAGCAAAACCCACAAATCTGTTGTATTTTACAGGTTACAACCTATGAAATCGGATTCGTTCCTCAGCCCTTTCGTGTCCCGAATCAGTTGAAACGAACACGACTCGGTGGGACACGTGTCCTCCGGTCGTGTCCGATCGTGTCCCATCAGGACACCATCGTGTCCCGATTGTGTCCCATCAGGACACCATGTGTCCTGATTTTGGGACACTTGTCCGACTTTTATGAGTGCTACGCGGCCCATAAATGGTCGTTTTGGCCCATTTCAACTTCATATTTAACTCTCTCTTGATGTGGATTTGTTGTGGGTGTGTGGGAGCGAAGAACAAATGGCAGTAGGGAAGGGGAAAAGGAAGGGGAAGAATGTCTCTATTTTTTTGCATTTTTATGACAGCAGTTTGCATGTGCATTTTTTTTTTCAAATTTGTGCATTTTTTCTTTATTCTTTTACATCATTCATGGCTCAATCAAGGGTAGTAGGGAAGTGACAAAGGAAGGGGAAGAATGTCCCCATTGGAGATGCCTCTCCTGTTCCAATTTCATCAAGGTCTGCAAGTGTTCCCTCTATTGGAAGTTGGGCTGCAACAGCAGCTTCAAATGTTGAGGGAAAACAACAGCCTCAAGATAACAAGAGAGCATATGTCACAAGAGAGCAAGGGCCAGGCAGCAGAGGAGGAGGATGCAGCAGAGGAGAGCAGTGGTGACCATGATGATGACAATGATGCTAATTTTGATGACTCACGAGCTACCTACTCCCTTGAGGCTTGTAGTTGTTTTGTATTTTCTATTTCAATTTGCCATTAGCATTTCTACTACCTATGTAACACATTTCGATTTTGAAGACTTAATGAGAAAACTGCAGTATCTTGTCTTTCTCCTATTGGATCATTGATGAATATGTCACAATTGTATTTGTATGCATAATGTTACTTTGTAAAACTTACATCTAGATGAAGATCTATGTCTGAATCAATGAATTTGTGTCATGAATGAGAATTTGTGTAAGAAATGTCTAATTTTTAATATATATATATATATATATATATATATTAACAAAATAATATATAGCGTGTCCTAACGTGTCCTGTTCCGGGGGATCAACATGTTCGTGTCCGACACTCGAATCCTCATGTCCTTCGTGTCCCGTGTCCCCATGTCGGTGACTTCGGTTACAACACATCTAAATGTTCACATACAGCTACATATTAATGATAAATAGATATAATAACACAGATCTAACTTGCTTGTATTAAATAGATGACATTAGATATGAAAAATGAAGCAACAGGGCAATTTCAGTTGAATAACAGCCCTTGATACATTACATTTTCAAATCTGGTGTTAATCTAGCTGAAGAGGATCAAAGAATCTTTCTTTTCAGGGTTTCCTTCACTATTTATGACCAGAAGAAATAGCCAAATACAATATTCCAACAAAGAAATCTGTGTGAATATGAAAGAATCATCACCTTAACAATTACCGCAAGTGCACTAGGATTATTTTCCATGTTAAAATCTATGTTGCATGGGTTCCCAAACCCAAGGGTGCAATTATCGAACCCAAGAACCGGATTCGGGTACAGGTTCTTCTGAAAGGAACCCTTAAGAACCGGCCCCAACCAGGTTCTTCTACCAAGAACTGGGTTCTTCGTTAAAAAAAATTGGATGCTTTTGACGTTTAGGGTACTTGGAACCCCAAAATTGGGTTCTTTAGGGTTCCTTGTTAAACAATTTTTTAAATAAAAATTTAAATATAAAAAAAATCGTGGAAATTCAAAAAGTGAATATGTAACCCGTAAAACCTAAAATCGCTTCACTCTTCGACGACAACATTCTATTTTTAGATATAAGATTCGGAATCTCCACAGTTTTCATTTTTTGTCGAAGTTTCGAGTCTAAATCAAGACTCATCATCAGGACGAACCTGCTAAGAAGAGAGTAGATTAGGGTAAATAAATAGAGGAAAAAAGGTTTGAAGGGAAAAAAGAGCCGACTAGTTTTTTAATAATTTGTAAAAGGCTAATTAATTTGATTAATTATTTATTGTCCTATGTTAGTTTTATAACCATTTTTATTTCTAATTTGATCTATGAAATTATTATTAAATTACTTATATCCATTTTATGTATATATTTATAATTCTAATTTTGATCTAAGCTCTATAATCTATATTAATTTATTTAAATTTTTTTATGTTATAATTAATAATTAATATTATAATACATATAAATTAAGTGATGGTATTTTTAAGGTTAGATTAATTAAGTTTTTCATTATAATCCAATGGATGTGTCATTATAATGATAGTGAATTTATTAAAAAGTTTTTATTTATTATGGTAGATATTTTCAAGGGATAGGTTTTTTATGTTATAATTAATAATTAAAATTTTAGTAATATATAAATTAGGTGATAGTGTTTTAAGGTTATTAGAAGAAGATTACTTAAGTTTTATGATTTAAACCAAGTGACATTATAATAAGGGTAGGTTTTAGATATTATTAACATAAGGTTTGATAATTTGATTATTAAAAAGTTATCTCTTTATATAGGTAGATGTTTTAAAGGTAGGTTAGTTATTATAAGAAGAGATTTTTAAGATTGTTTTTTATACTTTTTAAATTTATGTTATTTTGAGATTCGATTTTAAGGGTCGTATAGGTTAGTTATTTGAGACAACAACCATTCGGTTTGACTATTGAGACGACGAGCATTCCCTGGTGTGTTTAAGGCATTCGCTAGTGTGTGTGTCGATGACTAGAGGTTCCCAAAGAGACGCAATCCACAGAGATGCAATCCCTACTTGAAGATTCACAGGTAACTCTTGAAGATTCACCGTGCAGCATGAATTAATTCTAATTTCTGTGTGTTCAAACTTCATTGTTTGCATAACAAAATTAGTAAATTAAAATTTAATTCTAAATAGTAAATCGACCCATGATGTCAAAAATGGGAAAGCTTCCTTATGACGAGCATGAGAATCTTGAAGAAAACACAATAAACAGTCTACTGCCATATACTACGATTCCAAACTCTTGGTTTTCTACTGTAATCTCCACATTCTCTCATGGCCAACAACATCACTTGCTTTTCTAATCACTCCTTTAACTATGTTTTTTTTACATTTTTTGCCAGGAATGTAACTTTTGGCCTTCTCTTTCCCTACCAGAGTTTTGGGCGAAATTGGCTTGGGGCCAAATTTACATGTGCAAACTTTTACTTGATATCAAACTAGAAATTTTGAAATTTCAATGTAAATGTTGAATGTTCAATGATGTGCATGTTTAAATCTTTAAATTTTAAATCATAAATATTTTAGTTATATAAATTCACACACACATATATATACCCATGATGAACCCACGCACCCTGTACCAAAAAATGACGCACCCGTCTCCGTCCCCGTTCCCGTCCCCGTCCCCACGTTTCCTGGCAACATAGGTTAGAATCATACCTTATAAGTGAAATGGGGCCTTTCTTTAACAAGTATAGATCCTAACTAACTCAACAATAAGATATTCAAAGAATGTTCTAGAAACTCTTCTGCTTAGAGCACTGGCACGTGGTCCACATTGCCACATGTCACTTCCATAAGCACGATGCTCCATCTCTTTGACTACAACGATCAATAAACACCCTTGGTGATGAACACTCTCTTGATATTGGCTTTGACTATTGAAGATAGATTCCAAATGCCACTTGTCACCCTTCTAACTAGGCTGCTGCTCAAGGTGCTCTTGTGATTCCTTAATATGCACGTCAAGTAGTTAACATAACCCCTTTATATGGAGCAATTTAGGAAGGGTGACAAGTGTGGCATATGTGCCATTCAGTACCTTGAGAAGTGCCTTGGATGCCTTCTTGGGTGGAGCACTCCCCTAGATTAGATACCTTTCACTAATTATAGCATAAAATGACTTAAAAATCCCCTTAGTCTAGGGTGTTCCTCAAAAATGTGCAAGATTCATCTTTCTTGGTCTGGATGAGGCGAATTGTGAAACAAGAAAACTTGTCATGTTGAGCATTCTTGTATTCTTGTGCATTGGATACTAAATTATGCAATGAAAGTTAAAACCCTCAAATACATTCCTTATAAGGTGTGCTTTGAACAGGGTGTGGAAGAGGTCTTGGAACCATCTTTGACCATAACTTCCATGAGATATCCCATAACTCCTCCCTTGAATCACCCACAGATGCCACTTTTTATAGAAGTAGGCTCCATGATCAATAAGTTTCACCCAAAACCCTACTTGGCTCCATGATCCAAAAGCATCACCCAAAACCCTCCTTATATGATGGGCACTCCACCTAAAAAAACGCCTTTGTGTCATGCATCATGTTATCAACACCTGGTACAACATGACCTCCTAGAATCTTGCCCTACGCCAAAGATTGTATAATAATGAATCATGAATCTAAATACATAAATCCCTTGGCCAATGTCTGATGACCTCTAGGTAGTGAGAGATTCCACCAAAATAAGTAAATTTTCCTTGAATTTTGTGAAGGTGTCCAAAATTCATGCTCCAATATGAATAACAGTGTGTAGATAAGTGCCCCAAAAGGTGAGTCTTTGTCACATGTGCAAGATTGACTCCAAAATTGTGAACTTGACCATCAAACACATCAAAGACATGAATACCCTTCAACCATCTTAAACACTCTTCAACCATGTGAAAGAAAAGGTACTAACCTAGGTATGCCCGCAAGACCATATTACGCTTGAACCATATCAAGCTTCCAAAGTTGATGTGTCCTAGTGCAATGTTGCTGAAAAGAATCCCTCTAAAAATGCAAATTCAACTTAAATTTTCAAGGGATAACAAGCTAAGCACATGAGAAGGGATTAAGTTCAGGTTAATGAGCATGCAGATCCCTAGGAGATGGTGCATGCATATATGCATGCAAGAACTCTCGGTAGGCATGCTTATCTAGGACAGCCACACATGCATGATTGGGCACATCATTCTAGGCTGAGTTAGGGTTAGGGTTTCTATCCTAACCTAGGTTCTTCACCACGATGGCCACCTTTATTGTAAACCCTACTATTTTCCTCTTCTACAAGGGAAACATAGGCCCTCATATAATAAAATCCTCTTATAACAATGTTGTTTAGTACAATCAAATGTAAATACAACTTATTGACCAAATGAAGGAAGTTCTTGTACGTCTAGGCACAGACCAGAATTCCCATGCCACCCACAAAAAAAACCATGTGGCATCTTTCCAATAAATATGTCGAGCAAAGAAAAAGGTTCCTCCCGAAGCTGTAAAATGTCTCACCTTGTAGTAAATTTCTATTCGTAAAAACAAATTGTTAATATCCTTTTGCCAAGAGGGAAGACACAGACCATTATTAGACCTCTTTTAGTAAATCTATGCTTAATAACCAAATCTTAAAACTTAAAATAAAATCAGCCAACCAATAACCCTGAGTTTCAAGGATAATGTACTAGAGCCCAAATAGATGAGACTCTTTGAATTCTTTATGAATCTCAAGCTTTCCATGTCAAATGCAACTATTGTTGCCAAGACAACATACACTGCTAAGACCCCAAAAGTTCTGAAGGTAGAAAGCAGAAGTCCATTGACATGACTTCCAAACACATATACAAGAGAAGATGACATCCAATCTATACTAGACCACCTTGATCTTTTGAAACCAGTAAAACATGTTTACATTATCTAACATTGAGTGTAACCCAAAACCAAATACTCTTAATAGACATCTCCATGTCATCTAATTATGCCATTCTCCCATAGGATGTGCAAAAGAGAATTTAATGTATGATCTCAAGAGTAATAACACTAGTGTCAATCTTTATAAAATGTTTAACAAGCAATATAAATTAACCACCCCTAGAGTAGAATTGATAAACCACAATAATGCTTCAATGTCCCTTGTAAGCTTGTTACCTTTTGTTTTAACACTAACTAAATAAATTAGGAAACAGTCCTTGAACAAGGATTGCTAACCCACACTAATGCTTCTATACTCTCTATGAGCTTGTTCTTCAATGCATGTTCTAGATCTAGGTACAAAAGTTCCATTGTAAATGTTATATATTAAAAAGGCTTCACCTGAAATTCATGCAGTTGTCTGCATTCAAAAATTATAGTCTATTTCCTGATCATGGAAAATGTAACTTGATTAGGATACAACAATTACGAATATACAATTCCCCCAAATGGCTGCCTTTGTCGCATGTCTCACTCCATGTCTCTGCTAAGTTAGGCACCATAATCAGTACCAACAGGTTTGCACTGTGTACCATCCATGATTGTGGGGAAGTAACCACGACTTCCCCTACAAGGTGTCCCTTGGTATTATTTAAAGGATAAAAAAAGAATCATGAACATATTCTTCAAAACAGGGAATATAGATCAGCGATAACTATTCATGTTTCATCATGTGGTTGCAATCTTAAAACGTTACTTAATTTCTATTTTGTCGAAGTAAATTCTTTAACTGAACTGAATCAAGAGGTACACCTCCCATGCGTTCTGCCACAGCACCAGTAACAAGGCCTCCAAGCATATCCAGGACCAGAACATCCGCATATGCACTGACATTTGCGACAGAAAGGAGAAGAGACAAAGTATCCATTCGCAAAAACCTGTATATGTGACATGATTAGAAGACTGCTCAAAAATAAAAATGGGACAAATAACAAAAGTGCAATCTCTTATGCCTAGCTAATATCTATAGAAAAATTAAATGAAATTTTAGTTATCACTTAAGCCTATATGCAAATTAAGTAATTGAATATATTGCAACATTTTAAAAATTGAACTTGCTTAAGTAGCCACTCGAGGATAAGTCACATAAAACCAACTTGTCAACCAATGGTATCAAAATATTTCAATTTTTTGAGTTTATATAGCAGACTATTACATCATAAGTATACATCTTTAGTACTATTTAAGACATGTTAGGGATGGAAGTTGTGGGGGTTGTCCTCATCGATCTCGAAGGAAAAGAAGTGACTATGTCTAGGGATTAGGAGTTGCAACAAACAATGAGGCAAAATCGGTTGCTATCTATCAAGGCTTACAAAGACCACAGCCTAAGTCCCCTTCTCTTCTCAGATTTTCACTGACGGGAGGAGTCCCAGTGTCCCTCACTAGTGATAGATATGTCTATGATAAGCTTGCAGTGAGGCAAGGTGGCTCATTCAATGGAAAGGTTCAACGATGTGCGGGCTTTGGGAGAAGCTTGTAAGACTTTCCACAAAAAACCCCTTCAAAAAGGTCCTACATGAAACCTAGGGTTAAGATATTTAGTGATATATAAGCTCATCCAAGGTCAGGGTAAGGAAGAGAAAAGGCTATGAATGATATACTTCAACAAGTACTAAAGCACAAGCCTTGAAGAAATCCCCAAGTTGAAGGATTAGCTTCTAGGGTTCCCACTTGGTGTGAAGGCTAGGGCATCAATTTTATGGAGATTCCACTATCAGAATTCTTTCAAAACATGAGGATGCCTACAAGAGACACTAAGGAAGATTTTTATCCAGACGAAGTTCAAAACGTCCTCCTCCAAAGAATTCCACACCAAGCCCTGTATAGGCCTCCTTATCCTTAAAGGGACAAGGAAAGGAAGGTGAAAAGAAAGATAATCTTTGAATTTAAAGTGATCACCAAGGATTTTAGGATCAACGCCCAAACATTGGGAAGTTATGGAGTCAAGAAAAATCTCAATTTTGGCAACTCGCTCTTCAAAGGAGACCTAAAGAAGCAACTTTGTTGTTCTTGAAGGAGGCAGCTACATGGCAACTTTAGATGTTTATACTTCGATGACACTTATTGGTGAAATTTCAAGGATGCAAATCCGATAAATCCTCTACGAAGATTCATTCATTCAATACCCATAAGTAGCACATGCAAAATTTCCCAATAGCTTCAATGTTTAAACAAAATTTCATCAATTAGGGAACATTTAAAACCATGAGACAATATTCTATGCATTATACATAATTAAAATCAGAAATATAGCATCAAATAGTACTTGCAAGACAATGAAGAATATATCCATCCATCAACATGCCAAAAAGAAGCTCCAATAAAGATGGTGAATTTATCCAAACATCAAAATTCATCCAAGATCTCCAAGAACAATCCACAACTATAGGTCTGGATTCTCTCAGGGAGGCCAAAATCCCAAGTCGTGATGCTTCAAATGAGAGAGAGCCTCTCCTATTTATACAAGACCTAAGAGTTTGAATTTCTAAAGTGCAACCCGCTAAACATAACAAAAGATGTGTAAAACCTTCGTTATAAGCCAACCAAAATAGCTTATGAAATAATTATTATTTTATCTCTCTCTAGCCCACTTAAGGCTAACATCATGCATGTAAGGAGCTCTCCAAGGCAAGCGTTGAGGCCTCTTGTGCTCAAAGTGTGGGAGAGGGCCTCAAAATTGATGATGAAGAGGGGCATGGCCTCCATATGCTGCAAAAACATCTCCAGCACCCCATTTGGGCTATGTGGGCTCCAAATGTGTCTCATGGGTCTCCAAGTGGCTCCTAATCAAGTCAATGCTCAATCAATGAGGGCTAGAAGATGACATATGCCCTCCTTTGTCTCCTTACGAAATACATAACCTCCTTTAGGCCCTAGATCAGCTGCCAAGTGTTGGGTGCGATGTGTAGTCGGTTAGGCAACATGATCCAAGTGGTGGTGTTGAGGCAGCCCATGGTGTGGCAATCAATGCTCTGCATGGCTGGGGGCCCATGGCTCTCAACGCTCACCCTACAAATACCATTATGACTCTCTGGAGGGCTTGGATCCCATATAGGGAGGCCAAGTCCAAGATGAAAACCCACCTAGAATCCTATATAAGGTCCAATGCATCTCCTCACCTTCGTAGTGCAATTGAGTAAATAAGCTTGCTAACCAAGGGCAGAACTGGACACTTCATAGTGCCTTTCCCTTCCAAATTGGGCTTTGAACATGTAGTGGTGTTACCTTCCTTCACAAGAGAGGTTAATGAAGGAACCTATTAGGTGGTTTCAATCTCTCAGTGAATGATAGGTCCATGGTACATCCATCAAATGGCAGGTGTCATGTGAAATAGTGATGAAACACGTTTAGAAATCTAGGGCAACTACAATATATGATTTCTCTTACTTTGATAATTGTTTGAGATGTTCTTTTACTTAACCTGATGTACTTATTATTAGCTTCTTCTTTCACTTGATTATTATTGTATTCTTATCATCAAACAGCTACCAAACTATGAAGATCAATGAGACAAGAGGACACAAAATGTAGGTTGGAAGCCAGGGCCAAAACCTTTCCTCTTGAGAGGAAAACCCATAAGAATTCTTCCCTTCTTATAGAGTCTTCAAATGACGAATTCCAAGACCTAAGACTCTTGACAAAGACCCGTCCAAGTCCACGTCAGCTTCTCCTTTTTTATGAGCTTGTCCTCCACAAAGTCAACCCAAGTCAACCTGCTCCAAACTTCAGATTTTGGCCTCTTCTTTAGAATTTCAGCTTGCTACTTCAACACTGCAATTTCGGTCGGCTTGCAATTCGCACATGTGAGTGGATTGGGGCAGAATTGTGATCCTTTTCTCCTTCGCTTGGATAGATCCTCTTCCCTTGGAAACTCAGCTTGCAAACTTCTATCCTTTGAGCCCCAAACTTCAACTCTTGTGATGATTGTAGCTTTCGGTATTGCTGCAATATAATGATGCCCTAATCCTTTTCGCATGTGTGAGATATTCATCCCCGAAACTCAGTTTTCGATCTTCTTGTTTTTCCTTCTTCGCCCCTAATAGGTCTCTCTCTTCTTCCTTGATCGCACTTTTTTTTTACTTAATTGATATCTCAAAATGAAGTAGAGTGCCTCTTTATATATAGGCTTCTTATGGTAGTCGAACAATCCTTTCATGAGGCTGACTTTTCACTTTGTAGGTCGACTTGTTATAGCTAGGCCAACTTGACTTTCTTTTAACAATATACAAGAATCAAGAGTACATTTCATATTTATGACAACCGGACCTCGTTACCTATTTCAACACTCCCTCTTAACTAGGGAGGTATTCATAATACATACAAGGTACTTGGACATTCTCATACTGAAGAATTCTCATAAGAAGAGTTGGATTGGTAAGCCATCTCATAAGCTATTTATTCAGCTTATATCAGTGCATCTCATCATATCAACCAGCATTGTCACATAGCAAGGCCTTGACTAACAGCTCTATCTCTCCACACTATTAGAGAACAATGCTAGGGAGACAAATGATTTATAGACACCTTCATCACTGTCTCTCAAGGCACATACCCCATCCGAATAACCACAAGGTATGTCCTTCTAGGACCATTCCTGTCTTGGATTAACACATCCTCCAGGAATTTCCTCTTCGACAACTCTTACCTATTGGATGCCCTACTCATCCTCAAAGATTATCGGGATTCAACAGCTTACCCAATCCTCCATTTTTTTTCATAATATGAAGACAAGAATGATGTGTCTATCTCTTCCTCTCAACTAGGGAGGATCTTGTTGATAAATCAATGCTAGTAGAATTAGGGTTTGATTCCTCTTTCTTGATAATTACTTGTGAATTATGTTGGCTTCTTTTACTTATTTATTAGAATATCCTTCATCAAGCGCTTACCAAATTATATCTGTATGAGGATCACAAGAATAAGAGACACAAGATATAGGCACTCGGCCAGGGAAAAACCCCAATGAGGGGAAAACCAAGTCAAACCTCTTCCTTTAGTAGATTCACAAGACAAGACGAGATAATCCAAGACTCTTTGACCTAGACATAGACTTCCTCCAACCACCAAGTCATCCCTTCCTTCCTCTTCAGATGAAGACCTTCCAGCATCAACTTCGACCTAGAACTTTGATCCTGCAACAGTAGAATTTCAACCCTTCGACAACAAAACTCCGACTTGCAGTAAATTTCAGAAGTTCAACCTCCTGCAATTTCCTAGTAACTTCGCACGTGTGAGAGATAGATGGCCCAAATCTTCAATCTTCCCTCTCTCTACAATTCTTCTCTTTCTCCTGCAACTTCACACTTTTCTGCTTCTTCTTGTGTATCGAACGTGAGTGTGTGATATGCTCCAAATCAATCGAACTGCACTTCTATATATAGCCTCTTCTATGGGTCGAATTGCCCTAATGTAGGCCGACTTCATCAAGCAAGGGCCGACTTGGTGTGGAGGTGACAAGTGACTTATTTAACTCAATAATAATTCCTTTTACGTGATACAAAAGCCCAAGAAGGGTCTCATAAAATGGACAATGACTCTAATGACTCCAAATAAAACCTAGAAGTCCTCAATCGGGACTTTGACCTAGAAAATTATGACCCAAGCATGAAACCCAAGCTTTAATAAGTCAGTTCAATAATAATAAAATTTATTTTTCTTTCTTTTGAAAAAAAACATTTCATTATGACTCTAATACAATTATAAAGACTAAACCTAGTTACATTCTTCAACAGATCTACTCATTCCGATAAAAGGAATATACCCACGTTCCCTCTTAACTAGGAACCTTCCCAAGCTCCCTCTTAACTAGGGATTTGTTACCAACAACAACTATCTGCTCTTCGGTGGAGATCATCGTACTATCAGCTGCTTGTAGAGCTCCTTCTTTCGACATCATATCATGAACTTCAACTTCTTTATCATGGAGCCTTCCTCTTCTAGAACCTGTTCGTAGGGCATCTGTCATCTTCTCAATCACTTCCCTTCAACGAAACATAGTATTGAAACAATAGTCGTGTCATCCTTTTCTTTATCAGGAAGTGACCTTCTAGTCCACATATGGCTATCTTTCATACAGCTACCTCTTACAAGTCATCTTTCTTTCAAGATCTTCCATCCAATCTCATGAGTACTAGTTGTAGGTGACTTTCTACAACCCTCTTTCAGTAGCCCTGTTTCAACCCAACAGACGCTTTCTCAAAAATCAAAATGAACATTAAATCAAAGTTACCTCTTTATGATGGCCTTTGGTCGTGACAATAGCTTCTTGCAACATCAACATTTTGAACATGTATGAATCCATCTCCAAGACATTAATTACCAAGGTTCTTTATCAGAGTCTTCAAACCATCTCCATGGAGATGTCATAGGTAATCCTTCTAGTCATCAAATGTTGATCATTTATCTATAGATACATCTTTCACAAACTCTTCTTTCATCTTCTCCACATATTTCTTCCATTGGATCTTCTGTATATAGTTCCTTTTATCATAGGAACCATAGTTACCAACCACCTCATATTCTTCATGAGGTCATTTTATGTTGATTTCATCTTGTCAATATGTAGAAGAGTTCAAGGTTCATTGTATTCATACCCTCAAGTATCATTCACAAGGAAGAGTCCCTTCCTCTTCAGTCATGCTCATGAGATAGAGAATTTAACCATTTTATCTGCAACTATATGATGACATGACTTTATCTATCAAATATGCACATAACTCTTCCTTCTTTTGGTCATCTAGACTTCCTTCTAGCAGATTCCTTTCCTTGCTTGAAGATGAAAGTACTTCAACCAACTTGACACGTTGCACATCTTTGTCATGATACCATCATCCTTCTAAATTGTGAATTCCACACAAGGTGGAATATAGATTATCTGCGAGACACTTGCTTCTTCTAAGTAGAGGTGAAACTTTTAATAAAAATTCCAATGGAGGATTTTAATGATCCTCATTATGAAAATGCTTCTTTCTTATGATGATGAGCTATGATGAATTATCATTTTGTCTTGCTAGATGACTTAATTCAAACTGTTACTTCGATTATCCTTTCTATGCTTCTAATTAAGATGCCATGAGTTGTTTCCCTTCTATCATGTACTATGACTGCTTCAACCATATAGACTCCTACTTCGTCTATCCTTCCATGCCTCTATGATGATATCATCTCAATCTTTGCTATAACAAAATTATATCATATGTGTGATGCCTTCTATCATAACATTTATCTTCTATAAACTTGAGAATAACTAAGTATATGATGTTATCTTAGTCATAGTAGAGGTCTTTCACTTCCTCCTTTGACGACTTCTTTTTTGGTTATTCCACTTCCTTGGTGACATGGGCTTCATTTATTTCCTTTCTCTTCTTGTTGTCCTTCTTGAGTTTGGGACAATTCCTTTTGAAATTCCCATATTCATTACATTCATAGCATTGAATCTTTGACATGTCGATCTTCTTTTGAAATATTTTTCGAGACTTCCCTTTTTTCCTTGCCATAGCAGCATATGCTTGTGTTTGTTCATTTGACCCGACATCGTTCTTCATCTTTAATCTAGTTTCTTCAATCTTGCATAATGACCACAGATCGTTGAAAGGAGTGGTTTCCTTCTTTCCATAGATACTTGATACAAAGTTGCCCCATTCATCAGGTAGTGCATTGAGCACAATGGTGGCCATCTCTCGATCAGACATTATTTATCCTAGTTCTTGTAGTTGGTCCCTTATTTGATACACCCTCATAAGGTATGAAGCTACCCCTACTTCCTTTGATACCTTCATCTTGTATAGTTCGGTTGTTAACAATATTATCTCCCCTGCAGTGCTTACATAGAACAATTATACCAGCTTTTCATAGATCTCTTTTGTTGTCATCAACTTTGCTACATAAGGGATGAGAGAATCCTTGATTGACTCAATAAGGATTCTTTGAGCCCTTATTTCTCCTTTCATGTACTTTGATAGTGCTTGAGATTTCTCTTGAGGATGTTTGATGATTGATCCCGTGACATATTCACTAACTTCAATTTCTATGAGGATCAAATCTATTCTCTTCTTCCATGCAAGGTAATTCGATGACCCAACAAGCTTGTTGTTCTCCTTAGAGAAAGAAGTCACTGTAGATTGAGACATAAAATATAGAATACCTACTTGTCAAGTGAAGATGCTCCTTTGATGATGATATCTTCCACTTGATGCCTTCTTGATGATGTTGACTTTTACTACTCCTTTGATAATTGAAGATGCCTCCATGATGATGATGACTTGATGATTTTCTTCAAGGATGATTGAGATGTGATCCTTTCTTCAATGAGAGGGAGATCACTTTGATTTGATGATGAAGAGTTCTTCTTGCTTCCTTTGATTAAGTATTATCGAATGTGCAAGCTTCCAAGAATGCTTCAACTGTAGAGTCCTTTTGTGAAAAATCCCAAACCGAAATCCTACTACAGCAACTAGAAATTATTCTCCTAATTGTTAATTTAATTTAACAAAAAATTTGTTTTTGCTACGGCAAATACTGAATAAATCACACTGCAATCTACACAAACAAAACTGTGAACGAATAAACGTTGAAAGAAATGCTAGCACACACAACTCGTTGAAAAACCCAACTCGGGAAAATCGGTGCAGCAGCTTAGGGTTTTATTATTAAGCAGTAGTGGAAATCTGAGTATAATCGGATGCCGAAAAACTAGCAATCCTATAGAGAAAAATTCTGGCATAAATCTAGTGAGAAATTTTCCTCACCCCACAGGCAATCTCCTGGCACGGCTTACCTTCAGAAATACGGCCCTCTGACCCTCTGCGCTGCTCTACGTAGTTGCCTGGACATCTAGCCTCAAACTGATCTTTGATGAAGTCGTTTTGCCTTCTACTGACTAGAAAGATTCTTCTCCGGCACTCTGGGACCAATGTTATCAGAACCGAATCGGTTATCGAACCTGAAAACCTCATGGACCGGGAACTGAACCAGAACCAGAAAAAAACCGAGAAAAAAATAAAAATAAAAATAAATAAAAAAATAAAAACGGTTTACCAGAAACACATAAAATATTCATATTTTAAAGAAAAAGCAGATATATTCATGTACATCCATATTAATCATGGCAATTAGTTTCTTGAAGGTGCAAGGAGAGGGAATTGACCCACTTTAAATTTCCATTCAATGAAAACAGATGCATGCATAAGTAATTTCCCTTCAAGCTTTATTTTGTAGGAGTATGCACTTATATTTGGCAAATGGACAAGCACATGGATCAACTTTCAAAACAACGCTTGAAAAAATCCATATGAATGGAGAAGAACTTAGATTCGATAACCACGCATATACATGAAATCTTATAAATGCATTCATACTTGCACAACAATACGAGTTAAACAAAGCTTTGGTATATCATCAAAGAAATAATCAGGACTGGTCAATAACTTGTGAATGTAAAATTCTCCTTCCTTGACTTTTTCTCGCAAACTATCATAGAAACCCTCACACATCACATATAAATCGTTCTTGTCAATCAAGATTTGAAATATCATTGGATGCATAAAGGATTTCAATCGGCATGAGAAACAAATACTCCATCCAAGAAATAAAGGTAGAGGTATCCAAAATCTAGAGGTGAATGGATTCCAACATTTTCCCCAATCAAAGACTTCAAACCTGCATGGTAAGCTAATCAATCCGGTGTAAGAGATTTGTTAGCACGGTTTCCTTATCACTTAACCTTCGACAACCAAAATTTCTTGACAACATTTTGTCAATTCAAGCAGGCAGCTCAAAATAATCAATCTGCTTATAAGAATAATGGACAAGAAATCAGAGACAGAACTATAACAAGATGAGTAATATAAAGGAATAAACATTGGCCTCTCCTTTGGCATTATCTACAAATGAATAAAGGTTTGATGTGTTTGCAACTCAATTTCTCTGAAGGTTTGCAAGCTATTGACATTTTCAACAATTAAAAAACAATTTGCAGTAATTTGAGGCTTCCTTAGGCAAGAAGAGGCACTAAACCCTTGCTTCAGGAGTGAAATTCCTCTGCCAATTCAATGTGCAAATTGATACCATTTGTTTATAGCCATGAAACTGCTATTGTCGCTCATCATAGATGTTCAAAACAGAGAGTTGCAACACAAATTTATGAGAGAAAACACATTGTCAACATAGTAGAATCAAAGTGCATTAATATGGAGTGATGTTTGGTGGTGCTTGCTGGTTGAAAAGGCTTTGAACAATTATGTATCTGCAAGAAAACAACAGAGAAACATTTCCTTCAATGCAAATTTGAAGAGGGAGCTCTTCTGTGTGAAAATTTCTAAATATCTCAAACAGAAACCCTACTGTTAAATTTCTGATTTACTTCTCCTACTAACATTAAGTTATTAATCTGAAAATGTTCAACATTAACATCGCAGTAAACACATTATGGGCCTACACGTAGAGATCTAAACTGAATAACATGCACAATGACAGAGTGACACAAGGATATTCTGGACAACAGTCCCCGGAAAAACCCATTGAGGGAAAACTGGCCTTCTGGTTGCTGAATGGTTTTTATTATTAAGCATAATCTAAGTACAACAAATCTAGGCACCAAACTGGTTAACCCGACAGAGAAATAAATAAACTGCAACTATATGTAATATCCCAAAAGGGAAATAGACAGCAATACAAGCATACAACAATATAGAAAATGCCAGAAATAGAAGATGAAGCAAATACTCATAAAATGCCGGAAATGCTAAGCCATTTTATTAATCTGAGAATATAATGAAATACAATGGATAATCAGAATGATAGCACCTATTCTTGCTCGAGGCAACTGAAGAACTCTCTCAGAAAGATAGGAAATGGTTGCTACAAGAAACTGCGTCCCAGCTACTAGGAAACTGCCATAAAATTGTTGCTGCTGAGATAGACTGAACACTAGGGGTTGCTCCCCTTGCCGGAATGGGATGAAAATCTGCAAATCACCTGTACTCGCCAACCTGGACCAAACCCAGAAACCATAACAAAAATGGACCACCTCCGAAAATCACCAAAGAAACCCTCCTCAAGGAATTACGCTGTCCCTCCAGGCCCAGCGCAGGTGCCAAATGATATATGCTGAAACAGAGCCACAAACTCCTCGAAAAATCTCCTACTGGTAAAGACTGAGCCTCCACACCGGATCTCACTGAAACTCCTGCAGAAAACCCCGCAATAGAACCCCTCCAAATAGAACTGCGTCCTCTCCTCCAAGGACTGCGCAGTCATGAGAGAAGCCCAGCTCTTCCGCCAAACAACCAACCAAATCTCCCGCAAAAGACTGAAGGAAGAACCTTGCCCGAGCAGGCACTCGAAGTCCCCCGGGGCTAAGGGCGAGATCTCCGACCGGAGACACTCAACGCACTAAACAGTGCTGTAGACAGGTTAAACAGCCAGCGTGCTCAAGAAGACAAAATGTCTAACTCCAATATCATCAACAACAAGAATGCCAAAAGAGAAGGCTCTCCCTCCTTTTATAATGCTGGCCTCTCTCCAAAACCCTAAAGTGCTCCCCTTCTCCTCCACGTGCTCTTCCCCAATCTGCGCAGAAGCCCCTAGAGGCTACGTGGGCCTCCTCCTCCACGTGGTGTTGGACCCCATGGCTCCCCCATAAGTTATAACGTTGAGCTACTAGGGAAACACTTTATTTTTCTTAAGTGAGTTAGACCCCTCCTCTCACTTTTATTTATTAATAAACTATAGTCGGCAAAACTATACAAAATCGAATATTCCAATTAGCCGTGGCTAATTAGGAATATTACAGTCTCCCCCGGCAAAACGTTGCTTGTCCTCAAGCAACTGAAGTGATGGATGTTGCAATACCTTCTCATTCTCCCAAGTGGCATCCTCATCCGGCAAATTCTTCCACCTCACCAAGAACTCCCGGACCATCCTGCTCCGCAGCTGCCTCTCCCTGGTATCAATAATAGCCTCTCGCTGCAACACCAGATGCCCCTCATCATCTATGGGTGGTAGCTCATCCGTGACTGTCACCTGTTGTCCCAATGCCTTTTTCAGGCATGATACGTGAAAAATGTTATGAATCTTGCTGCCTTGGGGCAGCTCTAACTCATATGCAACCTGACCAATCCTGCGTATCACCCTGTACGACCCATAAAAAGTGGCCGCCCCCACTTCTTCGCTAAGGACGATCACGATATGGCTGTAATCGTAGGTAGACCAAGTCTCCTACCTCAAACTGTCTCTCCACCCGACCCTTATCAGCATACAGCTTCTGCTGATTCTGCGTTGTGGCCATGTTATCCTTGAGAGCTCGGAGGATGTCCCGACTCTCTTGGATCCAAATCTTGGCTCTCGGAGCCCTGCTAACACCAAACATCACGTCCGCAAAAGATAAAGGATGATACCCATACAAAGCATTGAACGGTGACATACCAATAGTCATGTGATGCGTCGTGTTGTAGCAATACTCTCTTAAATGCAGCCACTTCAGCCATGCTCACTGCTGCCCACTGACATAGTTACGCAAGTAGCCCTCCAGCCACTTGTTAACTATCTCTGTCTGCCTGTCCGTCTGTGGGTGATAACTAGTGCTCGGTGTCAACTCTGTCCCCACTAGCCGGAAAAGCTCCTGCCAGAATCCGCCCATGAAGCATGTCTGTAGATCGATACGGTCTTAGGCATCTGCGCACCTCGAAATTTCCCCCGAAGAATAGCTCGCCACTCGTGCTACCGTGTAGTGCGCACATGGGAAAAGATGCGCATACTTCGTCAGGCCGATCAACGACGACAAAGATGGCCCTTGCCCCGCACCATGGGCAACTCGTGATGAAGTCCATCGATATGCTCTCCCCATTTCCTCTCGAATGGGAAGAGGCCGCAACAAACTTCGCGAGATGGCTCATATGCCTGTTCTCCTCGACAAACTTCTCACCCCTAAATATGCTGGAGTACGTCCCTCTTGAGGCCCTTCCATGAGAACCTCTTCTCTAATGGCCCGTAGGTTTTGGTAAACCCCCGATGGCCATCAATGGAGAATCGGGTGAGAGTATGGAGTATCTTTCAAGCCGAGATCCCCGCCCAAGAAGATCCTGCCCTCGTAGTAGATAATCTTCATCAACAACCCTATACCGCTACCCTCCTGCGTCCGTCCATCCAACACCTCACATGCAAACCTGTCCTTGGAGTACTCCACTAACAGTCGAGCCCTCCAATCTGCATCCAAGCTCATAAGTGATAACGTGGCCGGTCTACGTGAAAGGGCATCTGCCACCACGTTATTCTTGCCTTTGGCGTACTCAATGTCAAAGTCATACGCTTGGATCTTACTGATCCACTTCTGCTGCCTCTCCTGCAGCTGCTTCTACTCCAGAAAGAACCTGAGGCTGTTGTGATCGGATCTCACCCTGAATCTGCTGCCCACTAAATACTGCCGGTATTTGGCCAATGCATGCATAATGGCCAACATCTCCTTGTCGTATATGGAATACAACCTCTCATGCGGAAGGAGCTTCCGGCTCTCAAAAGCTATAGGATGACCACCCTGCATCAAAACTGCGCCAATCCCCTCTCCTGACGCATCGCACTCCAAGACAAATGGCTGCGTGAAATCCGGCAATGCAAGCACGGGGCAGCTACTCATCACCTCCTTGAGCCCATCAAAGGCTCGCTGTGCTGTATCCGACCAACTGAATGCCCCCTTCCTCGTCAAATCTGTGAGGGGTGTAGCAAGCTGTGAGAAACCCTTGACAAACTTCCTGTAGTAAGTGCAAATGCCAATAAATCCTCGAAGCTCAGTCACGTTCCTCGGCTCTGGCCAATCTCTGATGGCCCTGATCTTCTCCTCGTGGACTCTCACTCCGTCCACTCCTATGATATGCCCTAAGTACAACATCTCCGTCAATCCAAACTCACATTTGGAGAGCTTGGCATAGAACTGCTGCTCCTCCAAGATGCGCAATACTGTCTCAATATGTTGGAGATGCTCCTCCCAAGTCCTGCTGTATATGAGTATGTCATCGAAGAAGACCAACACGAACTTCCTCAAATGACCGCGGAAGATATGATTCATGCACGACTGAAAGGTGGCTGGTGCATTGGTCAGCCCAAAAGGCATAACCAGAAACTCAAAGTGCCCATAATGACACCTGAAGGCGGTCTTGGGAATGTCCTGTTCCCTCACGCGAATTTGATGGTACCCAGATCTCAAATCAATCTTTGAGAAGAACCGTGCTCCTCTCAACTCGTCCATCAACTCATCGATCTTGGGGATGGGGTACCTGTTCTTCAGGGTCTTCTTGTTCAGAGCCTTGTAATCAATGCACATCTGCAATGTGTCGTCCTTCTTCTTCACCAACACCACGGAAGAAGCAAAAGGACTCGTGCTCGGCCGAATGTGCCCAAGGGCCAGCAACTCCTGAATAGCTCGCTCAATCTCATCCCGGTAGGCCTTGGGATGCCTGTAAGGTGTGGTGATCACTGCCTGTATACCCTGCTCCAACTCAATGGTATGCTCAAACCCCCGATCCGGTGGCTGCCCTGGCGGAATATCCCCGAACACTATGGCATACCTGTCAAGGATGGTCTGTACCTCTGGGTGCACTGCCTGCCCTGTAGTCACTGCCTCGGATGCCCGCAGCTCTACTGCCCACTCTATGTCTCCCTTACGGAAGGTTGCCTCCATCCGATGTGCCGAAACAGTCTATGGCGGGTATGTGTGTTGCCCCCGTATCTTCTCATGCCTTCCCGTCTTGGGATCATCCCACTCCATCTCTAGGGCCTTCCAATCCGTCGTGACCTTCCCTAGAGTGATAAGCCACTGAACACCCAATATCATGTTGGTGTCCGGAATATCGACCACAAAAAAGTGATCTGTCAATGTATATGTGTCCATCGTCACTGATAACTCGGGAACATATCGAGCACATACCATGGTCTAATCTCCTGGGACCAAAACTGAAAATCCATCAAAGTCCTCAATCTGTATACCTCTCCGCTCAACCATCTGTGCATCGATGAAGTTGTGGGTTGCCCCACTATCAACCAAAACTGAGACTCGCTGACCACGCACTATCCCCCGTACGCACAGCGTCAAGTACTTGGGAACTCCCCGCAATGCGGCTAGAGCTCCTCCAGTAGGTGCAAACGACGCCCCACCTGCTGCTGGTGGTGGAGGTGGTAAGGTATCCTGTACTGCACGACAATCTCCTGCCTCCACATCATCCTCCTCATCCTCTTCCCCGCTGCGCTCGGAGAAGACCTCAATGAAATGTGCTTTCCCAGCAGCACATCTATGTCCTGGTGCCCATGGCTCCTGGCAGGTGAAGCACAACCGCTTCTTCTTCATCTCCCTCCTGGCCTCATAATCAACCTGCACCTGTCCGGGATTCCCCTTGGGAAGCGGCATCCTCGTGTCCTTCCCCTTAGGCTGGAAAGCCTGTCTCTGAGGATAAGGCGTCCGAGTCCGGGGTAAGGCATCCTGTAAGTCTCGGGTCCTGCTGATAGCATCCTGGAGTGTAGCTGGTCTAGTCGACCTGACTAGGCCACGAAGTGGCTCTGCTAATCCCTCCACAAACATGTAGATCATCCGGGTTGCGGATAGATCTGGCACCATCACTGAAACCCTCAAGAAATCTGAAATGTAAGTCTCAAGGCTCCCAGTCTGCTTGAGCCTCGTCAGCTCAACAAAGTGTTGTTCCCGATCCCTTCGGTCAAAACGCTCTATCACCTTCCTGGTAAACTCGGCATATGTCGTCACGGCAGAATGCCCGAGTGTCGTCATCCCATGAAACCACCAGTCCTGGGCCTCACCATCCAAATGTAATGTTGCCACCTTAATGGCCTCTGACTGCGACATCTGATTAAGCTGGAAATAGATGTCCAACTTTTCTACCCAAGACTTTGCCGAACTGTTTGATGAGCCATCAAACGTGGGCAAATGGAATCTGCTAGCTGCACGGTGGTCATCATGATGATGCTTGTGCCCTCTGTGATGATCACGGGGTCTAATGTCACGCTGGAGCTGAACAAAGTCTCTGAATGAGATAAGATCTCTGAACTCCGGCCCGTATGCCCGGTACTCTGCAAGGTAGTCTCCCATGTGGCCCGGTTCGGGCTCCTGCTGTGCTCCTGCCCCTGTGTCCTCTCCTAGGAAGGTAGGCATAGTGGATCGCGTGGGTGCATGCGATGCCATAAGGGGAATAGCCTCACGCTCCGGCATATGGTGGGATGTGCCCGATCCCTCACCAGTCTGAAAACCCCTTGGGGTTTCACGCTACCTAACCTCTATCGTAGCGATCCTCTGCCCCATCGTCTCTATCTGTCTCGACAGATCCTGTACTGTTTTGAGGAGCGTTTCCCTATATCTCCTCGCATCCTCGTCTTCTGCCATAGGACCCTGCTGCTCTGCGTCCACCACAAGCTGCTCCTGCTCTGTATCTGTCACAGGCTGCTCCTGATCTGCATCTGTCACAGGCTGCTCCTGATCTATGTATATCTCGGGCTGCTCCTGATCAGTGTCCACCACTCTGACACAGTCCCCTTCTCCGTAGGTGTTCTCCAACCTACGCTCAATGTCTCTGTATCTCTTACCCCTGTAACAGATGTGGGGTCTATCCCTCGGCCTCATAGACTGCTAGCTCCACAGGCTGAGCCAGATCTATGCTTTGATACCATTGTAATATCCCGAAAGGGAAATAGACAGCAATACAAGCATACAACAATATAGAAAATGCCAGAAATAGAATATGAAGCAAATACTCATAAAATGCCGGAAATGCTAAGCCATTTTATTAATCTGAGAATATAATGAAATACAATGGATAATCAGAATGATAGCACCTATTCTTGCTCGAGGCAAGTGAAGAACTCTCTCAAAAAGATAGGAAATGGCTGCTACAAGAAACTACGTCCCAGCTGCTAGGAAACTGCCGTAAAACTGCTGCTGCTGAGATAGACTGAACACTAGGGGCTGCTCCCCTTGCCGGAATAGGATGAAAATCTGCAAATCACCTGTACTCGCCAACCCGGACCAAACCCAGAAACCATAACAAAAATGGACCACCTCCGAAAATTACCAGAGAAACCCTCCTCAAGGAATTACGCTGTCCCTCCAGGCCCAGCGCAGGTGCCAAATGATATATGCTGAAACCGAGCCACAAACTCCCCGGAAAATCTCCTATTGGTAAAGACTGAGCCTCCACACCGGATCTCACTGAAACTCCTGCAGAAAACCCTGCAATAGAACCCCTCCAAATAGAACTGCGTCCTCTCCTCCAAGGACTGCGCAGTCACAAGAGAAGCCCAGCTCCTCCGCCACACAACCAACCAAATCTCCTGCAAAAGACTGAAGGAAAAACCTTGCCCAAGCAGGCACTCGAAGTCCCCCGGGGCTAAGGGTGAGATCTCCGACCGGAGACACTCAACGCACTAAACAGTGCTGCAGACAGGCTAAACAGCCAGCGTGCTCAAGAAGACAAAATGTCTAACTCCAATATCATCAACAACAAGAATGCCAAATGAGAAGGCTCTCCCTCCTTTTATAATGTTGGCCTCTCTCCAAAACCCTAAAGTGCTCCCCTTCTCCTCCACGTGCTCTTCCCCAATCTGCGCAGAAGCCCCTAGAGGCTACGTGGGCCTCCTCCTCCACGTGGTGTTGGACCCCATGGCTCCCCCATAAGTTATAACGTTGAGCTACTAGGGAAACACTTTATTTTTCTTAAGTGAGTTAGACCCCTCCTCTCACTTTTATTTCTTAATAAACTATAGTCGGCAAAACTATACAAAATCGAATATTCCAATTAGCCGTGGCTAATTAGGAATATTACACTATACCTCTGTTCTAGAGACAGAAAAACTGACTGATTCACACCTGCAAACGGGATTTACAAAACTTAACCCTTTTCAGTCTTCAGAAACCCCAACACTGCTCTAAAGCCCTTTGTGTCAGCTCTGTTAGCCTGCGTCAGCCCCTGCGCTGCTCAAGAAGGGCCTGCGTCACCCCAGACTCAGTTATGTTGCCCCTGCGCTGCCCTAGTTGGCCAACGCCAGTCCTCCTGGGACTGCGTCAGCCTTCTATGGCACTGTGTCAGCCCTCCTGGCCTCCTGTTGCCTCTGCACTGCCTCTATTGGGCTATGGTTGCTTTGCGTAGCTGCTGTTTCCTCTGTGCTGCTCAGTCTGTTGTTGCTTCTTTGCCCTTGTTGCACTCCTAACCTAGGATCAAACCATCCCTCTCGCAAATACTCCCCCTTGCTGCAGCTGAAACACTTCTGAAATTCTTAGCAAACCACACCCTAGAATTCCAGCTTAGTTTCAGTGCTCTGCCAATGTGTGTGTTCTCCAACTGACCCCAAGCCCTCTTCTTTTAGTTTTCTTGTTGAAACATCAACGATCGTGATCTAATCTTGAATCAATGGCTAAGATTAGAAGATGCTTGATCCATGTGACTTAAGTCATTTTCATCACATGTTTAATTTAATTAACTTTAATCTTTTAATTTTCCTAAGTTAGACTTAGGCTCCTTAATTAAAAAGATTAATTAATTAAATATCTCTTAAATAGGATGGAATTTCTTAAATCGCTTTTTGGGTCTTGGAGATCTCATGTACTCTAGTCCCTCCTCAAAGTTTGGGAGCTAGAGCACATCCGATGCTACCCCAACACCCCAAAATCTCAACACTCCCTCTTAGCGAGGAATGTGCTCTAGCATCAATACTTCACCCTGAAGTTCTGAACTGATCTGGTGTGGGTCTATGCACTGATGCTTGGCCTGCTGCCCTTCATCACTGCGCTATTGTTGCTCTCCCGTACAGATGCCCATAACGTTGTCACCGCCATTGCTACATTTGTACTGCTACTCCCTCTCAAATTGCTGCATCGTGTTGCCAACTGTTGCACTACAACTCAATTACTGAGAGTAAGCAACTGATGTACTCCTACCCAATCTTTGACAGACAAGTCTGTTGGGTTGCATCTTCATCACTAAAGCTCCATAAGCTGCTGCCATCTGGAGGCTACTGCAGCTCTGCATTGCGTAAGCAGACCTCCTCTGCGTTGAAGTCCTATACGCTACTACTGCGTTGCGTTGTTGAAGTCACATCAGCCCTTCTGCGCTGCTGCTGCTACATCTACACTGAGTTGCTCCCTCTCAGCATCCAGCTCTGCCTCTGCTCCATCTGTGATCTTCTGCACCCACTGCTCCACTTGTCTCGCTACTGTCTTAAGGCTCTTGTAGCTCGTATGTGATCCAAGAGTTGGGCTACTCAAGGATCTTGTCGTCACTCTGCAGCTGCTCTATAGATCAAGATCGCCCCACTTTCCTGGTTCATGAGCGCTCATGGCTACGTCATCTCTGGAGCCATCATCCGCAACAGCAGCCTTGGAGCTAGAAGCTTCCTTGACCTTTTTCTTTTGAGGACAATTGCTGGAGAAATGTCCTAGTTCGCCACACTAGAAACACTTGATCTTCGACAAATCACGCTTCTTTCTCCCTTGCTGCCTCTTTGATGCCAAGGCTGCATCTTCCTCTGCTTCCTTCTTCACTTTGCTCGAACCAGTGTTGTACTGTCTTTAGGTTATCCAGCAAATTTCCTCTTGTTGGAGGATAGCCCACATGTTGTCCCAATTAGGAAGGTCCACGACTCCGCTCTGCCTAAGAGATTTTGGACAAAAGTTTCCCAGTCCTTTGTGACTGCATTGAGAGCAGTCCTCACCATGACATCGTCATCTACCTTGACCCCCATGCCTTTCAGTTGATCCCGGATTGATTGTAGTCTGGATAGAAAAGGATTGATCTCCTCTCCCTTGGCCATCATGAATAACCTTAGCTGGTTCTCCAGAAGCATCTTCCTCTGGACGGATATTCCTTCATATAGTGTGGTTAGAGCTACCCACATCTCATGAGTCGTTGTCTTCTCGGCTATGTGTGGAACTGCATGATCTTTGACCCCGTCCATAATGAAATGCTTGGCATGTGTCGCTGCTTCTTCGTGCTTCTCCAGGAGTTTCACATCGGTCGATGTAGCTAGGACTTTCTCTGCATGCTCTCTCAAGTCGTATGCCTCCATGACTACCAAGATTCTGGCCTTCCAGATTGCAAAGTTGGACAGGTCGTCCAACCTATCCTGATCACGTAGTCCATGGGGCACCATCTGCTCAGAAAATGTGTCGGAACAAATCCTCCTCTCTATGCTAGAGAAGAGGATCTAGGGTCCTTGGCAAGAAAGGCACCCTCTGCTCCCTCTAACAACTAACTCCCTCATTTGTAAGTCTGCCAATCAAAACGAATCAGCTCTCTTCGATCCTCTGATCGTTCTTCAGACTTCTTTAGCAGGAAATCTTCTGAGAGGTTGTTCTCCTCCCGCTCTTCGTCAACTTAGCTTAGGCTAAATTCTGCACCGACGGAATTTTCACCCCACCAGCAACTGTTGAAAGTATGCAGCTCAGCTTTCAGCACTCTGAACAGCAATCAACTTTTGGACTGCATCACCCTAGCTGGCCTCTGCGTGAGCAGACAGTCTCAGCGCAGCTTCTGCGCTGCCTCTAAGCAATAAGTACGTGAGCCTGCGTGAGTCTGCGTGGAGACTGCATCACCCTTGCCTCTGCTCGGCTCAGCTTCCTTCTATTGTTGTGCTGCCTTCTCTGGTCTGGTTTATCTGCTGCTGTTGTTGCTTTCTGCAATAAGGATTTCTTCAGCCGTCTTGCTGGAGATCCAGCTAGATTTGCAATCGCTCTCATACCATGTGAAAATTTCTGAATATCTCAAAGAGAAACCTACTGTTAAATTTTTTATTTACTTCTCCTACTGACATTAAGTTATTAATCTGAAAATTTTCAACACTAACATCGTAGTAAACACATTAACAGCCTACAGATACAAATCTAAACTGAATAACATGCACAATGACAAAGTGACACACAAAGAATTTCTAGACAACTGTCCCCGGAAAAACCCAATGCGAGAAAACCGGTCTTCTGTTTGCTAGAGGGTTTTTATTATTAAGTAGAATCTAAGTACAACAAATCTGGGCACCAAACTGGTTAACCCGACAAAGAAATAAATAAACTACAGCTATACCTCTGTTCTGGAGACAGAAAAACTGACTGATTCACAACCTCAAATGGGATTTACAAAACTCAGCCCTTTTCAGTCTTCAGAAACCCAGTGCTGCTCTAAAGCCCTTTGCGTCAGCTCTGCTAGCCTACGTCAGCCCCTACGTTGCTCAGGAAGGGCCCCCGTCACCCTAGACTGGGTTACGATGCCCCTGCGTTACCCTGGCGGGCCAGCGTCAGTCCTCCTGGGACTGCGTCAACTTTCTATGGCACTGCGTCAGCCCTCCAGGCCTCCTGCTGCCTCTGCACTGCCTCTGTTGAGCTATGGCTGCTCTGCGTCGCTGCTGCTTACTTTGCACTGCACAGTCTGTTGCTTCTTTGCCATTGTTGCACTCTTGGCCTGGGATCAAACCATCCCTCTCGCCAATACTGCCCCTCGCTGCAGTTGAAACACTTCTGAAATTCTTAGCAAACCATGCCTAGAATTCCATCTTAGCTTCAGTGATCTTCCACTGTGTGTGTTCTCCAACTAACCCCAAGCCCTCTTCTTCTACTTTTCTCGTTGAAACATCAACGGTCGTGATCTAATCTTGAATCAACAGCTAAGATTATAAGATGCTTGATCCATGTGACTCAAGTCATTTTCATCACATGTTTAATTTAATTAACTTTAATCTTTTAATTTTCCTAAGTTAGACTTAGGCTCCTTAATTAAAAAGATTAATTAATTAAATATCTCTTAAACAAAGTGGAATTTCTTAAATTTCTTTCTAGGTCTTGGAGATCTCATGTACTCTAGTCCCTCCTCAAAGTTTGGGAGCTAGAGCACATCCGATGCTACCCCAACACCCCAAAATCTCAGCATTCTGGGGTGAAAATGTGAAAGAATGAAGGAAGAGGCTTCCTTTTACCTTTTATCATGTTGTAACTCAAATTTCCAAAGCAGTAATTAAGTGTTACAAAAGGACAAAATAGCAGACACACATGGCATTTCGAATAGCTGAGTTGGGGCGCTTAAGTGAGAATATTGATGGATTTGGAGGCTTGGAGGTCTTTGAATCTTAGCTATTTACTCTTTCACCGGTCAAATTGTAATATCCCTCTTGAATATGTACCCAATTTTGAAAAAAAAATTGGATGTTTTAATAAACCCCTTGTATGAAACCTCTTATAAAATTATTTGAATATAAAACAAACAGAGAATTCAGAGACACGTTAGGTAAGAAAAAAAATTAAAAACTGTATTTTTATGCCTTGACCGCGCAGCCGTGGGCCCATGCAGAAATGGTGGAACCAATCACCGGACCGGTTCGGTATTGAACCGGTCATTTTCGGTTTAGAGGGCCGGTTTAGACCAGTTTTGCCTCCAAACCAGTCAGATCGACCGGTTTTTCATAACTGGTTCAGTAATGATAACACTGTCTAGGACTCCTTCCTGACCTCTGGAACTGAAAACGTCTCTCCTTCTCAGCAAATCAATTTTGCCTCTAGAGACCACTGCGCTGCCCCAGTGTAATATTCCTTCTTTTGGTGTCACTTATGACAGGGTTAGGATGGACTTCCAAAGTTGGGAGCAGACAGGTCACAGGTACAGCTTGGTGTCATCAGCAGGCCCAGGGGCTTTTTAGAGGAGTTTTGACGAGTTTCTATGAGGACAGTGGCATTCGCTTGATATATTCCATCATCCGCACAATTTGCCTTTTGTTTCGGTGCATTCCGACAACCTTCGGAAAACTGAGTTATTTTTGGGCTTAGCTCAATTAATTATGCTCAAGGTGGCATTCCGAGAGGAATATGTGATAGAACACCTTAGTGTAATAGCTTGTTGGAACCGGGACGAGAATACCTACATGATGGGATGTTTGGACATGAGCTTCAGTGACCTGAGGAGCCATGGTAGACGATTTACTCTTTCTCGCATTAAAAAGTAATATTTTAATTGGAAAATAAGAGGCAAAAGTGCTCCATGATTAAAATAATAATAAAATAGAAGGCTCTAGAGGGGTCCATGAGATCTATAAAAGAAGAGGAGGAGGCCATTGAGGAGTATCTTGGATTTGTTATCTTTTCTTGTATGTGAGGTTGAGAACCTGGTTCTCTACTCCATTGGTAGCCCCAAGACGAAAACCCTCGGATATGTTGTAGAGTGTTCGACGAAAACCCAACTCTCTTTGAGGAGGCTTCATTCAAGAGTTTCACAGAGCTTCAAGGATATTGGAGTGAGGATCATTCAGGTCCTCGATTGGTGCTTCATTGTCTTTCAATGGATTCAGTGGCAGCTTTTGTTGGAGAGAGAGTGCAGTTGTTCAGTTTTGGAGGCCGGTGCAGTACAGCAAATTAATTTGGAGGCCAGCTCTCCATCTCAGCGATTTTGGGTCAGATATGCATGTAACCCTAGTTTTCCACTTATAATAAAACACTGAGATTCTTCCTGTTCAATGTGTAATGGATTGCAATGCTCTATTTGTTCTTATTTTACATAGCAATCTTCTCTTAATTAATCAGTAATTTTATGGTAAAATGATTAGTTAGTAAAATTTCTGCAAAATTGGTAAAATATCCCATTTGGGATATTACACCCAGCGTCAACCTCTCTATGGCTCTTCTGCCTCTCTGCAAATGTACTGGTTGGATCTGGAATGCCTCCACCAGCCTCACTGTCTCTGCCACTCTCTTATTGAGTCTCTCTCCGACAACTGACTGCTGCTACTCTGGAAATCGATCTGCCAAGAAATCAAACTACTGAAGTGATCTCTCCATCACCACATCGACCTCATCTTATAATCCTCAGTTGGAGCAGCAACTGCCAATATTAAAACATCATCGATGGCTAGGATCAATCTGTGTGAGTTTCTAGACTATTCTTGCCTTATCTCAATTAATACTGATTAATTAACCATATTCCCTAAGTTTAGAGTCTAGACTTAGGAAATATTTAAAATTTGGTTAATAATCTAATTGAGAGACTTCTAGGCCGAATTTCCAGAAACGATTTCTGGGTTTTGGCGATCTCATGTATTCTAACCTCTCCAAAAAATTTCATGCCTAAAACACATCTGATGCTACAAAAACTAACACTCCCTCTTAGCGAGGAATGTGTTCTAGTACTGTTGCACACCTAGTAGCAACACTTTGTTTCTGCACCATCTCTAGTCACGTTGTTGATGTCTGATTGTTGTTTCCCACCAACCATTGTGCAACTCTGATATGTGCTACATTTGTGTTGTTACTGACCCTGCTGAACAGCTACCAACACTGCATTTGCACTGCAACTATGTTGCTACTGCTACTGCAACATCTTCAGATGCATCTGTCAGTCCTGACTACTACTAGCATATGCACTGTCACTGTGGAATCTGCAATGCTGGTGACTCTGCACTGTGCCATCTGCACTGCTGCCAACTCTACACTGCGCTCCCAGTATCTGACGACTACTAGTCTCTACAACTATCACTCTAGCATCTGACAGCACCAACTGCCGCTAGTCCATCCTGCTACTGAATACTGTGGGCCCTCGTAGCCAAGTACTAATCCATGAGGTGGACTCCTCAAGGATCCTGCCCATCTGAGGCTCTCTGAGGCTACAACAACAAGTCACCCCACCTCACTCCTGGAGGTATATCGGCAAACATAATGAAATCTTCCTCCATCCTGGAGGAAATCCTATCAATCTCGGCATCAGTTTCCACTTGCTCCTGCTTCTCCTTTTTGTCCTTCCTGAGAGGACAATGGGTATTGTAGGGCCCAAACTCGCCACACCTGAAGCACTTGATCTTTGACAGGTCCTTCTTCTTCCTCTGCTCCCCATGTCCCTGACTAGGACCCTTTGATGCGAGGGCCACATTCTCCTCCTTTACCGTCTTTGATCCGTTGTTGCTACCACTGATGGAGCTCTTTAAGTCTCAACTCCTCCTGTTGCAAATCGGCCCACATTCTATCCTAGTTTGTTATATGATATCTCTGCCCAATATGCTTTGGACAAAGCCCTGCCACTCCTCCGAGACACTGTTGAGTGCCAATTACACTAGCTTTGTGGCTTGAGACGTTGCCCCAACAGCTGACAACTAGTCTCGGACCACCTAAATCCTAGTAAGGACCTTTTTGCATCCAGATGAGCCTCAGCTTCTCCTCGAGGTACATCTTCCGTTGCACAGAAGTACCCTAATACAACGTGGCAAGAGCATCCCACATCTGCTTGGCTGTATCTTTTCAAGCTATATGCGAGACTACATGATAGCGAACTCCAACTAGGATCAACCGCTTCGCCTGTGCCATCTCCTTTCTATACTCCTCAGCTGATATGCATCCATGGGAATTGCCACTAAACTATCGATGTAGGCTTTCAGGCCAAATTCATCTAGAAGGAAGGAGATCCTTGCCTTTCAGATGGCATAGTTGAAAGCACCATCCAACATGTCCTGATCTTAAGCCTTGCAGTGGCCATCTCTGAAAAAATGTCGAAAACTCCCTCTTCCCTTGTGCTCGGTTGTTGCTCTGCTACTTGCACTCCCTCCTGGAATGCGTGGCTCTGCTAGCTGCTAATGGCGATCTGCAACTGGAAATTCGAACTTCCGAGACTAGAAGTTCCCTGAGATAAATTTTCCCTCAGCGTGTGCTCTTCTTTCACCCGACGCAGGTTCTGCACTAGAAAACTGGTGGAAAACCCTTTGCGTCCAGCTAGAGATTTGCCCAACAAAAATACTAAGTTGTCCCTCTGCCTCTGGAATCACTCGATCTGGACAACTCGAATTTTTTTGCCTCTCAGAAAAATCGAATTTCCTCAAGCAATTCGGTCCCTTGGCAGAGTGACTGCGCAGCCCTTGGGAATTTTGATCTATTGCCCACACTGAACAGCGAAATTCCTTCGTTTCACTTCTAAGCTCTCCAACCGATCAATTGCACTCTGATACCATGTGAAAATTCCTAAACCTGAATCCTATTGCAGCAACTGGAAATTATTCTCCTAATTGTTAATTTAATTTAACAATTTATTTCTTGTTTGCTACGGCAAATACTGAATAAATCATACTGCAATCTACACAAATAAAATTGTGGAAGAATAAATGCTAAAAGAAATCCTAGCACACACACATAAAATTAACACTATTATTTTTAGACAAAATTCCACAGAAAAACCCTGTGAAATTTTCAAACCAAAACACTGCTGCAGTGATAGATTTATTTCGCCTACTTATTTTATGACAAGTCATTTGCAAATTCTTCAGTAAATTCTAAAATAAACACAACTATATTATTTACTTAACCATAAGCATAAAATAGAACAAAACGCATATAACGCAATAGAACCAATCACATGAACAAAGTTATTTTTGGACAATTGTCTCCAGAAAAACCCAATGCGGGAAAACCGGTGTAGCATATGAGGGTTTGTATTATTCTTCAGCAAGGAAAATCATTTACAAAGATTTGACGAGCAGACTTCTAGAAAACACCCGAGATAAATTCTTTGAATCCTTCGGGAGAATTTTGGACACCCAGGAGGCACCCCAGCTCCCTTTGCGTCACTCTGTGTGATCTTCTGCGCAGTCCATGCGCTGAACTGCATCACTCTGCGTGGGGACTCAATACTGTTGCTCAACGTTATCCCTTCTGCGTCCTCCTCCTGCTTCTCTTTGCCTCTGCTGACTTCCCCTTCCTCCTTCTGCCTCTGCAACTCTGCCTTTACAACCTCTTCCACTGAAATCAAATTCTATTCCTTCAGAATCGATTTACTTTGGGTACTGAGTGTGTGCCTGACTTACTTTCCAAATGACCCTCAAGTTTTCTCTTATAATCTTCTCATTGATGAATCAACGGCCCAGATTAGATCTTTAATCAATGGATATGATTAAAACATGACTTGATCTTCGTTTTCTAGAAGATTCATACTCTGTTTTATTAATACCCTTTAATTATTTAATTTCCCTAAGTTTAGACTTAGGGATCACATTAAAATATTTAATTATTTTAATAAAACATGAACCGAATGGAATTTTCACAAACGGTTTCTGAGTTCTTTGGAATACTGATGTCCAAGCCTTCTCACAAAATATGAGACTTGGAACACTTTCCAATGCTACAAAATCAACAAACCCAACACAGGAAAATCGGTGCAGCAGCTGAGGGTTTTATGATTAAGCAGCAGTGAGAAAATCTGAGTACAACTAGATGCTGAAAGACCAACAATATTATAGAGAAAAATTATGGCAGAAATATGGTGAGGAATTTTCCTCACCCCACAGGTAATTTTCCAGCACGGCTTGCCTTCAGAATACGACCCTCCGACCCTCTGCACTGCTCTGCGTAGCTCGCTGGACATCTAGCCTCAAACAGATCCCTGATGAAGTCGTTATGCCTTCTGCTGATTGGAAAGATGCTTCTCCGGCACACTAGGACTCCTTCCCGGCCTCTAGAACTGAAAACGTCTCTCCTTCTCAGAAAATCGATTTTGCCTTTAAAGACTATTGAATTGCACCAGCGTCAACCTCTCTGTGGCTCTTCTGGCTCTCTGCAAATGACTCGCATGATCTGGAATGCCTCCTCCAGCCTCATTGTTTCTACCCTTCTCTTACTGCTTCGATCTCTTTGACTCTCTCTCCGGCAATGGACGGTTGCTACTCTAGAAATCGATCTGCCAAGAAATCGAGCCACTGAAGTGATCTCTCCATCACCACATCGAACTCCTCTTATAATCCTTTGTTGGAGCACCAACAGCAAAGATTAAAACATAATCGATGGCTAGGATCATCTCTAGATCGATCCGTGTGAGTTTTTGGAATATTCTCGCCTTATCTAAATTAATATTGATTAATTAACCATATTCCCTAAGTTTAGACTTGGGAAATATTTAAAAATTGGTTAATAATCTAATTGAGACACTTCTAGGCCGAATTTCCAAAAACTATTTCTTGATTTTGGATATCTCATGTATTATAGCCTCTCCGCAAACTTTCATGGCTAGAACACATCCGATGCTACGAAAACTAACACCTTTGAGTGGAGGTGGGGTCTTTGATGTTTTCTTCTTCTTCCAAGAGTTGCTTCTTTCAAGATGATGTGTAGATGATATGATCCTTGTGATGGTTATTCCTCCTTAATGATCTCCTTGTGCTCGGTCGTTATGTATGCTTCTTTAATTGGATGATCTTTAAGCTACCTTTCCTTGTTGTTGTCACCTTACCTCTGATACCATGTTGAGAAATCTAAGGCAGCTAAAATAGGAGATTTCTCTTACTTTGATAACTGCTTGAGATGTTCTTTTACTTAACTCGATGCACTTATTATTACCTTCTTCTTTCACTTGATTATTATTGTATTCTTATCATCAAACAGCGAACAAACTATGAAGATCAATGAGACAAGAGGACACAAAATGTAGGCTGCAAGCCAGGGCCAAATCCTCTCCTCTTGAAAGGAAAACCCACAAGAATTCTTCTCTTCTTATAGAATCTTCCAATGATGAATTCCAAGACCTAAGACTCTTGACAAAGACCCCTCCAAGACCAAGTCAGCTTCTCCATTTTGATGATTTTGTACTCCACAAAGTCAACACACGTCAACCTGCTCCAAACTTCAGATTTCGGCCTCTTCTTTAGAATTTCATCTTGCTGCTTCAGGACCGCAATTTTGACCTGCCTACAATTTTCTGCAATTTGCACGTGAGTGGATTGGGGCAAAATTGTGATCCTTTTCTCCTTCACTTGGATAGGTCTTCTTCCCTTGGAAACTCAACTTGCAAACTTTTATCGTTTGAGCCCCAAACTTCAACTTCTGTTATGGATGTAGCTTTCAGTCTTGCTGCAATATAATGATGCCCTAATCCTTTTCGCGCGTGTGAGAAACATCAGCAGGACAGCGGGATCAGACTACCTCAGACTTACCTTTACCCTTCAACCTAGGAGCATGGAGTGAGTGGAGGGATGATGCCCAACCTACCTAGTCTTTAGACCTGGGTTGGGTATGAGGATGTATCCATCGACAAATAATGGGGGATGCATCTATCAAAGGCAGCTTCTTCAGTCTGGGAGTTCGGAAGGTCGAACTTCCATTCTTTCATATCCGGATCCCTTGTTTATCCTTCTTCTTCGCCCCTATTAGGTCTCTTTCTTTCTCCTTGATTGAACTTCTTTTTTGCTTGATTGATATCTCAAAATTAGGTTGAGCGCCTTTTTATATATAGGCTTCTTATTGTGGTAGAACAACCCTTTCATGAGGTCAACTTGCCACTTTGTAGGCCGACTTGATCTTGGAGGAGGACATTTGACCCTTTTTACCCTAAATAAATTTCTTTTACACGATACAACGTTCCCAATGGGGTCTTTCATATATGAAAATGATGCAATTGACTTCTTGACTCTATGACAAACCCTAGAAGCACTCAATGTGTGCTTGATCTACAAATAAATTGGCCTTGAGCATGAAACCCATGCTACAAAAATAATAATAATAATATTTTTTTCTTTCTTTTTACAATATACCATAATCAAGAGAACATTTCATATTTATGAGGACCGAACCTAGTTACCTATTTCAATAGAACAGAGTGGGGGAAAAAGGGGAGGCTCCAAGCCACATGCCATGGTACAAGGGTAGCTATGATGAGAAAGGCCCACAACTTAGGTGTATGTATGTAAGGAGGGAGCAATCGAGGTAAATGAGTCACCCTGGCCTTTGTTTTTACACCCTTCTTCATTTTCCTTTTCCCTTTTATTGATTTTTCTTCATTTTACTGCTCGGGGGCTCAAGGGGACGAGAGCATGATGTGTAAGATGTAACAGTGATTACCCCCTTAAGGTAGGGCAGTTCATCGTCCACCAAGGATTGGGACATACATGGGTTCCTTTATGATGCAAGGGGCACTCATAAGGGCCCTAGGAACCAATGTGCTGGCCATAATGATAGGAGGTAGATCTCATGTTTGGCTTTTTCCCACGCGCTAAATTCTACTGTCTCGACCATCTTTTGCATTTTGTGGTACATTTCCTGTTGTATGTGGCCATATTATGTTTTTATCTTTCTTTTAAGTTACATCAACCTTTGTGGCAACATTCCAGGCCCGACCGAAGGTGTGGACAAGGGGCGGAGGAGGTTAACTCCTTGTAGACCAAGAGAACAAATGTGGACCCAGATGGGGAAAATGTGAAAAGGGCTTGCAATGAGCGGATGTAAGTGAGATATATGGTATTCGGAAGCGGGACCATACAACCAAAATCATGGTTTCCTATGCAATGCCAATCCTAAAGCTAGTATCCAATAAAGGAGATCCCATTGGACTAGGATACAAGGTTAACCCCAAAGTTAAGGTAAGGAAACAAGAGTACATCCGAAGCCCTTTCTTTCCTCCAAGTCCCTCCGCTAATCCATGCCCAAGTTTGCCCAAGGAATGAAAGCATAAAAACCCAATTACATAATGAATAATTATACCTTTAGGGTTGGATGGCACACCTTCAAACATGCGATCATGATAGATGAACGAGGGCTCACAACGGTTGGCACAAGAGGCGGAGAATGGTAGCGCATCAAGCTATCTGGTGGCTGCAAGCGGTTGTTCGCTTCCAGCCGAAGACAAATCTAGGAGAAAAAAATCTCCTATAGGGTTCAACCACTAGTGGTGGGTAATGTTGACCACTGGAGTGGCACCTGATGATAATGAGAAGACTCCATGCCCGAGGATGAACTAGAAGACATTTGTACCACCAGATATCATCAGTTCAACAGAGTTTTTAAACTCTACTTCTTCTTCTTATCATTTTCTCTTGTACCCAAATTCCACGCCCTACGGGGAATTGTAATCAGTGATGCTAGTAATGATGAATTTGAGTCAGTATTGAGTCTGTAACAGGCCTAGGTAGCTTAGGACCTTGCCAACAAGTGAGTATTACTCTGGGAGGTTTTTTCCCCGGTTAATTATCATCTCCCTATCAAGACTTGATAATTAATTGAGTTTTTTCCTCCAATTTTACCCCAAATCCGGAGTACGGCTTGATGGTGAGGCCTTGGGTGAGTCCTAATGTCTAGAGTAAATGTATATTGCCATACTAGATCCCACAAAATTTCATGGAATTTGGTTAGGTCTAAGTAGTGATTTTTTAATTTTTTTGATTTTCTGCAGGTCAAAAATTGCAAAGAAAATTGTAATTGAATTGTAATAAGTGTTGTCTAAAGAAGATGTATGGGGTATGAATAATCAAAATTACACCTCTCACCCTCAACTTCTACTATAACACACTTTAAGGGGTTAAAAATATGTTTTGAACCCTCAAAACCCACTTTTCCTAAGTTTAGTGGGAAATCTGGCAATTAATTAAGCCAAAATTTAAATAAATAGAGACAAATAAATATCCACACATGCTAAATGAGGTGGAAATGAGGTGGAAAATTATGGAGGAGTTAAAGTGAAGTCCCAAGGTGATGTGGACTCCTAAAATCACGGAAATGACATGTGCTCAAATAAAATCAAATTTATGGCATTAAATGAGAGCTGCTTAGTTGGAAATTCGAATTTGTGAAGTTAGTGAACATTTGGGAGGATTTGGGAGAATATTTGATGGAGATTTTTATGGGAAATTGTCCCCACATGGGTTACCACTCATATACACTTGTCATTCCATCATAAAATTCGAATTTGGCACATAAGAGGAGAAGAAAATGATGTTCAGTTGCCTGAATCTGATTTTTACACCTGGCATTGGAGCTCCACTTATCAAATTCGAATTTGCCTTGTGATCTCCTCCCTCTCACCACTTGGTATTTGGTTCTTCATTGGGATTTGTTGCCAACTTTTTAAATAATGGAGCCAGGGGCTCTCATATTGATCCAGAATACGAGCTCTTGTGCTTGGGGAGGTCTTGCCACTTTGTATACTCAACTTTCAATGAAATAACAAGACTTTGGGGTTAATATGTGGTCTCTTTTCTACACTTTGATAGTATAATTTTGTGATTATATGCTTATGTCATACTTGATCTAATTTCCATTTGTTATTTTTTATTAGCTTCATTGATCTACTAGCGTTGAGCTACCTTTCACTAGCATTTGGATTAGAGATTTAATCTAGAATGGGACATCTTAGTTAATTTTTGATGGAATTGCTAGGATTTCCTTTTCATTTTATTATCTAATCCCTTATGGAAACTAATAAATCATGTTGAGCCTGTGTAGAAAATTTTACAGATCATAGTTCAAGCGTGAAGAGACATCCTAGTTTGGATTATCCCACTCTTGAGGATAAAGTGGAAGCATCTCACTTATTTGTTCTTCCCCAAGTTTTCATCCTTTGGATTCTCATACAGAGTTTCTCCCAAGACTTGAGTTGTGATAACAACCTACTTCAAAACTATTTTTTCCAAAACCTATTTTGAGCTCTTATTGGTATATATTAGCTGGCATAGAGCATATGGTTGATTATTTGAGGATAGAAGCTATGCTTTAAAACCTTGATAAAAGCCTTGTATACTATTTGTGAATAATTTTGCACATTCTCTCTCACTATTTCTCACTCACTTTGGTGATATTTTGCAGAAGTTTCAGCGCTAATATAAGGGTTATATACTCTGAAACCGGATTCGTTCCCCAGGACCCAAGAATCCCGAATCCTATGTATCGGATACGATAGAGAGGGATTCGTACCCGATTCTCCGGATTTTTCCGTATCCGTATAGGGTACGGTGAATCCCGACCGTACCTTGTATGGATATGGCCGAATCCCATACAGTCGGATTCGCGTGGCCAAAAAGTGCGATTTTCAGTTATAAAAAAGGGATTTCTCTCATTCTTTCTCACTGATTTTGTTTGTGAATTGAGCAAGGAGAAAGGTTAGCAAGGAGAAAGAGAGTTTTTTCAAAGAGATTCGAGCATCCGGTAAGTGCACTGTCTCTCTATATTTTGCATTTAGTTTGTTGTTAGTGTTTGCATGTGCATATGTTTTATATATTTGGTCATTTTTGTTTATTTTTTACTGTATTCATGGCTCAATCAAAGGCAGCAAGACAGGGGCAAAGAAAGGAGAAGAATGTCCCCATTGGAGATGTCGCTCCTGTCCATGTTTCATCAGGGTCTGCAAGTATTCCATCTATTAGAAGTGGGGCTGCAACAGCTTCAAATGTGTAGGGAAAACAAACTCATGACCCCAAATACCCATTGTGGAAATATGTGACAAGAGGAGGAGGGGTAGGCAAAAAGGGAAAGGGACGAGGAAATTGTTCATGGAAATGCAATATATGCGACGGCCATTTCACTTCCACATATTTCAGTGTGAAAGCTCATTTGTTGGGTTTGCTAGTTTGTGGTATTAAATGTTGTACAGCAATTGACTTGCCATAGAGGAAGGAATTGGAGAAAGAGGCATTTGTTTGTGCAACAATTGTGGCATCAAAATCGAAACAAAACAAGAATGATGACCCCCTTCCATTCTTAAGGAAAAGCAGCAACAAGTTCCCTTTTGAGAGTTTTAGTAGGGGACAATCAGCAAAAAGAAAGGCAACTACAGTTGGTCCAATGGACAAGATTTTTCAAAAAGAGAAGAGGGAAGAGCTTGATCTCACCATTGCATTTTTTTTCTATCAAAACTTCATATCCTTTAATGTTGCATGGTCACCTCTATTTATTGAGATGTGTCGAGCTCTTAGTCATGGGGCTCCATCAAGGTATGTGCCTCCTGGGTCAGAGAAGCTCAGAACCACATTGTTGACAAAGGCAAAGAAAGAGGTGGACAAAATGCTTGAGCCTATTAAATCAGCATGGCCAACATATGGGGTTAGCATTGTTTCTGATGGATGGACAGATCCAGCACGCCACCCACTCATCAACTTCATGGTGTCATCCTTGAATGGTCCAGTTTTCTTGAAATCAGTGGATGCCCTTGGATAGTACAAGGATGCACAATATATGGGTGAGTTATTTATTAAAATTATTGAAGATGTAGGTGTCGATTCTTGTGTGCAAATCATTACAGATAATGCACCTGTTTGCAATGCTGCTGGCATGATTGTGGAAGCAAAATATCCACAAATATTTTGGACACCTCGCATTGTCCATTCATTGAACTTGGCACTGAAATCTATTGCCTTTGATGTGCTTTGGATTGGAGCCATTATTGAGGATGCGTGGCATATCCACAACATTGTACAAAACCATACAAATGCCCTCACTATCTACAAGGAGTAAAGCAATCTATCATTGTTGAAGATTACAGATACGCGGTTTGCCTCTTCATTCATCATGTTGAAGAGGTCGAGGGAGGTCAAGACCGCTCTTGGGGCCATGGTTATTTCAAATTTTTGGTCTTTTTGGAGAAAGACGGATCAAGCAGCCTCAAAGAAAGTGAAGGACACAGTGTTGGATGATCTATGGTGAGAGAAGGTAGATCTAGTTATTCAGATCATGGAGCCTATCATTTCCTTGCTTCGAATTGCAGATACAGACCAACCCATCCTAGGAGAGGTTTATGAGGGATGGGATTCCATGATTGAGTCTGTGAGGACCATTGTTTTATAGAGTCAGTGCCCAGAGTATGAGACATAACCAGAGGCCTTCTTCACCGGCATACAGGATATTCTTGTCAGCAGATGGGACAAGAATTTCACACCTTTAGATTGTTTGGCTCACTCCTTGAACCCAAAATACTACAGCCATGAGTGGCTGAATGGTGGACCTTCCCGCAGATTCCCTCCTCAAATGGATGGTGAAATCTCACAGGGGAGGAAAGATGCATTGAGGAGGATTTTTCAGGAGAGGGCATCCCTTGATGAGGTGGAGGAGCGATTTACAGGCTATGATGTGATTTGAGACAGGGGGGCTAAGAAGCCCTATTCTTGGTGGGCAACTCATGGGGCAACAAGCCTTCCTCTACAGCAGTTAGCCATGAGGCTCCTCTCTCAGGTGACTTCATCCTCTTGTTGCGAGAGGAATTGGAGCACATATGGGAATTTGTATAGTGTGAAGAAGAGCAGGCTTGAGCAGTCCAGGGCAGAGACAATGGTGTATGTGCACACCAACCTTTGTCTCATCTACAGGCAGAGGAAGGATTGGTTGAAGGGAAAGACAAAGATGTGGGATGTCTTTCCTGATGATATGGGTCTGGACAACAACGTTGAGTTGCCATTGGCCAACTTGGATCTCAATGTGCCAGTGCTAGAGCTTGTCACATTTGATGATGGAGTAGAGGCATCATTGTCCACACCAGAAGATGCAGAGATGATAGAGGAGGATGCATTAGAGCCAGAAGAGAGCAGTGGTGAGCATGATGATCGGGATGAGGACAGTGATGCTGATTATGATGATGAGGATTGATGACTCATTGACTCTGACTCATTGAGGCTTCAGGCTTGTAGTCTTGTAGACTGTAGTTTTTTTGTATTTTCTATTTCTATTTGCCATTGGCAATGTACTTATGTAACACATTTTGATTATGATGACTTAATGAGAAAACTACAGTATCTTACTATCTTGTCTTTTTGAGTAAATTTGACAATTGTATGATGTATCAATGTATCAAATTTCAATGTATCATGTATGAGTATCTAAGATCTTAAATCTATGTTTGAATCAATAAATTTGTATGAATTTGTGTAAAAAATATCTAATTTTTAATATATATATATATATATATATATATATATATATATATATATATATATTCTTTAATAAAATAATATAATGGGTGTTGTATCAGTGTACTGATAGGAGTTGTCCAACAATATACGATTTGCGAAACCCGTATCCATGAATCCCGAATCCCGTTTGAAATTTGTTTTGCAGAAATATCAGACTTTGTTGAAGGGTTTTTCTCACATTTTGTTTTTGCAGGCTTAAGGAAGGTATGCTTGAAATCTCCTAACCTTTTATCGCAGACCTTTAAGCGTTGATTTGGAGCCTTTTTTTGGACAGACCGTGACCTCTTAGAGCTCCCTCTTCTTAGTTGGCAATGTTCTAAGCATAGCCCGCTTCCTCCTCTCCTGGGTCGTGGAATTGTTGGCAAGACGCTTCTTTCCTTCTTGTGCAACACGCATAAAATTTTGTCATGACGTTGTCAACAATGTTGCGGGGAAACGTCCCCCCTCGACCAGCCACAGGCTTGGCGGTCAAGTGTGGGCAAGTACGGGATCCGTACACCGAAATGCGTTTTGGAATTTCCGAAATGCGTTTCAGAAAAAAAAATTGTGGTTCCTGGAATTTTGGATCCGTACGGTCAAATCCGCGTTTTCGTACAACGGATCCGCATTTCATACGGCGGATCGTCATACAAAAGCACTGCGATTGTTGTATGGATCCGTACGGTTCATGAGCGGTTCCGTACAGCGCCGTATGGATCCGACTTGCACACTCAAATAAAGCGTAATTTTTTTTTTTATGGTTTTGGCTCGGTTAGTTAGTGAGTTAGTCTTGGGTTAGGGATAGGATGAAAAGCTTATAAGCTCTATTTCATCTCTTATTTGCTCACTTGTGTTTTTGGAGAGCTTGGAGAAAAAAAGAGAAGAGAGCTTGGAGAAGAGAAGAGAAAGAGAGGAGAAGATAGCTTGGAGAAGAGAGAGTTGAGGAGAGCTTGGAGGAGTGAAGGAGGAGGATCTTGGAGGAGTAAAGAAGGGCTTCCATCTACAAGATCTAAAGAGGTAAGTGCAAACCCCAAACTCTCTCATTTTTTTTTGTCATCGTTTTTTGTATTTTCTCTCCTCCCTCTCCTACACTTTCCCATTCTTTCTTCTTGTACATTTATTTGCAGGTTGTCCACCATCTATATTCATACTCAAAGATGATGTTTCTTTGGATCTATGTATCATTCCACTCTTGGTTTTGATGATGGTAAGGGGGAGTAGAAATAGAAGAGGAGAACATGAAGGAGAAGAGAAAAGTGGTCCCCATATGGGTGACCAATGTATGATGAGGAGGAAGGCTTTGAAGAGGAAGGGGATGATGAAAACATTGAATAACAAGATGGGAAATCTGCATTGACACCCTTGTCGAACTACGTGACCAAACTTGAAGGGGGAAAAGGTGGTGGAAGCTACAAGTTTTTGTGCCCTCATGGTTGTCATGGAGAAAAACCATATAGCAATTCATATAACTGTGTGAGGAGGCATCTTTGTGGGGTGATGGACAGTGATGAAAGAAAGGGTGTTGTGGGGATAGCAATTTGCCCAAAGATTCCAGCTGAACAAAGAAGAAAATACATCCAAATAGAGGAGGTTGCACAACAAAAAAATAAAAAACAAAGAACTCAATCTGAATCAAGTGCAACCTCTAGATTTGGTAGCTCATCTCCTCATGGTGTTTCTGCAAGTTCTAGAGGTAAAAAAACAATAGTAGATTTCCTTAATGTTGCTGGGAGGGATGATGTGGATGGAAAGATAGTCTGATTTCTTTGTGCTTATGTTGTACCATTCAATGTGCTTCGCTCTCCCTATTGGCATGAAATGGTAAAGGGCATCAATGAAGCCCCAAAAGGATACAAGTCCCCCAACTATGAGAAAGCTAGAACAGTGTTATTAGAAAGAGAAAAAGGAAAGGTTCAAGCAGCTTTGACACGTTTTACAAATGAGTGGGTGGATAGTGTGGTATCCATTGTATCAGATGGGTGGACAAATATCAGAAATCAACATTTGATAAATGTTCTTGGTGTTTCTGCTAGTGGTGCAGTGTTTATTGCATGTCATGATTCCTCCTCTGTCAGTGCAACTTCCCAAAACATTGCAGATCTCCTATTGCAATCAATCAGAGATGTTGGTCCTAGCAAAGTGGTTCAAGTGATCACAGATAATGCAGCAAATTGTAAGGGAGCAGGTAAAATTATTGAGCGTACTTATCCACACATATTTTGGTCTGGGTGCTTGGAGCACACATTGAACCTTTTGATGCATGATATTGTGAAGCATAAAGAATGTGGGTGGATTAATGAGCTTTACAAGAAAGGGAAAAATCTCATTAAATTTATCGCAGGGCATACAAGGGTAAACTACTTCTATGGCACTTGCTCCAAGTTGCATTTGCTTAAACTTGCAAAAACTAGATTTGCGAGTTATTACCTCACCTTTAGGCAGCTAGTGAAGGTGACACAAGCTCTAACTAATATGGTCACTGTTGAATCATGGGAGGAGATTAACACTGATAGAGATGGTGCTAATGCAGCAAAGGACACTATTCTTGACATGTTATTTTGGTCACAGGTTAAATATATTTTGCAATTCACCAAACCAATTTATTACATGATCAAGTTTGGGGATTCATATAAGCCAATAATTGGGGAGGTGTATGAGCAAATGGATAACATGTTGGGGCAAATTAAAGACATTGTTGAGCCTAGAGATACCACCTTGTACAAATATATCCGTGCATAGGTGGTAAAACAATGGGATATGCTAAATATCACATTGCATGCATTAGCATATGTATTGACACCTAAATATTATAGTCCATCATGGCTTTCAACAACAGCACCTAGGGGGGCGAGCAGGAGAAAACCACACCTAGATCCAGAGGTCCTACAAAAATATATGATTGCACTAGATAAATTAGTCCCTGATGAGGAGGAGTCACACTCAGTACGGAAACAGTTGAGCAACTATACACTTTCCACTGGTCCATTTGGGAGCATCATACTATTAGAGATCGAGAGAGTTTTTCTTCTATTAAGTGGTGGAACATGCATGGAGGTGCTACTCCACTTCTACAGACTTTGGCATTGCGGGTGCTATCACAGGTGGTAAACACTTCTTCTGCAGAGAGGTGTTGGAGCTCTTATTCTTTCATCCACAGTGTTAAAAGGAACAGGTTGTGTTTACACATGGCAGAGAGCTTGGTTTATGTTCATTACAACTTGAGATTGTTGTCCCATTACTGTGATGATGCAAAGAGTAACAGAGACCTTAAGGTTTGGGACAGGTATCCAGAGGAGACCAATTTGGAGGATGGAGTGTTGCGATTAGAGCAATTAGAGGATGCTCTTATCCATAATGATGATGATCGACTTGACATGCCACCCCCCACTGGTCCCTTGCTTCCTAGGTTCCATTGTTCAACACCAACAGCAGGGGCTTCGTTTTCATCAGTTATAGTGCCAGTGCCACAGCTTCCACAGCCACCATCTTCTTCATTGCCACCACGTGGAGGCGCACCATCACGTACTCTTCGTGGTGGAAGGAGGAGAGATGAGTAGATATTTTCAGTGTTCACACTTTACTGCTTTTGTCATAGATTATCATTAGACTTGTAGGCTTGTTGTGAATTTGAACTTTTTTGTGTTGGTGGTGGCCAAGTGGCCTATTTTGTAAACATTATTATTTGAATTTTGGACATGACTAATGTTGACAGTTGCTCACTTATAATATGCTTTATGTTTTATAATATGGTTAAATGTTTTATGTTTATCATTTATGTTTTATAGTATGCTTAAATGTGTTATGTTTTATAGTATGCTTAAATGTTTTATCATGCTTAAAAATTTGATGTATGTTTGTAATTGCTAGGATCTAGAATCTAGACTCTAGATGGTTGACGCTCGAATAATTAATTATTGATGTACAATGAAATCATGGATGTCATATCTATCTTGATTTATGTAAAAATATGCATGTTTTCATGTCTTCTACAACTAATATGGTGTTTGGGATTGTTGTTTTGAATATAAATAAATAAATAAATAAATAAATAAATATATATATATATATATATATATATATATATATATATATACTAGACGCTTCCGAAACGCTTCGTGTCCTAATTTTTTGGAAAATGACACTTCCGCGTCCCTGCTTCCAAAAAAAAGTCCCCACTTCGTGCAACGTTGGTCTTGAACAAGTCTTCTTATCTCCCTTGTTGGCAGAATTTTGAGACTCTCTTTGGGAGATTCTCCTCTTGTAATTCATTCTAAAAGTATTGGCAAAAAAATTCATTCTTTCCCCTACGAGAGGTTTTATTTTTTCACCATTAGAAGCCTTGTCTCTCTAGAAGTAAGGTTTTCTTCATTGTAAAATTACTCTAAAAAAAAACTCTTTTTTTCTTGAGGGAGCTTGGGAGTTTCCCCCATGGTATCCTGCCCCCTCATTTAGAGGGATGACCTTTACTTATGGGTGGACTAATCTCTTTAGTTTAGTTTCTCTAATTCTCTTTTGCTAATCTCATTCATGCAGTATTAGTATTTTAACATAATACCCATATCTACTTTCATTTTGTGTAAATTGAGCTTGGTTTGCCATTTCCATTTCTTGAAAACTTGTATTGTGCTATCTACTACAACACATGCAATATTTCTTTTGAGCAAACAAGTACTTTACATTTATTTGGCAAGCCTAGACTAGTTTATTTATCCATCTAATTGGTTTCACACGTCTCTTGCATACATTGTTTCATCATCTTATTGTCAACTCATGTTTATGTGGCATTTTGATTATTGTTGATGTCCCTTGAAACATTCTTGTGTCACTTCATTTGAAACAATTTGATATCTATTTCATTTACTTGCAAGCAATCTATTTGGAACTTGTGGAGCTAAATTGAGCTAATTTTCACTTTCACTTTCCATTGAAGATATTGGTACCATTTACATGAGCATTACCTCTTATTTTTAAGCGTTGATATCAATATTTTTCTTTGGAAGCAATAACATTCACTAAAGCAAGCATTTTAGTACTAATTTGCATCTCTAAAATCAACCTCTAACTTAAGTTGGTTGTATAGACATCTTAGGGACCCTCTACTCCTCTATTGACTCCTCACCGTGGGAACCATATTTTTGAGTGAGGGTGAGGTCTGAGGAATGAAGAGTTCATTTGCAATCTTGTTGTAGAGGTAACTAATAATAAAATTAACCAAGAGCACTATCCATCATATTTACTTTACTTGTCTCTTGATGGTCTTTAGTTTCCATATGCAAAGTTTATTCCAAAAGCAAGTATTGTAATTCTCTTAACAAGTGCTTTCTTTTTATGTTTCAAGTCTAATTTCACATTTGGCATTTAGCATTTCCTTGTTCACATTTTCCAAGCTAATTACTAATTTTGGAGTTTTGGCAAAGATATGTTTCAATGTTTTGATTCCTAAATTTGATTATCTCAAAGGCAGTTTGTGTATCTTTCAATATCTTGTGCTAACAATCTTTTGTTTGCATTGCAGGGCTATTTTGCTTTCAATTTTTGAGAGCATTACATTTTACTTCTTGAGCAAATATATATATCTTTCAATTGTTGAGCAAATCCTGTATAAAGCACTGGTTTGTGGTTTTATCATGTTTGTCATTATTGTTTCAAGTTGCTCACATCATATTTGCTCATAAATCTTTAAAAGTAATCTAGTTTCACTCTAATATTCTCCTAGAAACACAAATCTTTAACTTAGTTTTCCTTTAGGGACCACCCCCCTTAGCTGACCTAAGAGAGAGCTAAAACAGAGAGAGTCGGGATCAATGTGACAGCCCCTTCTCTGAGATCCTTGCCACCAACCACACCTTGTGGGGTTGAAGGCTTTTCCACTGACTTGAAGGTAGGTGTAGGCGGCAACGAGAGGCAATAACAGGTAACAATACCAATTAGCCAACATTGCAATTCATTTGAATGAAGGTATAAAGTGGGGTGTCCAATCCCCATGCCCATCCCCTGAATTCAATGAACTTTGATTGCCATATGGAGGAAATGGATAAGTGTTTCTGTTTGAGGGGTCATAAGGTTAGGACACTAAATCCAGTCCTCTACACCTTAGGCTAGCTCTCCTCTGAATCAAGGGACATAACCCTACTAGGATTTACTAAGACCAAGCAATGAGGCACAAGTTGAAGTTGAGAATAGCCTTAATAAAACAATGTTTTGGAGTTTTAAATGTTTTTTTAATAACTTATGGAAGGACATAGAGATTAGTGCCAAATCCAACTAGGGCAATGTTATCAAGGTGAATAAAATGGCAATGAGATCAAGAAGAAAACACAAGAAGAAATTTGTTCATTTCCTTCAAGGATTAGGGTTTGAGACTAGAACTGTAAGGAAAAGCAATTCCTTTCCTGATCAAGATTAATAATGAATTCAAGGTCGAAAAAAAGGGGCCTCAATGGAAGACAACCTTCACCATCCAAATTCAATGATAACTTGATGAAATCACTTGATACTTTAGCAAAGGAACCATAAGAAAGAACAAAGAATGTAATCAAATACTTACCAAATCAACAAAGGAAAAATGAGGATATAGTTACCCTCCAAATGATATAGTTCCCCTTCCAAGTGATATAGTTATCCTTCAATGGATCGATATTGAAAGGCTTGTAGAAGACTTGAATATTCCACCATTAAACTTATGCACCAAAATAAAACCAAGTATGAAAAGCTTAAAGAGTTAACAGCATTCATCCACAAAGAAAGAATCCTACCACCATAAATGCTCCCAAAAAAAAAATTCAATTAAGCTCCAAAGAGAGACAGCTCCCAAATATCCAAACTATGAGTACAAATGAGGAAGTGCATCTCCTTATATATATGATGCCAAACTTCCTTTGCAATAAAACATTATTATTTCATGTTCTTCCCTATATCTAGCCTAAGAAAAAGGAAATTATATCTAAGTAAATATAAAACAATAATAAAATAAAAGTGGTCAAGCCACATGTACAATAAAGAAGATGAAGTAAACCCCCAAAAAGGGGTCCTCTCCTCTAAAGAAGGGTTAATGATGCCCAAATGTACTACATCTAGCCTCCAAAGACTCTCCAACATGTGTAGATAGTCAACATCCTCTGGAAGAAGTGTGGACCAAACCTCAAAGCATGGTTAAGTATTGTCCAAAGCAAAAATTGACCCAAGATTCAACTTTCAAAGGGGAAACGACCTTATGGCATGGGTGTACGACCCCTGGAAATCAACTTCCAAGTCATTGTTTACACTCCATCCATATCAACCTCATGGTAAAATAAATTCCACAGGTCATGGGAATGACCCCTCCACATCATACTAAGCTCAACAAGGAAACCATGGTTGTCATAAGGCTGCCAAGAGATGATCAACTTTCAAATCAAGTGAGAAACAGCTCTATAGATGCCAAACAAATACGCAAATCAAACCCTAACGGTTTCCACCAAAGTGGGTGTATTAGCTTTCAAGGTAAGAATGCCCTCAAGTCATGAATGAATCCCTTGAAAGAGGGTTGCTTGGTCTAGACACTCAACATTCTCCCTAAAAAGTCATGGTTAAACCTTCCACTTGTGGTGGAATGGTATCTCAAGCAAGACACATGCCAATGTTTATCCTCCAAGTGTGGGCAACCTCATGAAGTGGTTAAATAAGGCCCTAGAGGGAACACGGCCCCATAAAATCACCTAACAAGTCTCCAATATGTGGGCACCCTCCCTAGAATGAGCTAATAAGTCTTTAGAACCATCATGTCCACATCATCCAAGCATTTTAAGTGAATGCCACATCATCAAAAGTCACTTAGGTTACCACTCCAAGTCATCACATACTAAATACACCCCCACGGTTGTCATAAGCTCCCCACGTGTGGGTTGGGACCCCAACAAGTGACCATCAACTTCCTTGCTCATGAAGCCCATGAGGCAAGCTTGACAAAATACATTTTATTATCTTTGTCTTCTTCATTACATAAATTCATAATTACTAGTCATTATGAAGACCGAACCTAGTTACACTTTCCAACACCTTGAGACCATGCTATTTGGATGGGGCCACATTCTTCCTAGGGAGGTCGCATTTCCTCTTGAGACAACATCATTTTATTTCTGGAGCTATCTTCTTCAACAAATTTCTTCATCCAATTAGTGTCATTTGTCAGAGCAACTCCCAGGTTTCAGAAATCAATCTTTTTGGCATCTTTAAATGGCCATCTAGCATGTAATTTCATGTTGAATATTAATAAAAATTGTGTTTGAGTTATTACCACTAATTTGGGGAATTTTAGTGAGTGAGGATTCCATCTTTAATTGCAGGCAAAATATTTGAAGAACTGTCTCTACAAAAATAGCTCATGCTGTTTATATACAAAGCATTTGTTAAAATCCTTAAAATAGAAATTTAAATGAAAAAAATTGCAAGTTGAGTTAGCATATTTTGGAAAGGAACATTACAATGGTATCAGAGTTGGTTTTCCTACCAGTCTGTGATGACATGCTACTTTGATGAAACAAAAGGAGTCAGGACAAAGCATAAATCAGCTACAGGAGACGAAGAAAGGGTAAAGACCTCCCTCGTTCAAAATCAGAAGAAGAAAGAGAAATGGGTGACAAAAATGAATAGCAGCTAGGACGCATTATGAATGCCTTAAATGACTTGGGAAGATGGCAACAAGAGTTGGTGCAGGTTATCACTTGGTCTATTGCAAGCATTCAGGGGAACCAACATAATGCCAACAACGGTGTCGCAAGAGGGTCGAATGGTCATAATTGGCATCATGTTGAGAAAAGAAACACCCATATTCCAGCCCAAAATAATCCTCAGACATCAAGCAAAGCAATGCCTAGGCCCCTCCTACCAGAATATTTGGAAGAACACCCAACAAAAAATCAAGGGCACAAAGGGAAAGGCGAGGGTTTTCTAACTATCTAAGACAGTATCAGGCGTTAGGGAAGGAATTTCATGCAGCCATGTCCTTGCAAGATTTTTGCAATATCAAATAAGGGAACAGGCCTAGAGATTACAACAGGGATTCACAAAATCATGAGCTCCCAAGGAAATTGGGTAAGCTATCCATTCCTAATTTTGATGGATCATCTAGCTGCACTGCCAAAGCATGGGTACAAAAGTTGGACACATAACTCCAACTCAACCCTATGATAGAGATAGAGACCAAAGTATGCTACACTTCATTTGGAAGGAGAAGCTCATGAGTGGTGGTACCATGGGCTAGTCACCTTGGGGCATTCTAGCATCACCTCTTACCTGGAGTTCACACAAAGGTTAATTGATTGGTTTGATAAAAAGAACCCTGAGTTACATTTCAACGAGACGGCGCAGCTCAAGCAGACTGGTACGCCAGATGCCTACATTTCTGAGTTTCAGAGGTTAGCAATCATGTTGACCGATGTGTCGAAGCACAGATTCGTTATGTTATTTGTTGAGGGATTATTTGAACCATACTTGGTTGGGTTAAGGCCTTCAAACCATGTTCCCTACAAGATCCTATCATTAGAACCATCGATATGAGGATGTGGTACCCAATAGTAAAGTCCCTTCCAAACCTTTCCTACCTTAGAAAAACAAAGACAAGAATCCCTTCCAAAAGGAGTGGTCAAGGAAATACAGGTTGGATGATGAAGCTTGGAATTAATTGTGAAGGAAGAAACTCTGCCTTAACTAGAAGGAGCCTTGGGAACTAGGTCACAGGTGCATGGGAAAGGGCAAGGTGCATTACAAGGTTGAAAGAGCTGCTTGCAGACAATGATAGGGAAGAAGAGGCAGGATAGGCTCAAGATGATGAGCATAGCAATACAGATGTCCAGTAGCCCCGTGTGGAGAATAAGGGTGGAACTATAGCCACTCTATTAGCCATTCCTAGATATCACACTTTCAGGTCAGAGGAGTAGTACAAGGATAGGGTGTCACTATCTTGATTGATGGTGGGTAAACCCACAACTTCATTGATGTGGCTTGGGTACCCAAGAAATGCATTTCGACAGGAGACTTTGGAGGATTTGATGTTGAGGTGGCTGGTGGATATGGTATGACATGCACAAAAAGAATTCCTCGGTTGGAGTTGAAGATGGTCAAATAGACTATGACCGGCGATTTCTATATGGTAGAGTTGGCAAACACCAATCTCGTTCTAGGTGTTCAATGGCTTATCTCTATAGGGAAACACTCAAAGGACTACCAAACAATGGAGATGGAATTCACTGTAGTGGATGGTAATAGTGTAGTTCTGAGGGGCATGTCAAATGGTGCTCCTAGGGTTGTTACAAACAAGAAGATGGAAAGCATATTCAGGCATGGTGATATATCTTGGGCAGCAGAGTGTTTGATTACAAAATAATACCAACAGATAACAATCGACATTATCATATAGACATCCATTCATTATTGAACAAACATGACAGTGTCTTCTGGGATGTCCTCCAGGGAGACCCTTGACAAGGGATTTAAGCACACCATTGAGTTAGAAGAGGCAGGCAAACCAATAATAACTACTCCATACAAGCACCCAATGAAGTTCAAACATGAAAAAGAAAAATGTGATCAAGTAGTTATTAGAGATGGGGCATATCAGACCTAGTTCCAAACTTCCAGTCCATTCGCTTCATTAGTTATGTTGGTTAAGAAGGATGGAAGCATGAGCATGTGCATTTTCTATCGAACTTTGAATAAGAGGGCAATGAAAAAAAATTATCCCATTCCCAAAATCGATGAGTTGTTGGAAGAGTTACATGGGGCAGTCTACTTTTCAAAGATTGATCTTCGATCGACATATCATCAATTCAAGGTTAAGGAACAGAATATACAAAAGACTACCTTTCGATGTCACTATGGGCACTATGACTTCTTGGTCATGCCATTTGGATTGACCAATGCACCTGCCATTTTTCAATCCTGCATGAATCACATTTTCAGCAAGCAGTTGCGGAAACTTTTGTTGGTGTTCTTTGATGACCCTCTTTTATAAAATCAGACATGGAGGATCGCTTGAGACATTTGGATGAGATGTTGGGTATCGTGGAGAAGCAATCTCTATATGCCAACGAGTCAAAATGTGAATTTGGCATGACAGAGATTGTGAACAAATGGGTTGAGGGGTATCTGCGCAACTATGTGTCAAGGCAGCTAAAGACTTGGATTAAGTGGTTGCATCTTGGAGAAAACTGCAACAACAACACTTATCATATGTTTATTGGCATGATCCCATTTTGAGCATTGTATGGCTATGGTGCTCCATTGTTGGAGTTGGCTTTGGGGACAGTATAGCTCCCAAGGCCAAAGATTGGATACAGGAGAGCCAAGATGTCGTCAAGGCTCTAAAGGAAAACTTGCAAGTTTCCTAGGATTAGTAGAAGATGTATGCAAATAGACACAGGGTTGAGCACAACTTTGAGGAAAAAGAGACTTGGTTTTTCTAATCTAGCTGTACAGACAGTCTTCACTAAAGAAAAGTGGTGCAGAAAAATTGAAACCACGTTTTCATGGTCCCTACAAGCTAATAAGGAAAGTTGGGGAAGTGGCTTATGAGTTTGAGCTTCCAGAGAGGAGCAAGATCCATAATGTTTTCCATGTATCCTACCTCAAGAAGGCATAGGGACGGAAAGTGGTTATTTCAGCAGATCTACCCCCAATGGATGAGGAGGGGCAATGTGGGAAAGAGTTTTCATCATCCAAGTTTGTAGTTGGTTGAGGGCAAGCAATATAGAGAAGGGAGGAACGTCATGTCCCTTTTCGAGTAATGTCTACAGAAGTTCGACTTAGTACCCTATTTGATTCTCATAGGCTAAAGGCTGAATAAGGGGATCCATTAATTTAATTACTTAATGTAATATCCCGCCTGGATATCTTTGTTAAATTACAGGGAATTTCCTTTATAAAATTTATGCTGTTAATTTTTAATCAAAACTCACAAAGATTACACCAACATGCACCAGCAAATAAAACCCAGAACACAGAAACGATAAAATATTCGGCAAAATATAAAATGAAATGTATGTAGTAAATCCCAGCTTTTATTCTATTAATATAAAAATCGATATTACATGGCCATACGAATAACTGGAGAATAAATGAGTGCATGTGTCCCAGTGGTCTTTAGTTCACTCAATCATGCACTCAAATAACTCGTAGTCACGCTTAATCTTATCTATGTGCACTAATCCGCATACATATGCCCAAACCCAATGTAGCTCTGTGTCCTCTTCCTCTTGGGTAACCCAAGGAAAGGACAGCTGATTTCCTGTTAGTTTTCATTGTTTGAGATGGGAACATTGCATTATAACAAACTCCAAAGTAGAACATTGGACAAAAGTAACAATGGTTTTAAGATATGTTAAAGTACAATAGATTTTCAGTTATTATATTGTGAAAGTGATGCACTTCAGTTGACTGGATATATAGATTCTGATTGGGCAAGAATAGTGGATGATTGCAAATCAACAATCTATTATGTGTTCAATGTTGGAACAGATGCAGTTTCATGGGTTAGCAAGAAACATGTTTCAGTTTCTTCTACCAAGGCCAAGTAGAGGGTAGTAGTAAAATGAGCATGTGTGGCGCTTTGGCTGAGAAGATCACTGAAAGATTTAATGCTTGTACAAATCAAGATGACAGTGCTTTTCTGTGAGAACCAAGGTGTCCTAAAATGAGAATCCAGTATTTCATGAGTGAAACAAACACATCAATGTACATTGTCATTTCATCAGGTAGCCTATAGAAGATGAAGAGGTTGAATTTCACTATTCACCACGCATCACCAAACTGCAGACATCTTCATGAAGTCACTCAGTCCAGATAAGTTAGTCAAATCCAGAGATAAGCTTGGTGTATTTTCCAGAATGACCATTAAGGGAGGATGTTAGTGGTAATTATTAAATAATGGCCATTTATTAGACTTCGAGTTCTAAAGAATGAACAAGAAGAGGTTACATAACTTCTTTCTCCTTCACATTTGTACATATTAAGAAGATGCGTGATGAATTGATGAATAACAATTTTATGGTTCCAGTTTTCAGAAGTTGTCACCACTCTACACAACCTACGTATACTCTGGTACTAAATAACACTTGGTATCAACAAAAGCCAATATTCGATAGAGACAAATATATTTATGTATTGAAAACATGTACAGAAATAATGATTTGCTACTATGGTAGCACATGTATAGACAATATGAGACAAGACATGAATCCCATGCAAATCAACTATAATTAATAGGGTGTTAGAATTATAATATTCTATGTTACTTATTATTAAGGTATTCCACCTTATACAATACGCACAAACAATTCTGATGGTACATTTGACCTTACATTGACCTTTAACTAGGCAAAAACAATCGCTATTTTCTAAATTAATCTTTGAGAATATAAGAGCACTAGGAAAGGAGTTTTTTGCCCCCTTGGAAAGCAACAAAAGTTAAATTTTACAACCAATTCCCAGCTGTTAGATTAATTAGAAATTATGACCAAAGAAGAGTTTATTGTGCATCTTACAGAAATCAGTAGACTCATAAAACTACTCACTATCACTTATTGAATTCCAAGATAGACGCCTTATATAACTAAAATTCAGCACCGATCACTCCTATTGGAAGCATTATGCAATACAAGGAAGATAAGAAGCAATAGCATACCCTGTTTTTGCCGGCCACTTGTTGAAATATGCCTCACAGATACTGCATACAAAAAGGACATAAATGGCCTGTAGGCATTATACAAATGAAATAAAGTTTGCAAGAATTCTCCCATGACAATATTAATCTATGTAACCAATAATTGAATGTAAAATAAATAAGACATAAACAAATTGGCAAATATTTGAAAATTGTATCTATGTAAATGTTGCAACCATCTCCCATCAATCACTTGAGTCTCATCCCTGCATCCTTAAACAGTGCAAACCATGTGTATTTCTGTGAATGTTGATTTTGTGATTGTTATTGCTCATGTATCTTGATATTAACTTGTTTTGTCTGCATTATAGAAACAGCATGCTTGCCTCGGGATTTATTTCTTATTCACTCATTTTCTCTTTGTATGCTACACCAAGAGATGGAAGGTGTGTTAGTCATCAGTATTTTTTACCTATTGTTGATCACTAGTTTCCTTAGCCTAAGTTTTCTAGAAGCTAATCTCAAACTGTCAATTTGTCATCTAGAAAACACCCCAAACAAAATTTTTGTCCTCCTACCCCTTCCTGTCAGTCTATGATGAGAACAATCTCCAGTTTTCAAGCCGTATCTGCTTTCAGCAAAGTAACCCTGTCTATAGCTGTCATAGCTGTAAATTATTTGCTATCATTTACCCTTGTTTCTCATGCCATTCACTATCCAAAGGTTGACAAAGTGTCTATAACTCTATCCCTGGTCCTCTTGTCATTTGAAAATCTGATCATGCCAAAGAAAACACTCAGAATATGTGAAAGTTGTCCCTAAGTTAGATAGTGGTGTTTAGGGAGTTTTTCCTTGGCTAAGACATTCTAAACCAAAAGCTTGTGTCCAGTACCAGTCAGCCTTAAATCTTTACCTATTCTGCAAAGCAAGCCTTAGTCTATCCATAGGTCGCACACCACTAAGAGGTCACTTTGTCTCATTTCAGAAGAAGTTCAACAAAGATCCAAATCAGGAAAAGATGAGGATGATCACTGTCTGAAAGAAATATACTTAGATCGAGCAAAATCTCCATGAAACACCAAAGGAGCTCTCCAAGGTTCCAAAACATCTGTTTTTACATATCTGCAGGGGTGTAATTGTAATGATGATCAGTGTACAAAGGAGGTCAAAAGGGAAAATTTCAACAGGTCCTTCATACTGACTTAGTTTGCCATCAAGGCAAGTAAAGTACAGTAAGTAAGAGCAGCAAGTGTACATGTTATAAATCCAAAAGCTGCCTGAAGAACAGAGATCACTCATCAAGTCAAAATGAATAACCAGGACTGACTAATGCTAATCAGCAGTGCTGCATGATCTTCCAAAGGGCATCATCATGTAGGGCATAAGAAGACAGCTACTTCTTATGTTACCTTGAACCTGGGTTTTGGAAAGTAGTCAAAGGCGATTTCAATAAACCTCTGACAACTTTCGTCAGGGGAAAAGACAGTTCAATGATATCTAGCAGCAAACACTCTCCATGTACAAGTCACTTTTCTTCTGGTTTTATGTTCACAATGATATTTTACAAAAGGATATATGCATCTCAGACAAAGCCTCATAAAGCAAGGGGGCATGATTTCCAAGTGATTTTATCAATAATAAATGTCAAATTCTACTTTGTTTCCTATTAGGCATTCTTCAAACAAACATATAGAGCAAGATACAATGATTGAAGTAGATGGAGACCCTGTGTTAAAGATAACCTCCTTCATGAAAAGCAGATGGTTAGAAAGCACAATGACAGAACCTCTTTCAAAAAGCAGAGGGTTAGGAAAACATTGTTGTGGCCTCCTTCACAAACAAGTAGAGGGCCAACATGTTCTTAAGTGACTTCAGAAGCTATTGTGCGCCACCTCCTCCAAAGATGAAAAGAAGATGCATAGCAGGACTAAAATTATGTTTAAGAAAGTTTTCTTTTGGAAAGACTAGTTGAGGAATAATGGTGGAGCAAATGAAAGTTTATATGTTGAAGGCCTGTGTTACATCAAAAGCAAGACAGTGACATGATAGTGTTAAAAGGCCTCTCTTCTTATGTTGATGGCAGCCTCCTTCAAAGGACAAATCCGAGGCCGAAGTTTTGTTTAAAGGCACCCTCATCTAAATGGTAAGGTGGTAAACCAAGCTGGGTTTAAATTGACTTCTGCAAACTGATATAAAGCAGACAATCCACCGAGATGATTTATATAAGAAGGGTAGCTTTTTTTTTAGACAGATCTATCCTAGTCTATCTAACTACTTTTGCGAGGTAAACAGAGGGCTAGCACTTGGGTTATAGCTACTATGAATCTGCGCATTCATAAGGATTAAAGGTGACCATCTTTGATAAACAAAGCAAAAGATCAAATCATGTGATAAGACCTTCTTTCACTCCATAAACAAATAGATTTGCATATGTGTTTTCAAGGAGCTGCAGCGGTGGTGTCTTTATAAGCCATCTTTCAAATGGTATACAAGGTCATAGTTGTGGAGAAAACCTTTTTAAAAGATAGACAAGGAACCCTTTCATAAACAAAATCACATGTTTCTTGTCTGTGGTTTCAAAGTGACATAATACTGAGGAAGGCATGTATTACATGATAAAGTTTTATAAAGCACGAAGGGACTGTATGAAAGAAGATATTCGGGAGTGACAAATTGAATAGGTCACTGTTTTCCCTTAATAATATTTTCAGAGCAACAAAGTTTGAGGATCAAAAAACATCATGGTAAAAGACCCTCATCACTTCATAAAACAAAGGATTTGCATTATGGTTTTAGAGGCTGCAATAGTGGTTTTTGTGATGACCTCCGTTGTAGACAAACTGAAGAAAAACACAGTATATAGCTCCTTCACATCATAAACAAGGGGTTAAAACATCGTCAAGATATGATATGGTCGTTGAGAAACATTTTATTTCAATATGGTAGAGTTAAGAAAGACTGTTTAAAGGAGGTAAAGCATTTGTTAAAGAAACAACCCCCTCAACAAGTGCACAAAGCCACTATTCAAAGGTCTCTTCCAAAGCACAAAAAAAAGAAGTTTAAGATTGATAAAGGAGTTTTAAAACCCTCATCGAGCATAAAGGAGCTCGAGCACTTATCATCCATCATTTTGCAAGGCGGAGTCAAGGAAGAGAGAAACAGTTTGAGCAATTTTTAAAGCCGTTTGCAACCGGTTTGAACGCGTGGCGTGCCTGTAGGCGCTCACTGAACAAAATCGTTAAGGGTGCGGCGCGCCTGTGCGGTTGCGCGACACGCCTGTGCCCATCGTTCAACGGGCGCCCAGGGCCGACTCGACAAGTCAAACGCGGCACATTTGCCCGTGCAGACCTGCCCGGGCCATCAACCAACTCTGAACGCCAGTTTGCCTGCCCGGGCCAAAGCTGCAAAAAGCCACCAAAGGTGTTGAAGATCGAATTTTACTCAACAAGTTCAACTCCAAACACAGCCAAACACATTTTTCAAAGGTATTTACAGCTCTTGGCCCAATTTTGATTTAAAGGAAAACTGTGTTTAAAGAAGGGGCTTGTTGACAGTGTGAAGGGTTTTCTTGTTTTGAGTAGTCAAGGGAGAAAGAACACAGTTTGCTCTCAAGGCTATCTTGTTTGCTAGCCTAGGAAAAAATAGTGATTTCAAGAGCACCTTTTTGCTTAAAAGAACAATAGATTGACTGCTCAAAAGAAAAATCAGTCCTACACAGAACCAAGCATTTGTTATGATAAAGGGAGAGGAAGTCTGTCTTCATAAGTAAAAAAAAATATGTTTGCACATTTGTGAAAAGGAACACAGTCAGATACGTAGTCTTATTTTCATCAAGAAAGACTTGTTTGTCGGTTAAAGATTACACAGTCTATAAAGAAAGACAGAGTTTGTTTAGAAGGCCTTTTTAATTAGTGACGAGGAGACTATTGTTTTGGTATAACAAAATGATCTTCATCCAAAAAAGATTGTTTTGCTAGCCTTAATAAAACAGTGATCATCAAAGAGAAACAGTGATTGCTCAAGGGAGAAACATAGTGGTTTTCAGGGGTGCCCTCTTTGATTAAAAACAAAGAAAGGCAGTAATTAAGGGGAAAAGAGTTTTAGTGTCAAAAGGAAAGGGGACTTGTTTTCAAAAACAAAATATAGATCTTATTTAAAGGCCTCTTTGCTCAAAAGTTAAAACACAGTGCTGGAGAGGTAAATTTGTTTTCATTTAACAAATACTTGTTTGCCAACTAATGAGAAAAGCAGTGCTAAAAGAAAGGGTCTATTTTTCAGTACATTTCAAATTCTTGTTTGATAAGTCAGCGGAGGGTATCAAAAAGCAAAAAATGCCTCCAAAGAAAGACAGCAGAAGTGGGTATCACAATAGGTATGAGCCTATTACAACTCAAGAGGTGAATGAATCTCCTTCAGTACTCTTCAATTTTCATGAAGTAGGATGCTTGGATTTTTGTCAAAAAGTCCAAGAAGTAAAAAATCACCCGCCTTTGACACATTTGTTTCCTTTGAGGCTGCAAGGAAAGCATGTCCATCTAGCAGGTCTGAATTTCAAACTCTCTCCTAGGCTATCTCCAAAGCTACTAAGATCCCCTATATCAGAGAAAAGTGGTTCAAACAAACATACATAGATCTGAATCACTACAAACCCTTTCTAAAACTAGACCATTAGGATGCTTGCCAAGCCATTTTCCCTTTTTCTCACTTATTGAGCAGCTATGCCCCCCTCATGAAAGTCATCATGAAGTATTTCACATGTGAAGGAAGGTTTTCCCGGATTTATGCCTATCACATCAAGCTTCTTATGCATTTCACAAGAACTCAGTTGTTGAACCTACCTTTCATCCTCTATAGAAGCATTGACAAGATGGCCTCTATTGTCCAAAAGAAACCCTTCGCTCAACAACAAGCTTGTCTATTTCATCATTCCCTTATCAATATCATCATCCTCCATCAACTTGAGAAAAAGGGAGTTTCTTGGGACTCTTTCATCTCCCATCCCGATTTTTCCATTGCCTCTTCATCTCATGCACCTTCCTCACCATCCACTCATCATGCTTCTCTTTCTTCTAGTAAATCCACTCCTAAAAGACAAAAATCCCCTATGATTGAGAGTGAAGAAGAGAAAAGGAAAACTAGTAATGAAAAAGGGCAAAGTGACAGGAAGCAAACTAATGATGATGAGGGACAAAGTGAAGAATCTAAGCATGACAGTGGGGATGAACAAAATGATGGTGGGGATGAACAAAATGATGGTGAGCACAGCAGTCATGAAGAGGAACATGATGGCAGCCAACACAGCAGTAAGCATGATGGTGATGAGGGACAAAACAGTGAAGGTAAAGAGCACAGCAGTCATGAAAAAAGCAAGGACGGAGATGAACAAGGCAGTCCTCAAGAAAACAAACAAAGTAGTAGCCAAAATAGTGATGATGAGGGTCATGACAGTCCTCAAAAAGACACTTATGATGAGAAACAAGACAGCCCTCAAGCAAGCAATGATGATGGCAAGCAAGCACCAAACAGTGAGCATTCCGAAGGGGGCAGCATGGAGAAAAAAGACCAAATTAGTGACCATGAGCATAGCAGTGGTGAAGACAAACAAGGAAATCTTCAAGCAGATGAAAACAGTGACAAAGATGAAACTAGAGCAGATGATGATGGAGGCAGCAAGGTAAAAGACCAAGTTGAGCAAGTGCAAGTAGATAAACCTCCTCTCTCTTCTCCTCAACAAAGCCAAGAGCATGTGCTAGCTGCCTCTCCTAGGCAAGGGGCCATGACTCTTCCTCCAAAAGTGGCGAAGCCTAGAAACACTAGATCAGCAAAGAAGAAGATCACTCCAGCAGTGACTAGCAATGTCACAAGAGCACTAAGAAGTAGAGGCAAACTGCCTAAAAAGAGCATTGTTGAATTGCCAAAAAGGAAGAGGACCAAGAAGTCTATCCAAGGCAAGGGGAAAGAGAAAGAGGAGAGTAGTCATGAAAAGGAAAGAGAGTTTGACATCATCCAAATAGACAGCGATGCTAAAGATGATGAAGCTAGGATTCTTGAGGCTATTTTGCAAAACAGAGAAGCCCAAGTTCACAACCTACAAGTTGATCTAGAAAGGTCAAAGGACTTCACACATGTTCTACACACACAAAACAAACAAATGAGTGGTCAAATGGCAGTTTATGAGGCCTGAGCTTTCAAATACCAAAGCGAAGCCTACAAAGCACAAGTCAAGCTTGAAGAGCTTATGGGCGAATTTGATGATACTGAAGAAGAAGAGCAGCCAATGAGAAAGAGGCCTAGGACTATGGGTCTCAAGAAAGCTTTGGAGAAAAAGAAGGAAGAAGAGGCTGCCCTTGTTCGATCTTATCCTCTTACTCAATTGCTCGCCCAAGAAATAGAAAATAATAGAGAACCATGGCTTGAAAGGGCCAACAAGCATTTGGAGGACAAGTTAGAGAAAGCTAACAGAGACTTGAGTCTACAAAAGAAGATGACCGGGCACTACAAGAAGTTGAACCAATTTGCCTGAAGAAAGCTCAAACTTGCTCAAGAAAGGCTCAAGGCTGCCCGAAAGAGGCGCCCGGTAGAAAAAGTGGAGAAAGGCACATCAGGGCTTGAAATTTTAGCCTCAGTGTCCTTACATGCTTCTAAGAACCCATAAGGGGCTTGCTCGCCAAATTTGAGGAAATTTTGACATGATTTTGTTTTTTTGTGTTTTTTGGCCATAATTGCACATTTTTCAAGGCACAGCCATGGGTGCTAGGAGCATCCTCAGCTCATGAAAGTCATTTTGTTGGATGGACTAAATTCAGGGGCAGCTACTCACAAATTTTCAGATCCAAAGGAGGTGTTTTGGTCCTCCAAAGAGGCGAAAAACAGTGATTTTTTGACTTTCTGCCTCACATATCAGCAAGGGCTAATTTTTGGTTTTTTCCACTCGGTTCAGTTTTTGACATACTTCCAAGGATCAGTTTGGGAAAAATCAAATAGTTCCAGAAACTAGACATCCAGGGCTTTCCAACGAGCCATCACGGGCCTCATTTCGACATCAGGAGGTCCCTCAAAAGTGATCTACAAGACAAAGGATTTTCTGCTGCTACGTTCCTGTAGCATTTTGGCAAAAAACACAGTTTTCTGAAGTGGCTCATCCAAATGTGCGTTAAGATTTTTTTGGCCATTGTCAGTTAGGAAAAGTCAATTTTATTTCATTTTTTAGCATTTTAAGATATTTTGTGCCTTGGGATTTGCAAAGCCTCAAGGACAAAATCAAATATTTGTAATAGGCCAATGGCCTTCTAATTACTCTTGGATAGTTTATTTCTCTTTAGCATATATATTCCAAGAGCTTTCATTGTATCAAGAGGCTGAACTTGATGTTATAGAGCAATACATGGTTATACAAGCTTGGAAGAAATACTTTGTCTCATGCAGTGGATAATTTCTTGTGTGTTTTGGATGGTGGAAGAGGACTGTTGTAGGATTCCTTGACTTGGTAAATGGTATAGTGTTCCTTCTCTGTTATGTTTTCTTAGTTATCATACATATTTTCATGTTTCTTGTTTGTTGTAGGACAGTAAAGAATAGATTTGAGACATGCCCATGGAGGCACCTCGAGTTTCCTGATTCATTACAGCTTCTATGTTTGTCTTCTTTCTTAGTTATGTCAAAAGAATTCTTGAATGCTCTTTGATACCCTAAAAACTTGTTCTCAATTTCATTAATGGTTATTATGTATGCTATCTAGTATGATTCACGATAAGCCCTGTTTACTCCTAGCTAACCAAAAACCCATTACTGAAACCTTTCTCTGAATGTTTGATTGTCCTAGTTGAACCAAAGAGGTCTTGTGTCGATCTTGCCCTTTGCCTATGCCCTGCAATCTTAGTTCAAAGTTCCTGATAGCTCAAAATATGATGTCTACGAGTTCCCTCTTCATAGATTGAGTTATTTGTTTGTCTTGTTTGTTTTCCCCAAAATCTAAAGGCGATTTTCCCAAAGTTAAAGGGTCTTATACTTTTATGTATCGTCTGAATGTTTATTTTATGCATCTATCAGTTTGAAGATTCATTTATCGTGATCAATGGTTTACCCTACCACATGGATGTCTGTTGTAAAACTATTTATGTTTAAAACTCTTTGTCCTTCACAAAACCTAGTGTCCATCCCATTTCACTCCACCTAAAAAATCCATTTACCTCGACCAAATCGGCCCTTCAATTTACCTTGTCCACCATTTGAGGCTTTCTCGACCTTTTCGACCCCATAGCCCAGTTGATCTGACAATCTTTTTATCTATTTATCCTTTGATCAGTTCCTTCCTCAAAAACCCTAAAACAAACTAAAAACACACTTAACAACTAGCCTAAAATCAAATACACAAGAAGCAAACAAATCTACATCCCTTGCACAAATAGAGAGAGCCCTCTCTGAGTTCAGGAAGACTAGGTCCTTGGGCTCCAAAGTTGGTTTGATGTTAGCCTATCACTTGGCTTGCCAATCTGCCAAATCACGGGACCCTAACAAGGTGCACTCATCATCCTAGTATGGATGAGATGTGTAACAAAATATAATACTAATAAATGAAAATTAAAGAATAGTTCAGATCCACAAAAATGAAAAAAATTAAAAAGGCCAAGCATTAAAAAATAAACCAACATAGACCAACAACCAATATTTTAAGCAAGGACAATTTTTTTTGTATAGGAGCAGTGTATCATATACCAAGCCCTAAAAGAGGCAGATGCGATCTAGGGTTTCAAGATGTAGATCAACAAAGGAGTTTCTAGGCTTACTAGAACCAAAGAAAGGATTTGTAAATAATATAAATTTATAATCAATAAAGGAGGAAGCAAAACCTAAGACCTAATTTGAAGTGCTAGCTAGGGTTAGGGTTTTTCTAGGGCACAAATTACTTAGGGAGGATGACATCAGCCCTTCTAGGACAAATTTAACCATGCAAAATGTTATATTTTGAGTGAAAAGCATCAACAAGGAAAAATTCAAGCCTATTAAGCTCCAACATCTATCCAAAAAGACCTTAATTGAATTCGGCCCTAAAATAGCCCTAGCGGCTTACCTTAAACTTTAAAGGACTTTGAAAAATGAAAGGAAAGGAAATATTGAAGTTTTTGTAATTTTTTGAACAAGGATACCAATGCCTATACCTACTTGGGTGATGGAGTCTTAGGACTAAATTTAAGAGAAAGTGATTTAATGTTTGGAGTAAGGGGGAAAACCTATTTTTCACTAGTACAAACCTTAACTATCTTTAAAGTGAGGAGAAATTAAATAAGGGAAGCTCTCTAGGAGGTCCCCTCCGGATTTCAAGGAAAATGAAATTAACATGCAATAATCAACCAAGATTTTCCAAAAATAGTATACATTTAGACATGGAACAGAGAAAACCCTAGCAATAATCAATTACATGAAAAACAATAAAAATCTGCAATAATAACTTACAATCTTTCATGAAATAGCCTTCCTTCAATCCCAAAAAGGCATCTCCAAGGCAAAACCAATCTCCAAGAGCAATAACACCAAAAAGATCACACCTTCACAAGTATCAAGTTACACAAGGCCAAGTTGAGCTCTCTAAAGGAGGCCAAAATCCATGAGTGATGATGAACACTGGCATGAAAGTGATCCTCTATTTATAAGAGCTCAATCACTCTTAATTATTAGACTAAAAACCCTATGACAAGTTTAATTTTGAGTGTCAACCCACTAGCTCAATGTAATAAAATAAGCCACAAAAAGCCCACATGTGGGTCCAACAACAAGCAAGGTGAGCTCAATGTTTCAACAGCTCGGGATGCTTTGAGGTGTCAATCAACTACTAAAATCATCAAAGTGCCTAATGCTCTGCTATGGAGTGACAATGGTGCATCTACAACGTCATCACTGCTCTTTGGATGTGTGGTACAACCTAGTCATCATGTGGAGTGAAGGCATGGGATGTGTGCCCTCATGCCAATGTTGATATGTGAAGGACCACTTGGTAAAACCATCTCAAACTCATGTGAAAGCTACCATTCATTAGAGACAATGGCCATAGATGCATCAACGTGGACATTACTTAATTGTTAAGGGCCTAATAAGACGTCAAAGTGGGATCACCTTCAAATATCTAACTACACCAAGTCCTGTAAAAGAGTTCCCTACCTTGTTAGGAGTGGCTAGATGGCCAACCCTATTAGATGCTTCCCACCCCCAAGGGAAGGTGACATATTCAAGGTCAACCCTTCAATTCGTAGGTGTCTGTGATAATGGTGGCAATGGAGGGGAAATGCCTCATGGCTAGGTGTCATTGCCATAGGACTAGCTGATGGAGGTTCGTCATCCTAAGTGTCTAGATGTATGGAGGGACCAATCATGGAGACATGAGCTACCTCTTTCCACGACTTGCTTTCTCCAGCCCTCTAGTGTGCCTTCTATTTCTTTTTTATAATGCTTTGATAAGGAGCATAGCTTAGGTGTCTAAGCTTGCTTTTAATGATATAGCATTGATTTACCCATTAATGATGAGTAGGCTTCTTGCTAATTAGGGTTGGGACATCCAAGGGTTTATTTAATATGTAATGGATCATTTAGTGCTCGAGAACTAGGTGATGGCCAATGAGGGGGGTAGAGCTCATGTTAGGCTTTTGCCGACACGCTAATCAATGTCTTGGCTATCTTTTTCATTTTAACTTTTCCTTTTATTTCATTGTGGGCATTTATGCTTTTACCTTTCTTTTACTTGCATCGAACTCCAAGGAAAACTTTTCCAACCCTGACCCAAGGATGTGGATATGAGGGTGGCAATCCCAACGAACCAATGACAAAAACTCAAAGGATCAATGTGAAATCAAGGGAATGGTGACAAATGGTATGGAAAGGTTATGGACATGTTACTTCAATCCAAGTTTCTGAAGTAGTGCCCCTCCTATAACCCTAAAGCCTTAGAGGAGGTCCCACTGGACTAGGGCCAAAGACTAACCCCCTTGGTAAGGTGAGAGAACATGCTTACAATCAAGATCAATCATTCATCCTGATCACCCCTTTTTCCATGCTAAAGTGGCCACAACATTAAGTAAAATCACATGATTGCAAAATGGTTAAAGTACCTATCGAATGGTGACCCACCTTCCCTCAAGAGGAATGTCAGATGGTGAGTGGTGTATGACCTGTGCAAATGGCGGAGGAATGTGGCATATCGTACTTTAACCCCCCCTAGTTGTTAGAAAATCGGAAAGGCAGAAATAATTTCTTATGTTGATAATTACTTGGGATATCTTTGTATTCTTATTAACTTTCTTCTGTTTTTCTTTTATCTTTGTTTCATCAAGCAATTATCAAAACAAAAACATGAAGATTAGGGACACCAGATATAGGCGCTCAGTCAAGGCCAAAACCCCTTTATACGGGAAAAAGCAATCAAACTCTTCCACTAGCAAATTCAAGTTGAGATAGACCAAGACCCAAGACCAAAAGACTTTCCTCCTCCACCAAGTCAACCTTCCAATGTGATTCAACAACCTTCAATAGTCTCTTCTTGTCCAACACCTTTAACCCAACAACAACCCAGAATTTCGGCCCCCGACAACTCAAAATTTCGGCCTAGATACAGTCCAGAACTTTGACCCCAACGACTTCAAAAATTTCGGCCAATCTAGCAATTTAGCAGTGTAAGGACCCTAACTTGTTGAATTAACCATCATTAACAAAATTCATAAGTATAAAGCCCTTAACTTTCAAAATTTACATTCATTCACAAATTTCATACTACACAATTCAGAGTGGGATTTTTGAACAGAATATATATCGATTGACTAATTGATACTTACCTAGAACCGTGTTTGAAGATGTTCCTGATCCGCCATAGCTCCAGCTTCCGTTACCAAACTGCCATTTTCCTCCCAGCCTATCTGAGGTCAACCTCTCCAGTCCCCAAATCCAGAAGACAAGTCTTCTGGCCCCCGTGCCCAAAACTCCAATAACAATCGATAGCATTCCATAACTCTGTTAGAACTCTCGAACTCACTGCTCATGAACCATGCAGTTAAAACTCCTCTGACAGCATCCGGGTCAGTTTTCCCCTTCACTACCCATGCTCATCAAGTTTACCCCTCTTCTCCTTTTATACACAAACTCCATTCCTGATATTTATTAGAATATGATCTTTTAAAAAATATCTTTGAAAAATATCTTAAAAATATTATATTTTAATAAATATCTCAGATTTATTAAAATATTATTATTTAATAAATATATTGGTTTTATTAAAATAATATTACTTATTAAATATCTTAGATTTATTAAAATATTATTATTTATTAAATATCTTGGATTTATTAAAATAATATTATTTGTTAAATATCTTAGATTTATTAAAATATTATTATTTATTAAATATCTTGGATTTATTAAAATATCATCATTTATTTGCATAAGTCAATGCTTTTAATTTTCTTTGAACAAAGTATTAGTCTTCATTATATTATGGTGAGTTAGGGAGTTACTCAATACTTCAATAATTCACTCCTTACTCTACATCGAGTTTCTTTTCATAATTGCTTAGTGCAAGTACTAGTTCCGTACACGTGATACATGCATATGTAGCTATCATATGCAGGTCTCATATACATGCTAATATCTCTATGTTCCATATAATTCAAGTTGGGTCGTTACAAGCAGCTTTAGACATGTGAGAGTGGGAGAATTTTCGACTTGTTATGCCTGATAGAGACCTCCTTTTCCTTCGCTAGCCCTTTCTACCTTCCTTGAATTTTGCACTTTTACTGCCCCCAACAATAGCAGATCGAACTTGGCGAGTGAGTGCTACAAATGAAGTCAAATTGTTGCCTTTATATAGGATATTTTGCCCCTCAGTTAGGCCGACTTGTCCAGTTTCAAGCCAACTTGGTGGAGGAGGCCTAGAAGGCCTAATTTACATATAAAAAAAATTAAAAAAAAAATTAAAAAAAATCTTTCTTAACAGATGAAGCCCAAGAAGGGTCTTTTACATTGTGACATGGGCAAGGACACTTGACATAAACCCTAGAAGCCTACAATCGAGGCTTTAACCTATAAATAATTGACCCAAGCATGAAACCCATGCTTTAATAAGTCAATTTCTTTAATAGTAAAAAATTATTTTTCTCTACCTAAAAAAAAATAATATAAAAAACTTTATGACGGGCGGAGCCAAATGTAATGGCATGGCAACATCAACACCAAAAAGATTTTTTTTTTATTTTTATTTTTGAATGCCGAAAGGGCAGGACTGTGTGCAGATGCAGGGGATTTGAGACTGTGTGCAGATGCAGGGGATTTGAGACTGTGCGCAGGTGCAAGAGACTCAAGACTGTGCACAGGTGCAGGTGATTCAAGATTCGGGCCTGCTGCAGGTGCAAGATGTGTTACAACATTCACGTGTAGAAGGAGGGCCGTCATCCGTGATTTATGAAGGCGGTCAAGCAGGGAGGTGTGGAGGAGGTCTGCAAGTCGTCGGGCATGCTCTGGGGAGTGAAACAAATCAGGGGAAGGGGTAGGCCTCGAAGGGTAATGGCCTCTCACACCGCCTGGAAGCAGAAGGGTCGACTTCTGATGATGGAGGAGTTCAGAATGAAGGCTGGGGGCTATTTTCTATGCGTGAAGAGGCGCGGGACCATTATATGTTCCTAAACAGAAGGGCAGGAGGGCGTCTTAGTGAGAAGGAGGATCTGGGAGTTGTAGCAGGCCATATCGGTTTTGCGGAGCAATGTGGCTTTTCTGGCCTGGAGGGAGTAAACGACAAGGGCTCAGGCATAGCCAGTGAGGATGGAGGGAAGAATCGTAAGAAGGGGCCAAGAAAAAAGAAATGGATTGAGTCAAAGAAGGCAGATTATAATTATGTGTTGGGTGAAGATATTGGTTGGGAGCAGGTGATCCAAATGGCCAGCAAGATTCTGGTTGGAAGGGCTATGGGGAGGTTTTTCGTACTGAGAACAGTGTTAGCATGGGCTAAATCTTGTTGGAAGGATGCCATAGGATATGTGCCTGAGGTTGTGTCCCTTTCTAGGGGGTGGTTTGCATTTAGCTTCCTACACCCAGATCATGTGCAATGGGTGCTGCAACGAAGTTGGGCATTGGACCACTCACCGTTGCTCTTTAAGCCATGGCACCCTCTATTTGATGCAAGCAGGGAAAGGGTGGATTCGGTCCCTTTGTGGGTTAGACTGCCTGGCTTGCCTTTACATTACTGGACTGAAGAACACCTCAGGGGCATAGGCAACATTCTTGGGTCCTTCCTGGAGGCTAATCTCTCTTTCTTGGAGACAAATCATAGGCGTGTTGCTCGGATCTTGGTCAATATTAACATCAGAGAGGGCCTTGCCGAATCACTGAATCTCAGGTGGGGGCATTATGTCATCAAGCAAATGCTAGATTATGAAAATGTTCCCTTTAGGTGCAGAAGATGCCATGCCTATGGGCATTCGGCCTTTGACTAAAGATTTCTCTTCCGTCACGTAAAAGGCCAGCGCACTAGCAGAGTTGAGGAGAAGCAGGGTTCGGTGGAGGCGGCTTCTGGTCCTTCTTCTAAGCAGCCCACATTCCCTCATAATGTTGATTGTGCCTCAAACTCTGTTATGAAGGTTATTAGCAGTCATATTGAAGAGGGCTATCAGTCATTGGGAGATGATGGCATGATGAAGGTTGTGTTGAAACTTTTGGAGCCTTCCCTCATGGGATACTTTCCTTTTTCCCCGAGTCTCAATATTCATTTCAGCAATGTCTCGATCACTGGATTGGATTGGTTGGATGGCTTTAGGAACCTCTCTACTGCTGATCTTCCTCATCCTTCCCCTACTTTTCCATTGCCGGCTACTCTTGAGGAGGTTATTAAACCAGATCCCAGTGAAGGGGTGTTGGTTCCAACCATTTCTTCTTCAGTTTCTCCGGGCTCTGGTTACTATCTGAGATCTAGTGCAAAGAAAGACTCTAGAGGGCTAGGAAAGGGGAAGTATCCGTCTACTCGGGGAAGGGGTAGGATTTCCTATTTGGCTAGAGCCCAGGATAGGGCGAAAATGGATGTATTTGATGGGAAACAACAATCTATAGAAAGGGCACTTAGAGCAAGTCGATCCCTTAATACTGGTTTTTAATGAAGATCATGTCCTTTAATTGCAGGGGTTTGGGAGGTCCCCATAAGAAATCTGCCTTATTGAGGGTTATTTATCTGGATCATCCGAATATAATTCTGTTACAAGAGACTTTAGGAGAAGGAGTTGTGGTTAAATCTAGATTGGAAAGTTGGATGTCGGGGTGGTCTTTTGAGACTTTGGATGTTAGAGGGCGTTCAGGTGGTTTGGCGGTGGGATGGAATGAAAGAACCATCAAGCCTCTGAACACTTGGGGTATGGAGTTGGTCCTGAGTCTAAACTTTTTGGCGCTGGAGCTGGGTGAAGCTTTTACTATTTTTAATATTTATGGTCCTTATCAAGATAGGATCCCCTTCTGAGACTCACTCCTGGGTCCCTGCTCGAAGGGGACTCGGTCATTTTGGGAGGGGATCTGAACTTTTCTATGGGCCAGTCTGAGGTCTGGGGTCCTCGTGCTCATACTGATTTACTAACGGGCTACTTCTCTTAGAAATTGGAGGAGAGTCTTCTGCTAGATATTGAGCCCATAAAGTTGAAACCTACCTGGAGGAACAACAGATGTGGGGAAGGTCGAGTATCGAAGAGACTTGATCATTTTTTGGTGGCTGAGCAGGTTGTGGACAGGCTTTTTCAAATCAGGGAGTGGATAGGATGTGGGGGTGCATCGGATCATTTTTCGATTTTTATTGAATTTAAACTTGGGCCTCGGCAACCTCCTAGCCCTTTAAAGCTTAACAAAATCTGGCTCAAGGATGAGACTTTTAAAACTCTGGTTCACTCCAGGTGGATTCCTTTTAGCGCTATTAGCACAAGATCTGCGGCATTTCAGTTTGCTGATAATATTAAACGTTTGAAGGATGCTATTAAGGAATGGTCGGTTGCTAAGAGGCAGAGGGAGGACATGGAATTGAAGCAGGTGGAAGAGGAACTTCGCACGATCTATGAAGGGAATGGAGGGGGTTTACTGTCCCAAGATGATAAGAATACTCTTGTTCGTCTTGAAAGGAGTAGGAACTCCCTCCTTTTGGATAAGGAGGAATATTGGAGGTTGAAAAGTAGGGCTACCTGGTTGGCATGTGGAGATGAAAATACAAAAAAATTTCATGCTTATGCTCATGGTAGGAAGGCAGCTAATACTATTTCGAGATTGAGAGATGGGCAGGGAGTTGAGCATTCCTCCTTTGAGGCAAAGGCTAAGTTGGGGGTTGATCATTTCAAGGCCCTTTTTAAGGCTCTTGTTCATGCATAGCTTGAGGAAGTTATAAGAGTTGCTCAGCTATTCCCGAGGTTTGTGGAGGACGCTGATAACAGATCCTTGATGGCTGAGGTTTCAGAGAAGGAATTAAAGGATGTGCTTCATAGCTTCCAAAAAGACAGAAGCCCAGGGCCATATGGATGGACAATCGGATTTTTTTTGGAACTTTTTGATTTGTTGGGTGTAGATCTGCTGAAAGTGGTGGAAGATACCAGAATTTCAGGGAAGATTCCTGCTTGTTTCAACTCCACTTTCATTGCCTTAATTCCGAAAGTTGATAACCCATCTTCTCTGAATGATTTTCGTCCAATCTCTTTGTACAATTGTATTTACAAAGTGGTCTCAAAGGTAGTTGCTAGAAGACTCAAAAGTATTCTGTCTGCTCATATCTCTAGTGAACAATTTGGCTTTCTGGAAGGGAGGCAAATCCATGAAGCCATTGGAGCAGCTCAAGAGGGTATCCACAGCATGAAGACCAAGAACCTCAAAGGGACGGCATTGAAAATTGATCTCTCCAAAGCATATGATCAGGTAAGTTGGTTATATATACGTATGCTTTTGATTCACCTTGGCTTTGGTATTGATTTTATTAGATGGATCATGAGTTGTATTACAACAGTCTCATTCTTTGTTTTGATTAATGGGGCGGCCTCCCCTTTCTTTCATGCTGAAAGAGGCCTTCGCCAGGGTTGTCCCCTATCCCCTCTTTTGTTCTTATTGGTTGCGGAAGGTTTGAGTAGGGCCCTTAAGAATGCCAAGAGGCAGGGTACTTTGAAGGGTATTCAGGTTGCTCCAAATTTGCTCATTACACATCCACTGTTTGTTGATGATGTATTAATTTTTTGTTTTGGTTCTGTGAGAGATGCGAACACTATTGGGGATATTTTGGACCTGTTTTCCAAGGCCATAGATATGGAAGTGAATGCTGAAAAGTCTACAATTACTACTCATCGATTACGGGAAGAGGAGAGGCTAGAGTTTTTGCGGATATTTCCTTATAATTCTCCTGGTTTGAACTTTGGATGATGGGCTGAATTATTTGGTTTTCCATTTAAAACCAAATGATTATAGGAAACAAGATTGGAGGTGGCTGTTGGAAAAATTGGAAAAGAGATTAAGAGTTTGGAGTCATAAATGGCTATCTAGAGCTGGGAGATTGATTTTAGTGAAGTCAGTTTTGGAAGCAGTTCCAGTGTATTGGTTGTCTCTCTCTTGGATTCCAAAAGGTATTTTGGAGGCTGCCCGGTGAATCTGCTTTAGATTTCTTTGGGGTGGCAAGAAGGACACCTAGGTGACCCCTTGGGTTCGGTGGGAGAAAATAGCTGTGCCTAAAGGGCTGGGGGGTTGGGGACTGAAAAATATATTTCTCTTTGCACAGGCCCTGGCTTCTAAGGGTGGTTGGCGGCTCATCAATTCAGACAGTCTTTGGACCCAAGTGATTACTCAAAAAGACATTGCTCCTTTATCCATTGTGGATTGGATTAGGACTCCAAGGAAGTCTTTTGAGGGTGGGTCGGTGATTTGGAAGGCTTTGGTTAAATCCTTCCATATATTGGAATCAAATCTGGTTTGGAATGTGGGTAGTGGCAGGAAGCTTCGGGTTGGTGAGGATCCTTGGATGGGTAGTGTCCTGCAGCACCTTCTTCCAGGGCGTACTATTGTGGCTTTGAGGCAGCAAGGGATTACTTTCCTTTCCCATATTGCAACTCCGGTTCAAAGAAGGCCTGGGTTTTAGTCATGGATTTTGCCCAGAATTTCAGGGAAGATACCTGCTTGTTTCATCTCCACTTTCATTGCCTTAATTCCGAAAGTGGATAACCCATCTTCTCTGAATGATTTTCGTCCAATCTCTTTGTACAACTGTATTTACAAAGTGGTCTCAAAAGTAGTTGCTAGAAGACTCAAAAGTATTCTGTCTGCTCATATCTCTAGTGAACAATTTGGCTTTCTCGAAGGGAGGAAAATCCATGAAGCCATTGGAGCAGCTCAAGAGGGTATCCACAGCATGAAGACCAAGAACCTCAAAGGGACGGTATTGAAAATTGATCTCTCCAAAGCATATGATCGGGTAAGTTGGTTATATATACGTATGCTTTTGACTCACCTTGGCTTTGGTATTGATTTTATTAGATGGATCATGAGTTGTATTACAACAGTCTCATTCTTTGTTTTGATTAATGGGGCGGCCTCCCCTTTCTTTCATTCTGAAAGAGGCCTTCGCCAGGGTTGTCCCCTATCCCCTCTTTTGTTCTTATTAGTTGCGGAAGGTTTGAGCAGGGCCCTTAAGGATGCCAAGAGGCAGGGTACTTTGAAGGGTATTCAGGTTGCTCCAAATTTGCTCATTACACATCTACTGTTTGTTGATGATGAATTAATTTTCTGTTTTGGTTCTGTGAGAGATGCGAACACTATTGGGGATATTTTGGACCTATTTTCCAAGGCTATAGGTATGGAAGTGAATGCTGAAAAGTCTACAATTACTACTCATCGATTAAGGGAAGAGGAGAGGCTAGAGTTTTTGCGTATATTTCCTTATAATTCTGTTGGTTTGGATGATGGGGTGAATTATTTGGGTTTCCATTTAAAACCAAATGATTATAGGAAACAAGATTGGAGGTGGCTGTTGGAAAAATTGGAAAAGAGATTAAGAGTTTGGAGTCATAAATGGCTATCTAGAGCTGGGAGATTGATTTTAGTGAAGTCAGTTTTGGAGGCAGTTCCGGTGTATTGGTTGTCTCTCTCTTGGATTCCAAAAGGTATTTTGGAGGCTGCCCGGTGAATCTGCTTTAGATTTCTTTGGGGTGGGAAGAAGGACACCTTGGTGACCCCTTGGGTTCGGTGGGAGAAAATAGCTGTGCCTAAAGGGCTGGGGGGTTGGGGACTGAAAAATATATTTCTCTTTGCACAGGCCCTGGCTTCTAAGGGTGGTTGGCAGCTCATCAATTCAAACAGTCTTTGGACCCAAGTGATTACTCAAAAAGACATTGCTCCTTTATCCATTGTGGATTGGATTAGGACTCCAAGGAAGTCTTTTGAGGGTGGATCAGTGATTTGGAAGGCTTTGGTTAAATCCTTCCATATATTGGAATCAAATCTGGTTTGGAATGTGGGTAGTGGCAGGAAGCTTCGGGTTGGTGAGGATCCTTGGATGGGTAGTGTCCTGCAACACCTTCTTCCAGGGCGTACTATTGTGGCTTTGAGGCAACGAGGGATTACTTTCCTTTCCCATATTGCAGCGTCGGTTCAAAGAACGCCTGGGTTTTAGTCATGGATTTTGGCCTCATCATTGGGGTTGGATGCTCAGGATGAAAGGGATTTGGCTATTTACATTCGTGCTTTAAAACATGCACATATTTCACTTAGGGAGAGAGAGGATAAGATTGTTTGGGATTTTGATCCATCGGAGATCTACTCTCCTCGGGTTGGCTACTTAAAACTGAGTGCTAGGGCTTTTTTGGGGGAAGGGCGTTGGTGGTGGAAGAAGCTTTGGAAGCTCAGCTATCCTCCCAAGACTCGCCTCTTTATGTGGTGTGTCTTGGAAAATAAAGTCCCTACCTGGGACAATCTACAACGTAAGTGCTTTCGGGGTCCTGGCTGGTGTGTTTTCTGCAAAGCTGGGGAGGAATCCGTCAACCACCTTTTCCTCAGTTGTTCTTTCTTGAAAGGGATTTGGTTGGAATGTTCTAGATTGTTGGGTCTCCCCTGCAGATGGGAGGGCCACTCAGTGCCTCATGCATGGGACTCTTGGTGGGAGTCTAACGTTGAGCCTAATCCTAAAGCCCCGCCTCTTCTTGTCATTTGGGGTTGCTGGCTGGCACGTAACCGACTTCTATTTGATGAGGCTGTTAGTACCCCGGATATCATAGGTGCCATGATTATTGGTTTACACTCTGCGTTTCCTTATCATATCCGTGTTGCTAATCAGAGGGAGATTCTCGTTTTGGAGATTGATAAGGGGACCCCTTAGGGTTTTTTTGATGGGGCAGCGCAGCAAAATGTTTGTGGAGGAGGGGCTTTGCTTTATCTTTCTATCTCTCATTTCTTTGAGCTCTCTGTTGGGCTTGGGGAGGGCTCAAATAACTTTGTTGAATTGCTGAGCCTCAAGCTTCTCCTGTTGTTCGCTGTTGAGAAAGGGTGCCAGAAGATAAAAAATTTTGGGGACACCATGAATGTAATAAACTGGATTAAAGGCATTCAACAGTGCAGAATTCTTCCTCTACAAAATCTAATACTTTCAATTCGAGAGCTCCTCCTTACTTTTGATTCATTCTCCTGTCAGCATATTTATAGAGAAAATAATGGAGATGCGGATTGGGCTTCCAAGATGGGGCTTCTGCTGGATGTGGGGATCTGGCAGGTTAGAGAACACAAGGATGGAGAAATACGAGATTATTTTCACCCCTCTTTATTTGATTGAGTTGTTCTGGGCTTCTTTTGGCCTGGTAAATCATCTAATTTCTCAGGCTGGTGTCTCTCTCCCTGTGGTGTTGGTCGTTTTTTAAAAATGTTAGATTGAGGATTTGAACTTCCGCTGGTGGTGTTTTCTCCATTGTGCAGGCTGTTGAGGGCTGGGACTTCTCCAATTTTTTGACTCTCACGAAATTTTAGTGGTTCCCCTGAGTGGTGGAACGTTTTTATGTTTTTACTACTACGGATTTAGGATCTCGATTTATTCGGCAGGCTATCATGTTTCGACTGGTTCTTCATTTGACTAGGCAGAGTTTTATTGTCTCGGTTGCTGTTACAGTTAGAAACCACGGTGATCGTTGTATCAACTAAACATTGCAGGTTTTGGACAGAGTTTTTTTACTGATAGCACATCATCATCGTTGATAGCAGTAGGACTGAATTTATATGAACATTTTGTTTCAGAATGGTCTATGGTAGAAGCCAGATCAGTTTTTGCTATTCAAAGTTCTCTTACAACAGTCATTTGGTTTTTAGATTGTTGCCCTTAGGGTTGACTACAAACTTATCTGTTTGTCTAATAGATCACATTTATGTGCTTCTCATTGTAATTTTGTACTCATCTGCAGTAATAAAATTACGCTTTTTTCTCGAGGAAAAAAAAGGAGTAAAAAATTATTTTTCTTTCATTTGACAAATACATTGCATCATGACTCAAATACAATTATGAAGACCGACACTAGTTACATTCTTCAACACTCCCTCTTAACTAGGGAGGTATTCATATTTACATAAATATAGAAGTACATGGAAGATCTCAAAGCAATATAGTCTATGAAGAGTCACAGAACATGCAGTGTTATAGATTAGATACCTGACCAGGATACTCTAATCAGGTGAGATTAAGATGGACTCAAGCTTTAGCCACTCTAGGTAACATCAAACTTTTAAGCTCTACCATCAACCCAAGGATCTAAGTGTGCATCCAAGGTCAGAGCTCCATGACCAATGCCACCCTCCCTACCTCGGGATCTAGACATCAACACATAGGTCGGCCAGATGCCCTCCAAAGCATCTTGCCATAAGATGCTTCACCTCTCCTAATCAACTAAATCAAATATGTCCACCAATCCAAGCATGCTTCAAACATTCAATCTTTTATGGAAAGATCCTGCACAATCACAACCCCAATGAGTAATAAACTTTCCAATGTATATATACAAGTAAACACAAACCTTCGAGGTCCTCAATCATTTTGATGTTGCTTTTATCATCTTCAATCTTATCGGAAGTTTTCTTCTTTCACTCATTCAATAGCATCAAATACAACCTTAGTACTCCTCAAGCCATTTGTTTATAACTATATAAATCACAAACATTCATATGTAGTACTTTCAATCATTTAGTTTCATTCTTACTTCAAGGTATTCATTATGATTGTCATAATATGCAATATTCCTAATTGGAAATTAGAAGTAAAATCAATGCATCAATAGACATTAACAATAGAAAATAAAATCACGCCATGAAAACATAAACTAGAGCCATAAAATTCAGGTCTGAGCCATTTTATTAATTCTGGGATAAGTATACAATGAGGTGGGTGCTGGAATAATGGCACCTGGGCTTGCTCAAGGCAAGCTGGAGGAGCCTCTGTCACAAGCTCGAATCAACCCCCCAAAGTACGTTGTGTTGCTCTAGCTCTGCGCAGTCCTGGTCCAGAAATGTTGACGCTGCTCCACTGAATATGTTGCTAGGGCCTGGAATAATGCTTAAAAAATTTTGGGCTTTTAACCTCGGACTCTACTTACAAAACCCACAATACCCCGCGAAGGAACTGTGGAATGGCTGACCCCGGAAATTAGCCCTCTTGGGCTTAGCTCTCTGTGCTACTAGCTGAAACTGTGCACTTGGAAATAACATTGCAGAATGCTCCCAAAATATATGCAATAACCCTGTTAGGAAGCCTTCAGCCTCCCCACCAATTTCCTCTTCCAAAACACCTGCACTCCTCAGCTCCCGAATGATGTCTCACTCACTACTACGCAGTGACTGCGTTGTTGGGACTGTGTTGCGTTGTTCTCTACTGATGAATATGTTGTGATGAATTCACAAACTCTCCCTGAATCAAACTGTTGTGATTCTCTCCCTAGGGCAGGCACTCAAAGTCCCTCGAATCAGAGGTTGAGATTCCCGCTCGGAAACACTCAGTTGCTAAACAGCAATGCAGACTTGGCTTCTGCTCAAGCATGCTCTATCAAAATACAATTCGAATTAGATGATTGAATGAATGAGCAAAATGGGTTGCCTCTTCCTTTTTGTCTCCAAACGCCCAACGTTCCCTTGGGGCCCCACCAAAAACTGAGTTGCCCCTCCTCTGGCCACTCCTGCGCTGACTTTTCCTGCCCAACCACAGCGTTGCCTTTCTGGAATGCGCAGTGCCTCCTCATTGGCTCATCCTGCCCCCACCAAGGCCGCAATCTTTGCCTCTCAACTATAGGAAAATGCTTTAGTTCACTTTAATCTAATTTGTGGGTCCCCGACCCACATTATTTCTAGCTAACATTAGGAAATACAAAATTTATCAAAACTTAATATTTCTACTTAGCAAAATTGCTAATTAGGAGTACTACAGTCCTCCCCGCCTAGATGATGCTTGTTTTCAAGCAACTGCAATAATGGGTGTTAGAGGATCTGCTCTCCTTCCCAAGTGGCATCCTCATCTGGCATATTTCTCCACCTAATCAGAAACTCCTTGATCACACTCCTCCTCAACTGCCTCTCCCTAGTGTCCAAAATGGCCTCTCGCTGAAGTACTAAGCGCCCCTCATCATCTAAGGGAGGCAACTCAACTGTTGTTGTCACTTGTTGTCCCAATGCCTTTTTCAAGCAAGATACATGAAATATGTTATGCACTCAGCTCCCCAGGGGTAGCTCCAGCTCGTATGCTACCTCCCCCACTCTCCGAGTGACCTAGTAAGGCCCATAGAAACGAGGCTTAAGCTTCTCGGCCCCTTTCTACTTCAGCGTGAATTGCTTGTATGGTTGGAGGTGAAGGTACACTAAGTCCCCAACCTCAAAGTGTCTCTCCACACAGCCCCTGTCAGCGTAGATCTTCTGTTGGTTCTACGTTGCCCTCATGTTGTCCTTGAGAGCCCTAAAAATTTCTTGGCTCTCTTGGATCCAATCCTTGGCCCGAGCAGCCCTGCTGTCTCCAAACATGACATCAACAAATGTCAGAGCATCGTAACCGTACAAAGCATGAAATGGAGACATACCTATATACATGTGGAAGGTGGTGTTGTAGCAGTGTTCTCCCATGTGTAGCCACCTCAACCACGCCTTCTGCTGCCCAGTGACGTAGTTACGCAAGCAGCCCTCCAGCCACTTGTTAACTATCTCCGTCTGGTCATCCGTTTGGGGATGGTAGCTCGTACTAGGAGTGAGCTCTGTACCAACCAATCGGAATAGTTCCTACCAAAATCTGCCCATAAAACGGTTGTCTCGGTCACTGACAATGGTCTTGGGGAGACCATGCAACCGAAATATCTCTCTAAAAAACAACTCAGCCACCTGTGAGGTCGTGTACTTGGCCAAGATCACGAATAAGTGCGCATACTTCGTCAAGCGATCAACAACCATGTAGATGCAATCCTTGCCCTGCACTGTGGGCAACCTAGTGATGAAATCCATCGAGATGCTCTCCCATTTTCCCTCAAGGATGGGAAGTGGCTGAAGCAACCCTGTTGGATGTGTCATCTCTCCCTTGTTCCGTTGGCACACCTCACACTCTCGAATGTGTTGCAGAACATCATCCTTGAGGCCCTTCCATGAGAACCTCTCCTTGATGGCCTTGTAAGTCTTTGTGAATCCTTGGTGCCCTGCCAATGGTGAGTCATGGGCTACGTGCAGGATCTTCTCCCGCAGCTGGGTGTTGGCCACTAGATAAATCCAATCTCGATAGTATATCACTCCATCAATCACCCGATAGTAATCCTCTGTCACCTGTGCCTCCAATACTTCGCAAGCAAAGCGATCCTTGGAGTATTCTACCAACAAATGAGACTTCCAAACTGTCTCAATGCTCATTAGTGAAAGAGAAGTCGGCCTCCTAGACAATGCATCAACCACTACGTTGTGCTTTCCCTTGACATATTCAATGTCGAAATCATAGGCCTGAATCTTACTCACCCACTTTTGTTGCCTCTCTTGCAACTGTTTCTGCTCTAGAAAGAATTTGAGGCTGTTGTGGTCTGTCCTCACCCAAAACCTGTACCCCACTAGATACTGCCTGAACTTGGCTAGTGCATGCATGATGGCTAGCATCTCCTTGTCATAGATAGGGTACAGCCTCTCATGAGGCAATAGCTTCCAACTCTCGAAAGCTATCGAGTGTCCCCCCTCCATCAACACTGCACCCATTCCCTCCCCGAATGCATCGCACTCCAGGATGAAAGGCTGTGTAAAATCAAGAAGAGCAAGCACTGGGCAACTGCTCATCACCTGCTTGAGGCACTCAAAAGCCTCCTCCGTTATCGTGGTCCAAAGGAAACTCCCTTCTTGGTCAGATCTATGCGGGGTATTGCTAACTGCAAAAACCCTTTACAAACTTCCTGTAGTATGTACATATGCCCACAAATCCCCAAAGTTCTGTCACATTCTTGGGCTCTGGCCAATCCCGGATGGCCCTGATCTTCACCTCATGGACCCTCACTCCATCGACCCCAATGATATGCCCCAAATAGAGCATCTCAGTCAAACCAAACTCACACTTGGACAGCTTTGCATAAAATTGTTGCTCCTCCAGGATACGCAGTACTGCCTCTATATGCTACAAGTGTTCCTCCCAGGCCCGGTTGTATATCAGAATGTCATCGAAAAATACCAGCACAAATTTCCTCAACTGGACACAAAAGATGTGGTTCATGCAGGACTGGAATGTGGCCAGAGCATTGGGTAGCCCAAACGGCATCACCAAAATCTCTAGTGACACATGAACGTAGTCTTAGGGACGTCCTTATCCCTCACCTAGATCTGATGGTACGCAGACCTCAAATCGATCTTGGAGAAGAATTTAGCTCCCCTCAACTCATCCATCAACTTATCGACCTTGGGAATGGGGTAGTGGTTCTTCATGGTTTTCTTGTTTAAGGCCATGTAATCAATGCACATCCTTAGTGACCCATCCTTCTTCACCAAAACAACCGAAGAAGCAAAAGGACCTAGAGTTGGGTCTGATGTGTCCCAATGCCAAGAGCTCATGAATAGCTCTCTCAATCTCATCCCTGTAGGCCTTAGGATGCCTATAGGGGGGCATGATCACTGCTTGCACCCCGTGCTCCAGCTCAATGGTATGCTCAAATCCCCGGTCTGGTTGTTGGCCCAGTGGTATGTCCCCAAATACTATCGGGTATCTATCCAGGATAGCCTGAATCTTAGGATGAGGTGCCTTGGTCACACCTCTAGCCTCTGAGATCCTCAACTCCACATCCCACTCTATATCTCCACGCCTCAAATCAACCTCCATCCTGTGCTCAGAAACTGTTTGTGGTCTGTATGAGTGCATGCCGCTCAGCATCACTGGTTTGCCATCTAAGAACAAAAACTCCATTTCCAGTCTCTTCCAATCAATGGTGACTCTGCCAAGGGCGTAGAGCCACTGGACTCCCAACACTATGTTGTTGTCCAAAATGTCAACCACAAAGAAGTGGTCAGTCATGGAGTAGTTCCCCATGGTCACAGTCAGTGCTAGGACATAGGTGGTGCACTACATGGTCTTGTCTCCTGGCACCAACGCTAAGAACCCCTCGAACTCCTCTGTCGTAATGCCCCTCCTACACACCATTTATGCATCAATGAAGTTGTGTGTGGCCCCTGTTGTTGCTCCTAGAGATAGCCTTGAGTTGCAAAAGACCAGTTCCTAGGACATCTTGAAATCAGAGGTTAGAACTGGACAATTTTAAGGGTGCCTCTGACAGAATATGGATAAAGAGAATAATGGTTGTGGTGGTTCAGGAATGATTAAGACTTTGGAGTTTGATTCGTGTGAATTACCCTATATTGCGAGAGGGCTCAGGAGGTTGTATGGCTCGGTAGCTTTTCAAATGCGCTAAGTATGAAACAATGAGCAGAGGCTTTCAAAATATGCAGATGTGTTGAGAAGGAACGGAGGAGGAACCCGCGAGAGAGAGGCTTAAAAGTCTTAAGAATCTATCTCCCGTGAACTCAGAGGAAGCGGATGTAAGTCGAATGTGACCAACAATAGAGATTCACGGACCGCGAATTAAGGGGGCACAGCAAGTTTAACACATGAGCGTTATTCATACATGAATTCATGAATAAAAATGCATACCACCAGCAGCTACATTGCACGAATCATCAAAGCAGCAGAACATTGAAAGACGATTATACATAAACAGGAGATAACTGATAAACAAGAGAATACAGATAGATACATACTACTCATTGCTCCATCTAGAATCCAAATAAATAGCGTTGTATATCATATTATGTTCAAAACAGCTCTCCAAAATATGTGTCTCAGAGCATAAAGAGCATAGTCATATAGAACTACAGCAAAAATTCTCCAAAATTCAGAACCTTTCTTTCATCACTGAACTCTTTACATATAGAGTTCTCCCTGAGGGTTTACGATCGAATAAACTTTCATGATTGGCCCACACATATGAAAATCAAAATATCATGACCAAATCGCAGAGTGTGCATCGAGCAATCACTATCATAATCAAAAAATCAAAACAAAATCAGGTGAAATCGAGATTTCAACAGCAAAACATCATAATCAAACAGTAAAAGAAACAACATAGTTGGCCACAGAGGCCAAATCCTGGAATCTTCAAAATGGGGCGATGAGGAGTGGTTGTAATCAGGTGGGCAATATGGCTTCCATCACATGATTCCACCTACTGTCAAAAGCCTCCACTCCCTCATTCTCATGATTCCCATTAACCGTTATGTAACGGCCAGTCGTGTTGCGCGTGCCTAGCTCTTTATCGGGGATTTCTTGGACGGACTGAATATACCATAGTTGTGTTTGTCCCACCAAAAACCCATCCTGCGTTTGACTTGCAAAACCAAAGACACGTAGGCTGCGAAATCACTGTAGGCTGACACGTAGCACCGGAGGCGATTTCCAAAATTGACCATTTTGGACCCCCACCCCGGCGTTAACCTTCGGAAGGTGAGGGGGGGTCAAAATAGATCATGAGACATCGGATGTGTAATAGGGAGCGGAGATGAGGGGAAGATGGCGGAGCTGAAAGTGAGGCCTACGGCATTAACACACAGCGGGATGGTTAACACTGAAAGGAGCGGGACGAAGGCCGTGGAAGGGCTTTGATGATGTGGCAAGGAGGTGGGGCCCAAACTCAGATCGCAAATCGCAATCGGGAGTCAGGGAGTTTGTTATTATGGGAAACGGTGGTAAAGGTTAAGCGATGCAAAGTGTGATGTGCGATGAGAGGAAAGGTGATGTGGCATGACGGAGGTGGGGTTGCCCGTAAATCGCAATCGGAAGTTGATTGTTATGAGAAGCGAGGGGTAACGGTTATGACTTGCGAAGTGCGATGTGCGATGTGAGGAAAGGTGATGTGGCATGAAGGAGGTGGGGCCGCCCGCAAATCGCAGCCGAAAGTTTATTGTTATGAGAAGCAAAGGGTAATGGTTATGACTTGCGATGTGCGATGCACGATGAGTCGAAGGTGACGTGGCATTACGGAGGTGGGGCCGACCGCAAATCGCAATCGGGGAATATTATGAGGAATGGACGGTAAAGGTTAAGAGTTGCGAAGTGCGATGTGCGATGGGCAGAAGGTGACGTGGTGGAAGGGTGGGTCCCATTTACATCGCAATCGGGGAAATGGTGCAGGCGGAGTTAAAAAGTGTAAGTGCAATGCAGTTGGCGATGTGAATAGGTAAGTAGTAAGTGCTCTTTCCTCTTTTGACTGCGGGGCGTCTACCCGACCTGTGCTTGAATTGCTCGGCCTTCACTTTAACCATTCACGCCTCTTCCCTGTGATTTTCTTATAAAGGCCACTTCTCCACCTTGTGTGCGGTCACAGGCCAACATTGGCTCCATCTAGGGACAATGTGTTGTTCTAAGTGCGTTGAGAACCTGCAAACCTGAATGTTTGTGCTTTATTGAGCGCATGGAGTCGCAAATGCATACTGTAAATCTGAACTGAAACTACAACTAAGTTGTGCACTTGAAACTATCAAAACGGAAATCACTGCCGCACCCTGAAAATCTTGAATGTTGAAATTTGAACCATGCTGAAACCAAAATCTGAAGCACACTTGAACTTAAAATTGCAAAGCAATCTGAAACTAAAACTGGAAAGATGCTCATAGCATTGAGCTTATTTGCACACCTACCTACCCTAATCTATTGGAATTGCTGCCATTCTAAATGATACAATATGCCAGTGTAACCACGCAAGCAATTGCTCTAATAACTTTGTTCTTTCACTGTTTTTCACCAAACTCAGGAACAAACCTGTTAATGGTATTTGATAGATATTCCCAGCCTGATCTTCATTGCAAGGAGCTTGGTAAACCTGAACAACAACAGAAATGCTAAAAAGATATGGTGGCTTTGTGATGAATATATTCTCAATATAGATAACCACTGGATCAAGATACACTTGACCTATTTCCGAGTATGCTGACCCAATCGATCCAACCTCATAACTTGGTACTGCAAATGTGTTCTCCATGTCTTCAAACAACTCAGAACATATTTGCATTTTATCTGACAAATTTTGTATCGATACTTCTACTGAACCAGACAATAGGGTAGACTGTCCGATCATATCCATATCATAGCAGCTTCTGAAATTAATATGTATGCATGAAAACTGACTTTGAAAACTCCAACCATCCAACGTATCAGTTATTGGGTCATGAAGTGCTTTAGATTACTGCAGTGTTGGTTCCACTAACATCTCATGATTTCTCCTGTGATTATCAACCAAAATGTGGCCAAGATTCCCTTTCACAATCTGAGATGGATTAAAGCATAAAGGTAGAGAATCAAACCGGATCAATTCTTCCTCTTTTTAACCTTTGCCTCTCTGTTCAGTTGGTTCACTTCCACATCAACTGCAATATTTTGCATTTCTTCAAGGGTTGCAATGTCCCTTTCTCTTACTTAGAATGTGATCTCTGGATTAAAGCATCTGGGTAGTGCAAGAGAGCTACACCTGGGGTGGCCTTATATCAACAGGCATTGAATGAGACACCTTATTGAACCTAGCTGAAAAATATTGTATTGTCTCCCCTAGTTGTCTTTTTAAATGTTCATACTCTTCTATGATAAGAAAGGCATTTCCCATGATTACCCATCGACCTATGAAAAATTGCATGAATTGATGAAAATTGCTCATGCTAGCAGCTGGAAGATTCCCAAACCAATTTTTAACTTTACCTTGCCATGGTAGGACAAACATCCTGATACATACATCATCTTCTTCCTTTACTGATGACTGCAATACACTGACTAAAGGACCATGGTAAACATGCAACATAAGATCTTCTAGAAGATTTGTAACAGGAAAGCAAACCTCATTCCAAACTGCAGCTTTCCTTGGGTGTTGAAACTGATTCTCTTCAAAAAGCAAGGGAACCAATTGTTTTTCCTCATTATCCACGGTAGTAAAGTGATCTGAGTGTTCCTTATCATTCTCTTTGTCACACAGAAGCTTGCAAGTGAGCTGCAAACTCTCGTTAATTTCGAGTGAAGGAACATAATTTGTAACAATCTGTTGTACTACTTCATTAACATCCAAGAAAGAAATTAATGATTGAGAACTCTTATGATTTTCTTCAAGGGTTGTAAATTGAGATAAGGTGCAACCTAAAAGAGAATTAGAGGGATGGTCTTCATCATGCAACTTTGATTGGTCTTTAATCTCTGAAGGAAACACTGCTCGCTGAAGATGTTCTTGTGGATCTAGACAATTAAGCTCTACTACCTCTGTTTCCGGATCACCAGACTGTTGTTGATTTTTAGTGTTGTCCTCTTGGAAACACTCCAGCTCTTCCCCTTCTTCATGAAGGGTAAGCTCACCTCCCTCTTCTTCGGAATAGGCTAGGAACTAGTTTTCTACATGCGGTCCAAAAACCACCATTGGTCGTTCTTCTTGGAGATTGTGGCTGTCAAGCCGAGGGCTCACACCATGGGGCTGCATAAATCGGAACACCTAAGCTTTGTATGAAGGTTGTTTCAGGAGCTCAATCTGGGGAACCGCGATCTTGACTTTCTCTAATTATTTCTGGAGGTTAAAGGTTGTGGGCGTTTTTTCTGTAATAGCTTCTTTGGACCGTTCTTTAGGATGGTCGGGCAGGTTCAAAGTTATAGATGGGGACTCCTCATTTTTGAGAGGATCAGCTTCTTGCTTTGTCGAAGTGGATGAAGTGGCCTTATGAGGGGTTACCTCTTCTAATGGCGTTTTCCCTTCACTGGCAAGACTAGGAGGGGTTTGTTCTCTTGATATCGACTCTTCATTTTGTTCTTGCACTTGGGTTCTCTTCTTGGAGGACCTGAGGTCATATTTCTTGTAGAGTTGAGCTTGCATAAAATCCAAGAACTGTCTGCAGTAACTGTTAATATCTTGATCCTCTGGAGGGACTTCCTTCTCCTCTTGCTCCCCTTGCAGGATGAGTTCACCCTCCTCATCATCACAGTAAGCGAGGAATTGATCCTCTTGGCTATCTATGACTTCCTCGGCCTGTCCCTCCACTTCTCCCTCCAAGTATAGAGGGGGTTGAATGTGGTCTTGTTGTTCCTTCCTCTCCCGCTGCAATAGATGCAAAGGGGGCTTCCGATATTGAGGATTAAACCCCCAATTAAGAATCATTTGGTTGGGACGAGGAGGGGAATTCTTGGCCTCAAATTCAAGCTTAATCAACTTATTTGAAAGGTTCTTGATTAGCTTGTTCATTTCTTCAATTCTATACTCTTGTGATTCCCTCTCCTGATTTGAAGTAGAAGCCTCTTCCCTGTTCTTTCTTCTGCCTTCATGTTCTGTTTTCCCCTTAAATTTACCAGTAGAAGCAAAGTTTGCTTCTACCTCCAATGCATTAGCCTGGATCTGATCCAGAGATGTGGATTTTCTTTCTCTTAGGGTGAACCCGAACTCTGGTTCGAAAGCTCGTGCGAAGACCACCTTAGCCGCTGCATGGGGAGGCTTTATTTCAGCAAAAAGATTATTATAGAGCTTATTGAACCTCTTTATGAATTTCGTTACATCCTCATTGTGTCTCTTCTTTAGAGCATTAAACTTGGTGAGAACGTATCCATGGTCCCTCTTTTCTCCCCATTTCAATATGAAGAAATTCTCCATTTCTTCCCAAGTGTGGACTGTGTTATCGGCTAGAGACTTGAACCACTTCCGAGCTTCTCTATCCAAGGATTGGACGAAAAGCCTTAACACCACATCTAAATGTTCTATATTCGCATTCTCAGCAAAAGCGTAGAATTTTTCAATATGTCTCTGCAGAGAAGTATTATCTTCCCAGGTGAATCGAGGCTGAAGCTTTAGATAATCTTGAGGCATGTCATTCAGCCACTGAGGTAGAGCCAATGGAGCATACTTGTTGAGGAGGAAATCAGATACAGCCATGAGGGGCGGTGGTGGTAGGTTATGAGGATGAGTTGGCTGGGGTATAATAGGTATGTGATGACTAAAGGTTTGGATATTTGTCTGTACAAAGATTTGGAGTACTGCAACTTCTTTAACTTCTTTAGCCTCGGGAGTAGGGTGCAAGGGAGGGAGAGAAGTATCAGCGGATTCAGCTTCGTCTTTTATAACTGAATTGGCTAAAGTAGAGGCTTCTGGAGAATACCCAAGTACACGAGTTGTGGAGCCAAGGCCATAGATGTCAGCTTTCTGAGATGTGGAAGGCGAATCTTCTAGAGAAAACGAGGGTAGGTCAACCTAGCTTGGTTGCTTTTCCTTCCAAATTCTCTTAAATATGATCTTTTCGGGATCAGATACAAAAGGGGTTTTCAGTTGGGAAGTATCTGATCGAGTATGAGACCTTGTGTAAGCCAGGATTACAACTGATTTGAACTTTGATAATAGTGGAGTCGCCAAGGTGAGGGCTATGCAACTCTCAACCCTTCGTGCTCACCTAATTGAAGGGTGAAGATAACGTCGTGTCCCAGGGAAAAGGTTTTCTAATTCGCTCCCTGACAACGGCGCCAAAAAGATGTTGTTGCTCCTAGAGACAGACTTGAGTTGCAAAAGACCAGTGCCTAGGACATCTTGAAACCAGAGGTTAGATGTAGACAATTTTAAGGGTGCCTCTGTCAGAATATGGATAAAGGGAATAATGGTTGTGGTGGTTCAGGAATGATGAAGACTTTGGAGTTTGATTCATGTGAATTACCCTATACTACAAGAGGGCTCAGGAGGTTGTACGGCTCGGTGGCTTTTCAAATGGGCCAAGTATGAAACAATGAGCAAAGGCTTTCAAAATATGTAGAGGTGTTTAAAAGGAATGGAGGAAGAACCCCCGAGAGACAGGCTTAAAAGTCTTAAGAATTTGTCGCCCGTGAACTCGGAGGAAGCGAATCTAAGTGGAATGTGACCAACAATAGATATTTGTGGAGCGCAAATTAAGGGGGCATAGCAAGTTTAACACATGAGCGTTATTCATACACGAATTCATGAATAAAAATGCATACCACCAGCACCTACATTACCCGAATCATCAAAGCAGTAGAACATTGAAAGATGATTATACATACACAGGAGATGACTGATAAACAAGAGAATACAGATATATACTACTCATTGCTCCATCTGGAATCCAAATAAACAAAGTTGTATATCATATTATGTTCAAAACAGCTCTCCCAAATATGTGTCTCAGAGCATAAAGAGCACAGTCATACAGAACTACAGCAAAAATTCTCAAAAATTCAGAACCTTTCTTTCATCACTGAACTCTCTACATATAGAGTTCTCCCTGAGGGTTTACGATCGAATAAACTTTCATGATCGGCCCACACATGTGAAAATCAAAATATCATGACCAAATCACAGAGCGTGCATTGAGCAATCTCTCCCATAATCACAAAATCACAAAACAGAATCAGGTGAAATTGAGATTTCAACAGCAAAACATCATAATCAAACAGTAAAAGAAACAACATAGTTGGCCATGGAGGCCAATTCCTGGAATCTTCAAAATGGGGCGGCAACGAGTGGCTGTAATCAGGTGGGTAGTATGGCTTCCATCACATGATTCCACCTATTGTCGAAAGTCTCCACTCCCTCATTCTCATGATTCCCATTAACCGATATGAAATGGTCAGTCGTGCTGCGAGTGCCTAGCTCTTTAGTGGGGAGTTCTTGGACGGACTGAATATACCATAGCTGCATTTGTCCCGCCAAAAACCGATGTTGCGTTTGACTTGCAAAACCAGAGACCGGATTTCGGAGGGGGGTCGGTCCGGTTTGTGGTATTGGATGGAGCGGGGTGCGAAATCACTGTAGGTTGACACGTACCACGAGAGGCGGTTTCCAAAACCGGCCATTTCGAACCCCCCCCCCACAAACTCAAGCTCTTGAAGAAACCCTTCTTTCAGATTTTGGCCCCCCCTTCCTTCTGTGAAATTTTAGATCAAATCATGTAAATTGTGTGTGTCCAAATAAGCTTAACTCTCTTTTTATTTATACTATCCAAAGGGTGTTCAAACGACATGTCCATTGGGGCAAGGCCAACTTGGCATCTACAGGGGTTTTTGACCCAAATTACACATTTAAAAAATATTTTTCCTTTTTCTTTACAATAGGTCCAAATAGGACTTTGACTCTTTGACTCAACAAATCCTAGAAGCATGAAGAACATGCTTATCTAATAAAATAATTATTATTATTATTATTTTTCTTCCTTTTCTTTTACATAAGATATAGAAAGATCATTAAGAAGACCAAATCTAGTTACATTTTCTAACAAGATCGACTTCTTTACCTCAAAAAGTCGGAGTTACTTTCTTGAGAGGTGGATGAAATGCTTCTATATATAATCATCTTGTGATGTCGAATGAGTGCTTTCTTGACTGGGCCGACTTGGCTTCTTTGGAGACAAATATTCAAATATCAAAAATTCAAATTTTCTCTTTTAAAAACCAACACGAAGAGCATGTCATATATTTTCTCTTTTGACATGGTCATGAAGAATATGCCTTGTATTTATTTTTTCAAATATAGGAAGACTTAAAATATTAATTATCAAGACCAACCATATCTACAAAATTCAACAGATAAGGTACAAAATGGAGCAATATGGCTCCAGTACATTTCTACAGACGAGCAGATTGTTGGCATTCTCACAAAGCCTTTGTCCTAGGATAAAGTTGTTTACTTCAGAGACAAGCTTGGAGTGGTTGAGAATGCTTCTCTTGGAGTGTTGATGTTGTAGCATCAAGGGCAGACATCCCCCCTAGGTCAAAATATTGACAAGTCAAGAGTGTTGACCAGGGGCCATGTAATGTGGCTAGGGAGAATGGCCTAGAGAGCATCAAGGCTTGGAGTACTCCCTCAGTCAAAAGTTTCTAACCATATTGCCACGAGGTACTTCGCTAGTGCATAGAGTGTGTGCCATTAGCATCAGGCGAGTGTTTTACCATTCAATTGGCATGTAGGAATGGTAATTGGCCCAAGGTTTCACTATTTTTGGTCAAAGGTATTGACCTTGCTCCAAGTGATGACTTGTTCTGTTGGTGACCCAGGACTAGCCTTGTTGACCCCGGTCAGAAGGTTCTGACCATATCGCCAAAAGATTTTTGGCTAGTGGGTGACTATATCCATATGCAAAAGGGGATTTGGCTAGTAGGCAACTAGATCCCTTGCATGATGTTGATGTAGGATGCTTTCCACATGGTTCTGGATTATAACGTGAAGTGGATGGATACATTGACATAGCTAGCTCATTCAATCTTTTCTTTAGATGGAGAAATTGTTTAGCAAAGAGGACATTTGAGAAATTCAAAGTTGAATATGTCCCGAGCTAAGAGGGAGTGTTGATTTTTTGTAGCTACGGTCGGTATTCATGTCGATCCTAAAAGGAAATCAAAGAAAGAAATTCAAAATTTGAATTTTGAATTTAATTTGCCTCCACAAAGGTCAGGTTGACCCCAAAGTACAGGTCAGGCCAGGACAAGGAGACGTGCCCCTTAGGCACCATTAGACCATTATAAATACAAACTCAGCCTCCCCCATTTGGACATCAATTCAGAACACATAAAAATCATCTTTTTTTTGTTCACACATGCGAAGGAGAGAGAGGAGAAGACAAATGTTTGACCCAACATTGATCACAATTTGACTAAATTTTTGAGGTTGTTGACCGTGTTTCCTAAGGTCAGTTTGACCGAATTTCTAAGACTGTTGACACAGATTCCTGAGGTTAGTTTGACCATGCTTTCTGAGGCAATTGACCAAGACTTTCTGTGCAGTTTGACCACGGCCTTTATTAGTCATTTTGACAGAATCTGGGCAAAGTTGACCAAATTCTAGGAAGAATTCGGACCAGTTTCTTGGTTGTTTGACCAGGTTTGACCTAAGTGGATTTTTGTGGTATGTTTGACCTAATTTGACTTATGAATATCAGATTGTAAATTTGTTGAACTAAAGAATTTCACCTAGAAAAGATTGTTTCCCCGATGGTTTCCCCGATGAAAATTTATGTCTCTTTGCATGCTTGGTTGTTTCGTCATGATCCTACTATCATTATTGCATTCTTGTTGGGATTTTCTGTGTATATTTATTTAATGACGTATGTGACATAAGTAAACTTGGTTAAATAAATCACTGGAAAGTAATTATCAGTTTAGAAGATCATAGTTCTCCCAAAAAATCAACAGTTACCCACTTTTGTTGGGTAACAGTGCCATTAGAGAACTTTTGGTAAAAGTTTTTCTCTTGGTTGATGGTGACAAGCCCACAATGGGCTGCTTGTATGAGGCCATCAATAGGGCCAAGGAAGATATTGTAATATCCCTAAGGAAATTTTACAGTAAGCATGCATAGATAAAGACCCACAAAAAAAACACACATAAATCAGACCATGAATTTGAGCCAAAAGTTGCGCTGCTAAGCCATTTTATTGATAATAAATGAGGGTACAATTTGTTGCTAGAAAGTGTGCACCTAGGCTTGCCCAAGGCAAGCTAAAAAATCCCAAGTGAAGAAGATGAAGTGCCCCTCAAGTCTGTTGGTGGCCTCTCCTGGCTGTGCACTGAACTGCCCAGAAAATGAGTTGTTAGTTGTGTACAACAGTTGTTAGGGCCTCCTCTGGTGCTCAGAAAATTCCAGGAAATTAACCCTGGCCTCTCCACCAAATACCCAAAAAAACCCACGAAGGAATTGGCCTATGGTTGACACTGGAATTTCAGCCGTATTTCCCTCAATGGCTCCACTACTGGGTATTTCGACCTGTGAAAATTCCAAGATCTAGATCTGGAATCCCTACTGCAACAAGTTGAACTACTTCTCCTACTTGTAAATATGATTTAACAAGTTATTAAAAGATTTCTTCTTAAAATATCGAAGCAGTTACTGAAGCAGCCTTAACCAATTAAAATACATTTGTGAAAACAGAAACTGAGCAAGAAAAATAATGCACACACAGGGCACCGTTATTTTTGGACAAACATCCCCAGAAAAACTTAATGCAGGGAAATCGGTGCAGAAGATCTAAGGGTTTATGTATTATGTGGTAATTTCCTAAATACAATCAAGGATGCCTTTCTAGCTATCCCTGCAGAGAATATGACTAACAAAGAAGTTGGTGAGATTACCTCACACATTGATACTAGAAGTCCGACTGACCAACAAACCCCGGATGGCAAGCCCTCCACTGCTCTGCGCAGTCTCTGCGTCACTCTGTGTGGGGACTACGTAGCTTCTGCGCTGTTGGTCTTCTGCTGGCAAGATCTGAACCTATGGCCCCTTCCGGTCTCATACCCTGGCTTTCCGGCACTAGATTTGACTGATCCTCAGTTGAATTTCGGATTCCCTCAAGGCCGCAGCGCAGTCCCAACCGGAATTACTCTGCCCCTCCACTGTAATCAAGAATCACTTAGATCTGATTTTCATCGAAGCACTGCTCCATCAGAAAAATTCGATCTCTAGATACTCTCAGTGTATCTTACAAATGACCCTCCAGTCTTCCTTTATAGCCTTCTCGTTGAGACTTCAACAGCCGAGATTAGACCTCCAATCAACGACTAAGATTATATTAGACTTGATCTACTTTATCTAGAAGATTCACCCACAATTTACATTAATACTGATTAATTATTTTAATTTCCTAAGTTAGACATAGGGTCCTCATTAAAAATAATTAATTTTTTATAAATTGTTTCTGGGTGGAATTTCCTAAAACGATTTATGGGTTATTTGTAATGCATGTGTCTAAGCATCTCCACAAAGTTTGAGACTTAGAGCACATCCGATGCTACCAAAAATCAACACGACCCACCTATAAATCCTGTTGTCAAATGCCCCCAAAATGTCTCCCATCACCAACAAAACTTCCTCTCAGACTCCTCCACAAGTTTCAGCCCCAAACTACCTTCGCTCCTCAACCCCCATGTGTGACATTGTCCAAGACTGCGCAATGCCTGCGTTGTTCCTGCTGATGTTGCCCCGAAATCACAATATGCTACTCCCAGATCAAACTGAAATGGATGAGACTCCCTCCTTGTGCTAGCACTCGAAGTCCACCGAGGCCAAGGGTGAGATTTCTGCCTAAAAATCTCGTGTGCACAACGCACTTGCAAACTCGGCCTCCAGCTCAAGCATGTTGGTTTAAGAGTATGTTCAAATGATCAAGGATGCCCAAAAGTGACTACCTCCTCATCTTTTGTCAAGGAGCCTCTCAATTGCTCATGTGGGCCAAACCATCGAATTTCCCCCACCAAACTCCCTCCAATGAGAGCGTACTTCCTTGTGGGTTGTAACTCTCTAGGAGTGGTCCCCACTTGCCACTAGGAACTCAATTTTCTCCCTCTCTTTCTGTTAATTTTAGTTAACCATGGTATGTTCTATGGTTAGAGCAATGTACTTCAATCCTTCTTATTAGCCCAATTCAATTTCCAGATATGCAATCACATAAACATTGACAGTAAATGTTGATAGAACATAAATAAATCGATGGAAGACAAGCCAAGACAAGAGACACAATAATTTGGCGGATGCTAGGGAAAAACCCCAATGCGGGGAAAACCCTTTTACCAAATCTTCTTATTATTCTTCAAATTCAGCAGAGAGTACAATTTACATCAGTCAACAGGATGCCCTAGCCAGCAAAGTCAACATTGGTCAAACCAACAAATCAAACGCCAATGAAGCTCAGTCAAACCTAGTCAAACTTGGCCTCCAATCACAATCAAACACAGCCCAAAACAGTCTTGAAATCCGATCAATGCAGTGGTCAAATCAGCAATCAAACCTGCGGTCAATGTTGTGGTCAGCAGCAGTCACAGTCAACGCTTCTCGATTTTTGTGCCTCCCACTGCGACCTCTCAAAATAGGAATTTTGACCCAAAATAGAAGTCAAATAACAACTGTTGACCCAAATTCAATGCTGGTCAACGTTGTCCACAAAAGCCCTAAACACTCTGAAATCTCTTGGGCTTGTACGAACCAATCAGATGAGAGAGAGATGTGTGAGATGCGTGAATGATGAAATGAGGATCATGTCTCTCCCGTTTATATCCATCTCTGAGGGTGTGTGACACATCTTTTGGGGCTTCTGAGCCTACATTATAATTTTGGCCGACCTTGACAAATTGCACGTGTGGAAAATAAATTCAAAATCCGACTTCTGCTCATCCAAACAAGATGATATTTAGATCAATCTTGCACCTCTCCGAAAGAGTAATCCAACAAAAATATCATCTCCATCATATGAGCAGTGCAAAATGGAGTTTGGCCCTAGTTGCCAAATTTAACACTCCCTCTCAACTAGGGAGAACTCCACTTGTCCATCCATCTGTCAACCTGTGCAATCCTGTCATCCAGTACCATCATGTACTCCATATATCATCCTGCAATCCTGTGTCATCCTGCTGTCTTTGTATTTTGCTGGCTCTGCTCTGATGTAGTAGAAATAATGAAGAAGATATCATCAAGAGTGAGTCATAAACACCATGCCACTCTCCATTGACTCGAAGTCAGTTTAGAGGTTAAAACCTCAACCAGACTTGATCCCAGATCAAGTTGTTGGATGCAACCCATCCTAGACATAAAGAGTACAGCAATACACGATGCATCAATCGATAACGCTATGGTTGCTATCCTCATTTCCCAACTCATTGGCCAAATGAGAGGTACTTCCCATGAGTCTCGGACTACATGGGTAGGATGCATGTGGGGTATAGATCAAAGAGAGGGTGAACCACCTCAATATCATAACAGTGGGGAAATAGCACACCAACAAGGTAAGGTGAACCTAGCCCTGTGGTTGCTTATAGCTCCAAGAAATATCGATGGATTTTATTGAAGGATTACCTGTATCAGATGGAAAGGATAAGATCTTCGTTGTAGTAGATCTCACTAAGTATGCTCACTTCATCGCTATTACAAAAACAGATTCTGCAAAGCAAATTGCAGAGATATTCTGCAAACATATTTATAAACTACACGGCTTTCCGAAGGTTATTGTTAGTGACAGGGATGCCAAATTTAAAGGAAACTTTTGGAAGGAATTGTTCAACCATGTTGGAACCTACCTCAATATGAGCTCAGCTTATCACCCTCAAACAGATGGGCAAACAGAGGTTGTTAATAAATGTTTGGAAGCCTACCTACGGTGTTATGCTACGGAGAAACAAAACAAGTGGGTCCAATGGTTGCATCTTGCTGAATGGTGGTATAATTCTACTTACCATACATCGACAAAAATGACTCCGTTCCAGCCTCTATATGGATATGAGCCTCCGAAGTGGAAAGATTTTGCTTCAGTTCAAACTAATTTGCCAGCAGTAAAAAATCAACTAGAAGAAAACCAAAAGGTCGTCCAAATTCTAAAAGAGAATTTGAGTGTTGCACAGAATCGTATGAAGCAACAAGCTGACCGTAATCGCACTGAGAGATCATTTGAAGTTGGAGACTGGGTGTTTGTCAAGCTTCAACCATACAAGCAGTTGTCCCTTAAACAAAAAGGAAAAAATAAATTGGCTCCAAAGTTTTATGGTCCGTATCAAATTATTAAAAAGATCAGTCAAGTCGCTTATGGGTTGAGCCTTCTCGATACTAGTCGTGTTCACAATGTTTTCCATGTGTCCTGCTTAAAAAAGGCATTGGGTAACCATCAGTTGCCCCAAACAACACTTCCCATTTTGGATGATGAAGGCAAGCTCGTTCTAGAGCCCGAGGGGATCCTATCTACTCGTGATAAGAAGTTGCGCTCTCGTGTTATTACCGAATATTTAATCAAGTGGAAGGACTTGCCCATTGAAGAAGCATCTTGGGAGTCTGAAGCGTTTCGCCAGCAACACCCATCATTACGTATGCTTTGAGGACAAAGCGTCTTAAGAGGGGGGCAATGTTATGTATATTTTATTATTATTTATTAATTAGATTTAGTTATCTTACGTTATTAACTGAAAGGGCATGATCAAAGATCATGCCTCTTCGCCAAGGGACACCTTGAGGCTATATTTAAAGCCTAGGCGATCCCTCATTGTAATCATCTCTTATCTTCATCATTAACAATATATATTTATCAAGTTTACCAGAGTTTTTACACTCCACCCCCAAGCCCCCTGGAGCTCCCAGAGCCCATAGTCCAACTCAAGCGAGACCCTCATAATAAGGTTCGTCCACGATACCAAGCTTCTCACGAAAGGTTAAGAATTTGACCTTCCCCAGGGGCTTCGTGAGAATATTTGCGACCTGCTCATCAATACCAATGTGATCGAGCCTTACGACGCCTCGTTGTACCATGTCCCGGACAAAGTGGTACCTAATATCAATATGCTTGGATCGATCGTGGAACACATGATTCTCAAAAAAATGAATCCCACTTTGGTTGTCGCAAAGGATCAGAGTGGTATCCAGCACATGCCCAAACAGCTCACTGAAGAGCTTTCTCAACCAAATAGCTTCACAACAGGCCATACTTGATGCAATGTATTCAGCCTCGACGGTTCTCAAAGCAACTGATTTTTGCTTCCTGCTCATCCACGAGATCGAAGCAAAACCTAAGGTTAAGCAACATCCATATGTGCTTTTACGATCCACCACACTGCTTGCCCAGTCGGCATCGGTATATCCATGGCGCCTCATACTCCTGGTAATGTATCTCAGGCCATGGTTGATTGTGCCTCGGAGATATCTCAAGAGATTCTTGGCACCAATCCAGTGAATGTGATGAGGCTCGACTATGTATTGACTCAACGGATTCACTGCAAAACATATATCCGGACGTGAGTTCACTAAGAACATCAAGGCCCCCACGAGTTGACGATACAAGGTGGGATTTCCCAAATCGGGCCCAGCAGCACTTCCACACAACTTCTTAAAGTTGAGTTCCAACGGAGCAGTCACGGACTTGCAGTCTACCATCCCAAATCTCTCCAGCAGCTTCACAATATATTTTCCTTGAAAATGTTAAATCTCACCTCCAAGCCCAGGAAATAATGCATCAGTCCTAGGTCCTTCATCTCAAACTCGGAAGCTCGCTCCCTCTTGCATTGATGAATGAGAGGGTTAGTATCTATCAGGAAGAGATCATCCACATAGAGAACCAGAATGAGAGGCTTGGCATTATCAACCTTAAAATAAAGGTTTGGACCAACATCACTTCATGTAAAGCCCAGCTTCATCAAGTAGCTATCGATCCTCGCATACCAAGCCCTGGGGGCTTGCTTCAACCCGTAGAGGGCTTTCTTCAACCTGCATACACGTGTCTCTATCTCGAACTTCAAACCCCATAGGTTGTTCCACATAGACCTCTTCCTTGATTGAGCTATGTAAGAAGGCAGTCTTGACATCCATCTGATCTAGACTCCATCCTTGCGATGCAGCAAGGGCAATGATCGATCAGATGGTGGTGTAGCGGGCAACAAGTGCAAATATTTCATCATAATCTATGCCTTCCTTTTGAGAGAAGCCTCGGGCAACAAATATTGCATTGAATTTTTTAGCACTTCCATCAGCTCCATGCTTGATCTTGTAGAGCAATTTCGAGGTGACAACAGATTTGTCCTTCGGTCTAGGGACCACATCCCAAACATCATTTTTCATGATTGATTCATATTCCTCATTCATAGCATCTTTCCAAACTTGATTGTTCACGTCTTCTTCAAACGTTCCAGGCTCAAATTGTACGATGGTGCTCATGGCTACTAAGTACCCTTGGTACCTATTCGGCTTCTTAATTTCACGAAATGTTCCCCTTGGGGTAGCATGTCTCTCAACATCTTCGAGAGTGTCTCTAAGCCATGAGGGCCTTCTTTTATTTGAAGAAGGTGGATCTATAGGATCCATCAGACCTTCAACATCGAGCATCGGTTCATCCTTCAGTTCTTCCTGCCTTCCTGCTTCTTCTTCTTTGTCTTCCTTCGAGATAGGAAGATCTATAACCTTCCTGAGGGTAGCATCTTCATCGATGGTGACATCATGGCATATCTCTACTTCTATTTGACCAGGCACATAGATTATATAGGCCTCTGAAGTTTCATTGTAGCCCACAAATGTTCCCTTCTTTCCAGAAGCATCCAATTTGCTTCTCTTTTCTATCGGTGCATGAAAATATACGGGACTTCCAAAAACTCTAAAATTGGAAACATCAGGTTTCTTACCAGAGAAGACTTCTTCGGGAGTTTTGGAGTCTAATGCAAAATGTGGGCATCTATTTTGAACATACACAGCAGTGTTGGCAGCGTCCCCCCATAGGAAATTCGAAAGAACTTGGTCATAAAGCATGGCACGGGAAGCTTCCAAAATGGTTCTATTCTTCCTTTCAGCAACATCATTTTGTTCAGGAGTATACACAGTGGTGGTCTCCCTCTTAATGCCAACTTCCCAGCAATAGTCATTGAATTCATTTGACTCATATTCGGTTCCATTATCGATCCTCAAAATTTTGATCTTCTTCCCTGTTTGATTTTCAACCAAGGCCTTGAAGGTGTGGAACCATTTGAATGCTTCGTCCTTTTTCTTCAAAAATTATATCCAAGTTTTACGGGAGAAGTCATCTATGAAAGTGATATAATATAAGCATCCTCCCAAGGATGTTACGGGCAACATACCAGATAGATCAAAATGAATCAATTGTAAAATATCAGATGTCTTAGTGACACTTGAGGGGAATGGTCCCCTTGTATGCTTTCCTTCGGCACAACCCTGACATACACGTTCATGATGATCTTTCAATCGGGCATACCTGTCACCACCTTCCTTGCTTCGAGAAGGGCTTTATAATGATGGTGTGCAAACCTCCAGTGCCATAGCTCGAATTGAAGAGTTGTGTTACATGTCATGGCTCCCAGCAGACTTCCTCCAAACTGATAGAGTGTATCCACCCTAAATCCAAGAGTGAATGCTTATTTGAAGTTCCTCTTCAAAATGCGTACCTTTCCATCGATGAATGCCCCTTCAATCCTTTGTCTTCCATTGTCGAGATAGACACTAGATTCTTCTTCAAGTCAGGTACGTACAACACATCTTGCAAACGGAGGACTTGACCATGATTTAGATGAAGGGTTACAGTCCATGTCCCTTCATGGGATAGGTGGCATTGTCTCCAAGGATAATCTCTAAATTAGTATCCTTTTCAATAAAATCGGAGAGGGCCTATTTATATCCAGTGAAGTGCCTTGAGGCACCACTATCCATCAACTAGTTATCCAGGGCGTCGGGAGGAGATGCAGCTGAGAGGGCAGATATAAGAATATGTTCATTTCTCTTATTATCAACAGCATTAGACTCATCATACCCGGATTTCCTTGACCTCTTGAAAGGTTGACAATTTCCATTTCCATTTCCATTTCGATCATAGGCTTCCTCTTTCCTTTGAACCTATTGTTCCTTTGATTTCCATTCCCCCTGAAGTTGTTGTTGTTGTCATCTCGGGGAGAGTCCCTTTTATTAGGGCACTCTCTAGCATAGTGACCAAACTTGTTACAATTGTAACATCTTCCCTTCGCTCCCTTGGGACCCGCTCTTCCATGATTTTGATTTCTCAGACCAGCATTGTTCTTCTTCTTTGCATGAGCGATCAAGGTAGTAGGATCACTTCCATTCCTATTTGAGGGATGGTCTCTCTCCATCATCCTTGTCTCCTCTTGAGTGCATCTCATCAACAATTCATCAAAATCAAGAATTATATTATTATTGAGAATAGTGCTATTAAATACATACCATGGTCGAGGAAGTCCTCCAAGAGCAATGAGAGTGAGCTCTCAGTCAACTATGACATCTACAATAGCTATGAGATCATTCTTGATTTCGGTGAGCCTCATGAAATATTATTGGATGGAATCTCCCTTGTCCATCTTGATGTTCTTCAACTTGTTCTTCAAAAAAGAGAATTTGATTGGCATTGCTAGCCTTGAACATGCCAACCAACTTATCATGCATCTCCTTACATGTGCCCAACTCGGAGATATAAGCAACCAAGTGCTTATGAATAGAATCCCTGATGATCTTCTTCGCCTTGTTTTCCCTTTTCTTGTACTTTGTTTTAGTCGCAGTCAGTGCATTTGATGGAGGCTCAGTGATTTTCCCCTGCACATAGTCCATAACATCTTGTTCCTCCAATTTCAGATCCAAGGACATTTTCCAAGCATGATAATCAAACTTATCATTGAGCTTGTCATCAGATTTGAAGTTTTATGAGGAAGCCATTGACCCTGGTCCTTGTCTATTCAACTTTCAGTGATTGCTTTTCTCACTCTTGCTTGGGCTTTGTCTTCACCTCAGTTCTGATACCATGTTAATTTTAGTTAACCATGGTATGTTCTATGCTTAGAGCAATTTACTTCAATCTTTCTTATTAGCCCAATACGATTTCCAGATATGCAATCACATAAACATTGACAGTAAATGTTGACAGAACATAAATAAATCGACAAAAGACAAGCCAAGACAAGAGACACAATAATTTGGTGGATGCCAGGGAAAAACTTATAACCCCAATGTGGGGAAAACACTTTAATCAAATCTTCTTATTATACTTCAAATTCAGCAGAGAGAGAAAGTACAATTTACAGCAGTCAACAGGATGCCCTAGCCAGCAAAGTCGGCGTTAGTCAAACTAGCAAATCAGCCTCTAATGAAGCTCGGTAAAACCCAGTCAAACTCGGCCTCCAATCACAGTCAAACACAGCCCAAAACAGTCCTGAAATCTGGTCAATGCAGTGGTCAAAGTCTGCGGTCAAATCAGCAGTCAAACATGTGGTTAAAGCTATGGTCAACAACAGTCAAAGTCAACGCTTCTCCTCCGTTTTTGTGCCTCCAGTTGCGATCTCTGAAAATCTAAATTCTGACCCAAAATCGAAGTCAAATAACAAGTGTTGCCCAAATTCAACGCTGGTCAACGTTGTCCAGAAAAGCCCTAAACAATTTGAAATCCTCTAATGTTGTTCCACATATGTGAAGGAGAGAGAAAGCCTCTTAGGCTTGTACGAACCAATCAGATGAGAGAGAGATGTGTGAGATGAGTGAATGATGAAATGAGGATCATGTCTCTCCTTTTTATATCCATCTCTGAGGGTGTGTGACACATCTTTTGGGGCTTGTGAACCTACATTACAATTTTGGCCGACCTTGACAAATTGCACATGTGTGGAAAATAAATTCAAAATCCAACTTCTGCTTATCCAAACAAGATGATCTTTACATCAATCTTGCACCTTTTCGAAAGAGGAATCCAACAAAAATATCATCTCCATCATATGAGCAGTGAAAAATGGAGTTTGGCCCTAGTTGCCAAATTTAACACTTTCTAATGTTTAGGCCTCCACTTAATCCCAAAATTTATGTGGGACCTCTAAACCCACATTTCCTAAGTGCAAACATGAAATAAGACAAAATTGGGCGAAATTGATATTTCCCTTAACAATATTACTAAGTGGGAATACCATAGTCCTCCCCGCCAAAACGTTGCTTATCCTCAAGCAACTGCGATGAAGAATGTTGAAGTATTTGTTCTCCTTCCCAAGTGGCATCCTCATCTGGTTTGTTCCTCCATCTGATCAAAAATTCTTTGATAACCCTGTTCCGCAAGTGGCTCTTACGAGTGTCCAAAATAGCCTCTGACTCCAAAACTAAGTGCCCCTCATCATCCATAGGTGGTAGCTTTGTAGCCGCGGTCACCTGTTGTCCCAGTGCCTTCTTCAGGCAAGACACATGGAAAATGTTGTGTACTCGGCTCCCCGGGGGCAGCTCCAACAAATATGCTACCTCCCCAACTCTCCAAGTGACTCGGTATGGCTCATAGAAGCGAGACTTGAGCTTCTCGGGCCCCTTCTGCTTGAGTGATGATTTCCTGTATAGCTGGAGCCTCAAGAAGACAAAATCCCCAACCTCAAACTGCCTCTCTACTCTACCCTTGCCTGCATAGATCTTATGTTGGTTCTGCGCAGTCTACAAGTTAACTTTGAGAGCCCGCAAGATGTCTTGGATCTCCCGTATCCAATACTTGGCCCTAGGGACCTTGTTGTCTCCAAACATTATGTCAACAAAAGATAATGCATCGTAACCATACAAGGCTCTAAACGGAGACATACCTATGGACATGTGGTACATGTTGTTGTACCAATACTCGCCCAAGTGCAACCACCATATCTATGCTCGTTGAAGGTCTGTCACATAGTTACACAAGTAACCCTCCAGCCATTTGTTAACTATCTATGTCTGCCCATCAGTCTGGGGGTGATCACTAGTGCTCGGAGTGAGTTTTGTGGCCACTAGACGAAACATCTCTTGCCAAAATCCCCCCATGAACCTATTGTCCCGGCCACCGACAATGGTCTTTGGAAGACCATGTAGCCGAAACACCTCCTTGAAAAACAATTCGACCACCTGTAAGGCCAAGTACCGGGCTGAGATGGTGAAAAAGTGTGCAAACTTCGTAAACTGGTCCACCACAATGTATATGTAGTCCTTGCTCGATTCTATGGGCAAACCGGTCGTGAAATTCATCGACACACTCTCTTATTTCCCCTCAGGGATAGTAAGAGGTTGTAGCAACCCCGCAAGGTGTGACTGCTCACCCTCGTTCCTCTAGCATATGTCACACTCTCTGACATGCCTCAGAACGTCATCCTTAAGGCCCCTCCATGCAAAATGCTCTTTGATGGCCATGTACATCTTGGTGAACCTCTGGTGCCCTGCTAATGGTGAGTCATGGGCATCCTGCAAGACCTTCTCCCTCAATTGGGAGTTGGGCATTAAATAAATCTGGTCCCTAAGTAAATCACTTCATTCAACCGATCATCTGCCACTGCACCAAGGACGTCACATGCAAATCGGTCCTTGGAGTACTCTACCAGTAATTGTGCCCTCCAGTCTTGGGCAATACTCACCAATGAAAAGTTGGTCTGCCTCCATGACAACGCATCAGCCACCACGTTGTGCTTCCCTTTGACATACTCAACGTCAAATTCGTATACCAAGAGCTTTCTCACCCACTTATGTTGCCTCTCCTGCAACTGTTTCTGCTCCAGGAAAAATCTGAGGTTGTTGTGGTATGTCTTGCCCCTAAACCTGTTCCCCACCAAGTACTCTCTAAACTTGGCTAGCGCGTGCATGATGGCTAGCATCTCCTTGTCATAAATGGAGTACATCCTCTCGTGGGAAAGTAGCTTCCGGCTCTCGAAAGCTATAGAGTGCCCCCCTTCATCAAAATTGCACCTACCCCCTCTCAAGAGGCATCACACTCAAGCAAAAAGGGTTGGGTGAAATCTGGGAGTGCCAATACAGTGCAGCTGCTCATGATCTATTTGTGGCACTCAAAAGCTTCCTGCGTTGTATCTTCCCACTCACACGTCCCCTTCTTCGTGAAATCGGTGAGGGAATTTGCCAACTGAGAAAAGCCCTTCACGAACTCCCTGTAGTAGGTGCAGATGCCCACAAATCCCCTCAATTCTGTCACATTACGGTCTCAGGGCTGTCAAACCAAACTCACGCTTAGCCAGTTTTGCATAGAACTATTGCTCCTCCAAAATACACAACACTGTCTCTAAATGTTGCAAGTGCTCCTCCCAGGTTCGGTTGTAGATCAAGATATCAACGAAGAACACCCACACAAACTTCCGCAACTACCCACGAAACACATGGTTCATGCAGGACTGGAAGGTGGCAGGTGCGTTGGTTAGCCCGAAGGGCATAAGCAAGAACTCGAAGTGCCTATAGTGGCACCTGAAAGCTTTCTTAGGGACATCATGGTCCCTCACCGTGATCCGGTTTACCCTAGATGCAAGTCAATTTTGGAGAAGAACTTCGCCCCCCTAAGCTCATCCATCAGCTCATTTATGTGTAGGATAGAGTAACGGTTCTTCATGGTCTTCTTGTTAAGGACCCGGCAGTTGATGCACATGCATAGGGACCCATCCTTCTTCTTCACCACGACAATTGATGAAGCAAAAGGGTTGGAGCTAGGCCCGATGTGCCCAAGTGCTAACAACTCATAAATAGCTCTCTTGATCTCATCCGGGTATGCCTTGGGATGTCTGTAAGGGGTAGTAATCATGGCCTGTACCCTCAGCTCTAGCTCAATGGTATGCTCAAACCCCTGGTCAGGTGGTTGACCAGGTAATATGTCTCCAAACACAACTGGATACCTATCCAAAATGGCGTGTATCTCTGGGTGTTGGGCTCACCCCCAGCCTCAGAAACCCTCAACTCCACAGCCCACTCAATGTCTCCATGTCTCAAATCAGCCTCCATCATGTGGGCTGAAACAGTCTGTGGAGGGTAAGAGTGCATACCCCGTAGAAAAACTAGTTTTCTATCCGGCCCTGTAAACTCCATCCCCAACCTCCTCTAGTCAGTAGTGACTCAGCTAAGTCAATAGAGCCACTGGACACCAAACACCAAGTTGGTGTTCGGTACTTCAACCACAAAAAAGTGATTTGCCACGAAGTAGTTCCCCATGGTGACTGTCAAGGTGGGAACATAGCATGTGCACTACATGTTTTGTCCCAAGGCGCAAGAATCGAAAATCCCTCAAACTCCTCGGTTGTGATGCCCCTCCTGTGTACCATCTGTGCATCAATGAAATTGTGGGTAGCCCCACTGTCCACCAAAATTGAGACATGTTGCCTCTGCACGGTGCCTCTGATCCTCATGGTCAAGAACTTGGGTACCCCACGTAGAGATGCAAGGACCCCTCTTGAAGGTGCAAAGGGAGCTCCCCCGAGCAGTGGTGGTGGTGGTGGTGGTGGTCCCCTCTCTGTGTGCACTGCACTGTCATCTCCACCCACCTCCAAATTTGCATCATCCTCCAAGTCACTGTCAGAAAAGACCTCAATGTAGTAGGCCTTGCCCGTTGCGCATATGTGGCCCAGTGCCCATGGTTCTTGACAGGTGAAACACAACTTCCTCCTCCGGAGGTCTCTCCGGGTCTCCTCATCCATCTGTCCACGCCCCTGGTTGGCTCTCGGTGGTGGAGCCCTAGTGTCTCTTCCCCTCTGTTGGAAACCCTGTCTAGGTGGTAATAGTGCTCTAGCCCTAGGTAGAGCATCCTGCAAATCTCAGGCCCTCCCCACTGAGTCCTACAAAGTAGTGGGCCTGTTGGACCTCACCAACCCCCGTAGTGGCTTTGTTAGCCCCTCTACAAACATGTAGACCCTCCTGGCCTTCGATAAATCCGGCACCATCACTGATAGCCTCAGAAACTCCGAAATATAGGCCTCAACGCTCTTGGTCTGCTTGAGCCTTATCAACTCCCCAAAGTGCTCCTCTAGATCTCTCCTCTCAAAACACTCCATCACCCTCCTGGTGATATCCTCATAGATTGTCACTCCGGCAAGTCCCATCGTGGTTAGCCCATGGAGCCACCAGTCATGGACTTCCCCCTCCAATGTAGCGTGGCACCTTGGGCCTATTATTTCCCTCCAGCTAGCAAAAGTCCCTGAAAGTGATGAATTCCCTAAAATCAAGTCCATAGGACTGACATTCCACGAAATAGTCGCCCGTAGGCATCTCCTCCTGCCCAAGCAGGCCACCAGCTCCAGATGTCAAGAACATGGGAATAGTAGAACTGGGTGGTGTGTTGGGAATAAGTGGCATGTTGGGGTTAAGGGACGCATGGTGTTATGAAGTACCAGAGCCTTCACCCAATTGGAATTCCCCTTGAACTCCTTTGCTCTTATTGTTGCTGCAAGTCTACTATCTTAGCTCCTCGATGCCCTTGGACAGGTCATGTACTGACTTCAACATGTGTTGGGCAAACTCCTCCTCCCTACTCCTTTTGTCTCCCTCATTATCTGCCATGTTTGGCTCCTCAACCTCTGTTTCAGTTACCACTGGATCTGGAGTGATCTGCAACTGTCTTTCTCTACTCCTGTGCCTTTGTCTCTGATAAGTCACGTTTTGTCGATCTTCTAGTGTCATAGACTAGTGTTGCTCCCACAGGTTGAGCCAAGTCTATGAGCTCTGATACCACTGTAATATCCCTAAGGAAATTTTACAGTAATAAGAAAATCTTGCATAGATAAAAACCCACAAAAAGATACACACACATAAATCAAACCATGAATTTGAGCCAAAAACTACATTCTAAGCCAGTTTATTGATAATAAATGAGGGTACTAAATGCTCAAGGATTTCCAAACTAATCGAGATATATAAGCTAAGTGACACTTGGTTATGATATGGCTATCCAACATAAAATCACTAAGATGTCAGGTAAGCTACAAGTGAAATTTGTTTCAAACTTTAAAAATCAATTCCTTTCATATCTATTTGTTACTCAATGGAAATACTATTCATTGTCTTTCCTTTCCATGTATTTGTTGTAGATGTTTGGTGGGCAAACTATGGCATAAGTTTCCCAAAGTTACAAAAACTTTCAATTCGGGTGCTTAGTCAAACTTGCAACCCTTCAAGGTGTGAGTGCAACTAGGGTGCCTTCGAAAAAATGCACAACAAGAACAGAAGGTTTGATATGTTCAAATTAAAATTTTATTTTTTTATAATTTCTTTAATTTTAATTTGTCCATGGGACATCACCTTCAAATTACAAAATGACCCTCACACGAGTTAGACATCCACTGCCTCAATGACATGGTTTATGTCTACCACAATCTTAGGTTGTGGGTGAGGAAGATTGAAAAGGTGCCCAATGTGGACGCCATTTCATTTGATGTGATTGACAACACAAGTCCGTGGAGGGTGGAGACCAAGAGGCCTATCATGGAGGAGGCACCTACGTGGTTGGAGCATAATGCTAATTAGTTTGATGGGGAGGTGAAAAAGGATGTTTCACTTCAAAAGAGACAATATTGGAGCGAGAGGAGGCCATTCATTCCCTTGACCTGCTTCATTAATATCTCATCATATCCTAATCCCAGAATTATTAGAATTCTCGATGAAACCTTTTGCTTACTTTCTAATCATTAAGTCCAAAGAGGAATTCATTAGAAAAATGTCAGCATCGGTTTCCATATTGATTATTGAATGATGACCCCTGATCTTGATGACTGTCTTCTATGAATGTTGTTTTTAGTGAGGTTCCCAGGAGCCATTATTTTTCATAGCATGGTTGTCACATCAATGTGCTACATACATCCTTCTATGACGAGTGTTCCTTCTTCAATGCTTCGATCATGCTGCCAATTCTAAAGTGATGTATCTATCTAATATACAATGCTTCCTAACATACTATTTTACAACCGACAGATACCTCTTAAAGAGGAAGATGATCTCAATTAGAGTAGAGATATTTCGCTTCTTCTTTCTTAGGTTTCTTTGAATCTGGTTCTTCCATTACTCCGACGACATGGGCTTCTTCCTTTTTCCTCTTGTCCTTAGATTTGGGACCATCTTTCATATAGTGCCCAACTTCATTACATACATAGCATCATATCTTATCCATGTTTCTCCTTTTCTTCTAAGGACCAAACTTACTGAATCTTCCCTTTCTTCTTGACGTGGCAGCATAGGCTTGATTCTCTTCATTTGATCCTATATCAACTTTAGCTTTTAATCTTGTCTCTTCTATCTTACATAAAGACCATAGATCCTAGAATGGTGTTGCTTCTTTCTCCCAATTCCTGCAGTTGATCTCACATTTAGAAAATCTTCATAAAATATGAAGTTATTCATTCCTCTCTTGACAACTTCAACTTGTATAGTTCTTGTCTCAGATATATTACTTCCCCTACAGTACTCATCGAGAACAGCTCCACCAGTTTGTCATATATTTCTTTTGAAGTTTCTAGTTTTGATACGTAAGGGATGAGAGAGTCCTTTATGGATTCTATAAGAATCCTCTGGGCTCTTATGTCTCCCTTCATGTATTTCGAATGAGCTTGAGTATCTTCTTGTGAGGGTTTAGATACCGACCCTTTGATATAGTTCATGACTTCATTCTCAATAAGATTTAGATATGTCCTTTTCTAAGAAAGTTTGAAACCCCAACCAATTTGTTGCTTTCTTTGCAAAAAGACATTTCAACAGATTTAGATGAAGTCATAAAGATACTTAACTGAGTAGATGTTTTTCTTCTTCTACCAGCTTCCTTGTTGATGATGATGTAGATAGCAGCAGGCATTAGAGGAAATTTCGGCCTAAAAGTGGCCTCCTAAGAAAAAATAAGAAAATAAGAGTTATAAATTTTGGAGGGAAAAGAAAAAACTACGTTTTTTAATTGTATTTTTGACATATTTCCATGTATGTTTACTCAAATTTCAAGTGTAAACGCTCGTTGGATGCAGAATTAAATTCCACATCCAACAAGTACCCATTATGCATACTTCTGAGAAGACCGACATTGATAAAAATTGCAGATACATTTTAAAAACATGTTGAACACGCCTTTTTAATGTATCTGCAATTTTTATCAATGTGGGTATTCTCAAAAGTATGCATAATGGGTACTCGTTGGATGTGGAATTTAATTCCGCATCCAACGAGCGTGTACTCTTGAAATTTGAGTAAACCTATAGGGAGATAAGCCAAAAGTACAATTAAAAAAGGTAGTTTTTTTTTTCTTTTCCCTCCATAATATTTACATGTACCTCTTTTTAAATTTAAAGGATTTTGATTGGTTTACATATTATGACATGGAGATTACATGAAATTTCATGGGCACTTTTAGGCTGAAATTTACTTTAATGAGCTCCCTCTTCGATAGTATTCTTCAAGAGTGGTGTAAGCAGTAGATCACCTTGGATCCTTGATGATGATGATGATCAAGGATGGCTTGATGATAACTTCTGCAAAATGATGATTTGATGAATTCTCCAATTGACTTAGCTTCAATCACGAGATAGCTTTAGATTCCTTCAAGATAAAGATTACCTCCTCACTCTTTCTTTTCTCTTTCAAAGGACCTTGATGTATAAGTCCTTTGAGTAAGGCCTTTGTTGGCTTGAGGGTTTTTCTAACTTCCTGCAAACTGCTCCTTCTTGAACGATGGAGATCTTCATAGATCTAATGTAGATCCCTTTTTTTGCCTTGATGTCTTCTTAAAAACTGATCCTTGATCTCTTGATGCTTGTGTGTCTTCTTGCCAAATAGCCCTTTCTTGTCTTCAGCACCTTAGCTCCGAAACCATGTTGAGAAATTAGGGCGTTTAATTTAATTTCTCTTCTTGACAAATACTTGTGAACTTGTTATGCTTCTTTTACTTAGATCTTATCTTTGTTAACTTATTATGTCTTTCATCAAGGCAATTATCAAAACACAAGAGACACAAAGTTTAGGCTCTTCAAGCCAGGGCCAAAACCTCTCCCTCTTGGAGAGGAAAACATGAAAGTAATTCTCCTTATAGATCTTCAACTGATGAGTACCATGACCATGACAAAGAACCTTGATCCCAATATATCTCCAAGACCCTTGTCAATGTCATTCTCTTGCTCTTCTCAGTCTCTTCCTCGATCCTCCTTTTCTGAACTGAATTGAACTGCACTTTAGAGAAACTCGGTCTCTATCTCAGCAGCCTTAAACAATATGCTTCTTCGTGTCTTCTTTCAATCCTATCTTCAACCTTCTGGAGACCTCTTTTTTGGCTTTCTTCCGGCACCTATTTGTCTCTATTTCAACCCAAGACCGAACCCTTTCTTTGTTGTAGTAACCCTCGGTCTCACTGAAATATGCGAGGTATAAGTGTAGACTTAGGATCAAACCTTAGAGACTTCAGATCTGTCTCTTCCTTCGCTCTCTTGTAGCCTTTTCTCCACGGAGTTGTATCTTGCTTATCTTCATTGTGATTACCCCCAGCACTCTGAGTTATGTAATAGACCCAAAACAGAGAACACCCTTTCCTTTCTGAGATGTCTTCCTACTCGCTCTTATTACTGTCCTCCTCTTCACACTTCACTTCGCATCCTTTTGTTTCAGACCCAACCGAGATTGATGTTGTACAATGAGGCCGTGTCACTCTATATAGTGATTTTCATCCATCTCTAGGCTGACATGATACAAGGAGTGTCACCCGACTTCATCAAGGAGAGTTATTCATCACATCTTAAGCCGACTTCAAGAGGCTTAGTGACAAGGTCTTGGAGTATATTTTTACATCAACAATGTGTCCTTTGATAGGTGTAACATGACTTAATTTACATGAATCTAATTAACTTTATGACAAGATGACAAACTCCTAAAGACATCAAGAAGAAGTCTTTGACCTATAATAAAAACTCCTTGCTCATGAAACACATGAGTCAAGCATTTACAGAATACATTTTATTATCTTTGTCTTCTTCATTACATAAATTCATAATTACAAGTCATTATGAAGACCAAACCTAGTTACACTTTCCAACACAAAGTGCACCACAACCAATGCCACCACATCCACAGAGATAGGCATGTAGGGGAAGAGTCAAAACTCTACCGACTTTAGCTTCCACCTTATCTCTAGGAGTTGCACATTCCACCTCCGGCCCAGCCTCAACATGTCAACCTACTAGTTCCAGAGGAAAAGCACCAGCAATGACCTTTGCCCGCAAAAGGCTAAGAGAGAATTATTGATATCTTAGCACAATATGATTATCCTTGTTGTATAAAGACGCCACATGATGATCTCATTAGATACATTTATTTTTGTTTTAATGAAATTTTGTATTATCTTATCAAGATTAATGACTCGAGACAGATATCATATCTCAATATCGATGTTTGATGTACCACTTCACATTTACATTTGTGTTTGTTTGATGTTGATGTTGCTTTAGAAATTTAAAAATTTGAAAAAAAAAATAATTATTTGTGTATTTTTTTAGTTCCCCGAAAATTTTTATATTTTCCCCAATATTACTGCTAAGTTATATCCCAGACCCCTGGCGATAAATTCCCAATAACTATAAATGTTTTTTTAAATATAATCTCCATCAAATTGAGACAATACAAGCAAAGATTATACTCCACCTTCGCGTAAAAGGGCGCCTCAAGAGTACTCGTGGAACATACTTCTTCTGCTTTTTGCGCTTATACTTCTCCTGCATATAAAATAAATTCTTAAAATGAGCAAAGACAATTCTCCAATATTTCTTAACAAACTCATTACTGCAATAACAATGTCATAAACGAAACCTGGGAAAATGCAGTTTTCTTTTGGAAAGTTGAACTGTTGGCTATGAGTGCTTCAACAATCTGTTCACCTGATATGCCCTCCCTATAGCCAATTCAATAACATCCACAAATTTAGGTATACTGAAGCTTTTGTTGGAATTCCATCAACTATATAGAAAGGCCTTTTAAAAATAAATCTACAGAAATGCTATCTTCGAGGTTAAGAAATATATAAAGGTCATTAACAAAAATTGATAACAGCTGCTGATGAAGGCTTTTGTAAAACTTTGTCTGTGCATATCTGAAATCTGAAAAGACATGTGTAAGACGACAAATCTCATCTATGAAGATTTTACAAAACTTAACAAGGTTACAGGTATCGGTTGAAGCTTCGGAAAACAAAGTGTAAATGTGGTTGTGTATCTCTGACACTAATATTAGACATGTAAAGCACATCAAACCTGAATAAAGGAAATTATTTGAACCAAATCTGTTTTGAAATAATCAGTCAATGATATGGCCTTGCTTGTATTTTATGGGCTTATTGGGAAGAGTTGGTGTCAATAGGTATCATTGCCAAAGATAGTCCTAGGTGGAAAATACAAATTGTTTGTCTCATATGTTCATAAAGCTATTATTATCTGCTGCTGAAGAGCTTTATATTATATACTGCAAAAGCAGGAACTCAGTGTAAATAAAACTAACATCAAAGGTTTTTCATCAAATACTGTCACGAATCAGTTATGATGTTAGTCCATAATAAACTAAGCAAATTTAGTTATCAAGTCGTAGTGACGAGCAATTTCTTGTTATATCATTATTCATGGTGATCCTGTGTACACCATTGTTGTATTGTCTTCTACCTTTATCCTTTAGGTTAGTTTTGTACTTTATGTTGCTTTATACTTATGTAAAATATTACAGAATTGGCTATTGGAGACCCTGAAGAGATTGGTGTAGAAGAAAATAAGTTTCTATAGCCACCTCCCCCTCCCCCCCCAGTTTCAGTTTTCTTTGATTAAGTTTAATGCCCACAACCCAACATAAGCATGGCTGATATATAAACTTTTTGCAAATTTAAAAAGAAACAATCTAGGCTACTTCTACTTCATTAACTTTTCAGCTGATAGAAATTAAGACAAGAAATCACACAATTTTGATACAGTTATTTCTGGTCAACTCTGACCCTGTAAAAACCCACCAAGGACAAAACCAGTCTAGAAGGAGTTCTTCATTTTTGCTTTCTCAGGAAATTTATACACAGCAATTAAAATCACCGAGGGTACATATATCCCTTTTAAATTTCTGCCCGGCTCCTTGAAAATTGAGCCACTAGTTCAGCACTCAGCTCCTTGAACAGCGTGCCACTTGCCTAGAATTCTTTTCTAAAAATTCAGGCCACGGTCCAGTGTTTATTGCCCTTGATTTTCATGCCTGCTGTCAGCTCTTCTCAACCTCGAACTGCATGACTGACAACCTGCTAACACAGCCTCGTTTTCTGTGCTGTAGCAGCCTCATATTCAACTTTTTTGTGCTTCTGATCTGAATTCTCAGCCTCAGAATGCAGGCCTGTCAGATTTTCCTGATGCTGTCAGAACCCCTCGAAACTTTGGCATGCAGCCCCTCGAAATTTACGCTGAAGGTGACTATATTTCCTGGGTTTTTGTGCCATCAATCATTGGCTGCTCAAGTTTGGAATTCGTGCCAGTTTCCTTTTGCTCTAGGTGAATATCCTCCTGCAAAAAAATTTCCCTCGAAGCCTTCCTCTCCTTCAATTAGCTCCTCTCTTCCTCTACACAAATGCATATTTAAAATGAGTCTCTAATCTCCTTGAAGCTCTCTCAGCCTCCTTGAAGCTCTCTCAACCTCCTTGCTCCTATTCTCCAACAATGCTCATGAAGAATGAATATTCTCCTGCCTTTTTCCCCGTTTTTAGCTTCATTAAGATGAGAGAACTGTAACCCATTTGATCTAGGGGTGAGATTAGATCTCAGCCCTCTAGATCAATGGTGGAGATTTTTTCCTCACTTGACCCCATTTTTCATGTCTCCCCCCTCATCAATGAGTCTCTATAGTCACTTTATAACTTTAAGTACCTTGTACCTTTTTCACATAAAGTCACTTTATGTTAGTGACTTTAATAATATATGGTACCGTTTACTTTTTCTTGTAAAGTAACTTTAAAAACATAAGGTGACTTTAATAATATAAAGTACATAGTATTAAAGTACCTCATAAAGTGACTTTAAGTCACATGACTTTAATAACTCATAAAGTAACTTACTAAAAAGCTCAGTTACCAGGTCCGACACATTGGGGTCCAGGATCCACGGACCCACGAATCCGATCCGGATCCGGTTCCGGATGCGCCTTGATCTGTGCAAGAAACGGCGACATGGTCTCAGCCCTCTAGATCGATGGTGGAGATTTTTTCCTCACTTGACCCCATTTTTCATGTGTCCCCCCTCATTAATGAGTCTCTCTAGTCACTTTATAACTTTAAGTACCTTGTACCTTTTTCACATAAAATCACTTTATGTTAGTGACTTTAATAATATAATGTACCATTTACTTTTTCTCATAAAGTAACTTTAAAAACATAAGGTGACTTTAATAATATAAAGTACATAGTATTAAAGTACCTCATAAAGTGACTTTAAGTCACATGAATTTAATAACTCATAAAGTAACTTACTAAAAAGCTCAATCACCAGGTCCGACACATTGGGGTCCAGGATCCACGGACCCACGAATCTGATCCGGATCCAGTTCCGGATGCACCTTGATCCGTCCAAGAAACGGCGACGTGGCGGATCCCTCTTTGTTGGAAACGCATCCCGTAGTTAGGAAACGGATCCCATATATTGGAAACGGATCTTGTGTAAAATACATCTGGATTTCAAGTTTATTGTAGCACAGTTTTTATTTTTAGGTTTTTTTGTGCTTAATTTGATGATGTGGACCCTCTTTGTCTTGTTCTATCAGTTTGTCAGCCGCACAAGGATAGCAACAGTGCTCCCCGCCAAAATGTTGCTCGTCCTCAAGCAACTGCCGAACAAGCGCTCTCTCTAGTTGTTGCTCCCCACTATCACTGCAAAAATGTGTGTTAAAATTGGCAACTAGGGCCAAACTCCACCTTGGACTGCTCATATGATGGAGATAATATTTTTGTTGGATTCCTCATTCCGAGAGGTGCAAGATTGATCTAAAGATCATCTTGTTTGGATGAACAGAAGTGAGATTTTGAATTTATTCTCTAACACATGTGCAAATTGTCAAGGTCAGCCAGAAGCCTAATGTAGGCTCATAAGCCCCAATGGATATGTCTCCACCCTCAACGCATGGTATAAATAAGAGAGAGTTATTCCTCATTTTGGACATCATCATCTCAATGCATATCTCTCTCTCCTCTCCTCATTAGTTCGTACAACATTTGGAGTGTCTCTCTCTTCCTCACACGTGTGGCAAAGTGATTGGGCAAGTCTGCAATTTTTGGATCTATTTTACGGTTGTTTTGCAGAGCATTGACCAGCGTTGACTATGGGTCAAACTCCATCCAAATGCTGTGTTTTTTAGGTTGGAATTTCGATCTCCCTAGGCCACACCCTTTGGCACAAAAAACGAGGATTTTTGTTCACTTTGACCAGTGTTCACCACAACGTTGACTTTTCTAGTGACCGAGTTTGACAGGATTTTTCGGATCTGTTTAGGGATGATTTAGATTACTTCTAGAGGCCGCATTGACTGAGGTTGTCTGAGCTGATTTGGAAGTGTCTTCTTCAATGTTCCACCGAGTTTCCGGGACGGGGAAACGCGGGAGCGGGGATACGCACAAGGGGGACGTATATAAGCAACCCCAAAATTTAGGGAAATTTTGGGGAAACGGGGGGACGCTAGAGCCATAAAACTTTAATGTATAAAAATAAAAAAATAAAATCCCAACAATATTTTAATAACTAAATTAGTAGATAGTGAATCTTATTAATTATGAAATGCACATCTCAATATGATCATCATTTCGTATTAGACTATTGTGAAGTAAAATTATCATTTGACATTTCTGCAATCATCAATGTAAATCTAAAAATAAATTACTAAATTGAATATATCATTTGACATTATGCAATGTTCCATCTAAATTCATTATTTGGCAATGGGCATTAATATTATGCAAGGTATGTCAAAATTAAATTCATCATTTGACAATTGAAACTACACAATGCACATCAAAAATTAAATTCATCATTTGACAATGACATTTGAAGTCTAAAAGAGCCATAGAAAACTGAACTAAAAATAAACATAGAAAGCAATGAAATACAATTTTTTTTTTTTTTTTTATTAGCAAAAAAATCTGGGGGATGCGTCCCGCTTGAATCCCCCTACATCCCCTCATCCCCCCACAAGAGAGACGCATTTCATCACCGGAAAAACACCGCCCTAGAGTTTCCCCAAGTTTTCCAAAAAAGGGGACGTGGGGAAAGTTTCCCCAAGAGTTTCCCTATCTTGGGAGCGTGGGGGAGCGAGGAATGGAACACTGGTCTTCTTGTTGGTTTGACCAGCGTTGACTTTCTAGTTAGGGCAACCTGTGACTGCAGTTTGACTGAAATTTTGGGCAAGTACATTTTGTATATTGTACTATCTCTCTCTCTGCTCTTTTGAAGAATAATAAGAAGATTTGATCAAAGGGTTTTCCCCGCATTGGGGTTTTTCCCTGGCATCCGCCAAATATTGTGTCCTCTTGTCTTGGCTTGTCTTCTGTTTATTGTTTATGTTCTATCAACATTTACTGTCAATGTTAATGTGAATGATAATTTGGAAATTAATATTGGACTAATAAGAAAAGATTGAAGTAAATTGCTCTAAAGCATTGAACATACCATTGTTACCTAAAATTAACATGGTTTCAGAGCCCAGGTGAAGACAAAACCCAAGCAAGAGTGAGAAGAGCAATCACTAAGATATGTTGGAGAAGGACAAGGGTCAATGGCTTGCTCATCTTACTTCAAATCTAATGACAAGTTCAATGATAAGTCTAATTATCATGCATGGAAAATGTCCTTGGACTTGGCTTTGGAGGAGCATGATACTATGGACTATGTGAAGGGAAAGATTGTTGAGCCTCCTTCAAATGCATCAGTTGCCACTAAGGCAAAGTACAAGAAAGGAGAGGTCAAAGCCAAGAATATCATCAAGGATTCTATTCACAAGTTTTTGGTTGCTTACATCATTGAGTTTGGCACATCTAAGGAGCATGTTCAGGGCTAGCAACGCAAATCAAATCCTCTTTCTCAAGAACAAGCTGAAGGACATCAAGATGGATAGAGGAGAATCCATTCAATCCTATTTTATGAGGATTACCGAAATCAAAAATGATCTTCTATCTATTGGAGAGGTTATTGCTGACCAGGAGCTCGCTCTTATTGCCCTTGGAAGTCTTCCCTGAAAATGGTATGTATTCAATACCACTATTCTGTAATATCCCCGATAGGAAATAGACAGCAATACAAGCATACGACAATATAGAAAATGCCGGAAATAGAACATAAAGCAAATACACATAAAAATGCCGGAAATGCTAAGCCATTTTATTAATCTGAGAATATAATGAGATACAATGGATAACTGCACAGCGACCTATCTCGCTCAAGGCAAGTGAAGAACCCCTTCGAAAACAGAAAATGGTCATACAAGAAACCGCATCCTGCTCGCCGGAAGAAATTGTCGTAAATCGCCGTCGCTAAAATGAACCGGCTGTGGGCCGATCCCTCACGGAATGATTAAAACGCGCACTAATTCGAACTCACCACCCCGGACAAAAACCCCGGACAAAACCCAGAAACCATATACCAAACGGACCACCTCCGAAAATCACCCCCAAAAACCCTCCTCATAGAAAAACGCTGTCCCTCCAGGACCATCGCAGACACCAACTGAAATAGACTGAAATGGGGCCACAACTCCTCAGGAAACTCACCAAATGATAAACGAACCTCTACCAGGAAGAGGCACAAGATCTCCTGTAATCTCTCTGCTGAACGGCTCCAACTCCAAAAGCCGTCCTCCCTCAAGAGCTGCTTGTGATCCCCTGTCAGCCTGGCTCTCAGCAAAACTCCCAACAAAACACCTGCAAATATCTTGCTAAAGACTGAAGAAAAACCTTGCCCGAGCAGGCACTCGAAGTCCCCCGGGGCCAAGGGTGAGATCTCCGACCGGAGACACTCAGTCGCACTAAACAGTGCTGCAGACCGACTAAACAGCCAGCGTGCTCAAGTAGACAGAAGTTTAGCTCAATATCATCAACAATATCAATAATGCCCCAAATGAGGAGACTCCTCCCCCTTTTATAGCATTGGTTTCCCTCCAAAACCAACGTCCTCTCTCTCATTGGCTCCTCCACGTGGTGTGTGGCCCCCCTTGGCTCCCCCCTTAAGTTACAACGTTGCATCTACTAGGGAAACACTTTATTTTATTTAAGTGAGTTAGACCCCATTTCTCACTTTTATTTATTAATAAACTATAGTCGGCAAAACTATACAAAAATCAAATATTCCAATTAGCGGTGCTAATTAGGAATATTACAGTCTCCCCCGACAAAATGTTGCTTGTCCTCAAGCAACTAAAGTGATGGATGCTGCAAAATCTGCTCGCTCTCCCAAGTGGCATCCTCATCCGGCAAAAATTGCTTGTCCTCAAGCAATGCTTGAACAAGCCTCCTCTCTAGCTGATGCTCCCTACCGATACTGCAAAATGTGCCTGGGTCCCACTGAAACCTCTCTGACCTCTGCATCACCCTGATACGAAGGGATATCTCAATGCCAGGATCCCAAAGTGACCTCTCACAGTACCAGTCAACCAATAATCCCCCCGGATCCCATCGCCACCATGGCCAATAATCACCCAAGTCCCACGGCTCGGACTGTGCACTACCTCTGGCTATGACTAATGCTCTAAGAGGTGAAGACCACCAATAAGCATCAATGCTCCTGGGCTCCTGCTGCGTTGTACCTGTAGCTGCATATGCTACCCCTCCAACTGCATACCGACTCATCACCTCTCTCCAATCCAAGTCATGACTCAATCCCATGCTGATCCTGCTCTCCTGGAATTGGGAAGGAGTCCTGAAGTAACGACAACTGGTGCCCTCCTGCTGACTGGGATCTGTAACATCTACTATGTCCAAGGGCCCCTGCTCCACTGTGCTCCCTACAAAGAATACCGTACCATCAAGAGGGTACCAACTCATGATCTCCCGCCAGTCCATCTTGGAGGAAGCATCTGATGTAGCAACAACAACTGCATGTGGAACATGTCTGGAAGGTTGCCGCCAACCTGTAATCATCTCCCACTGCCCAATTATCACATCTACCTCCAACATCTCCAGAGGATATGGATCTGTAGCTGCTGTCACGGTACTCGGTGTCTGTGCACCTGACTGCTCCACCTCAAAGGATGACCCCAATGCTAGCCACATATCCATCATAGGCTCAATGTGGGCACCCATCTGGACCTCACCCAAGGAAATGTCATGCCTGATGTCCATAGTATCCTCCTCTGCTGACTCAGCCTCCATCATGTGCTGCTCTAGCTGAAGCGTCACAAGTGACTCATCACCCAGAGTATCTCCTATACAGTCCCCTGACTGCTCACCCTGCACACTGTAATACGGCTGCAATCTACTGTCATCATACCTGCATGACTGCTCTTGCTCCACAGAAGCAACCTCAACTGATCCTATGAACTCATATGAAAGAGAGTCCCCACCCTGGCATACAGAAGGAATGCCCTCCTGTTCTACCTCCGCCACCTCATCTGCATTGAATATGCCATCCACCCTCTCGATGAAGTGTCGATACAATGTCTGGAGTCCAGACGCATGCTGGGATGCTACCTCTGCTGAACCCAATATCCTCTGCTCATGCATGATCTCAACATGCCCTGAGGGAAAAATGATGCATGTCTCCCTCATGACCCGCTCCCCAAGCGTAGGCTCAACAATGACTAATGTGCCACCACTGCAGAGGATCATCTCATCCCCTAAACTGTGGCTGTCAACTAGCGTACTGACCCAGTGCCACTGCTGAGAAGTCTCTCGCCTAGTGTGTTGAGGGCCATCCAAATATCTTGGGTGTGCCTCACGGACCCTGCTGCTCATGCCCAAAGTGCCCGAGGACAACAACAAAATCAGTTGTGCCCATGAGTGATGTAGAAGAGTGTCGGATGTGTGAGTCCCCACAGATACCATCAAGTATCGCTCCTCTGTCTCCTCATCGATCCTGGGTGAAATACCCCCAAAGGTAAGTCCAGTGTCCCTGTCTGTGAGTCTCCCTGGATGCAATACTCTAAGATCCTATTGTGCCGCGCCGTACGCCCTCGCAAGCCACCGGTCATCCATGTACTCCTCAACATGCCACTGCACACTAAGGCATACCTCGGTATGCTGCTAGATACCGTGTGCTACTGATGTAGCACCCTGTACCGTCTCGTGCCCTGACTGTGTCCAGGCATCGGTCACTCTCCGCATGCTCTCAATGTGATGTAGGATACTCCTACTCCACAATGCAGTCCCACACACTATGGTACACCACCATGCTACTCCATGTCCACCGGCAATCCACCGCTCAATGTTAGAGGCTTCCACACATCCCTGGATGTGATGACCTAGAGCTGTGCCCCTACATGTCGAACTACCACCAATCGGTAACATCGTCTCCACCGTCGTATCACTATACCTGCCGACGAAAGGATCATCACTCCAAATCCTCCTCAAGGGGTCTGAGAAGTGAATCTCCCTGTGTGTCAGTAGTGTTACCACCACTGCTCGGCTCCGCTGTGTCCTCTGTGCCCCACACAAAGGTGAAGAATCCTCGGCCCCATACAAGGTGCCATCTGGTGGCCTGCCAATGCCACCTCCTCCGACAAGCTCCTGCCAAGGTGTGCTGACCACCCCGTGATCCCGTGTATGAATGTCATGCCAAGACAACCTAGGGAGTCTACCCATAAACTGGTTGGCCACTGGAGCTGACCGAAACTGCACATGCTCTACTACTAGGCCAACTGTACTCTCCAAGGCATAGTCAGCCGACCTGCCTGGGAAACGGTAGGTGATCCACCTAGATCCCAATGCCAATCTGGGGTTCCTGTATTCCCCATGCATAGAAAATCCTGCTGAGCTACACTCGGATCCATCATTATCTCCATAGCCCGCTCCACCGAGTACCAACTCAAAATCTCTCGCCATCCAACCTCAACATGTGGATGTTGTACCCTGTGCAACTCTGATCGTCTCATACCGCTATCCAAGTCAACATATGAGATCTGACTAGGTGGCTCTGCCTCTCTCTCTCCAACGGGAAGAGATGATCCAACAACACTGCTAGTCCCATCCATGCATGCCTGAAGGGGAATGATCTGACGCTCCAACGTGCCCTCTGATTGTACCATCAGGGAATCCAGTCGTTCCCCAATGCGGACCAACTTGGCCGCCGACTTGGCACAAGTCACTCTCATACCCTCCAGCTCCTGGTCCTGCAACAAAATGGCCTCGCGTACTGACGTGGCCTTCCTTCTCAAAACTCGAGGGTCCGTTCGAAGCCGATGATACCGCTGTCTGCGACCATCATCCATTACCTCTGTACCTGCTAGTGCCTCATCGAAGGTGGATATATCTCCTAATGCCTCACCCATCTGTCGTGTGCTGCTACCACCTGAAGACTCGGACACAACTCCGGTCATCACCTCAATGGATGGCTCTACTGAGGTAGGCTCTACCTTCTCCACTACCACATCAACCGACATGGCCAAGGAGGTCTCCAATGAGGGTGAATCATGTGTCACACTAGGTGTAACCTCAGACTCCCTGCAATCCTGTGTGCCCTCATCCTCCAAGTGCAATGTACAATCCAACAATGGCTCATGAGAATGATGGTTCGATTCCTCCTTGAGTGTTTCCATGTTGCACAGCGCAGTGCAACCAGGCTGCTCTATAGTAGCAATGAGATTTGACCCTTGATCTACAAGAGTCCCATCCTCAAAAGTGTTGGCTGCCCCAACTGTCGATCCATGTGGCTGCAAATCTGAACTCTGTATGCTAGAAACTCCATCCTCTCTGAGCTGACAGTAATCTTTGAAGGGCAAAATTGCTTTTAAGTCTTCCCCCATGGACTTCCATTCTCTGAAATAATCTTCAAGAGGTATACGACCATGTTGCCTCGGTACTTCAGGTAAGAATGTAGGCATTGTGATCCTCATATTTTCCTCGGGCCACTTCGGCCTCTTACAGTGAGCACGAACATGCTGCGATACCAGCACCTTATTATCCCGAATGGAAAATAGACAGCAATACAAGCATACGACAATATAGAAAATGCCGGAAATAGACCATAAAGCAAATACACATAAAAATGCCGGAAATGCTAAGCCATCTTATTAATCTGAGAATATAATGAGATACAATGGATAATCAGAATAAATGCACCTATCCTTGCTCAAGGCAAGTGAAGAACCCTCTCAGAAAAACGAAGTAATTCTTTACAAGAAAGCGCATCATTCTTGGAAGAAAATACCAAGTAAAAGCTAACACAACTTGCTAAAATGAGCGAAGGCTGAGGCAGTCATATAGGAATGAGCTGGCGTCGGCCAGAACCACCGAACTCACCACAGGACAAAACCCCGGAAACCATATGCCAGCGGACCACCTCAAAAGAAAATCACCCCCCGAAACCCTCCTCCTAGAAAACGTTGTCCCTCGGGACCCGGCGGGACACCAGAAAAGACCCGAAATGGGGCCACAACTCCTCGGGAAGAAACTCACCAAATGATAAACGAAAACGGCGAACCTCCCACACGGAAGAGGCAGATCTCTGCAGGAACTTCTGCTGCTGGGCGACCAACTGCCTAGCTGCGTCCTCCCTCCGGAGCGCGCGATCCTGATGAAAGCTCGGCTCCTCGGCCAAAACTCCCAAACAAAACACACAACAAAATCTCCACCGGTAGGCGGAAAGAAACCTTGCCGGCCGAGGCACTGCGTCCCCGGGGCCAAGGGTGAGATCTCCGACCGGAGACACTCAGTCGCACTAAACAGTGCTGCAGACCGACTAAACAGCCAGCGTGCTCAAGTAGACAAAGTCTAGCTCAATATCATCAACAATATCAATAATGCCCAAATGAGGAGGCTCCTCCACCTTTTATAGCATTGGTTTCCCTCCAAAACCAACGTCCTCTCTCCCATTGGCTCCTCCACGTGGTGTGTGGCCCCCCTTGGCTCCCCCCTTAAGTTACAACGTTGCATCTACTAGGGAACACTTTATTTTATTTAAGTGAGTTAGACCCCTTTTCTCACTTTTATTTATTAATAAACTATAGTCGGCAAAACTATACAAAAATCAAATATTCCAATTAGCGGTGCTAATTAGGAATATTACATATTCACAACAATGACAAGATTCCAGATTTTGATGAATTGTTGACTAGATGCACTCAAGAGGAGGCAAGGATGATAGGGAGAGACATGCCTTCAAATAGGAATGAGCCTATTGCATTCTCCGCTCAAGCTAAAAGAAAGAACAATGCTAGTACAAGAAATCAAGGACAAGGAAGATCAAGATTCAAAGATGGAAGGAAAGGTAGATGTTTCAATTGTAACAGGTTTGGCCATTCTGCTAGAGAGTGTCCTAGTAAAAGGGATACACCACGAGATGATGATTACAACAACAACAACAATTTCAAGGGAAATGGAAATAAAAGGAACAACGGGTTCAACAACAAAGGAAAGAGAAAGGTTCTCACTACACGAAATGGAAATGGTCAACCTTCCAAGAGATCGAGAAACTCCAGGTATGATGAGTTTAATGTTGTAGATAATAAGCAAAAAGAATTTCTTCTTATATCTGCCCTCTCTGTTGCCTCTTCTCCCGACACCTTGGATAATTGGTTGATTGATAGTGGTGCCTCAAAGCACTTCATTGGATACAAAGAGGCTTCTCACATTTGATTGAAAAGGAAACAAATTTGGAGATTATACTTGGAGACAATACCACCTATCCTGTGAAAGGGACAGGGGCAATTACTCTTCATCTAAATCAAGGTCAAATCCTTTATCTACAAGATGTGTTATATGTACCTGACTTGAAGAAGAATTTAGTATATATTTCGAGAATGGAAGACAAAGGATTCAAGGTAGCATTCATTGATGGAAAGGTACGTGTTTGGAAGAGGAATTACAAAGAAGTTTGTTGGGAGCCAGGACATGCAACACTACTCTTCAATCCGAATTATGGCACTAGAGGTTTGCTCACCTTCATTATAAAGCTCTTCCCGAAGCTAGGAAGATGCTCATAGGTATGCTTGATTTCAAAGTTGATCATGAAGGTGTTTGTCAGGGTTGTGCCGAAGGGAAACATACAAGGGGACCATTCCCCTCAAGTGATAGCAAGACTACCCACATTCTTCAATTAATTCATTCTAATTTATCTGGTATGTTGCCTGTAACATCCTTGGTAGGATATTTAAATTATGCTATTTTGTGGATGACTTTTCTCGCAAAACTTGGATCTACTTCTTGAAGAAAAAGGATGAAGTGTTCAAGTGGTTCCGCTCTTTCAAAGCCTTGGTTGAAAATCAAACAGGGAAGAAGATCAAAATATTGAGGACCGATAATGGAACCGAGTACGAGTCAGATGAGTTCAATGACTATTGTAAGGTGTGAAAATTTCTGAATTCACTTAACAAAAATTCTACTGCAGTAATCTGGTTTACTTCTCCTACTTGTATTTTTAAATTAACAAGTTATTTTCAGAAATATTCAGAAAACATTGAAGTAAACACACTGCAGCCTACACAAATATACAGATCAAGTACTGAAGAATTAAGCACATTCGATAAAGAACACATAAGATTTTTAGGACAAATGTCCTCGGAAAACCCAATGCAGGAAAACCGATGCAGCAGCTCTTGAGGGTTTTATTATTATGCAATTTCTGAATACAAACTAGGGTACCAGTAGTGGTTTACCCACCAGAGAAAATCTCAGCAAAAGTACCTCTATCTTCGGAGACAGATAATATGGCTGATTTAGCTGAGGATGAAGAACCCCACAGATGGTTACGCAGTCACTGCGTCACCCTTCAGTGTGGTTGCGTCACCCTTTCAGATCTATTGAATAACGAGCCCTATTTGGCCCATTGAAACCCTAGCACTGCTCTAATGGCTCTGCATCAACCCCTCTTGCTTTGCGTCACCCCTCTGGACCTACATGAGCCTCTGCGCTGGCTCTGCGTGAGCCTAGTTGGGCCTGCGTCACCCTTGCTAGGCCTAAGTCACCCCTCCTAGGCTTGTGTGAGCCTCTGCGCTGGCTCTGTGTGAGCCTGGTTGGGCCTGCATCACCCCTGTTAGGCCTGAGTCACCCCTCCTAGGTCTGCGTTGCTCCTATGGTACAGATCTGCCTCTCTGCTAATGTATTCTCAACCTTGAATCTAAAATCCCATTTCCGAACTACCCCTTGTTGCACTGCAAGCTCACTCTAAAATTCTCAGCAAACCGCGCCCGAGAATTTCGACTTAGCTCAAGTGTTGCCACTTCGTGTGTATTCTCCAACTGACCCCAAGCCTTCCTTTAATACTTTTCCAGTTGACGAATCAACGGTCGTGATCTAATCTCTAATCGACGGCTAAGATTAGAAAAGACTTGATCCTCGTCACTTAGAACATTCTCACTCACATGTTTAAATTAATTCACTTCAATTATTTAATTTCCCTAAGTTAGACTTAGAGTCTCCATTAAAATAATTAATTATTTGAATAACTAAAGCTTCGGGTGGAATTTCTCCAAACAATTTCTGGGCCTTGGATATCTCATGTGTTCTAGCCCCTCCACAAAGTTTCGGATCTAGAGCACATCCGATGCTACCCCAAAAATCAACATAGGGAAACTGGCATTAAGAGGGAGACCACTACTATTTATACTCCCGAACTAAATGGAGTTGTCGAAAGGAAGAACCGAACCATCATTGAAGCTACTTGTGTCATGCCTCATGACCAAGGCCTACCAAAGTTCCTATGGGGAGAAGTTGCCAACACTGTCGTGTATGTTCAAAATAGATGCCCACATCAAGCTTTGGACTCGAAAACTCCAGAAGAAATCTTCACTGGTAAGCAACCTGATGTTTCTATTTTAGAATTTTTGGAAGTCCCGTATATTTTCATTCACCGAAAGAAAAGAGAAACAAGTTGGATATTTTTGGAAAGAAGGGAACATTTGTGGGCTACAGTGAAACTTCTAAGGCATATAGAATCTATGTGCTTGGTCAAAGAGAAGTGGAGATAAGTCATGATGTCACCTTCGATGAAGATCCTGCGCTTGGGAAGGTTAAACATCTTCCTATCTCAAAGGAAGACAAAGATGAAGATGCAGGAAAGCAAGAAGAAATGAAGGATGAACCGATGCCCGATGTTGATGGTCCGATGGATCCCATTGATCCACCTCCTAGTGAACCCTCTTCTTCTAAAATAAGACCCTCATGGCTTAGAGATACTCTCGAAGATGTCGAGAGACATATTGCACCAAGGGGGACACTCCGTGAAAGTAAGAAGTCGAACAGGTACCAAGGGTACTTAGTAGCCATGAGCACCATTGTTCAATCTATAAGCCTGGAACGTTTGAAGAAGTCATGAAGCACCAAGTTTGGAAGGATGTTATGAACGAAGAATATGAATCGATCATGAAGAATCATGTTTGGGATGTGGTCCCTAGACCAAAGGACAAGTCTATTGTCACCTCAAAATGGCTTTACAAAATCAAACATGGAGCTGATGCGAGTGCTAAAAAGTTCAAGGCTAAGTTCGTTGCCTGAGGCTTCTCGCAGAAGGAAGGTATAGACTATGATGAGATATTTGCACCAGTTGCTCGATATACCACCATCCGTTCGATTATTGCCCTTGCTACCTCACAGGGATGGAATCTACATCAAATGGATGTCAAGACTGCCTTCTTGCATGGTTTGCTTAAGGAAGAGGTCTATGTGGAGCAACCTATGGGGTTCTTAGTTCGAGATCGAGATACACATGTATGCAGGTTGAAGAAAGCCCTCTATGGGCAGAAGCAAGCCCCGAGGGCTTGGTATGAGAGGATCGATATCTATTTGATGAAGTTGGGCTTTACACGAAGTGAAGCTGATCCAAAACTTTACTTTAAGGTTGGTAATGGCAAGCCTCTCATTTTGGTGCTCTATGTGGACGATCTATTTCTGACAGGTGCAGAGCCTCTCATTCATCAATGTAAGAGGGAGTTGGCTTCGGAATTTGAGATGAAAGACCTAGGACTAATGCACTACTTCCTAGGCTTAGAGGTCTGGCAAAATCCAAGTGAGATTTTCCTTTCTCCAGGAAAATATATTGTAAAGTTGCTTGAAAGGTTTGGGATGGTGGACTGCAAGCCTGTGACTACTCCGATGGAACTAAACTTTAAGAAGCTATGCAGAAGTGTTGTTGGTCCCGATTTGGGAAATCCTTTTGAGTATCGTCGACTCGTGGGTGCCCTGATGTTCTTAGTGAACTCCCGTCCGAACATATGTTTCGCAGTGAATACGTTGAGTCAAATTATGGTCGAGCCTTATCACATACACTGGATTGTTTCCAACAATCTTCTAAGATACCTCTGGGGCACAATCCACTATGTATTGAGATACACTCCCGGGAATTTGAGGCTCCATGGATATACTGATGATGACTGGGCTGGCAGTGTGGTGGATAGTAAGAGCACATCTGGATGTTTCTTCTCTCTAGGTTCTGCTTCGATATCTTGGATGAGCAGGAAGCAGAAATCGCTTTCTTTGAGCACTGCCGAGGCCTAATACATTGCAGCAAGTATTGCCTATTGTGAAGCTGTTTGGTTGAGGAATCTATTTAGTGAGTTGTTTGGGCATGTATTGGATACCACCGTCATCTATTGCGACAACCAAAGTGGGATTCGATTTTCAGAGAATCTTGTGTTCCACGACCGCTCCAAGCATATTGATATCAAGTACCACTTTATCTAGGATATGGTACAACGAGGCGCCGTAAGGCTCCATCACATTGGGATTGATGAGCACGTCAAAGATAGTCTAACTAAGCCCCTGGGGAAGGTCAAATTCTTAACTTCCGTGAGAGACTTGGATTCGCTTCAGTTGGACATTGAGCTTAGGGAGCTTCGAGGGGCTTGGGGTTGCTCCTTTGGGCTATGAGCAATCATAGGGTGAGGTTCACCTTCCCCTATTGGTGTGCTAGGTACAGGGTGAATGGTTCGCCTTCCCCTGTGATACCCCATTGTTGGATATATGAGCAGGTCACCCTCTCTTGTTGATGCCCTAACATACATCCTACCCATGTAGTCCGGGACTCGTGGAAAGTACCTCTCATTTGGCCAATGAGTTGGGAAATGAGGATAGAGACCATAGCACTACCAATGGACGCATCATGCACTATCATACTCTCTATGCTAGGATGCATGGTGTCCAACAACTTGATCTGGGATCAAGTCTGGTTGAGGTTTTTACCTCTAGACAGACTTTGGGTCAGTGGAGAGTGGCAAGGTCTTGTGACTCACTCTCGATCAAATTCTTCTTCATTATTTCTTCATGGTTCAGCAGAGCAGAGCAGTGCGAGGATGATAGGATGGTACAGGTTGACAGAAGGATTGGCAGGTGGATTTCTCCCTAGTTGAGAGGGAGTCTTAAAATTGTCAACTAGGGCCAAACTCCACCTTGGACTACTCATATGATGGAGATGATAATTTTGTTGGATTCCTCTTTTCGAGAGGTGCAAGATTGATCGAAAGAGCATCTTGTCTAGATGAGCAGAAGTGAGATTTTGAATTTATTCTCTCACACATGTGCAAATTGTCAAGATCGGCCAAAAGTCTAATGTAGGCTCATAAGCCCCAATGGATGTGTCTCCACCCTCAACGCATGGTTTAAATAAGAGAGAGTTATTCCTCATTTTGGACATCATCATCTCAGCACATATCTCTCTCTCTCCTCTCCTCTCCGCATTGGTTCGTACAGCATTTGGAGTCTCTCTCTCTTCCTCACACATGTGGCAAAGTGATTGGGCAAGTCTACAATTTTCGGATTTGTTTTAGGGTTGTTTTGCAAAGCGTTGACCAGCATTGACTTTGGGTCAAACTCCATCCAATCGCTGTGTTTTTAGGTTGGAACTTCGATCTCCCTAGGCCGCATTCACTTTGTTCACTTTGTTTGATCTCCCTAGGCCGCATTCACTTTGTTCACTTTGTTCGATCTCCCAATTGCTGTGTTCACTTTGACCAACGTTGACTTTTATGTTGATCGAGTTTGACTAGATTTTTCAGATCTGTTTTGGGCTGATTTGGATTACTGCTAGAGGTTGCATTGACTGAGGTTGACCGAGTTGATTTGAAGGTGTCTTCTTGCTTGTTTGACAAGTGTTGACTTTCTGGTTAGGGATTCCTGTGGATTGTTGTTTGACTAAAGTTTTGGGCAAGCGAATTTCGTATATTGTACTCTCTCTCTTTGCTGAACTTTTGAAGAATAATAAGAAGATTTGATCAAAGGGCTTTCCCCGCATTGGGGTTTTTCCCTGGCATTCGCCAACTATTGTGTCCTCTTCTCTTGGCTTGTCTTATGCTTGTTGTTTATGTTATATCAACATTTACTATCAATGTTTATGTGATTTCTAATCTGGAAATTAATATTGGGCTAATAAGAAAAGTTTGAAGTAAAATGCTCTAAAACGTAGAACATACCATTTTTATCTGAAATTAACGATGTGTCAGGGTCCCAGATGTGCCACTAAATCGTCCCTAACCTCTACATTGTCCTGACATGAAAGAATCCCTCAATACCAAGATCCAAGCCATCATGTCCCACCTAAAGTTCTCCTCGCTCCACTCACTATCCTGCCTGGTATAAGTACCAGAATTCCCCTGTATACCATCAATGAGTAGGGGATCATGATAATGTGGCACTATGCCCAACTCCTCATGAAGTTGCCCTACCACGAAGGCCATCCCATGCACTCCAGGAGTATACTCTCGAAGATACCACCCAATCCCTGTAGAGATAGCATCTCGCTCATGTGAGCTTCTCCTGATATCATCTTGCTGACCCACCTGCCATGCTAATGAAGTCCCCCACGCCATCGGTGAATCGCTAAAGCCCAATGGAATATCTGCATTATCTCCCCCTATAGTAGCCAGCTCATCCCTAAGGGTTACTGAGCTGTGAAGAGTGGTGATGATCAAGTCCCCTGCTAATCTCAGAGTGGTGCCATCATTCTGACGTTGTGCTACTTTGATTATGACATACTCCCCACTGTGTGCGGACTGTATCCTTCTCTCCTGAGGCTTGGTGGCGAAAGATTTGTGAGAACCAAGGTCATCTACCCCTCCACTGCCAATCTCGACCCCGAGCAACAACAGGATAGGTTTTCTTCACCATGCAGTGGTGGTCTCAGTGATCCCCCATGGGTCAAGCCCAAGATGAACTGGATCATCCTCTGCCATGACCCTGCTGATCACACAATGGAGTGATCCACCCGCCAACCAAATCCTTGGATCCCCCAACCATACAGGGAGATCATAACTCCCACTCCTCGTGGAATGTCACTACGTAGCATTGCTACCTGCTAGAACCCATCTTCCCTCATGTCTAAACCTTGTATGTAACCCATGGGTGGACCCCAAGTATCAGGAGTTTGTCCCATGTAATCCAACGTACCCTGCTCCTGTCGGACCACGTAGTGAAATCTGCTATCCCAACTCCTGATGGTACACTTAGACACTGCTAGGAGTCTGGGTGCCATCCTGTAGACGAAGTCTACAATCCACCATCCCTCAGGGTCTTGTGACACCTCAAGTTTTCTCGTCAGAAGTGCATCATGCAATTCCCTCGCAACCGACTCCCCATGTGTGAGCCCAGGGGTGGAACCTATGCTATCTCGGCAATAAACCAAGTTGTCCCTAAGCCAGTATTCGTCAACCCATGCCTCCACCAAACGTCTCAACTGGAGAGTCATGGGTGGGTAGGTTCCCAAGGGTAAGATCAAGAGTTTGTTGGGGTACTGAAGAATATCCCTATGGATGCCCCTCTCTCTGTCACGGATCAGTTGATAAACCAGTCAAAGACCCCTCCCTATACACCATAGGATATCCCCGGCGACTGCTATACCACCTTGTACAGTCCTGTGCCCTATCTGTGTCAAGGCACCTGTCACTCCCCGCTTGTACTCCATGTTATGTAAGACACTCCTACTCCACAACGCAATCCAACACACTAAGGTATACCACCATAAACCTCCATGTCCACCGGTATTCCACTGCTCAATGCTAGATGCTCCCACACATCCTTGAATGTGATGGCCTAGAGTTATGTCTCTACATGTCGATCCACCCCCAATTGGTATCATCACCTCCACCGTCGCATCACTATACCCGTCAATGAATGGATCTTCACTCCAGATCCTCTCTGAGGTATCCGAAAAGTGAATCTCCCTATGTGTCAGTAGTGTTTCCACCACTGCCCTGCTCCTGTACGACCTTTGTGCCCCACACAAAGGTGAAGAATCCCCAGCTCCATACAAGGCACCGTCTAGTGGCATGCCAATGCCACCTCCTCTAACAAAGTCCTGCCAAAGTATGTTGATCACCCCGTGATCCCGTGCACAAACGACATACTAAGACATCCCAATAAGTTTGTCCATAAGCTGGTTGGCCACTGGGGCTGACCGAAACTCCCTTAGGGAATGTGCACGCTCAAATGCTAGTTCAACTATACCATTCAGGTCGTAGTCAGTCGGCATACCTAGGAAGTGATAGGTAGTCCCACCTGGATCCAACGTCAGTCTGGGCTTCCAGTATCCCCAGTGCCTGGAAGCTCCTGCTAAGCTACATTAGGGTCCACCGCCATCTCCATAGCCCACTCTCCATAGGGTACCAAGTCAAAATCTCTCGCCATCCAACCCCAAGAGAGGGATTGATTGCACGAACTCCAGCACATAGAACCCTGACATGCGGATGTGCACCCTATGCAACTTTGATAGTCTCATCCCGCTATCTAGGTCAACACATAAGATCTGACTAGGTAGCTCTATCTCCCTCTCTCCAATGGGCAAAGGTGACCCAATAGTATTGCTAACCTGGTCATCCCCCCTAGTATGTCTAGACAACTCCACCTCTCTCAATCCACTACATAGGGGTGGGTTGATAACGTTGTAGATCCTGTCAGCACGCCTCTGAAGTGAACTATGCTGGAATCCCAACGTGTGGTCTCTATGTTGCCCCTCATCAATGGCTAGCCCAAAGGATGGTTGCACATCCTCCTCGATCATAGGCTCGACATGAGCCTCCAACTGCTCCTCCATAGACAACCCAACATGCAAGACATGCTCATCAGTCAGTTGTAGGTGGTTGTTGTTCTGAAGCTTTGTCACAGACCGGGATGTCTCATCAAAGGATACCTCATCAATGGATGTGTGCTCAACCGCCTCCTCCAATCTGTCTACTGGGGCTACCAAAGGAAACTCCAACATGGGTGACTCTGCGTCACACTAGTTGTATCCTCGTGCTCCTCCTACGTGCAATTAGCCTCATGCTTAATTATCTGGAACGTATCTAGATGAATTCCCTCCTCCATGGATATGTTCTCTCTCATCTCGACAATACCTTCGCCTACCATCTTCATCTCTGCAGTATTAAGACTAGTGTTTCGTTCAACAATCATGCTCCTCTTAATTTCTTCATCTGCAGGTCGGTAACTACTGCTTCTTCTTGTTGCCCTTGCTCACAACCACTCTTCGAGCTGCCCCACCAGTCTCTCGAGGCTCCTAGTAACATTTTCAAATTTCTCCTGCTGAGACATTTTTGGGCACAAGTTCAATCTGGAGAATAATGTGGGACTAGTGTTTTAGCCTCTAGAATTCTAATCCACAATAGCACTTGAGCATTTGCGTGATTTAGACCCACAGCTGGCCAAAATCATGCTTTGATACCACTGTAATATTCCTAACAGAAATATACAATGCTAAATAAAGCAAACATTGCAAAACTTTACAGCACATTTAACAACCAGAAATCTCCATGAATTGCGCTAATCTGATTCATTTTATTGATATAATTGCTGGGTACAAAGTAAAATTGGAAACCATGCACCTAGGCTTGTTCAAGGCAATCTAACAATATCCAAGGGATGAAATCAACCGCTCTAACATGCAATGTGGTTGTCCCCAACAATCTTTGCGTTGTCTTGGTGAAAAGTACACTGTTAGTTGCAAATAATAGTTGTTAGGGCCTCCTTTGGTGGTCAGAAAATTCCGGAAAATTTACCCTAGGCTCTCTACCAATAACCCATGAAAACCCACAAAGGAATTGGCCAAATGTTGACCTCGGAATTTCGGCCCAATTTCCCCCTAGCTCCTCTAGTTGTTGGTTGATTTGGGATTCCTGTTGGACCCCTCAAATCCTCCAAGAAAATTCTGCCAAATTATATTTGGCGTCCTTTTTAAAAACAGAGAAAGGGTTTGTTCTAGTTTCAACGCTCCAAAGATGACCCCAAATGCTTGGCCCTCCTCCACAAGCAGAAAATGTAACCTACAGCAGATATTGTGTTTCCTGCTCCCACCAAATTGTTGGAAAATTCCCCAAAATTGCCTCCAATCACCCAATAAACTCCCTTTCGGCCTTCCCCACAAGTATTAGCCCCAAATGATCTTCGCTCCTCAACCCCCACGTGTGGCTCCAACCTCTACTGCGCAGTGCCTACGCAACTCTTGGTGATGCTAGCCCCAACCTATGAAATCTCGCTCTCGCATCAACTGAAAATGGATGAGACTCCCTCCTTAGACTGGCACTCGAAGTCCACTGAAGCAAGGGTTGAGATTTCCGCTCGAAAACACTCATGTACTAAACAGCACTTGCAAACTTGGCTTCATCTCAAGCATGTTTGTCAAAGACAAATTATCAAATGATCAAGAATGCTCCAATGAGAGCGTATTCCACATGTGGGTCGTAATTCTCCATGGGGTGGCCCCCACACTCCACTAGAGCCGCAATATTTCCCTTCCTTCCTAATGTTTGGGCCCCCACTTCATCCCAAAATTCATGTGGGACCCCTGAACCCACATCTCCTAAGTGCAAACATGAAATAAGACAAAATTGGGCAAGATTGATATTTCCCTTCGCAGTATTGCCAAGTGCGAATAACACATTGTTCTTCATGTGAAATTTGAAATTTCTGAAGATGCAAATATAAATGGAGAAAAAATCCAAAGACAAAAAAGAAAATTATGTGCAATCCATAAAATCAAAGATGTCCAACTTTTTTAAATGTATATTAGTGAATCCAACGGCCAAATTAAATTAATTTTTATGTACTTTAATTTTTAATTTTTATGTATTTTAATTTTTTATTTTGTGTGTTCATGATAGTTTGAATTTTGGATTTTCTCATATATGCAGTCACGCACTATATGTAAAACCCCAAAACCGGGGTCCTTAAACCAGAATTTTCCTAGTTGCAGATTAAAGCATAAATCAAAATGAATTGAGACAGGCAATAAATTTAACTCACATAAATAACAATTTTATTCACAGAAGAATACCTGGCAACCTTGTGTAGCAATTTGTAGCAATTCCTATAGTAGCAGTTATTCAAACCGACTCTACCTCCCAGCCTATCTGGGATCTACCTATACGTTTCATGGACTCAGAAGGTGATCTTCTGGCCCTTCGTGCCCAGAATTCCAAAAACAAGCAAGACTCTCAATCGGTATTACCATCAGACTTCCTCTCCTTCTCCTCCTCTTCAGAATTTTCCCCTTCTTCCTCTTCAGAATTTTCCCCTTCTTCCTCTTCAGGATTTCTCTCCTTTTCTCCAAGTTCTCCTTCCTTTTTGAATTTTTCTCCCCCCTTTTCTCCTCCAAGTTCATGGTTAAATAGATTGGATTCACATTAGAATATTAACTTTTAATAAATATCGAAGACTCACATTAAAACATAAACTTTTAATAAATATCTAAGACTTACATTAAAATATTAACTTTAATAAATATCTAAAACTCCCATTAAAATATTAAATTTTAATAAATATCTAAGACTCGCATTAAAATATTAACTTTTAATAAATATCTAAAACTCCCATTAAAATATTAAATTTTAATAAATATCTAATACTCACATTAAAATATTACCTTTCAATAAATATATATATATATATATATATATATATATATATATAAACTAATTTATTTTACTTTATAACAATTAAATGAAAATTGCATTTTCATTATTTATATTAATGGGTCATTACATACTTCCTCCCTTTAGAAAACTTCGTCTCGAAGTTTAGGGTTTATATGATATATTAGTAATTATTTTAGTGATTGGTGTGATTGCACTTCAAGATTAAATTGTTGTTTGACCATTTATAGGTTTATAAATTTACTCGTTATTTTCTTTTCTCAACAGGGTTCTCAAGCAATTCTAGAATCATCCTATCCTTCCTAATCTCTTATGCTCCCATCCTATCCATCCTCTATCAAGGTATGCAATGGTGTCGTATATACTAACCTAACCATTCATACATAATGTCGACTCTATCGACCTGACTTCCCAGTAGGCATCTGGCAGTCATCATCACACGTCTAGGGGAGCGTGACTCACACAGTCCTCCTATGACTCCAAGTTTTGGAGGATAAACGGTGGGAAAAACCTCCACCCCTCCTAGTAGAACCAAAGTCAACACCCTATCATGGAACCTCATTGAGTCTCAATTATTCTTGGAATTTTGTCATCACGTGGTCGGTTCGAGTTATAATATTATCTACAATGCAAACACTTGTCCATACGTTATAACATATGCATCTATATATTCAAAACAATTTGTATCCAGATAACAATTCCTATATAATTCATCCATGTGCCTTTCATATTATCCAAGGTGTGACTTCCATATGCGAAGGCATTGGATTTGGTCACATGAAGTTAATTTCAAGGTTTCAATATCAATTAGTAACCTAAGTTTCAAACTAGCATATGACCATAGCCAAACATAATTCATTGACTTATTTCATCCAAACACATTACTCATTAATGGCATACCAACTTTTATGCTTCACATTAATCGTTTTCTCATTAGTCCTTAAGCCTCATCTTATCACCAATTGTATCTCCTTTTTTAATGGTATACAATTATTAACTTTAATATTTACTTTTAAACATTTTCCTAGTTTATCACTTGTTATTCTTAACAAATTAGGAGTTTTCATAACTCCATATAGGTCATTGCTTTGACCCTTACCAATCATGTTGCTCATATCCTTAAGAAAACTTTTCTTGATAGAAAACATCCCTTCATTTCCTCATACCTAATATTCCATCTCTACTTAATTTATTTATTTTTTTCCTTACAAGGTGGTTTCTTACCATCTTAGCATATGTTTCATCCATTTTGTCCTTGTTTGATGTGTACTTTTAGTGAACTATACTTGTACTCTTATTTTGATTACTTATAATTCCTCCAAACATTTCTTGAATAATTGGTGGCTTCTTTCATCCATCATTTTACCTCAAACTAGGTTTTCATTTTATGTGGTTGTATCTTACTTTACATATAACGGTCTTGTCATAAGTCCATAGTCATGCTTTCATTACCATTCTTCCTCCCTTGATTTCTTTGGAGCAAAGTCAGCGAAATAATCTTTATATATGCTTAAATAATTACCATGAATCATGTTATATAGCTTCAACCGTTCATATTAACGATAAGTTTCCCCTTCCTAATTCACATTGTTATCCTTGAGGGTTATTTAAATTCCATGAACAATGCTATGTTGCCATATTATTTAGCTTTGGACATCAATATATCCTTACGGTTGCAAATAGGCTAATTATCCATCTCAATGATGACATAATGGTTGAATATTAAAATGTCCAATTAGTATATATTAAACTATAAAAATTTAAACCTTCACTCTACTTACATATATACTTAGATAATAATTAAAGTATTAACATAAGAAAATGGTATAAAAATATTTGCATAAAATTCATATCATCAATAGTTATAGTTATCATGTAGTAAGATATATAACATGAAAAGCTCAACATCACTAGAAGAACGGAATGTTTCAATTGCATAAAATAATTAGAATAGTTCATATTCTAATGTTCAAAAGTTACAATAAAGTTTAATGTCTAAAGTGATGTTAATGTGTTCATTTAATTTAATAATTTGAATGTACTTCAAACTTTACTTGTGCGATATACAAAATCTTAAACTTTATTGTGGAAAACTCTTAAGTTGATATCCATGAGTTATCTCAACTCCTTTGTCAGATGGAATGTGATAGCGAGGCCTATCCCTTAGCCCTGGCTTACCTCCACAGTCCTGGTTTAGCTCTAAATTTTTCACCATCGCCGTGTGTACAACTGCATCCAATTTTTCATGCCCAATCAACTTCACATCCGGGCAATCTCACTCTTCCCTTATTCTATGCTGACAAACTCAAGCAAATAAGTCTAGTCATTTTTAATATCTCAATTCAGAGAATTGAGATATTAATTCAACATTACTCGATAGCTATAACCCGACCGTCCATCTTCATATAATCCTCGACTGGTACATATATTAAACCACGTCCATATTACGCCAACAACGATTATACATAATATATCCATATATATATATATATATATATATGGCCTTCTTCAATCATTGAAACATTTCGACGAAGTCCGACTAAGGTCGGCATACCTTATTACACCTGCGGATCTCAACAACGATCAATACGTACATATGCGTGGTCCCAGCGCCGATGGCCATTCCACATCCGACGGTTGTCATCACGTCGCTTCTCTTCAATTGATCCAACGGCCATTAGAGCCTGGGCCCGCACCCAACATACGACACATACCTTTCATTATCATCCGCGCACCTTGGTTAAACTCCGGGCAAGTCCAACGCGCGATCACCGTCCGATGGACCTTTCCCAGATCGACGGCCCTCGTCCATATCGCTCGGCGTCCTGGTACGAAGGTTAACGTGCGATGGCGCAAGTTAAACGGTGGTTTTCCAATTCATTCAGGGACGCGTGTCAGTTGCTCTATGGAATCGCTGCGAATTCGGGAATACCGCTTGTCCGACGAATGGTGGTGCGATGAAACCCACGGTTTTGCTCCAAACCGCCGTCACTGTTCCTCTTGGTCACGGTTCCGCTCTCCACTCCAGGTTCCGCTCGGCTCCCGCTTCCATACAAAAAGGTTCTTTTCATCTATGAAATCTGACGCAGGGTTCCGCCCACGCATAACCCTTGCGGCTATGTTTCACAGTGCTCGCAAGCCTTGGACATGGTCTATCATCGGATCCTTGGCTGTTACAGATCCTATTACTCTCATTGAGAACACACATACAATCAAAACACAACACTGACAAGAAAGTCGCTTTCTTCAATGACACACAGTATTCGTTAACCAGAGTTAAACTCCACCATGATTTCTCAACAGGGTTCCACTTCATACGCAGAGGCTCATACTATACATAATTACAGAGGATAATCAACAAACACACAAATACACAAGGTATTCCTCACGCAGAGTTTAAGCAACAAATGCACAGTTATACTGAGATAATTTCCTCATATAATTCGACCAAGAAGACCTAAAGTTACACACGGGATTTATAACAATTCTCCATACATACATATACAGGGGATACATTTCAACCAAGTTCTTACAATTTCAAGACAGGCCAGATATTCAATTCATTGGCCATTACTCTCCTATTCTGTTGCTGAAGAGGTTCTCTCTCCTCTCTCCAGCTCTCTCTGTCTCTTCTCTCTCTTCGGGCCTCATCTAACCTCTTCAGGATTACATTTATACAAACAGTCCAGCAACTCTTAGCATTCCAATTCCTAAATCTAGACTCAATAACTGAATTAATCCTAAACTAACTCTTCGTATTCCTATCTCCACCAACTTCTCATGTTCTCAAAGTGACTTGAGAACAATTACAATATTCTACCAAGTATTCAAAATATTAATATTTACAAGAAATTCAAGGAACATGGGACCCCCTATGTCTACTTATGTACAAAGAAACTTTTGAGCCTAATGCCCCTGCATCAGAATGTAAAGTAAAAGTAATGGGTTAGCAATTAAGTGGCATTGAGCTTCAAAAATACAACTTTTATTATTTATTTATTTTTTGTGGATGGATACTTTTGTTAAAATTGGACAACTAGGTCCAAACTCCGATTGTGCTGCTCAGATGACGATCGCAATATTTTTATTGGGTTCCTCTTTCGGAGAGGTGTAAGATTGATCTAAAGATCATCTCGATCGGATGAGCAGAACATGTACTTTGAATTTATTCCACTTATGTGCTGGGTCGGCCTAGAATAAAATATTGACTTAAATGTCTTAAAGGACGTGTCACACACCCCCAAAGATTCATATATATTGGAGAGACTTGGAGTTCATTTGACACACATCGATGTGGAGGAATTCTCTCTCTGGATAGCATTGGAGCTGCGTATTCTTTGTTTGGTTTGTTCTGGGGTTATGTGTGACACGTTTGGCTGAATGACCTATTGAAGACTTTGCTGGTAGAAGCATCCTGCTGATCGCCGTAACGTCACCATCTCCTATCTTTGTTCTGGCTTGTCTTCTATCGATCTATTAGTATGTTCTATCTTCTTCAGTATTATGCCCTAATCTGAAATGGCATAGAACAAGAGCAGAAATCAACAACTTTGTTATTATCAAAGACCCGTAATACAAACAATTGATATATGTCTTCGATAAATTCATTCACATTAATTATCCGATCTCTTCTAATAAAATGTATCACCCCAGGCTTTATAGCTTTCGAATATTGAGTTATATAAAATTCCATTTTATCATGATTGTTAAAAGCTTCAATTTCTTCCAAAAGTCAAAAAACCATTTTCCTTGTCATTGAATTTTACATAACACTGAATACTTTGGCCCCCCCGGTTATATTATGATTGTTGCTATAATTATGAAAATAAGGCGGTGATATCCCAGAATCAACACAAGATCTTGGGAAATGGTTAAGAAACTAAGATATTTCCCATTGTGGTCATTCATCCTGATACCATTTTGTTTTTAAATTAATTAAATTAACTTTATAATTTTAATCAAATTATATTATTACTTTATTTGTTCACTTAAATATAATTTGTACTTAATTATATTTTTCTTGATCAATGCTTTACCATGCATACGTATATAAGAGTGATTATGTGTTAAGTACCTAAATTGGTATTTCATTATATCTCAGCGAGATAGAAATGCATTATGATATTCAATTTGTTACCCTAACTCAGATATTACCCCAATATTTATTAAAGGTCACGATATACGTGTTAAGTACCTAGCTTGATATTTCATTATATCTTGACGAGATAGAAATGCATTATGATATTCAATTCGTTACCCTAACTTAGATATTACTGTAAGGTCCTAAATTTCTAAATTTAGTTAAGACTCCTACTATTACTCTAATTCAATTTCTGAAATTCACTATCTGAATCTAACAGGTATAATTATCTCTGAGTCTGGATTTTCAATAAGCATTGAAAAAATTATTAATACTAAAATTTTGATTTTAACATTCAAAATAAGAATTTAAGAAGTGATTCAGAATAAGGATACAAAATTTAACAATCAGAATAGAAATTCAACAGATAACTAATATTTTACTTTCATAACATAATTCATGAAGTATATTTTTAGATATTAACCTGATTTTCCTTGTTGTGTTCGGTGATGATTTTTCCTGTTGTGAACTCCTCTTGCTTCACTGCCTCTGTTCCTATTTTCGTTCCAAAAGACCAAAACCACCCAGCCAACTGAATACTGCAGTAGTACTCAGTTCCAAAATCCTCCAGTTTGAGAGATTTTGGCCCCCGTGCCCAAAATTTCAGAACAATGGAGACTCTGTAATTCCTGATCTAGTTCGTCTTTACTGACTCTCACATCAACTCCTCAACCCTTCAGCCATTTCCTCCTTCCTTTCGTCCTTTATTTCCCCCTCCCTTTTCTTCTACTCTTCATACGGTTAAATATTCCATCTTAGGCGGTTACCACCTCCTCACTGCCTTCTTATTCATTAATTAGGTACATACGTGTAATCTTCATTTTAAATGAGGGATACGTATGAGTTTTTCTTTAAATTCATAATACTTTTTATTATTTTACTTTAATTTATTTTAATTATATCAAATTATAATATGTTATACATATATGTATTTTAAAATTAATTTTCTTTAATCATATTTAAATTAAAATATAACTTCACATATATTTACATTAATAAATATTAAATAAGACTATTTTTCTTCACTAATGTTTTTAAGGTACCAGGTCCATTTCTTCTTTATTCAGGCATCCTTCATAAATAATTATACTAGTGTAAGACATACGACGTATGCCTATGTAGCTATCATACACATATATCGTATGCTTACTATTATCTTTCGTTTATGATTAGAAATGGGTCATTACATTACTCCCTCCTTTTAAAAACTTTGTCCCGAAGTTAGGGTTTATATGATATATTTAATTATTTCCATGGTTGGTGTGATTATGTGAGGATTGTACTTTCAAGATAAATTTTCTGTTTGGCCAATTATAATTTTATTCTATAACAGTTAACTTAATATATATATATATATATATATATTTTAAAACTGATCCCCAAGCTATTCTAGAATCATCTTATCCTTCTTAATCTCTTCCGCTCCCATCATATCCATCCTCTACTGGGTATGCAATGGTGTCCTATATAGTGATCTAACCATTCATAGATAGTGTCGACTCTATCGACCTGATATCCTAGTAGGCATCCGGCAGTCATCATCACACGTCTAGGGGAGCGTGACTCGCACAGCCCTCCCATGACCCCAGGTTATAGAAGATAAACGGTGGGCAATACCTCCATTTTTCCTATTAGGACCAAGAATAACATCTTATCATGAAATCTCATGGAGTCTCAATTGTTCTAAAATTTTGTCATCACGTGGTTATTTTGGAACGATCTTATCTGCAATTTAAACACTTGTCCATACATCATAACATATGTATTGATATATTCAAAACAATTTTCATTCATATAACAATTTCGTGTAATTCATACATGTTGCATAGATAACATATGCATTGATATATTCAAAACAATTTGCATTCATATAACAATTTTGTGTAATTCATACATGTCGCTATCTATGACCTAACATATTTAGTCATTTCATATTAAAATGGAGTTATTATGTTATTTCTATTTGTTTAATCATGCAGAAATTAAATAAATTTATAGCTATCTTTATTTATAACATAGTCTATGATCTAATTTCATATTTCTGCAATGTTAATTAAATGACACTGGTATCCATGTACCAGTAAAGTTAAACAATAACATATATTATGTATCAAATGAGTGAAATAAACATCATATCTTTATGGTATCCATGTACTAGCAAAATAAAATTCATTTCTCAAATGTCCAAAATAAGGTAGCTATATACACATAAAATTTTCAGTTTCTCATAGCATAGGTTGGGGTACTTTTGACATATGGCCTCTCTATCTTCCCAGGTAGCCGATCCGGGACTATATTTGTCCCACTGGACTTTAACTTGATCTACTAGTCGGTTCCTGCGCTATCGAACCCTACGTTCCAGTATACGTAATGGTTCGACCGTGATGGTTCCCTCGTCCGATACCTGCAGTTCCTTCCATTGAATATTATGAAATTTGTCAGCAATATAGTGTTGTAAGACAGATACATGAAATACATTATGAATTTTATGCAAGTGGGGTGGCAGTGCAAGACGATAGGCGACAGGTCCAACTTTTTCCAAGACTTTGACTGGTCCAATAAATTGAGGAGATAATTTTGTCCCTTTTCCAAACCGTATGGTGCTTTTATTTGACTTGATGCGAATGAAAATATGATCTCCTACTTTATAGCTTCTATCTGTCTTGTGAGCATCAACATAACTTTTTTGTCTATCCTGTGCCTCTTTCAATCGTTGCCTAATTTGTTTTACTTGTTCTTCCATCTCTTGGATTAATTCTAGCTCCACTATTACCCAGTCTCTAATCTGTCCCAGCTTAATGGTGTTCTACAGGCTCTTCCGTATAATGCTTCAAATGGAGGCATCCCAATTGAACTGTGATAACTATTGTTGTATGTGAATTCAACTAACGGTGAGTACTTTTCCAAGTGAGATTGTTGGTCCATAACATACATTCTTAGCATATCTTCCAGTACTTGGTTTACCCTTTTTGTTTGCCCGTCAGTTTCAGGATGATAAGTTGTACTTAAATTTAATTGAGTTCCTAGGGCTGATTTCATACAAGTCCAAAATCTTGACGTGAATCGTGAGTCTTTATTTGATATGATTTTCTTAGATACTCCATGAAATCTAATAATTTCATTTATGAATACCCGAGCTACATCAACAACTTCGTAAGTATCTCTTACAGGAATAAAATGGGCGCTTTTTGTTAATCTATCCACCACAACCAAAATGGCATTATGCTTTTGCGATGTAAGAGGCAGCCCAACAATAAAATACATAGAAATTATTTCCCATTTTGTCATAGGAATGTCGTGAGGTTGTAAGAGGCCTGTTGGGTGACAATGATCAGCCTTTATTTGCTGACATTCAAGACACTTAGTGACAAATTGGACAATGTCACGTTTCATGCCTGTCCAGAAGAAGAGTTTCTTTGTATCAGCATACATTTTCTTTACTCATGGATGTGCACAATACACTGCCCTGTGGGCTTCCTTCAGGATGGTGTTTCGAAGATCTCCACTATCTGGTATGTACATCCTTCCACGAAATCGTAAAATTCCGTCATCTTCCAGATCATATCCCTCAAACTTAGGTTCCTTTAAATGGTTACTATCCAGCCCAAACCTTACTTTTAAGTATCAGCTATCTCTTACAAGATGTTCTAGTACTCGTTTTCTTAAGTCTACCTGGATAGATATGAGGGAAAATATTCGTGGTCTTCTGCTTAAAGCATCTGCTACTACATTCTCTTTCCTTTTTATATATGAAATTCCAAAGTCATATTCACTTAAGAATTCACTCCATTGTCTTTGTCTAGCATTCAAGTCTCTCTGGATGAACAAATATTGTAGACTTTGGTAGTCGCTTTTGAGCACAAAGTTTCTCCCTACCAGGTAATGTCTCCATATCTTTAAAGCTAGTACCATGGCGGTTAACTCTAAATCATGTGTAGCATAATGTTCTTCATGTGGCTTTAATTTTCTTGACGCATATGCTATTACGCCTCAATCCTGCATTAAAGCTGCACCCAATCCTTGTTTAGATGCATCGGTACACACAGTAAAGTCTTTGTCCATATCAGGTACTCGCAAAATTGGTGCACTAATCAATAATCTTTTAAGTTCGGAAAATTTTTTATGACATTTCTCAGTCCATTCATACCTAACACCTTTGCGTTGGAGGGTTGTGATAAGCTTCGCAATCTTGGAGAATCCTTCTATAAACCTTCGATAATAACCTGCTAAGCCCATAAAACTTCGCACTTCTTGTGCATTCTTAGGTATCGGCCATTCCATGATTGCTTTCACCTTTTCAGGATCTACTGAGATTCTTTCACCAGATATAATATGTCTCAAGTAATGAATCTCTTTTTGAAAGAAAGAACACTTGGATAACTTCCCATATAACTGGTGTTCCCTAAAGAAAGATAATACTATCTGAAGATGTTCTTCATGTTCTTTCTCATTCTTAGAGTATATGAGAATATCATCTAAAAATACTTGTACAAATTGATTGAGGTATTTGCGGAAAACACTGTTCATAAGATTCATGAATATTGCTGGTGCATTGGTCAATCGAAAGGGTACCACAATGAATTCATAATGCCCAAAACGAGTTCGGAATGCAGTTTTAGAAACATCACTTTCTTTAATCCTTAGTTGATGATAACCTAATCGTAGATCGATCTTTGAAAAGACTGCAGCTCCTTTCATTTGGTCAAAAAGGTCATCAATTTGAGGTATTGGATACCTATTCTTTACTGTAGATCGATTTAAATCTCAATAATCTATACACAATCGCAAGGACCCATCTTTCTTCTTGACGAAGATTACAGGTGCACCCCAAGGTGAAATACTGGGTCGAATGTGTCCTATTTCCAATAGTTCCTTCAATTGGATTTGTAATTCTTGAAGCTCTGGGCCTGTCATTCTGTATGGTGTTTTAGAAATTGGTTCTGTACTAAGTTTTAATTCTATTGTGAGATCCATCTCTCTTTTAGGAGGTAACCCTGGTAATTCCTTTGGAAAAACATCCGAAAATTCGGATAACACCGGATATTGTTCTAAGGATGGTCCTTTCTCCTTGCTTACTTCTTGAACTGCATATACCCGACAACCTTTTCTTAAACAACGTTTCATTTGCATTGTTGATATGAAGCGTAGGGACACTTTTCTCTTAATACCTTGGATTTGGATTGTCTTTCCTTCATCATTTATACAAAGTATTGTTTTCCCATACAATGAGGTCATAAGTTCTTAAGGTTGTGACATATACTTTTAGTTTTGTCAAACAGACTCCTAGGTCAATTTTACATTCCTCAACACTTAAATCTACATATTGAAGTTCTCCTAAAGCCATTTCTACCTATCTGAAATCATTTTGCTTGCACGCTGCCAACCCGCATTTATTTAATGCAGATGATGAAATAAAACTACTAGTAGCACCAGTATCAAATAAAATTTTGAGTTTTATTCCATTGATAGTACCTGAAGATTTCACAACAGTGGACTGATGTGCTGCCTCACTGTTGTTGACCACAGCATGGATTCTATGATTGCCTTGAGTACTTGATGATAGTTCTTTTCCAGCTCTGTGTATTATTTTTGACGAGACTTCTAGACAATCACGCTGAAAATGCGGTCCTCCACATCCCCAACAATTAACTTTAGATGGCCCCCTTGAGTCAGATTGTAAATTTCTAGACAAGGAACTTCGTCCTCTTGTGCCACTTCCTCTTCCATTTCTTCCTGTATTAGCAGTCCCTCGAGATTGTCATGGACTAGTATTTGATGATTCAGTAGCTACAGTGTTAATGGTCATGGGAGTTCTTACTCCTAATCCTCTCGGAGTAAACCTGTTACCATTAGGAGGTGGTCTAGAACTACTTCCCCTGAAGAAGTTCCGGGGAGTCTTTCCTATAAATCCTCACCGTGCAGGTTCTGTTGGTCTGATATCTCTTTTAATCCCTAAATGTTCCTCTGCATACCGTGCACATTCAACTGCCTCAGCTACTGATGACGATTTCCACATTCTGACCATAGCCCTGATTCGAGGAGTTAATCCATAAACAAAACACTCGGCTTGACGTTCGTTAGTGTCTAGATAAGGAACATATTTTACCAGCTCCATGAACCTTATATCATATTCTTCCACGGTTTTATTATCTTGGACTAACATATGAAAGGCTCCAGCCTGTTGTTCTTGAAAGAAAGGTGGTAAGTATTTTGCACGAAATCTTTCCTCAAACAACTCCCATGGAACATTGTCGGATGTGATATGTAGTTGTTTTTCTAAATTTCCCCACCAAACCAGAGCACTTTCTCTAAGTTGAAATATAGCGATCTTTGTTTTAGAGGTAGAAGAATATTCTTTTAATGCAAAGCATCTTATCATTCCTTCTAACCATGCTTCAGCATGTTCTCTCGCTCGTCCTCATGAAAACTCCGGAAGTTTAATCTTTTGTAGTTCTCTAGAAATGTCTTCCTTTGGTGGCTTATAATCACAATCTTTAGACTTTTCAGAATGTTTTTCCTCAAGATGAGGTTGCTCTTCTTTAGTGTTGGTTGGTTGCGACCCTTTTAATGTTTCCAGAATGGCTTCTAATGAGTGCATTATAGTAGTTAATTTAGGTGCTGGAACAATTGGTGTTGTAACAACTAGTATTGATGCTGACCTTGGTGGTGGCGGTGGTGATGGTGAGGGTGATGGTGATGAGGTTGGTGGTGGTGTTGGTGCTGCAATCCTATGGCGTTGTCGTCACTAATATGTCCTTACCATCGTGACTTTCCCTGATTACATAATAAGATTTATGAGAGTCATAATACAATTTAGATTTAATTTTCATAAATTCACACTCACAAACAGGTATAGTTTTTTCTACTATTTTTACCTGTAGGCAGGTTTTACTGGTACCAAGGTCAAGGAGAATGGTATCGCTACCTCCTTGTCTTAATGAATGGTGTTATATCCTGAAGCGTAATAATACCTATCATAATGCAGGGGTCTTTTAGACCTTATGATCATCTCATAATATTTACCTAGTATTTTAGTCCTAAATATGGTGAATTCGCAATAGCAATGAGACTTAGCGTAACCAAACGATAACAAGGATAATCCAAAGGAGTCAGTAATACAGCATCAAATTCGTTGGTAACTAATAGGGACTAGTATGCATGGTCTATCCATAATACACTTGTTTCCTATATAATGGTCGGTTAATTATTGGTTTAACATCTACACGGTCGAATAATATTATATTAAATAGCTATTAATCCTTATTTAATTATTAGATTACGTGTAGCTTTTGGATTTCAAATTTTATTTTTATTTTTTTTAAATCAATTATAGATAATTATTATATTGAAAAGATGAGATTTAATGTTATCTATTTAATATATATATAGCATATTCAAAATAGAAGTAAGTATGAAATATTTACATACTTAAATATTAAATATATTTTCAGTGGATTATGCACATATTTGTACATCGAACCTTAAAGATATTTTATAAATTAATATTCCCTTGTGATTCATTGCATAAAGGGTATAAGGGTATTTGTTTTTTCATATTTATGCAGATATTATTATTATTTTTATTTATTTATAGAAATATTTCACGAAATCTTAATATTCTGAAACATAGACATTACATTATTTTTTTATTTTTATTTTTTAACCTAAACAGATATTATAAAATTTATACAATGGTTCTTTCGTATAATTCTTAAGTTTGATTTTTCAGTTGACAAAATATTTTAATTATCAAATTGCGGGAACCATTAGAAATTCTATTATGATATGGTTAATAAAATATACCTAAACTAAAATTTATAATGCATGATAGTATTTATGCGATAATTTTATACGTGGATAATCATAATTTAAAGTAATATAACTATATCGTAGCCATATTGGTATCTAATATCCACAGAATTTAAGAGTTACTTAATCCTATTATAATAGAGGATCAAGGAGTCATTAGGATATCATTACTCGTGGATTCCATAGAGGAGACCACGATTTTTATAGAGAATTAAGGCAAACGACAGGTTATATTAAACGCCAAGTGGATTGGGCATGCATTTACGATTTTCATAAAGAAATTAAGGCGGGCAACAGGGTTATATTAAACGCCAAGTGGATTGGGCATGCAGTTAAACAAATATTAAAAAAAAAATTATATGCGTTATTTTTTTGCGAACCATTATCTCCGTAATTTCTACGCTCACTATATAATAATGAAATTGTAACTCTCCGTCTACTTGCGGTGTGGGCATATGTGGATTAAATTCAATTCAATGCCTTTTATAAAGTCGCAAAGATGTTATTTTCCATTAGCACTGAAACTGCGAGCAAAACCTTAATTCATGAAATTATGTATAATTGTATACCTTTCTTCGCTGCATTGTGATAATTGGCATTCCTGCAGTATCCATGAGAACCACTTGGTGCTCGAGATTGGAATGATTATAGTTGTCCACTCTAAACACCAAGTTCCCGCTATCATCAAGCACAATGAAACCATCGCAGTTGAACATAAGAGATTTTTTTTTACATGGTCAGTGTCGTGGCGAAGACTTTGCAGAGATTATCATCGATAGATAGAAAGCCGACGAGCTGTGTTGTTAACCGCCACATTGGATTAAATGAAGTGGTCGTGACATCCTAGCCACCATGACAAGATTTCGTGAACATGCAGCAAGGGTGGTCATATAGGTAGGGGGCATTTGCTGGACTTCCGTATGGAGCGCGACATTTTATACAGAGTGGAACCACATAAGTCGAAGTCGAACGAGACCGAAGGCATTATTATAGATGGATGATAGATTTTGTGAGTATGGATGCGAGTGCATGTAAAAGTTTTAACCCTATTAGAAGCGATGATACAGTCATTTATTTCTGTAGATTTTGTTTTACAGAGAGTTCTCACCGTCATTTGATAAAATAAATGCTCGAGTCAGTGTGATTATTGACCAAGCTATGCACACCAGACTGGTCCCTACTTATGCTACCATTCTAAGGGATTTATTTCCAGAACAGTTAAAAGAGTAAAAGAGTAATGTTTCTGAGGTTGAAGGCATCGTAGATGCATTTAATGAGGAAAATTATGAGTAGATTTAATTTATTTTGAGGGAGTACAGCTGGTTTAAGGTTAAGAGGTTCTACTCCTATTACTGAAAGGACTTTAAATTTACAACAGTTCATCATTTATTAGAACATTTAAGGTATTACAGACCATATTAGTGAATATACATCATTAGGATTTGTTCATGGACAATCCGAGAAACGAGTCTGAAAATTTCAGAAGTATTAGAATTGCAATTTGGGGTTTAATTACAGAGCAAACCGTCCAAATTACCAGATTGGAATAATTATGGACGTGACATCTATAAACTAGGATACCTTATTTTAACACTGTAACTTTTTTTTTGGCTGACTATTTTAGATTACAAAAATATTGAACATTCCAGTAACCTTCATAACTCTGAAACCGGATTCGTCCCCCAGGGTGACCGAATCCTGAATTCGGCGAATCGGATACGATTCGGCAGGATTCGTACCCGATTCACAGGATACGGCCGTATCCGTACAGGGTGTGGCCGTATCCATACAGGGTACGGCGAATCCCGACCGTACCCTGTACGGATACGGCCATACCCCATGAATCGAGTACAGCCGAACACACCATCCCAAAAAAGTGCGATTTTTTTTAATAAAAGCCCCATTTCAGTCATTCTTTCTCACCGTTTTCGTTTTCTGAAGTGAGCAAGAAGCAAGGCTAAGCAAGGAGGAAGGGTTAGCAAGGAGAAAGGGAGTTCTTTCGAAGAGATTCGAGCATCCGGTAAGTGCACTGTCCCTCTATATTTTGCATTTAGTTTGCTGTTAGTGTTTGCATGTGCATATGTTTTATATATTTGGTTATTTTTGTTTATTTTTTACAATATTCATGGCTCAATCAAAGGCAGCAAGACAAGGACAAAGAAAGGGGAAGAATGTCCCCATTGGAGATGCCCCTCCTGTCCCTGTTTCATCAGGGTCTGCAAGTATTCCATCCATTGGAAGTGGGGCTGCAATAGCAGCTTCAAATGTGCAGGGAAAACAAACTGTTGACCCCAAATACCCATTGTGGAAATATGTGACAAGAGTGGGAGGGGCAGGAAAAAAGGGAGGAGGAGGAAATTGTTCATGGAAATGCAATTTTTGCAACGGCCATTTCACTTGCACATATTTCCGTGTGAAAGCTCATTTGTTGGGTATTCTAGGTTGTGGCATTAAATGTTGTACAACAATTGAATCGGCATAGAGGAAGGAATTGGAGAAAGAGCAATATATTGGTGAGGCAAATGTGGCATCAAAATAAAAAATAAAAAAAACAAGAATGATGACCCCCTTCCATTCTTAAGGAAAAGCAGCAACAAGTTCCCTTTTGAGACTTTTAGTAAGGGAGAATCAGCAAAGAGAAAGGCAACTACAGTTGGTCCAATGGACAAGATTTTTCAAAAAGAGAAGAGGGAAGAGCTTGATCTCACCATTGCATTTTTTTTCTATCAAAACTTCATATCCTTTAACGTTGCACGGTCACCTCTATTTATTGAGATGTGTCAAGCTCTTATTCATGGGGCTCCATCAGGGTATGTGCCTCTTGCGTCAGAGAAGCTCAGAACCACATTGTTGACAAAGGCAAAGAAAGAGGTGGACAAAATGCTTGAGCCTATTAAATCAGCATGGCCAACATCTGGGGTTAGCATTGTTTCTGATGGATGGATAGATCCAACACGTCACCCACTCATCAACTTCATGGTGTCATCCTTGAATGGTCCAGTTTTCTTGAAAGCAGTGGATGCACTTGGACAGTACAATGATGCACAATATATGGGTGAGTTATTTATTAAAGTTATTGAAGATGTGGGTGTCGATTCTTGTGTGCAAATCATTACAGATAATGCACCTGTTTGCAAGGCTGCTAGCATGATTGTGGAAGCACAATATCCACAAATATTTTGGACACCTTGCATTGTCCATTCATTGAACTTGGCACTAAAATCTATTGCTTCTGATGTGCTTTGGATTGGAGCCATTATTGAGGATGCACGGCATATCCACAACTTTGTACAAAACCATACAAATGCCCTCACTATCTACAAGGAGTACAGCAATATATCATTGTTGAAGATTGCAGATACACGGTTTGCCTCTTCATTCATCATGTTGAAGAGGTTGAGGGAGGTCAAGACCGCTCTTGGGTTCATGGTTATTTCAGAGTTTTGGTCTTTTTGGAGAAAGACGGATCAAGCAGCCTCAAAGAAAGTGAAGGACACAGTGTTGGATGATCTATGGTGGGAGAAAGTAGATCTAGTTATTCAGATCATGGAGCCTATCATTTCCTTGCTCCGATTTGCAGATACAGACCAACCCATCCTAGGAGAGGTTTATGAGGGATGGGATTCCATGATTGAGTCTGTAAAGACCATTGTTTTACAAAGTCAGTGCCCAGAGTATGAGACATCACCTGAGGCATTCTTCACCGGCATACAAGATATTCTTGTCAACAGATGGGACAAGAATTGCACACCTTTACATTGTTTGGCTCACTCCTTGAACCCAAAATACCACAGCCATGAGTGGCTGAATAGTGGACCTTCCCGCAGATTCCCTCCTCACGTGGATGGTGAAATCTCACAGGGGAGGAAAGATGCATTGAGGAGGATTTTTCAAAAGAGGGCATCCCTTGATGAGGTGGAGGATGCCTTTGCAGAGTTTTCCACTGGCACTAGGCGATTTGCAGGCTATGATGTGTTTCGAGACAGGGGGCTAAGAATCCCTATTCTTGGTGGGCAACTCATGGGGCAACAAGCCCTCCTCTACAGCAGTTAGCCATGAGGCTCCTCTCTCAGGTGACTTCATCCTCTTGATGCGAGAGGAATTGGAGCACATATGGGAATTTGTATAGTGTGAAGAAGAGCAGGCTTGAGCAGTCCAGGGCAAAGACAATGGTGTATGTGCACACCAACCTTCGTCTCATCTACAGGCAGAGGGAGGATTGGTTGAAGGGAAAGACAAAGATGTGGGATGTCTTTCCTGATGATATGGGTCTGGACAGCAATGTTGAGTTGGCATTGGCCAACTTGGATCTCAATGCGCCAGTGCTAGAGCCTGTCACATTTGATGATGGAGTAGAGGCGTCATCCTCCACACCAGCAGATGCAAAGATGACAGAGGAGGAGGATGCATCAGAGCCAGAGGAGAGCAGTGGTGAGCATGATGATCGAGATGAGGACAGTGATGTTGATTATGATGATGAGGATTGATGACTCATTGACTCTAACTCATTGAGGCTTCAGGCTTGTAGTCTTGTAGACTGTAGTTTTTTTGTATTTTGTTTTCTATTTCTATTTGCCATTGGCAGTGTACTTATGTAACACATTTTGATTCTGATGACTTAATGAGAAAACTACAGTATCTTACTATCTTCAATCTTGTCTTTCTGTGTAAATTTGACAAATGTATGATGTATCAATGTATCAATGATCATGTATGAGTATCTAAGATGATAGATCTTAAATCTATGTTTGAATCAATGAATTTTGTATGAATTTGTGTAAAAAATATCTAATTTTTAACATATTAATATATCTATATTATTTTTTAAATATATATATATATATATATATATATATATATATATATATTAATAAAATAATATATAACGTATCGTATCTCAGACGTATCCTGTTCCAAGGGTCACCGTACCCGAATCCGATTCCTCGAATCCCCGTATCCCCATATCCCCGTATCAGGTGACTTAGCTTCATAATAATTTAATTATGTATTACAGCGGATAGGCAATAAGCTCTATAGAGTTTGAACTTGGCTCTGATACCAAATGTAAGGTCCTAAATTTCTAAATTTAGTTAAGACTCCTACTGCTACTCTAATTCAATTTCTGAAATTCACTAACTGAATCTAACAGGTATAATTATCTGTGAGTCTGGATTTTCAATAAACATTGAAAAAATTATTAATACTAAAATTTTGATTTTAATATTTAGAATAAGAATTTAAGCAGTAATTCAGAATAAAGATACAGAATTTAACAATCAGAATAAAAAAACAACAGATAACTAATATTTTACTTTCATAACATAATTCATTAAGTATATTTTTAGATACTAATCTGATTTTCCTTGTTGTGTTCGATGATGATTTTTCCTGCTGTAAACTCCTCTTGCTTCACTGCCTCTGTTCCTATTTTCATTTCAAAAGACCAAAACCACCCAGCCAACTGAATACTGCTATAGTATTATGTTCCAAAATCCTCCAGTTTGAGATATTTTGGCCCCCATGCCCAAAATTTCAGAACAGTGGAGACTCAGTAATTCCTTATCTAGTTCGTCTTTGCTGGCTCTCAACTCAACTCCTCAACCCTTCAGCCATTTCCTCCTTCCTTTCCTCCTTTATTTCCCCCTCCATTTTCTTCTACTCTTCATACGATTAAATATTCCATCTTAGGCGGTTACCACCTCCTCACCGCCTTCTTATTCATTTATTAGGTATATACGTGTAATCTCCATTTTAAATGAGGGATACATATGAGTTTATCTTTAAATTCATAATTCTTTTTATTATTTTACTTTAATTTATTTTAATTATATCAAATTATAATATGTTATATATATATATATATATATATATGTGTATGTATTTTAAAATTAATTTCCTTTAATCATATTTAAATTAAAATATAACTTCACATATATTTACATTAATAAATATTAAATAAGACTATTTTTCTTCACTAATGTTTTTAAGGTACCAGGTCCATTTATTCTTTATTCAGGCATCCTTCATAAATAATTATACTAATGTAAGACATATGACGCATGCCTATGTAGCTATTATATGCATATATCGTATGCTTACTAATATCTTTCGTTTATGATTAGAAATGGGTCATTACAATTACCCCGATATTTATTAAAGGTCTTACTCCACATTTATTATATCAAAGTAGTTAAAGATCTATTTTTATAATTGACTTATTAATCTACTTAGCTATTCTCAATGCTAGCAGGTACGTATACTAGTGCGATGTATACGATGTATGCATATGTAGCTAACATATGCATACGTCGTACACATGCTAATATTATTTTGCTTATAAATCGAAATGGATCTTCATAGATCATAGTATCACTTATCGGCATTATTATTATTATTATTAGTTTTAATTTTTAAGTAAATAAAAACCTATTTTCAACATCATTATCACAATGTTATGTCAACTTTACAAAAGTAGAGAAGTTTTGACTAGATTATAAATCGGAACACGGATAACTGAGACTCGTAAACCTTCGTAATTTAAAAAAATATATATATGAAATTGTATTATTAAACTATGCTCAACAAGTATGAGAGTTAACCAAAACATAGTAGCTACAAACTTATTTGCATCTTTGTGTTCAATTATTCTATTTGACAATTTTATGTGTCGCTTAGAGGATCCTATCATCTTGTATCAACAAAGATGACAACTCCAAGAATTCAGAGGAATGCAAACAAATTACAAGACCAAGAAACAGATGACATGCTTTCTCATCCATAAACTTTGATGACATAGCTTTCTCAATAGGAAGGCAATGTTATGAATAAAATATATATAAAACAAGACAAATAAATAGTAATAGTCATAAATAATGATTAATTAACTAGTAATTAGTATTGAAGAGGCATGTCTCTAAGGACATGACCATTCGTCTGGTAGACCAAGTTAAGGTCCAATGGGACAAGTATAGCCCTGGATCAACTACTTGGGAAGATACAGAGGCCATATGTCAAAGATATCCCAATTCGCTCTAAATTTTGAAATACTGAAAATCTTATTTATATATAACTACTCCATTTCAGATACTTGAGATTTTATTTTGAAATATCACGTAAAAATGAATTTTATTTTGTTGGTACATGGATACCCATAAATATATGATGTTTACTTAACTCTACTGATATATGATATATGTTATTTGCTTAACCCGTCGGTACGTGGATATCAATATGAAATATGTAATTTAAGTAACGTTGTTAACCAATATGAAGTTTAGTATTTGATTAACTTTGCTACGAAATATAAATCATGCATTAGGATATGATGAAGATTTTTATAATTTGTTTTTATATATATCGACATGATTGATGAGACAAAAATAAAAGAATAATTACATTTCGATATGAAAGTTAACTTGTTGATACATGGGTTGGATAAGGACAAGTATGTTGTACCATAGATAGCAATATGGATGAATTATACAGGAATTGTTATCTGGATACAAATTGTTTTGAATATATAGAAGCATATGTTATAACGTATGGACAATTGTTTGCATTGTTAGATAATATTATTACTCGAACCGGCCACATGATTACAAAATTCCAAGAACAATTAAGACTCAATGAGGTTCCATGATAGGGTGTTGACCCTAGTCCTACTAGGAGGGGTGGAGGTGTTTTCCACTGTTTATCCTCCAAAACCTGGATTCATGGGAGGACTATGCAAGTCACGCTCCTCTAGACGTGTGATGATGACTATCAGATGCCTACTAGGAAGTCATGTCGATAAAGTCGACATTATCTATGAATGGTTACGTCAGTATATACGACGTCATTGCATACCCTAGTAGAGGATGGATAGGATGGGAGCGGAAGAGATTAGAAAAGATAGGATGATTCTAGAATAGCATGAAAACCCTGTTGAGAAAATAAAATAACGAGTAAATTTATAAACCTATAAATGGTCAAACAACAATTTAATCTTGAAGTGCAATCACACCAATCACTAAAATAATTACTAATATATCATATAAACCCTATACTTCGAGACGAAGTTTTCTGAAGGGAAGAAGTATGTAATGACCCATTAATATAAATAATGAAAATGCAATTTTCATTTAATTGTTATAAAGTAAAATAAATTAGTTAATATATATATATATATATATATATATATATATATAATTGAGATATTTATTAAAAGGTAATATTTTAATGTGAGTCTTAGATATTTATTAAAAGTTATTATTTTAATGTGAATCCAATCTATTTAACCATGAACTTGGAGGAGAAAAGGGGGGGGGGGGGATTCTAAAAGGAAGGAGAACTTGGAGAAAATGAGAGAAATCCTGAAGAGGAAGAAGGGGAAAATTCTGAAGAGGAGAAGGAGAGAAAGTCTGACGGTAATACCGATTGAGAGTCCTACTTGTTCTTGGAATTCTGGGCACGGAAGGCTAAAAGATCACCTTCTGGGTCTGGGAACGGTATAGGTAGATCCCATATAGGCTGGGAGGTAGAGTCGGTTTGAGTGACTGCTACTACAGGAATTGCGACAAACTGCTACACAAGGTTGCCAGGTATTCTTCTGTGAATAAATTTGTTATTTATGTGAGTTAAATTTATTGTCTGTCTCAATTCATTTTGATTTATGCTTCAATCTGCAAGTAGGAAAATTATGGTTTAAGGACCCCGATTTTGGGGTTTTACACTATAGCCTATAGAGGGTATCATCAACCTATAGCCTAAAGTATTTTCCTAAGGGCATCATCAAGTGTTGCAATCTCTTTTGTGCTTGGGTTTCTTGCTCTCTCTAGCACACTTGTTCTTGCATTGTTTTCTCTCACTAGTGTTGCGCTCCTCGTGTGACATGCCTTCAAGTATTGCACCACACTAGTACTAGTTTATGTTTCTCTTTATTGCATAATTTGTGCTTGTGTTGGTTGTGTTCAATTTTCTCGATATCTCTTGTGAAACTCAACATTTGATTGGTTGAAAAACATTTTGGTTATTATGGTATTGAACTTAGCACCAGTGCAGTAGTGATAGTTGTCTAGGTCCACACTGACCATTGTAGAAGGAGACAAGCAATATTTTTCGTATTTATAAATGAAGCCAAATAGTGTGCAGATATCCCCAAGAGACTATAAAGTAGAAAGCAAGATGATGCCTCCTTAGAGTACTATAACGCTCAAGTAGAAATTCAATCTGACTGACTGTTTCCAAACATGATATTGATAATTGATAAAACTTCTGATGGAGGAAATCCAGTGGTGTTCTCAAATAGTTGGTTCATAGAGTCTGAAAGAGGTCTTGACACAAAGGGAGGCTTACTATGGTGATTCTCTGAGGAACAACAAAGGGATGAAGGGGAGCGTTCTACCTTCAATGTGACGGTGGTGGCAATCAAATGGAACACTAACAATGAGCTTTTGACAAGCAGTTGATATTTCTAAGACATGACGTGTTACTAGGTTCCCATCCTGCCGGCAAGCATCATGGCCAATTACCCTGCTTCCTTAGTGGATGGAGGTGGACCCATATGCAGATTTCACATCATCAAATTGTGTAATCTTGAATTGTGTTTCTCATATGGAAAAGGTTTGAATTGTAAAGATTTCAAGTCTTGCATCAAAGCAGAGGAGCATAATACTTTGAGAATGTTATTTTCATGTTAAGGGGATTGTTAGAATATGACACAAAAAATAGATGTGTAATTTATGTCAGAGTTTAGGTAGTTAAACCACCATAACTGTCTGAGATCACTATATAATGATTTAATGTGAGATAATGAACTTTGAAGGTGTTATTCATATATGGGTAGCCTACCTTGGGGGACCAATGATATTATAGCTGAAGCATTTATATATTAAGTATTTATTATTCTCTTCAATATGATTGTGTCAACTAGTAAGCACCTTTACACAATTTTACAGTTTGTAGTGTTTAATCATAAAACATAGGCACTGGGAAATCCTCCATCCTGTCGTATTACATGCTTTTACTTTCAACAGTGTTTTAGAGGGTTTGGAAGCTGCTTGAAAGTGTCTACCACAATAGAGTTTCAGTTTTTGGTTTTCAACCAAATGTGTGGATGACCTCGTATCCACTAAAAAGACAATGAATGATCCAGTTCTGAAGACAAACAGTTGGTTACATCCAGAATGGTAGTCATTCCTTTCTCAAGGGGACACAATATTTTCAGCATTTTATCATATATATTATATATGTAAAAGTTATGTACGCTCCAGTCCCATTGACCTAATTTTGCAGTAACTTGTTGTACATTAATAAAATTATCTTATCTTATCTTATAAAATGTTAAAAAGAAACTCGGTTTAAGTCAACATTAAGAGATGTTAGGGCACGAGGGTGACACCATGACACGAGCAAACACAAACCTGCGCATTTGGAGTATCTCTTCAGAAGTGAGGTTTTGAGCTGTGTTGTTATCAACCAATGCTCTATTATCTTTATTATCGGCTTTCTCATGATCCTTCTGATCTTCATTATCCTGTAAACTTGTCTCTACATGAGACAAAATCATGAAGACAAGAAAAGATATAAATTAGTCAGGCAACTAAAATATGTAGTGAATATATTAAGTACTTGCAACCATAGCAAGATTCCAATCTTGTTGCAATATCTTGCCCACTAATGAAAGGAAAGGAAATTCTACTACCCATAAATGAAATGAATGGAAATTTTATTTGGCATGTACATGCAAGAAAATATTCAGAATATAAAGCTATATCAGAAAGCACAAAAATTATGGAAGTTATCTGACCAACAAACCCCTCTCACTATACTGCAAAATAAAAGATAATTTGCGCCCAGACTCTAACTGCTGCCTTGAATTTCAGATTTCAGACCTGGTAGTAGCATGATAGGCCAATTCATTATTACAAGCTTCAGTTAAAACTCTTCCACGAATGCCGTAAGGCCTTGAGGTTAATATATTTTATTTTCCCTTTGCTTCCCTTCTTTCCTTATTTTGCCCAACACCAGTTCAGCTTTCACAGATGCTTCAGGAATCAATATACATTTTATCATTTGTATTTTACTAGTATTATTGGCTATTGTTTTCTATCTGCAGAGTCCAGTTGCTAGCTCGACTTTCAAATCCAAGGTAGGTAGTAATAACAGACAGTTCATTATTCTCAAGTATCAGTTAGGCCTTTTGGACTCAAACTGCACCTTGAACCTTTGATGAGTAATCAAATCCCTTCACTAGGATTCATTTGTTAATTTATGGGAGCCCATTTTAATGATTAGACTATCTACAATTTGTTAAAAGATCACCTACCACATATAAAAATGATGCTTGAAGGATGTCAATAAATAAATCAAATGTCCGTGAATATTAGGAAATGTATCTTTGCTACATCTGTTAGTCTCCTCCAAACACATGCTTGTAAGGAAGGTTTAGAGGTCAACATGACAAAGATCAACAACACTGTGTATTTAGAACCTCTCTGAAATAAGGCACAAGTTAAAACTTTGTGTTATACAGTGTAATGTCCCTTTCCAAACCGTGATAGTAGAAGGGATCGACTTAGTTGCCTACCCAGATTCCCGTAGGCTTTAGTCAGGAAAAATGGGGATCAGCTGGTTTAATCATTTAATGTCATCATATTTAAAAGGCAGTGTTTTAATAATTAGATAAAAAGTGGTAAGTCACTAAATAAAAATAGATTGACCCATGGTATTTATGTTGAAATGTGTAACTAGGTTCGGTCTTCATAAGTATGAAATGTACTTTTGATTCTTGTATATTGTAAAAAGAAAGATAAATTATTATTGTTATTTTTGAAGCATGGGTTTCAAGCACCAGGTCTTTTATTTAGAGGTAAAGCACCCATTAAGTGCTTCTAGGGTTTTTCCTAGGGTCAAGAAGTCAAAAGAGTCATTGTCATATGAAGAAAACCCCATCGGACACATTGCAACTTGTAAAAATAATTTTTTTGTATTTAAATGAGTCAAAATACCCTCCAAGACCAAGTCGGCCTAGCCGCTAAGAAGTCGGCCGCATTAGGGCATGTTGTCCTCCTTGGAAGCCTATATATAGGAGGGAAGTCGCAAGGTTGCAAACATCGCGATCGGGATTAAATCGGCGAGGGGAAAAAATCGTAAAAAATCGTAAAAATCGGGAAAACATCGGTAAAAATCGGGAAAAAATCGGCACATACAAAAATATTCATTTTTTTTCAATTTTTTTAATATCTAAAGCATCTACAACATAAAATAAATGCATTGACACATAAATATGAAAAAAAACTAATATATAAGATGTGTAATATCATGTCTAGTGCTACATCACACATAAAACTGAATCCTGTCCTGAATACTAAGTCCTGAATCTCAAGAGTCAACTCAGTCTCAAAATATCAACAAAAATTATAATAATGTATCTCATATCATGAGTCATAATGTCATATAAAAAGGAATGTCAATGCACCATATAACCTATGGTCCTATACTACTTATTTCCTCTGCCCCTCTTGCGAGAAAATACAACAGCTTTGCCTTTCTCTCTAGATGAAGAAGCTGGTGGGACTGGCAATGGGCTCTGTCGTGCTCTAGAAGAAAAAAATGAAGCACCAGAACTGGAACGGGAACCTGAACCACTAGGAGCTAAAGGAGGCAGACCACGTCCTCTACCGGTAGTAGTGGTAGGTGGTGTCACCTCCTCCTCCTGCTCCTCCTCCTCCTCCTCCTGTTGCTCCTCCTCGTCTTCCTCCTCGTCCTCCCCCTCCACTACCTCCTCCTCTATCCAATCAAGGGCTGACTCCATGACAGGCCTCTCGGCCTCAACCCTCCATTCAGCAGTGGTGTCAATCGCATCTAAAGAGATGGCCTCCATATCAGGGGTCCTCTCAAGTTGTCTCACCCACAATCTAAGATTGTAGTAGACGTAAACCATGTCATTGAGCCGCTGGGCCTCCAACCTGTACAAGGGTCATAAATTAATAAATTAAATATTTAATGAATTCAAAAAATTAGTTGGAATATTTTAAGTTTTTTACCTGTTGCGCCTTTTGGTGTGTATTTTTTCAAATACACTCCAGTTGCGCTCGCATCCTGAAGCGCTACATGTTTGGCTGAGTATTCTAATGGCAAGTTTTTGGACTTTTGGTAATCTTCCATCGTAGCTCCTCCACCATGCATCTACAAGTTATAAGTTACAACAAATAAGATAAACTTATAAAGTTACAAACATAAGAAAAATTTTAAAATAATAAAAATCTTACCTGGCATTTTAGTAGTCCTATCCTGGACAGCCATGTCGAAGCTCAAGGTGCCACCTGCCATTTTGTATACCTCCATCTCTTTGGATATCTCTGCACGTTCTGATGGATTTGGCACCATCTTCTGAACACAAGTGAAAAAGCCATCCATGACCTCAGCAGCAAATAGGAAACCACATGAATAAGCAAATGCGGGGTTCAGGAAGACCCCTGCAGCATGAATGGGACGATGGAGTGTGTTGTTCTATCGATCATCAATCACTTCCCATAAAAGAAGTTGTCTCTGAAACCCCTCATCACCTTTATCATCATAATAGCTGCGAAGAGCTTCTTTGGCCCTATCCATGGCCTCATACAAGTAGCCCATTGCGGGCTTGTCTCCATCCACCAATCTAAGAACCTTTACCAAAGGTTCAATAATGTTGCACACCTCTTCCACTCCAGCCCAGAAACTTTCTTGATATGACACCAACCTGCAGATGGCCTCTCCCTCTGATTTGCGGCTGATAGTCAAAGCACACCACTCATCTGAAAGAAACATTCTCTTCAAATCCCACTTAGAATTCAAGAGGGATTGAAGAGATATGAAACTAGTGGCAAATCGTGTAATAGCAGGCTGCACCAACTCCTTCTTGTTGGTGAATGTCCTCATCAAATGAAGCACAGATACATGATTATATATAAATTTTGTGATTCTCTTTGATGATTCTACAATCTCTTTGACAAAATCAATCTTTCTGATGTCCTCCAACATCAAATCAAGGCAATGTGTAGCACAAGGTGTCCAAAATATGCTCGGATACCTCTCCATAAGCATCTTGCCAGCAGAAACATAGTTTGCAGCGTTGTCCGTTATGATTTGGACAACATTTTGGGGCCCAACCTCCAGAATGAACACATCTAATAAATCACATAATAATCTTGCATCTTTGACATGTGCAGATGCATCAACAGATTTCATAAACATTATTCCCTTGGGACAACTGACCAAGAAGTTAATAAGGGTCCTACCCCTTTGATCAGTCCAACCATCTGACATCACAGTGCATCCTGTGACTTCCCATGATGCCCTTAACTCTTCCAATCTCTTGGTGTAGTCAGCTTTCTCATTTTGCAGAATGCGCCCTCTAAGGTCATTATATGAAGTTGCTTTGTATCCTAGGCCAACAACAGCGATAGCATCAATCGTAGCCTGATAAAATGGATTGTTCCTGGCAACACTGAAAGGAATATCACTCCAAAGAAACAGTTTGCCCAACAACTTATCAGCTTCTTCCGTCTCCTTTTTTTTAATAAGGGAGGAGATAGATGGTTGTGCCTCGTGAGTGGTTCTAGGAGCAAAAAATGAGGAGGCAGCTACGAGGCTGCCTGTAGAAGAGGCTGATGCTGAAGAGCCACTACCACTCTCACAGTCAACTCTAAACCCTGATATTTGACTCTTCAGAGCTGCTTTGCTGAGTTTAGTGGTTTCTATTTCTCCCAATGAGTTCATGGCTCTTCTGATTATTTCTGGATTGGTGTTTGTGCAAGGGCCTACTTCATGCCTAGGAATTTGTGCCAGGTGGTATTTCAACCTGTATACCCCCCCTGTCATGTGATGACCACATAATTTGCAAGTCAAGTTTGATTGGTCAAACCCCTGATCAGGTTCACCAAATTCCCACAAAGGATCTAATTTCCTTGGCATGTTGGAAACTTTGAACTTTGAACGTTGAAATTTGAACCTAGGGCACAAGAAAAATTGCAAGTTAAAAAATAAAATTAAAAAAAATACAATTTTACATACAACATTTTGATTTTTTTCACTAAAAAAACCCGCAACTCAATGCAAAAATAATGGGAAAAAATACATGTTGAAACACAAGCAAAAATAATGGGAAGAAACTAAGAGCACAAGAAGAAATATAAAAAACAAAATTTAACAAACAATTTTTTGCATTTTTGACCAAAATAAACCCTCTCCTCTCAATAAAACAAAAACAAAAACAAAAAACACAACCAAATGCAATCACAAATGATGAAAAATACATGGGTAATAGAAACCCATGGAAGAACAAGAAAAAAACAAAAAAAAAGGGTCAAATTTGATGCCCATACCTGGAAAAAACGTTTTGCCGGAGACACTTGGTCCAAATTCGATTTTTGTTCGCTTGGCTTGCAAGAAATTCTTCACTTTTGTCCAATCTTGGGCTTGTAGATCACGTATCTCCCTCCTTGGCTCTCCTCCTTCACTCCTTAGCTCTCATAACCAAACCTGTCCATGTGAAAATGAAAAAAAAAACATCAAAATCGCATTTTAACACCGTTGTTTTAGCATGCCACGATTTTTTCGTATCGAATCGCGATTTTTTGCCGATCAGCGATTTTTTCAAAAAATCAAGAAAATATCGCCAATAAAATCGTTGGCCGGAAAAAATCGCGATTTTTTGAAAACATCGCGATTAAATCGCGATGTTTTGCTTCTTTGAACTCGACCTCCTATGGACACTCGGTCATTTTCTCATCATCTAAGCGAAGGAGAAGCAGAATAAGGCTAGCGAAAAAGGAAGAAGGACAAAGGATGAAGGTTTGGGTTATTTCTCTCTCTCTCACACGTGCGAAGAAGGAAGGCTAGGGTTCGATGCTGCAAGATCAAAGTTGAGGAAATTGCAGAAAAAAGGTTGAAGGAAGCTCTTTTAGGTCATGTACAAGCCCTAGAAGGAGAAACCTACGAAGCCTTGGAAGCCCTGAAATTGCTCACACATGTTGAAGCAGCAACTGTTGTAGGGGCCGAAAATTTCAACCCTGCAATGGAGGATGAAATTCTGTAGTTGGGGGTCGAAGATTTGCAGCTGGAAGAGATTTGAATAGGTTTGACATGGACAAAGGAAGCACATCATCAAGAAGGTTTGTCTTGGTCTTGGAAAAGTATTGGTCTTGGTCTAGAGGTCTTGGAATTCGTCATTTGAAGAATTTGTAAGAAGAGAAGAGATTTGCAGGTTTTCCTCTCAAGTGGAGAGGTTTTGGCCCTAGCTTGCAGCCTACATCCTGGGTTCTTGTGTATTGTTGATCTTCTTTGTTTTGGTAGTTGTTTGATGATAAGAACAACTTCATAATAAGAGAAGAAGCTAATAATCAAGAAAAACAAAAATACATCACGAGCACTTATCAAGTTTAAGAGAAATCATCCTAATTGCAACCCTTTAGATTTCTCAACATGGTATCAGAGCTAAGGTTAGCTAAGGGCAAGATGAAGATCACTATATCCTTGAAGAAATCTTTGAAGCAGTGTTCTATGGTGGCAAGTCATCTCAAGCAAGGTATCAAGGCATTTTGGAATCTCCTATTATCCATCAAGAATCGTATGATCAAGACTTCTATAAAGGACAAAGGGTTATTCTCAGCACTTACAGGTACGTTTGAAGATATGTTTGGGCAATGGAGCATCAAGACATATGACAAGTGAGCATAAGCGCATGAAGATTTTGTGTATTTGGGGTAGCATAAGTTGTGCTCTAGCTCCCAAATTTGAGGAAGGACTAGAGTACACTTGATCTACAAGACCCATAAATGGATTTGGGAAATTTCATCTGGTTTAAGAGACATTAAATTAATTAATTATTTTAATGTATTTCCTAAGTTAAAACTTAGGAAAATAAAATAATTAAAGTGAATTTAATTAAACATGTGATGAAATTGTCTTAAGTCACATGGATCGAGCTTTCTTTTAATCTTAACCATTGATTAAATATTTAATCTTGGCCATTGATTTGTCAACGAGAAAATTATAAAGGAAAGGCTTGGGGTCAGTTGTAAGACACACAGAGGCAGAGCACTGAAGCTAAGCTGAGATTATAGGGTGGGGTTGCTAAGAATTCTCAAGTGTTTCAGTTTCGGAGAGGGGAATTTAGACCAAGGGGATGATCTGATCCCGGGGTCTAGAATACACAAGAAGAAGAGAAGAGATCGAGAAATACGGCGCGAGAGAGCGACGGCCGGTGGCGGCAACGACGGCGGCGGCGACAAGGACAGGCGTGATTTTCGGGAAACCCTTCGGGGGGTTAGAACCACTTAGAGCGACATAGTGGCTAACGTCACCAGTCTGAGTAACGCGGATCCTTCCGATGGCAATAGGATGATGGAGGCCTTCAGAGGCTGACGCAGTGTCTTTCAGGGGCAAATCTGGGGTTTCTAGGCCTAGATCTGGCTGAGTTCTGTAAATCCCATTTGAGGGTGTCGATCAGTCAGTATTGTTGGTCTTAGATCAACCAAGTGCTGCAGATATAGAGTTTTCTCTGTAGGGTTTTCCAGATCTGGAACCCAGATTTGTGTATTCATAAATATTCTTAATAATAGAGCCCTCCAGCAGCCAGAGACCGGTTTTCCCACATTGGGTTTTTCCGGGGACAGTTTGTCTAGAAATAACTATGTCACTTTGTCTATGTGTGCATGTGCTTATTCTAGATCTGAATTGGTAGAGATTTGTTATGTGTTTTGCTTTGATCTTGTTGAATTTATTCGATTCTGTTAACTTGTATAAGTAGGAGAAGCTTAACGGATTAACAGAAATAATTCTGCATAAGAATTAGATTGAAGAATTATATAAACAACTAAAGACCTTATCAAAGAGAAGAATCTTCTCTCTGTTGAACTTGGTGATAAAGAATTATCCTATAAGAGTGGATCAACTTCGTTGAAACTGAAAAATGGAGGACGAGTGCAGCGTGGTTGGGGATTCAGAAGTTTGGATTCAACTGGAAGAGATTTGGGCAGGTTTGACATGGACAAAGGAAGCACATCTCATCAGAAGGTTTTGAATGTCTTGGTCTTGGAAAAGTATTGGGGTATTGGTCTTGGACTAGAGGTCTTGGAATTCATCATTTGAAGAAACTATAAGAAGAGAAGAGATTTGCGGATTTTTCTCTCAAGTGGAGAGGTCTTTGCCCTGGCTTGCAGCATATATCTTGTGTTCTTGTGTATTGTTGATCTTCTTGTTTTGGTAGTTGTTTGATGATAAGCACAACATAATAATACAAGAAGAAGTTAATAATAAAGAAAATTAAAAATACATCACAAACAGTTATCAAATTGAAGAGAAATCATCTTATAGTTGCAGCCCTTTAGATTTCACAACATGTTATCAAAGCTAATGTTGGCTAAGGGCATGATGAAGATCACTACATCCTTGAAGAAATCTTTGAAGCAGTGTTCTATGGTAGCAAGTCATCTCAAGCAAGGTATCAAGGCATTGTGGAATCTCCTATTATCCATCAAGAATAGTATGACCAATACTTCTACAAAGGACGAAGGGTTATTCTCAGCACTTACAGACACATTTGAAGATGAGAATATTTGGGTAATCGATAGTGGAGAAACAAGACATATGACAAGTGAGCACAAACAACTAAAGACCTCATCAAGAGGAAAACCTTCCTACTCTGTTGAACTTCGTCATAAGAAGAGCTATCCTGTAAGAGGAATTGGATCAACCTTGCTGAAGCTGGAAAATGAAAGAAAAATCCATCTCAATAACATTTTGTTTGTACCAGGTTTGCAAAAGAACTTACTTTCCATTTCATGTCTGGAAGATAAGGGAGATAGAATCGATTTTATAGATGGAAAAGTTGTGGTTTGGGATAAAAGCTCTAGCATCAAAAATGCAAATATCACTAGGATTCGTGAAGGAAGATGTAATATCCCCAATTTTCCTAAGCCACTCAGGAAATATTACACTTTTTGACAATTTTGGAATTAGCAACAATTTGTGGTATTTTGACTCAGGAGAGGGAGAAAATCGAATATTTGATGGGTTGTGTGGGCCACACACAAAGGGAATTCTATAAATTTTTGTAGATGTTCTATGCTTGATGCAACTTTTACTTTATACCCGATATCAAATAGCAATCACATAAACATGAAAATAAAATGCTAACATAACATACCAATAGATCAACGGAAGACAAGCCAAAATTACACTTAACTTGATCAACAAAATATATGTGTTGTGGTGCGTTATGGCGGTCAATAGGATACTTCAACCAACAAAGTCTCTTCACGGTCAACCAACCAAATTGTGTCACACAACCCTCTCAGACAACTTCTACGATAGTCAACCCAAAGTCAACAAAAGTCAATGATGTCTAGTCAACGGTCAACACAAAACACCAGCAGCAGAAAGTCAATGCAGCCAAGTCAAAGTCAACATCCAGCCTCGGTTTGTGCCAAAAAATGCAGTTAAAGAAATTGAAGTTTTGGGAGAGTTTCGGGTCCAACTTGACCAAGCGTTGACCAAAGTCAATATTTGGTCAATTTCCTGTAATGAAACCTTAGACAATACGAAACCCTAGTTGTTTCTTTTCCCCATTATGAAGATGAAGGGCTTTCCAATAGATGCTCGAACCAATCAGATGAGGAGAGAGGATGTGATGTGATGAATGAGTGAGAATGACCTCCAACGTTGACCAATTTATATCCATCAATGAGGGTGTGTGACACAACTGCTGGGGCTTCAAGCCTACATTTCATTTTAGGCCGACCTGCACATATTTTGAATAAATTCAACATAATTGTTCTGCTCATCAGATCAAGATGATCGTTAGATCAATCTTGCACCTCTCCGAAAGAGGTATCCAATAAAAATATTGGCATCTTCATCTGAGCATCACAACATGGAGTTTGGACCTAGTTGTCCAAAATTAACACTCCCTCTCAACTAGGGAGAACTCCATCCACCTGTGCAATCCAAACATCGTGCGTCATCCCGCCGTAACTTGCTTTGCTGGCTTCTTTATTTCAGAACAAAAGTGGGTCAGTCACAAAAACATCATTCCCGACTAACAAATTCAGCCTAGAGGTCTGAAACCTCTATAGGAATCAAAGAGTCTCATACCAACCCGAAGTTGGTTTATCTGACCCGAAGTTAGTAGGAGGTCTGAAACCTCACTAGACTTGATCCTACAGCAAGTGGTTGGACACATGCCATCCTAGATAGAGAGTACGGCAATCTCTGATGCATCCTTCAGTATTTTCTACTAATCTCTAGCTTTTCCCACCTCACTGGCCAAATGAGAGGTACTTCCCATGAGCCCAGGACTCAATGGGTGGGATGCATACAAGGCATAGATCATGAGAGGTGAACCAACTCAATCATCATAACGGTGGGGCAGAAGCACCACAAGGTTCGGCAAGCCTATCCCCGTGAGTGCTTATAGCTCGGAGAAGTTATTCCCAAAGCCCCCTAGAGCTCCTAGAGCTCATCGTCCAACAGGACCCTCAGAATAGGGTCGTTCCACGATACCAAGATTCTCACGGAAGGTTAGGAACTTGACCTTCCCCAGGGGCTTTGTGAGAATATCCGTGACCTGCTCATCAGTTCCTATATGATCGAGCCTTACGGCGCCTCGCTGTACCATATCCCGGATAAAGTGGTACCTGATATCAATATGCTTGGACCAATCGTGGAACGCGAGATTCTCGGACAACCTAATCCCACTCTGGTTATCACAGAGTATCACGGTGATATCTAGCACATGCCCGAACAGCTCACTGAAGAGCTTTCGCAACCAAACTGCTTCACAACAGGCCATACTTGCTGCAATGTATTCGGCCTTCGCGGTGCTCAAAGCCACCGACTTCTGCTTCCTGCTCATCCATGATATCGAAGCAGAAACAAGTGTGAAGCAGCATCCCGATGTGCTCTTACGATCCACCACACTGCCAGCACAATCAACATCAGTGTATTCATGGAGTGTCATGCTCCTGGTAGTGTATCTCAGCCCATGGTTTATCATGCCCCGAAGATATCTCAACAGATTCTTGGCACCAACCCAGTGAAAGTGATGAAGCTCAACCATATGTTGACTCAAAGTGTTCACTGCAAAACATACGTCCGGACGGGTGTTCACTAAGAACATCAGGGCCCCTACGAGTTGTCGATACTCAGTAGGATTTGCTAGCATGGGCCCAACATCGCTGCCACTCAACTTCTTAAAGTTGAGCTCCATCAGTGTCGATACAGACTTATAGTCCACCATACCAAATCTTTCCAAAAGCTTCACAATATATTTTCCTTGAGAAAGAAAAATCTTGCCAGGTCTCTGTTAGACCTCGAGGCCTAGGAAGTAGTGCATCAGTCCTAGATCCTTCATCTCGAACTCAGCTGCGAGCTCCCTCTTGCACTGATGAATGAGAGGGTTAGCACCTGTCAGGAAGAGGTCATCCACATATAACACTAGAATGAGAGGCTTTTCTCTATCAACCTTGAAGTAAAGGTTCGGATCAGCATTACTACGAGTGAAGCCCAGCTTCATCAGGTAGATATCTATCCTCTCGTACCAAGTTCTGGGTGCTTGCTTCAACCCATAGAGGGCTTTCTTCAACCTGCAGACATGGGTGTCCCGATCCTGGAGGTTGCTCCACATAAACCTCTTCCTTTATTGCACCATGCAGAAATGCAGTCTTCACATCCATCTGATGAAGATTCCATCCTTGCGTAGCAGCAAGGGCTATGATAGATCGGATGGTGGTATATTGCGCGACAGGTGCAAATATATCATCATAGTCTATGCCTTCCTTTTGAGAGAAGCCACGGGCAATGAATCTTGCCTTGAAACTTTCAGCACTTCCATCGGATCCAAGCTTGATCTTATAGATCCATTTCGAGGTGACAATTGCTTTGTCCTCCGGTCTTGGAACCACATCCCAGACATCATTCTTCATAATCGACTCATATTCTTCATGCATAACATCCTTCCATACTTGATGCTTTACGGCTTCTTCAAAAGATCCAGGCTCAGATTGTACGATTGTACTCATGGATGCTAGATACCCTTGGTATCTATTCGGCTTCTTGCTTTCATGGAATGTCCCCCTTGGGGCCATATGTCCCTCGGCATCCTCAAGAGTGTCCCTGAGCCATGATGGTCTCTTCCCCATTGAAGGAGGTGGATCAATAGGGTCCATCGGTCCTTCAACATCGGGCATCGTCTCATCCTTTGGTTCTTCTTGATTTCCAGGCCTTTCTTCATGATCTTCCTCAGATCTCGAAAGATTGATTACTTTCCTCAAGGAAGCATCTTCGTCGAAGGTAACATCATGGCATATCTCCACTTCCCTTTGACCAGGCACATAGACTCTATAGGCCTTCAAAGTTTCGTTACAGCCCACAAACATTCCCTTCTTTCCAGAAGCATCCAGCTTGCTCCTCTTCTCCTTCGGTACATGAAAATAAACAGGACATCCAAAAACTCTAAAATGTGAAACGTCAGGTTTCTTACCAGAGAAAACCTCTTAGGGAGTTTTGGAGTCGAGAGTGGAATGCGGGCATCGGTTCTATATGTACACAGCAGTGTTCGCAGCTTCTCCCCACAGAAACTTCGGAAGACCTTGGTCACATAGCATGGCATGGGCAGCTTCCACAATGGTCTTATTCTTTCGTTCAGCAACGCCATTCTGCTCAGGAGTATAGACAGTTGTGGACTTCGTCTTGATGCCAGCTTCTCTGCAAAAGTTTTTGAACTCGCTCGTCTCATATTCAGTGCCATTATCGGTCCTCAATATCTTGATCTTCTTCTCTGTCAGATTTTCCACCAAGGCTTTGAAGGTACGGAACCACATGAAAGCCTCATCCTTCTTCTTCATGAAGTATATCTAGGTTTTGCGAGAGAAGTCATCTATGAATGTCATATAATAAGAACATCCTCCCAAGGATGTCACGGCAAGCATACCAGACAGATCATAATGTATCAATTGCAAGACATCATATGCCTTTGTGACACTTGAGGGGAAAGGTCCCCTTGTATGCTTTCCATCGGCACAACCCTGACATACACCTTCATAATCATTTGTGAACTCGAGCATCCCCGTCACCACCTTCCTTGCTTCGAGAAGGGCCTTGTAGTGAAAGTGTCCAAACCTCCGGTGCCATAGTTCAGTCTGTCGGATAGTATCACACGTCATCACTCCCAGTGGACTTCCTCCAACCTGGTAGAGTGTATCAACTCTAAACCCAATTGTGATAGCTTCCTTGAAACTATTCTTCCAGATACGCACCTTCCCATCAACGAATGCCACATTTAAACCTTTGTCTTCCATAGCCGAAATAGACACAAGGTTCTTTTTCAAATCAGGTACATATAGTACATCTTGCAAGCGGAGGACTTGACCTTGAGACAAATGGAGGGTTTCAGTCCCTGTCCCTTTCACGGGATATGTGGCATTATCTCCAAGGATAATTTTCAGATTAACATCCTTCTCAACCATATCAGAAAGTGCTTCCTTGAACCCAGAGATGTGCCTTGAGGCACCACTATCTATCAACCAAACATCCATAGTGTCGGGTGGGGATGCAGCAACCAGAGATCCATAGTGTCGGGTGGGGATGTAGTAGAGAAGGCAGATACAAGAATGTATTCATTTCTTTTATCATTAACAACATTTGATTCCTCATACCTAGAATTTCTCGACCTTTTGAAAGGTTGCCCATTTCCGCCGGAGGGAGCCTTCCTCTTCCCTTTGAACCTGTTGTTCCTTTGATTGTCATTCCTCTGGTTGTTGTTGTTGTCATCATCATCGGGAGAATCCTTCTTCAAAGAGCATTCTCTAGCATAGTGGTCGAGATTCTGACAAGTGTAACATTTACCTTTCTTCCCTCAGGCCCCTGCTCTTCCTTTATTCCTCGGACCGCCAAATTTTTTCTTCTTAGCACGAGCAGTGAAGGCAGCATTTCCTTCATTTTCATATTCCTTCATCCTAGTCTCTTCTTGTACGCATCTCGATAGTACTTCATCGAAATCAGGTATGACATTGTTATTGAGAATGGTAGTGTTGAATACATGCCATTCGGATGAGAGACCTCCAAGTGCGGTGAGAACCATCTCTCGATCAGCTATTGTCTCCCCAATAGCCAGAAGATTTTTCCTGATTTCAGTCAACTTCAGAAAATATGATTGAATAGGCTCATCCCTGTCTTTCTTCAGATTCTTCAATTGGTTCTTGAAGAATAGGACTTGATTCGCATTGTTAGCCTTGAACATGTTGACCAACTTATCATACATCTCCTTGGATGTGCCCAGCTCAGAGATGTAGGCAACCAAACTCTTATGAATTGAGTCCCTGATCATCAGCTTTGGATTTTACCCTGCACATAGTCCATGACATCTTGGTCTTCCAAATTAAGATCCAGTGTCATCTTCCAGGCATGGAACTTCCTTCCCAGTCAATTTGTCATCAGCCTTAAAGCCATTGTAGTTAGAGGAACCCATGCTCTTCTTCGGTGATTGCTAAAAACTAGGGCTTTGTCTTCACCCCAGCTCTGATACCATGTAAATTTTTATAGATGTTCTATGCTTGATGCAACTTTACTTTTTATCCCAATATCTGTCAGCAATCACATAAACAAGAAAGTAAAATGCTGATAGAACATACCAGTAGATCGATAGAAGAGAAGCCAAAATTATATAAGTGTGTTGGTGCATTACGGCGGTCAACGGGATGCTTCAACCAGCAAAGTCTCAATACGGTCAGCCAACCAGAAGTGTCACACAACCCTCTAGGATAGCCAGATCAGTCAACCCCAAAAGTCAATGAAAGTCAACGTTGTCAGTCAACGATCAACGCAAACAACAGCAACAACAAAGTCAACACAACCAAGTTCAACGTCCAGCCTCGGGATTTGTGCCAAAAAATGAGGATTAAAGAAATCGAAGTTTTGGGAGAGTTTCGGATCAATTTGACCAAGCGTTGACTTATCGAAGTTTTGGGAGAGTTTTGGGTCAATTTGACCAAGCGTTGACCAAAGTCAATGCTAGTCAATTTCTGCGCTGGAAACCCTAGACAATCTGAAACCCTAACTGCTGCTTTTTCGCACGTGTGAGTGATGAAGAGGACTCCAATAGATGCTCGAACCAATCAGATGAGGAGAGAGGATGTGATGTGATGGATGAGTGAGAATGACCTCCAACATTGACCAACTTATATCCATCAATGAGGGTGTGTGACACAACAGCTGGGGCTTCAAGCCTACATTTCATTTCAGGCCGACCTGCACATATTTTGAATAAATTCAAAATAAATGTTCTGCTCATCGGATCAAGATGATCGTTAGATTGATCTTGCACCTCTCCGAAAGAGGAATCCAATAAAAATATTGGCATCTTCATCTGAGCATCACAACATGGAATTTAGACCTAGTTGTCCAAAATTAACAAATTTGCACTCCCTTAGGCTAAATGCACTTGTGGAGAGAGAAGGAAGGAGAGAGAAGGCGTACTAGTGGAGAATGGGGTCCACAAGGAGAGGAAGAGGGCAGCACGCATAAATAGAAGAGGAGGGCAATCATTTGAGGGCCTCCTGTCAATCTGAAAATTATACTAATGTTTGTTTGAGTTGTTGAGCCAAGTCAACATTGTGTTGTTCAGCATAGGAGGTTTTCAGACGAGAATCTCACCTCCGTCTTCAGTGGACTTCGAGTGCCACTCTAGGGGAATGTTGGAAATGTTGTCATTGATGGCAAAGGAGCACAAAGGAGCAGCACCTGAATCAGCAATAAGGCAAAGTAGAAGACAGAGAACAGAGGTAGTAGAGAACTGCATAGGCTGCATAGAACTGTAGAGGAGACCTGCATAGAGGCTGCACTTGGCTACATAAAGCGTAGGAGAATCTGGCCAACCTAGAGTATTACTCTGTAACTTGGTTGAGTCTATGTGTATATTAAATTATGAGAGCGCTTGAGAAAGGGATGATGGGATCCTGTGTTGAAACCCAACCTTAATGTGTTGATGCATTCAAGGAGTATGACCAGCGTGCAATAGGATTCTCTGTAGAAGGGATTGAGATTGTAGTCTAGTCCATGACTAAACTTAATAGTATTCCTGTACGTCCCTGGAGGATTATTGTTGATATTGTGGTCGCGAATCGTGTGCATATTAAAGCTCTGTGTTAAAACTTGAAGCCATGAGTGCAAGTTTCGGTGAATCGACCTCAAAGTGATGGGTCTCTCAAATTCCTCTATTATTGATTAATCTCTATGTGGTGGACTTCGAGCTCAAGAAGAATTAGATGCGTATGCGTGAGAAACTTTGTTTCGAAGATGGATGATAGAAGGTGTTAGAGCCAGTGGGAGCCAACGGAGGCGTTGGATTATGATAGTGAAATGCCATGAGAACATATGCAGAAGAGCGAAGCTTTGGACGCAGTTGTGAAGGAATTAGTAAACAATTGAATTGCGTTGAAGATGGAACCTGGAGTAAGGGGAGTAACCGGAACCACGAAGGAATGAATAGTAACGATGGTTTGGAGTTCAACCCGGTGGTTTTCGCGCAAGTTCAATACGGTAAGTTGTATTTCCAATTCGAACGTGATCAATGCTATAGGCAGACACGTGGCCTTAAGCGGTTTGGAGATACCACTCTCATCGCGTGCCATCGCACGTTAACCATCGACGATGGAATGAACGCGATATGGCCATGCGCTGTCCGATCTGGAGGCGTGTCCACCGAACGGTGGTCGCACGTCAATTAGCACGGAAGATAACTCAAGGTACGGGCGATTACAATTTGCTATTGTATGTGTGGGACCCGTGAATCACCCGCGATATGAATTGCTATATTAATGTTATAAACCATGGTTGGGTGCTATAGGCGCTGATGTATATGTTTAAAGGCGTCGGATTTTTTTTAAAGTGCTAAGGTCTGAATTATGAACGTGGTCTGAATTTTTGTATTAAAGAACGGCTCCAAACGTAAGGTCTGAATTATGAACGTGGTCTGAATCTTTGTATTAAAGAAAGGCTCCAATTGTATGTAGAGCGCTTTATAAAGAAGAGCCAGGATTATAATATAAGGTATATATATATAGATGGTCTGTGTGTGTTGGTTTATTGGTGAGCTAAACTTATAAAACAGGCATATATAGAGAGCAGATACACAACTACAGTGAGCTTGGAGAATAAGTACAGAGGTAAAAAGAGACTGCAGAATTAAAGAGGCATGCAGCGAAGGAATTTAAAATTGCAGTGAACAGGTATACATGCACAGGTGCTCAGAATTGCAGTGAACAGAGATATGCAGGACAGTTGCATGACAGCAACAGAAAGGACAAAACCAGCAAGCCAAGGGCTGAGTGAAGTTTATATATTGAAACTGAAAATGTAAATGTTTAATTGTTTTATATTGTTTGTGATGCAAAGGCAAGTATTCGAAGGAAAAGAAAAATCCCACTGTAACATTGAAATTTGTACATATTGTTATAATTTTTTTTAATGAGTTGGGCAAAGGAAGAGAAGGCAGAAGCCAAAGAGTCATGGTTGTTCACTCCAAATTCCTTGTGGAATACAAACAATCATGTGATGAACTCTATATATAATATCAACTTGATATACATAGAGGAGTTAGAGAGAGTAAATATAGAGAATGCAGAGTATGGAAAATTGAGGCAGAGAAGATAAGGAAGAGAGGAGCAAAAAGAGATGCTACAGAATAGAGCTGATATCTGAGGTAAATCAGCAAACATTTCTTTTGATAAATTGAAGAAGTTGTAGCTTCCCTATCAAGTTGAAGCTTGATAGCTGTCAGTTGTAGCTGACTGAGGTTGGAGCCTCCTGTAGGTTGGTGCCTGCAGAAACAGTGGTGAGAGGGAGTTGGGGCTTGCCTTTGCATCACAACAATAATAAGATGTGGTTTTCTCCTTTTATGGGTTTCCACTTAAATCTGTTGTCTCTATGTGTGTTACTTATATGTTGATATGATCCACTCAATCTGTTTAATTGTTTACTGCTCTCACAATAAGGTTGATGTCACATTAATTTAATACTTGCTGCAACATTTTAAGACTAGTCACATATTAAGCTGTAAATAAGTTTGATGAAAATTTAAAAAGCTAATGCATGTGTTAAATTGATTCACCCTCCCCCCCCCCCCCCCTTCTCAGTTTAACCAAGGATTCAACAACTGGTATCAGAGCGGGTTCCTTTTGTACCAGTTTAACCACTGAAAGGAGATCCTAGGCCCCCAGGATGGCTAGTCAAGAAGGAAGCTCAACCAATAAAGCCCCTTTCTTCACTGGTGCTAATTATGCCTTCTGGAAAATCAAAATGAGGGCATACATAATGTCTCTAGGAATAGAGGTATGGGCTGTTGTAGAATTTGGATATGCCCCAAAGGCAACTGACCCAGAAAGAGAAGCTAAACAAGAATTTGTAGCAAATGCAAAGGCCATGAATGCAATCTTAAGTGGACTTTGTGAAGCTGAATTTACAAAATAATGCATAGTAAGACTGCCAAAGATATGTGGGACACTCTAGAGAATATCCATGAGGGAAATAAAAAGGTAAAGACTGCCAAACTTCAAGTATATAGAGCCCAGTTTGAAAATTTAAAAATGAATGATGATGAAGATGTTGGCAGCTTCTTCTTAAGAGTTGCAGAAATTGTTAGCAATATGAAAGCTCTTGGAGAAACCATACCAGAAAGTATAATTGTGCAAAATATTCTAAGATCTCTTCCATCCAGGTTTAATCCCAAGGTGTTTTCAATAGAAGAAACCACTGATTGGGAGACCTTGACTATGAACCAGTTACTTGGAAATCTAACAGCCTATGAGATGAGACTCCCACAGAAGAAGCCAAGTACGAGGGAGGCAGCTTTTAAAACAGAAAAGAAGAAAGAAGAAAAGGAAGATACATGTTCTTCCTCTGATGAAGAAGAGGCTAAATTTGTCAAGAAACTGGATAGAGGCTTAGGTAAATACAAAGATAAACTTCCTTTCAAATGCTTTAACTGTGGAAGAGTTGGACACTATGCTGCTAAGTGTCCTCACAAGAAAGTAAAGAATCAGGCTCAAGAATCAGGGAAAAATACATCAAAGAACTGGCAGAAAGGAAAGAAATTTAGTAGAAAATCCTTCTATGCTCAATAAGACAGCAGTGCATCTGAAGACTCAGATGAACCCTCAAGTGAAGAAGGAACCTATGAATTTTTATTGATGGCCATAGAAGAACTTGAAGGACTCTTGCTAGAAGATGAAGAAGAAGAAGGTGAAGTCGACCTTGAGGGGGAGCTAAGAAGTTCCCTGGAGGAGATTGATAGACTCAAACTGAAGTGAAAAAAACAAAAGGAAATTCTCCTCAAGTATGTACGAGAAGAACAGAATTCAGAAGTCCTCATGCAACTAAAGATAGAGCTTGAAGAAGCCAAGAAGATAGAAGACATGTTACTTAAGAAAATCAAGGAGAAAACTCAGGAACAAGAGAAGTTGGAAGAAGAAGTAGTATGTCTCAGGAAGAAATTAGAAAATGCTCAAAGGAAAGTGGCTATAAATTCTTCTCAAACAACAAGCTCTAGTAAGTTGAATGAAATTCTGGTTGCTCAAAGATCTCCTATGATAAAAACCGGAATAGGCTATGAAGGAGAATCAAGTAAAAGCAAAGAAAAGGAAAACAGAGAGATTATTTTTGTAAAAGCAAAGAAGGATGATGAAGCAGCTCAAATAATTCCTACAAAAGAAGAAACATGTAAGGAGGGAGACAGAACCCAGAAGAATCCTCTAATAACAAAGAATGAAAGAAATACTCAGACAACAGAAAAATATTTATATACCCCTGAGTATGTCAAATTTGGAAGCCATCAAAGGAGATTCTTCCCTCCTATGAAAAATGCCACCTATTATGTCTGCCACAAGCTGGGACACATTGCTACATACTGTCATGCAAAGAGGAGTAATTCAAACCAACAAAAGATGCAAACAGTGAAGAGACTGTCTCAAGCAAACAAATGGAGAAGACAACCTTACATCAGGTATGCAAATAGTTTCTATGGTTACTGTTTTTATTGTAAGGAATTTGGCCATAAAATCATTGAGTGTAGAAAATATGGACAAAGATTGATGTTCAACACCTCAAGGGAGTTTATGAATCAAATAAATTTTGTTCATACTCACAATTCTGCAAAAATTATGATCAAATGTTGTGTATGCAATAAAATTGGACATATGCCTTCCAAATGTCCTCTGAGAGGATGTGATTCATCATCACACAAAATATACCAAACAAAAGGATGCTTCCAGTGGAAAAAGAAGGTGAATAAGTGTGACCTAGCTCTAACTGCTAAAGACCTGGAAAGCCAATGGTATCTGGACAGTGGCTGCTCAAAACATATGACTGGAAACAGAAGCAAATTTATAACTTTTGACGAAAATAAAATTGGTAATGTTACTTTTGGCAATGAAAAAACAGGAAAAAATCAAGGGAAAGGGCTCAGTCATCTTAGATAATGGCAGAGGTGAGGCCCATGATGTACTATTTGTAGATGGGCTGAAAGAAAATTTTCTGAGTGTCAGTCAAATGTGTGATAAAGACTTCAAAGTTCTTTTCAGAGCACAAGACTGTGAAGTCAAATCAAGCACCACAGGTAAGACTCTGCTCAAATGTGTTTGAACAGAGAGTAATGTTTATATAGTGAAAGAGGAAGATGAAGCATGCCATCTTAGCAAACTTGAGGAGTCATGGTTATGGCATAGGAGATTGGGACATCTCAACTTTGATCATATCATCAGACTGAGCAAGAAGAAAGCTGTCAGAGACATGCCAGAAATAAAGAGGCCTTCTAATACCATATGCAAATCATGTCAATTGGGAAAACATACCCGCACATCCTTTAAGGCCAAAGATGAGTTATCAACAAGAAGACCACTCCAGCTTGTGCACATGGACCTGTGTGGACCTGCAAGAACTAAAACACCAAGTGGAGAATCCTACTTCATGCTAATAATAGATGATTTCTCCAGAATGACATGGGTTGCATTTCTCAAGAATAAATCGGAAGCTCTGAAAAAATTCAAAATATTCAAAGCTTTAGCAGAAAATCAAACAGGATGCAAGCTAAAATGCATCAGAGCAGACAGAGGAGGTGAATTCACAGATTATGACTTTGCAGACCTATGCAATGAACATGGCATATAGCAACAATTTACTATTGCAGGGACACCTCGGCAGAATGGAGTAGCAGAGAGACAAAACAGATCTGTACAACAAATTGCCAGAGCCATGATGCAAGAGAGTAATATTCCTCAAACCTTCTGGGCAGAAGCAGTACACACAGTCGTGCATATTCTAAACAAAGCCCATTTAAGGCCAAGCAGTGACAAGACTCCCTATGAACTATGGCATGGTAAACCAGCTTCAATCAAGCATTTTAGAATCTTTGGAAGCAAATGTTACATAAAGAACAATGATGAAAATCTTGGGAAATTTGATGCAAGAGCAGATGAAGGGATATTTCTAGGATATGCATCCAAAAGTAAAGGGTACAGGTGCTACAACAAGACTCTTCGAAAAATAGTAGAAAGCATTGACGTGAGATTTGATGAAGAACTTCCAAACAATACAAGAGGTACAGACTGCAGCAGTCCATCAGACAACCATGAAGAAGAAAACCAAGATGATGATGAAACAAGCAAGACAACAGAAGATGCTGAACTGAAATCGAAAGCCCCCTCAAGATACACTCAGAAGAACCATCCAGAAGATCAGATCATTGGAGACAAGAGAGCAGGGGTCCAGACAAGAAGGCAGCTAATTGAACAGACAGAAGAGGTATACATAGCCATGTTATCACAAAAAGAGCCAAAGAAGTTTGAAGAAGCCAGCAAGGACAAGTATTGGGTGAATGCTATGAATGAAGAATTGGACCAAATTGAGAAGAACAATACCTGGGAATTAGTCCCTAGACCCACTGAGGAAAATGTCATAGGCTCCAAATGGGCATTCAAAAATAACCTGAATGAGCAAGGACAGGTAATTAGGAATAAAGCAAGACTTGTTTGCAAAGGATATTCACAAAATGAAGAACTTGATTACGAGGAAACATTTGTCCCTGTAACCAGAATGGAAGCTATTAGAATGTTTTTGGCCTTTGCATGCTACCAAGACTTCAAGGAATATCAAATGGATGTGAAATCTACATTTCTGAATGGAAATCTAGAAGAAGAATTCTACATGGAACAACCAGAAGGCTTCTCATTAACAGACAAAGAAGACTATGTATGCGGACTAAAGAAGGCTCAATATGGACTAAAATAAGATCCTCGTGCTTGGTACTCAAGGCTGGATAAATACTTGCAAAAACAAGGCTTTAAGAGAGGAGGAGTGAAACTGACAATCTGTACATCAAAGCCCATGAAAATGAACTCCACGATTATTTGTAGTATATGTTGATGACATTATGTTTGGAAGCAACGAGAGATGAGCCTAGCAAAAGGGTTTGTTGAGGAGATGAAATCGAGTTTGAGATGTACATGATTGGAGAGCTCGGTTTCTATTTAGAGACTTCAAATTCAGCAAAAGAACACGGTACATTCATCTCACAAGAAAAATACTTAAAAGAAATGTTGAAAAAGTTCAAAATGGAAAGTATGCCAAACCTATGTCAACTCCATGATCACGGGATGCAAGGCTGGTAATGTGAGAGTGCGGATCTGTGATATAGATCAATAGATCAAAGACTCTACGGATCCATGATGGGAAGTCACATTTGTGCTTGACGGCATCAAGACCGGACATCATGCTAGCGGTACTTGACGGCATAGACGGATGCGGATTGGACGGTTGTGTGGATGACGGGGAAAAGCACAAGTGAAGGTGCATTCTATCTAGGAGAAAGTCTGGTGGCATGGCTAAGCAAGAAACAAACATCTATTTCTCTATCTACAGCAGAAGCAGAATACATAGCAGCAGCAGCATGCTGTACACAAGTCATGTGGATGAAGCAAACCCTCCAAGACATGAAGGTAAGCATTGATGAACCTATCTCAATCAATGTGATAATACAAGTGCTATAAGCATATCAAAAAATCCTGTGCTTCATTCAAAAACTAAACATATCCCAATCAAGTATCATTTTCTCCGAGAACAAGTGACTCAGAAGGTAGTAAAGTTGGAGTATGTACCAACGAAAGAACAGACAACAAATATATTTACCAAACCTCTTGCTAAAGAACCATTTGAATATTTGAAAGATAGACTAGGGGTAGTATCTGTAGATGCTACTCTCTGATATGAAGAGAAAGCACAGTTTCAGGGGGAGAACAGAAATGAAAATATCATTCCAGGGGGAGATCAACTAGCAAGGGAAGCATGAAACAGGTACTCAGGATCAAAGGATTATTGCAAGAGTACATCCAGCATAAAAGAGTCAATGAAGAGGCTAAAGGATCAGTATTTTTGTTTACTCTTGAAACATTATATTGAGCATTGAAGCAATATCTTTTTCTCTATAATTAAATGCCTTTCGTAAGTCGGCACTTATATATCTCCAAGGCCTCTGACTTAGGATTATTCATAAACTGTGTGAAGTTTGGGTGCTGAGACTTCAATCAAACAGCTTTAAGCTGTGTGGAAGATCATCATGATAGAACAATTAAAATATCTGGAGTATGAAGGACTATTTGATCAGTAAAGAGAAATTGACCATTGACATACATACTTCCTTATGTCATGAAGAAAATTGCATGATTGATAAGTGAGTTTGACTAATACATTGAATGTGTCTAGCCTCAAGGGTTTGTACTTGAAAGTGCAGTGTGCAAGCAGTAAAATTGGTATTTGGTCTCTTAAATTGAAAGATCACCTAATCTCACAATAAGTTGTAAACTTTGGTTTGTTTCATTGTCCACAACAACAATAAGGACCTTTCAGCTATTAACTGTAATATCATTATCAGCATCCTAGCTCATATCATCACCAACAGGCAAGAAAAGTGAATCACAGCTATAAAAGATATATTGGCATCATTATCATAATTGAACAGGTGTGGTACTGCAGATGTGTATTGCAGAAGAAGACATACTTCCTCAACAGATATGGATTTCAGATGAAGATTATAATATAGACAGAAGTATAGCTGAAGCAAGGTTTATATGTCACATGGAGCATTCACAATCCTTAAGTATTGATCCAATGATTATACAAATCTGATTATATGTGGTTGTCATGACCTATGTATAGACAAGTTCAAATATTCTCAAAAGTGTTCTCTCAACAACTCGTGTACACCAGTTTGGAGCAGCAAGGTACAAAGTCAGAAGAAGAAGGCCTAAACACATCTTAGAGAGAGGAAATGAAGAGATAGAAAGCACACTAGGAAATGTGCAACCCTTTGGCATTGATGTCAAAGGGGGAGGAAAAGCAAGTAACAGAAGATAGGATCTTCTAAAAGAAGCCAGGCAGAGGAAGACTTGGAGGAAGAATTGGATTATTGGTGAAGGTGTTGCCATCAATGCCAAAGGGGGAGACTGTTGGAAATGTTGTCATTGATGGCAAAGGAGCACAAAGGAGCAGCACTTGAATCAGCAATAAGGCAAAGTAGAAGACAGGGAACAGAGGCAGTAGAGAACTGCATAGGCTGCATAGAACTGTAGAGGAGACCTGCATAGAGGCTGCACTTGGCTGCATAAAGCGTAGGAGAATCTGGCCAACCTAGAGTATTACTCTGTAACTTGGTTGAGTCTATGTGTATATTAAATGATGAGAGCGCTTGAGAAAGGGATGATGGGATCCTGTGTTGAAACCCAACCTTAATGTGTTGATGCACTCAAGGAGTATGACCAGCGTGCAATAGGATTCTCTGTAGAAGGGATTGAGATTGTAGTCCGGTCCATGACTAAACTTAATAGTATTCCTGTACGTCCCTGGAAGGTTATTGTTGATAGTGTGGTCGCGAATCGTGTGCCTATTAAAGCTCTGTGTTAAAACTTGAAGCCATGAGTGCAAGTTTCGGTGAATCGACCTCAAAGTGATGGGTCTCTCAAATTCCTCTATTATTGATTAATCTCTATGTGGTGGACTTCGAGCTCAAGAAGAATTAGATGCGTACGCGTGAGAAACTCTGTTTCGAAGATGGATGATAGAAGGTGTTAGAGCCAGTGGGAGCCAACAGAGGCACTGGATTATGATAGTGAAATGTCGTGAGAACATATGCAGAAGAGCGAAGATTTGGACACAGTTGTGAAGGAATTAGTAAACAATTGAATTGCGTTGAAGATGGAACCTGGAGTAAGGGGAGTAACCGGAACCACGAAGGAATGAACAGTAACGACGGTTTGGAGTTCAACCCGGTGGTTTTCGCGCAAGTTCAAGACGGTAAGTTGTATTTCCAATTCGAATGCGATCAATGCCATAGGCAGACACGTGGCCTTATGCGGTTTGGAGATACCGCCCTCATCGCGTGCCATCGCGCGTTAACCATCGACGATGGAATGAACGCGATATGGCCATGCGCTGTCCGATCTGGAGGTGGGTCCATCGAACGGTGGTCGCACGTCAATTAGCATTGAAGATAACTCAAGGTACGGGCGATTACAATTCGCTATTGTATGTGTGGGACCTGTGAATCACCCGCGATATGAATTGCTATATTAATGTTATAAACCATGGTTGGGTGCTATAGGCACTGATGTATATGTTTAAAGGCGTCAGATTTTTTTTTAAGTGCTAAGGTCTGAATTATGAACGTGGTCTGAATTTTTGTATTAAAGAACGGCTCCAAATGTAAGGTCTGAATTATGAACGTGGTCTGAATCTTTGTATTAAAGAAAGGCTCCAATTGTATGTAGAGCGCTTTATAAAGGAGAGCCAGGATTATAATATAAGGTGTATATATATATATGGTCTGTGTGCGTTGGTTTATTGGTGAGCTAAACTTATAAAACAGGCATATATAGAGAGCAGATACACAACTACAGTGAGCTTGGAGAATAAGTACAGAGGTAAAAAGAGACTGCAGAATTAAAGAGGCATGCAGCGAAGGAATTTAAAATTGCAGTGAACAGGTATACATGCACAGGTGCTCAGAATTGCAGTGAACAGAGATATGCAGGACAGTTGCATGACAGCAACAGAAAGGACAAAACCAGCAAGCCAAGGGCTGAGTGAAGTTTATATATTGAAACTGAAAATGTAAATGTTTAATTGTTTTATATTGTTTGTGATGCAAAGGCAAGTATCCGAAGGAAAAGAAAAATCCCACTGTAACATTGAAATTTGTACATATTGTTATAATTTTTTTTAATGAGTTGGGCAAAGGAAGAGAAGGCAGAAGCCAAAGAGTCATGGTTGTTCACTCCAAATTCCTTGTGGAATACAAACAGTCATGTGATGAACTCTATATATAATATCAACTTGATATGCATAGAGGAGTTAAAGAGAGTAAATATAGAGAATGCAGAGTATGGAAAATTGAGGCAGAGAAGATAAGGAAGAGAGGAGCAGAAAGAGATGCTACAAACTAGAGCTGATATCTGAGGTAAATCAGCAAACATTTCTTTTGATAAATTGAGGAAGTTGTAGCTTCCCTATCAAGTTGAAGCTTGATAGCTGTCAGTTGTAGCTGACTGAGGTTGGAGCCTCCTGTAGGTTGGTGCCTGCAGAAAAACAGTGGTGAGAGGGAGTTGGAGCTTGCCTTTGCATCACAACAATAATAAGATGTGGTTTTCTCCCTTTATGGGTTTCCACTTAAATCTGTTGTCTCTATGTGTGTTACTTATATGTTGATATGATCCACACAATCTGTTTAATTGTTTACTGCTCTCACAATAAGGTTGATGTCACATTAATTTAATACTTGCTGCAACATATTAAGACTAGTCGCATGTTAAGCTGTAAATAAGTTTGATGAAAATTTAAAAAGCTAATGCATGTGTTAAATTGATTCACCCTCCCCCCTCTCAGTTTAACCAAAGATTCAACAGGGAATTCATCTACTCAATTCCAGCACTATTCCGGAGGTGATTATTGGACCCTTGGACCTTGGTGGTTAAGTCAAAGTCAAATTTTTTAGGAAATTAGCTCAAAATAATTAATTTTGAGCTAATAAAAAATGGTTTTAATGAGAAATTCGAAAATTCCACAAAATAATTATTTTTAACGGTGGAGATTAAAATATGATCAAAGATTTATCGACGGTCGAGATTATTTTGACGAGGATCAAGCCAACTAGCCGTTATTTTCCACTTAGAAGAATTTCTCTATAAGTAGACGGCATTTTCCTTCTATTGATCATCTGGATCTTGACTTTTGATCTGATGTAACTTTGTAAAAGTTGGTGTAAATCCACAGTTCTGCTGGAAACGTTTTGATTACATAATAAAAGACTTTGGGGTGCAGTTCATGGTGTCTTTGTCTCACTAATTTGTGGTATGTGCGAGGTATGTGCATTCCTATATTGTGCTTCAAATATTTATTAAATCATTATTTCATTTGTAGATGATAGGAACATTTTATTGGTAAGTTTTGGGCTTATCTTAGGTGATTTGATTCATTGTATATTCTATTGATTTATTCTTGAGAAAATATATAGAGTTTGCAGGTTCCCCGACCCTTGGGCTCCAAGTTCACAAACTGTGGGCACAAGCTGACCAAGTTTGGATTCTAAATATTTTATGTGATTTTCTAACTTCGCTAAGGTTGTGATTTAACATTTATTTTTCGAAATACATCTAGCCATTATTAAGGTCCATAAAAATTCTATTTTTCAAAAAACCTTCTAAACATTGTACACCTGTATATTTTGTATAATAAATTTGTTGTAAATAAATTTTATTTTTCTAACCCTTGTTTGTAGATGGGGTTTGGGGTTTTGGGAGTTTTTTGAATTTTGTATATATTGGGGTTTTGGGCACTTGTAAATTTATTTGTGCAGGTGAGATCCAAGGAAATTTGTTCGATTAGAGTTAGATTTAGGCCCTTGAGGGTAGGATCTAGTCTCTATATTTTTGTAGAGCCAGCTATTGGAGAATTTGTAGTAAAATTGAAGATCTGAAGCAAAAATAATTTTTTTGGTGAGGGTTTCAACATTTTCGGGCCTCCTAGGCCTAGCGTGCCCCCTTCTAGGCTCAGCGTCAGCCTTCTCAACCTCAACGTTGCCTTTAGGGCCTCCTCAAGGCTAGCGTAGCTTCCTCAAGGCTTGCGGTTCCCTCTAGGGCAGTCGTCTAGCCCTTAGAAGGCCTCGGCCTCGATCATTTGCCTCTCCCGTCGCCTTTTAGCCCCTCCATTCCCTTAGTCCTACCTCATTCAAACTTGTCGCAGCCTCTTAGGCCCTTCAGCACCTCTCCTAGACCTCTCAGCTTCCTTCCAGCCTCCTTTCTCCTCCTCCTCAGTCCTTTGTCCAACCTTCTAGCCCTCGGATCTCCCTCCTTAACCTTCCATTTGCCCTCGGTCCCCTCATCCTTCTCCTCCCACTCCCCTTTTACTCCCTCTTCTCCCTAGCCACAACCCTTAAGGGCTTGCGGCAAGCCTATTACGCCTCTTGCCTTTGGTCATGACCCCTCTTGGCAGCCCTAGCGTCTAGCCTTTTAGAGCTTGTCTCCCTTTCATTTTCCCTTTTTCGCCCTATTCCATCTATGATTTAAGTCTTTTAGTTTCTGAAGCTAATTCATTGGTGGGTTTTGCAGAGAAATTGGTAAAAAACTTGTGTTGTCAGGTGGCATACCTAATTAGAAAATTTTGGGAGAAGTTGGGCGAGTTTTCTTCTTGGCCTGGAGGCCAAGGGTTTGATCTCTAAATGCTATTTTCTTTGATTGTTTGCTACATCTCTCTTAATGTATTCACAATAGTGGTAAAAATTGAATCTAAATGCCCTCAAATCATTTTAAAAATTACCTAGAGTTCATTAGCTAATTGTTGCATAAATTGGGTAACTCTTAATTGACTAGTTCTCATTGATATACTGTTGATTGTCATAACATAATTGAATCTGATCTTAATAGTGACATAAGTAAATTTTCAAGTACTCTTAAGAAAGTAAATGATTTGGGATTGTTTAATGTATTTTTGGATAAGAAAAACTCACTATTAGCCCATTGCCCTCAAGTAATCTAATCGATGTCATAAGTCTATTTATTGCTCAATTTGGATATCATAAGAAAGCATAAAAGTTTACTCGTGTTTATGTTCTAAATTGCTCATTGCGGAAAGGCTTTGCTTACATTGTTTATGATCTTGGGAATCTAACGTTGTTGTTTTGTGAAAGTTCCATAAGCTTCAATTTGCACATAAGAACCACTCTCTCTCGTAATTGTGTTGAATGATTTAAGTTACTTTGGGCGTATTGATCTGTAATACTCCTAAGGGAAATTTACAATGATAAACAAAGCAATCATAGCAAAACACACACAAATTTCAAACCACATTAAAGACCCAGAAAATGCCAAAATTTGCACTGAGCTGAGCCATTTTATTAAGATAAATGTTGGGTACAAGATAAGATCAAAATGTATGCACCTGGGTTTGCTCAAGGCAAGCTAACAATGCCCTAATGATGAAATCAGCTACTCGGACACAAGTGTAGTTGTCCCCAACAAATCTTTGTGATGTCCCTCTGAAATTTGCACTGCTGGTTGCAAGAAATGGCTGTTAGGACCTCCTCTGATGCTCAGAAAATTCTGGGCATTTAACCTCGGGCTCTCCTCCAATAACCCACAAAGGATTTGGCCAAATGTTGACCTCGTAATTTCAGCGCAATTTCCCCTAGCTCCTCCAGTTGTTGGGTATTTTGACCCACCTGTAAATGATGTTTCTAAATGCCCCCAAAATGGCTAAGATATTTTGCGAACTCCCTCCCGGAATTCCCCCAAATTCCTCTTCCTTCTTGTGTCCCACATGTGTCACGAAGTAGGACGTCGCAGGCCCACGCAGTCTCTATTGAACCTGCTCCAAAAACACGTTGCAAGGCTCCCTGACCGACCTGAATATGATGGATACTCCCTCTTAGGGTTGGCACTCGAGGTCCACCGAAGCAAGGGTGAGAGTCTCATCTGAAAATCTTTGTGCTCAACAGCACGTGCAAACTTGGCTTCTAGCTCAAGCGTGCTAGTCAAGGTGAGTGTTCAAATGATCAAACATGCTCGAAATGAGTGCCTCCTATTTTGTCATTGTGCCTCCAATTTTTCCATGTGGGGCCCAGCCATCAAACCCTTCATCCTTTCCCTCCAAGAAATACGTATTTCCAAGAGAGGAGTGTATTCCCTCCTTAGAGTGGTCCCCACCATCCACTAATCATTTGATTTTTCCCTTTTCTCCTAAGTTGAGCCCTTGCCTTAGCTCCAAAACTCAAGTGGGGTCCCACAACCCAATTTTGCTAAGTGAAAGTGAAAAATATGACAAAATTGGCAAAATTGATATTTCCCCTTAGTAATATTGCTAAGTGGGAATATCACAGTCCACCCCACCAAAATGTTGCTTATCCTCAAGCAACTGCAATGATGGATGTTGGAGTATCTGCTCCCCCTCCCAAGTGGCCCTCATCAAGCAGATTCCTCCATCTGATAAAAAACTCCTTAATGACTCTATTCTGCAAGTGTCTCTGACGAAAGTCTAATTTGGCCTCTGGCTCCAAGACTAAATGCCCCTCATCATCCATGGGTGATAACTTTGTAGTTGTTGTCACCTGCTGCCCCAGTGCCTTTTTAAGGTGAGATACATGGAAAATGTTGTGAACTCAACTCCCTGGAGGTAGCTCCAGCGCATACGCCACCTCCCCAAACCTCCTGGTGACTTTGTACGGCCCGTAAAAGCAAGGCTTCAACTTCTCGACCCCCTTCTGCTTGAGCATGAACTGTTTGTATAGCTAAAGTCTCAGGAAACCAAATCCCCAACCTCAAATTGCCTCTCTACTCATCCTTCGTCAGTGTAGAGCTTTTGTTGGTTTTGTGTAGTCTATAGGTTGTCTTTGAGAGCCCATAAAATATCTTGGCTCTTTTGAATCCAATCCTTGGCCCTTGGGATATGTTCGCTCTTTTGAATCTAATCCTTAGATGTGCCCAGCTCAAAGATATAAGCAACCAAGTGCTTGTGAATAGAATCCTTGATGATCTTCTTTGCCTTGTTTTCCCCTTTCATGTACTTTGTTTTAGTGGAAACTGGTGCATTTGATGGAGGTCAATGATCTTTCCCTACACATAATCCATAACTTCTTGTTCCTCCAATGTCAGATCCAGGGACATTTTCCAAGCATGATAATCAAACTTATCATTGATCTTGTCATCAGATTTGAAGTATGATGAGGAAGCCATTGACCCTTGCCCTTGTCTAATCAACTTTCAGTGATTGCTCTTCTCACTCTTGCGTGGCCTTTGTCTTCACCTCAGCTCTGATACCATGTTAATTTTAGTTAACAATCGTATGTTCTATGCTTAGAGCAATTTACTTCAATCTTTCTTATTAGCCCAATTCAATTTCATGTTTAGCAATCACATTAACAATGACAATAAATGTTGATAGAACATAAACAAATAACCAAAAGACAAGACAAGAGGACATAATAATTTGGCGAATGCCAAGGAAAAACCCCAATGCGGGGAAAACCCTTTGATCAAATCTTCTTATTATTCTTCAAATTCAGCAGAGAGAGAAAGTACAATATTCAGCAGTCAACGAGATGCCCTAGCCAGCAAAGTCAACGTTGGTAAAACCAACAATCTTCCTCCCAATGGAGCTCGGCCAAAGCCAGTCAAACTCAGCCTCAAGAAACAGTCAATGTCAGCCCAAAACAGTCCGCAAATCCTTGGTCAAACTGGTCAACGATGCGATCAGATTTTGCGGTCAAACAGTGGTCAAAGTATGCAGTCAAACAGCCCAAAACTTCTCGATTTCTGTGCCACCAAACTCGGCCTCCAAAAGTCGGATTCTGTCCCAAAAATCTAAGTCAAAATATGTGAGTTGACCCAAGGTCAATGTTGGTCAACATTGTTGCAAAAACCCTTAAACAGTGTGAAAAACTCAATTGCTCTTTCACACGTGCGGAGGAGAGAGAATGTCTCCTAAGGGTGTACGAACCAATGAAAAGGAGAGAGAATGTGTGAGGAGATGATGTCCAAAATGAAGTTTGAGTCTCTCCTTTTTATATCCATCAATGAGGGTGTGTGACACATCTTTTGGGGCTTGTGAGCTTACATTACAATTATCGCCGACCTTGACAAATTGCACATCTGTGAAAAACAAATTCAAAATCCAACTTCTACTCATCCAAACAAGATGAGCTTTAGATCAATCTTGCACCTCTCCGAAAGAGGAATCCAACAAAAATATCATCTCCATCATATGAGTAGTGCCAAATTTAACACATTGGCTGTGGAGACGGGGGGACGAGGGGTACGGGGGGGACGAGTTTCCGGGACAGCTAGAGCGCACCCCTAAATTTTCAGGGGACGGCAGGTTGAGGACAACAAGTGCGGAAACTAATTTTTATATTTATTAATAAATTAAAATTAGTAATTCAGCATAAACATGAATGATAAATTAAAATATAAAAATTAGAACTACTACTAATTTTGAAATTCAAATTACAAAATAAACTACTAAAGTCTAATACTATCTAATCATCATTGTGCATCACAAAAGCAAATCTCGTTATCATTTCCCATTGTCAAGAACTTAAGAAGTACTATTAGTCTGCTACGGCCTACAATCTACTATAGTCTACATAATCATTCTATGATGCATGATAAATCATTTCAAAATTTAAGTAGAAACTAAACTTTAAAGACTATAAGTAAAATTTAATAAAACTGTAAAATGAACAAATCATTAAAATTTAATTATAAATCCCAAATTAAGAATCTAGAAATTAAGAACTTTGCGGGACTTATCATCAGTGTAATGTATATCATAATAATTCAGAATCACTATTATTTACAGAGCACAAAGAGTATTACCATCCCGTCTATTTACCTTATAATATTAAGCGTTAAAGATGAGTTAGCCATTGTAATGTTTATTTCAGGACTAACAAATGTTGTGTACAAAAGTAATAATGTCATAAAGTGAAATAAATTATATATTATAAATGATGTTTATGTTAATATATCCAGGGAATTAGTTGATTGATTCCTAAAATGATATATAGACAACACCACTAGTAATTTGGTAGCACATTAAAGGGCCAATTTAGCAGCCGCATCTAATATTGTTAATATTGGGCAACTATGTCCAAAATCCATGTTGCATTGCTCATATGATGATGATGATGATATTTTTGTTAGATTCCTCTTTCAGAGAGGTGCAAGATTGATCTAAAGATCATCTTGTTTGGATGAGTAGAACTTATGTTTTGATTTTATTTTCCACACGTGCAAATTGTCAAGGTCAGCCAGATTTGTAATGTAGCCTCACAAGCCCCAAAAGATGTGTCGCACACCCTCATTGATGGATATAAATTGGAGAGAGATGATGCTCATTTCATCATCATCTCATTGGTTCGTACAGCCTACAAGAGGCTTCTCTCTCTCCCACGTGTGAATCTAAAGTTGGGGAAATCTGCGAATTGTTTTTAGGGCTTTCTAGACAGTGTTGACCAGCGTTGACCTTGGGTCAACCCTCAAGCTTTGACTCCAATTTGACTGCAAAAATTCTGATTTTTGGAGGCCGCATTAGAGGGCACAAAAATCAAGGTTGAATGTTGACTTTGACCGCAACGTTGACTGAAGTTTGACCAGCGTTGACTTTGGGTCAACCCTCAAGCTTTGACACCGATTTGACGGCAGAAATTCTGATTTTTGGAGGCCGCATTAAAGGGCACAAAAATCGAGGTTGAACGTTGAATTTGACCGCATCCCCTTGACCGCAGCGTTGACTGAAGTTTGACTTGTGTTGACTATTTTGGGAGATGACTTTTGAGGTGTGTGTGACACTGAAGGAACGTTGATCTTGTATGTGTTTGTCTGAACCTCTGGGAGGTTGGAAGAGCTAGTTTGACCAGCAAAAGTCTTTGCTAGCTAGGGCATCTTGTTCACCGTTGTAACAAACATTTCTCTCTATATTTGCTGGACAAAAAAAATTACAAATTCTGATATATTATTTTGGCTTGTCTTCTATTGATCTATTATTATGTTCTATCAGCATTTACTTTCATGTTTATGAATTGGGCCTACAAGAAAGATTGAAGTAACTACATTAAGCATAGAACATACCATGGTTATCTAAAATTAACATGCGATCAGAGCTAAGGTGAAGACAAAGCCCAAGCTAGTGTAAAAAGCAATCACCGAAGAAGTTGTCTTATCAAGGACCTATGGCCTCCTCAACCTACAAGGATTTCAAGACTGATGATAAGCGAACTAATAAGTCTGATTATCATGCTTGGAAGATGTCTTTGGATTTGGTATTGGAAGATCAAGAAGTCATGGATTATGTGCAGGGGAAAATAAATGAGCCTCCATCAAATTCACCGGCTGCCACAAAGACGAAGTATAGAAAAGGGGAAATCAAGGCGAAGATGATTATGAGGGATTCTATACATAAGCACTTGGTTGCTTATATCTCCGAGCTGGGCACATCTAAAAAGATGTATGATAAGTTGGTTACCATGTTCAGGGCTAGCAATGCTAATCAAGTTCTCTTTTTCAAGAACAAGTTGAAGAATATCAAGAAGGGCATAGAAGAATCCATTCAATCCTATTTTATGAGGCTCACAGAAATCAAGAATGATCTCTTACCTATTGGAGAAGAAGTAGCTGACCAAGAGCTCATTCTCATTGCTCTTGGAGGACTCCCCCAAGACTGGTATGTATTTAATACTACGATTCTTAATAACAATGTGATTCTTGATTTTGATTAATTGTTGACGAGATGCACTCAAGAGGAAACAAGGATGATGGAGAGAGGCCATCCCTCGAATGGGAATGGAGGTGACCCTACTGCCGTCACCGCTCATGCAAAGAAGAGGAACAATGGTGGTCCAAGAATCAAAACCATGGAAAAGCGGGTCCCAAAGGAAGAAAAGGAAGATGTTACACTTGTAACAAGTTTGGTCACTATGCAAGACAGTGCCCCAATAGAAGGGACTCTCCTAGAGATGATGATAACAACAACTTCAGGGGGAATGGAAATCAAAGGAACAACAGGCTCAAAGGAAATTGGAAGGCTACCTATGATCGAAGTGGAAATGGGAAACCTTTCAAGAGGTCAAGGAATTCCAGGTATGATGAATCTAATGTTGTTGATAGGAAAAATGAATATATCCTTATATTTTCTCCCTTTGCTGCATCTCCTTCCAATACGATGGATAATTGGTTGATTGATAGTGGTGCCTCAAGGCACTTCACTGGATACAAGGAAGCCCTCTCTGATTTGATTGAAAAGGATACTAATCTCGAAATTATCCTTGTAGACAATGCCACCTATCCCGTGAAAGGGATAGGGGCTGTGACCCTTCATCTAAATCAAGGTCAAGTCATTCGCTTGCAAGATGTGTTGTACGTACCTGACTTAAAGAAGAATCTAGTGTCTATCTCGGTAATGGAAGACAAAGGATTCATGGTGGCATTCATCGATGGAAAGGTACGCATTTGGAAGAGGAACTTCAAAGAAGCGTTCACTCTTGGTTTTAGAGTTGATACACTCTATCAGGTTGGAGGAAGTTCGTTGGGGGCCATGACATGTGACACAACCCTTCAATCTGAGCTATGGCACTGGAGGCTTGCACACCTTCATTTCAAAGCCCTTCCCGAAGCAAGGAAGGTGGTGACAGGGATGTCGAATTTCAAATACGACCATCAAGGTGTATGTCAAGGTTGTGCCGAAGGAAATCATACAAGGGGACCATTCCCCTCAAGTGTCACAAAGACATCTAATATTTTGCAATTGATACATTTTGATCTATCTGGTATGCTGCCCGTAACATCCTTGGGAGGATGCTTATATTATATCACTTTTATAGATGACTTCTCCCGCAAAACTTAGATCTATTTCTTGAAGAAGAAGGACAAAGAATTCAAGTGGTTTTGTACCTTCAAGGCCTTGGTTGAAAATCAAATAGGGAAGAAGATCAAAATTTTGAGGACTGATAATGGGACCAAGTATGAGTCAAAAATTCAATGACTATTGCAGGGAAGTTGGCATTAAGAGGGAGACCACCACTGTGTACACTCCCGAACAAAATGGTGTTGCTAAAAGGAAGAATAGAACCATTTTGGAAGTTGCCCGTGCCATGCTTTATGACCAAGGTATTCCGAAGTTTCTATGAGGAGAAGTTGCCAACACCGCTGTGTATGTCCAAAATAGATGCCTACATTCTACATTGGACTCCAAAACTCTCGAAGAAGTCTTCTCTGGTAAGAAGCCCGACGTCTCTCATTTTAGAGTTTTTGGCAGTCTCGTTTATTTTCATGTGCCGAAAAAAAAGAGGAGCAAGCTGGATGCTTCTGGGAAGAAGGGAAAGTTTGTGGGCTACAGTGAAACCTCGAAGGCATATAAAATATATGTGTCTGGTCAAAGAAAAGTGGAGATATGCCATGATGTCACATTCGATGAAGATGTTTCCCTTGGGAATGTTAGAAATCTTCCTATCCCAAAGGAAGACAAAGAAGAAGAAGAAGAAGCTGAAAGGCAGAAAGAACCGAAGGTTGAACCGATGTCCGATGGATCCTATAGATCCACCCTCTTCAAATAAAAGAGGACCTTCATGGCTAAGAGACACTCTCCAAGATGCCGAGAGACATATTGCTCCGAGAGGAACATTCCATGAAAGCAAGAAACCGAATAGGTAACAAGGGTCTCTAGCAGCCATGAGTACTATTGTACAATCTGAGCCTGGAACATTTGAAGAAGCCGTAAAGCATCAAGTTTGGAAGGATGCTATGCACAAAGAATATGAGTCTATTATGAAGAATGATGTTTGGGATGTGGTCCCGAGACCGAAGGACAAATCTGTTGTCACCTTGAAATGGCTCTACAAGATCAAGCATGGGGCCGATGGAAGTGCTGAAAAGTACAAGGCAAGATTTGTTGCTCGAGGCTTCTCTCAAAAGGAAGGCATAGATTATGATGATATATTTGCACCTGTTGTCCGTTATACCACCATCCGATCGATCATCGCCCTTGCTGCAACGCAAGGATGGAGTCAAGGAAGAGGTTTATGCGAAGCAACCTCTGGAGTTCGAAGTCCAAGATATAGACATATATGTATGCAGGTTGAAGAAATTCCTCTATGGGTTCAAGCAAGCCCCTAGAGCCTGGTATGAGAGGATCGATAGCTACCTGATGAAGTTGCGCTTCACTCAAAGTGATGCTGATCCAAACCTTTATTTTAAGGTTGATAAAGAAAAGCCTCTCATTCGGGTTTTTTATGTGGACGATCTCTTCCTGACAGGTGTTGACCCTCTCATTCATCAATGTAAGAGGGAGCTAGCTTCTGAGTTCGAGATTAGCTTCCGAGTTCGAGATGAAGGACCTAGGGCTGATGCACTATTTCCTAGGCTTGGAGGTCTGGCAAAAGCCAGGTGAGATTTTCCTTTCTCAAGGAAAATATGTTGTGAAGTTGTTGGAGAGATTTGGAATGGTGGACTGTAAGTCCATGTCAACACCGATAGAAATTAACTTTAAGAAGTTGTGTGGAAGCGTTGTTGGGCCCGAGTTGGGAAATTCCACCAAGTATCGTCAACTTGTGGGGGCCTTGATGTTCTTAGTGAACTCACATCCGAACATATGTTTTGCAGTGAACACGTTGAGTCAATATATGGTTGACCCTCATCACATTCACTAGATTGGTGCCAAGAATCTCTCGAGATATCTTCAGGGCACAATCAACCATGGGCTGAGATACACTACCGGGAGTATGAGGCTCCATGGATATACTGATGTTGATTGGGCAGGCAATATGGCGGATCGTAAGAGCACATATGAATGTTGCTTCACTCTTGGTTATGCTTCGATATCTTGGATGAGCAGGAAGCAGAAATTGGTTGCTTTGAGCACCGTCGAGGCCAAATACATTGCAGCGAGTATGGCCTGTTGTGAAGCTGTTTGGTTGAGAAAGCTCTTCAATGAGTTGTTTGGACATGTGCTAGATACCACTGTTATCCTTTGCGATAACCAAAGTGGGATTCGTCTTTCAGAGAATCTCGTGTTCCACGGCCGATACAAGCATATTGATATTAGGTACCACTTTGTCCAGGACATGGTACAGCGAGGCACCGTAAGGCTCGATCACATTGGGACTGATGAGCAGGTCGCAGATATTCTCACGAAGCTCCTGGGGAGGGTTAAATTCTTAACCTTCCATGGGAAGCTTGGTATCATGGACAAACCATATTCTGAGGGTCCCGCCTAAGTTGGACTATGAGCTCTACGAGCTCCAGGGGGCTTGGGGATAGCTACTTGGAGCTATAAGCAACCACAGGGCTAGGTTCGCTGAAACTTGTTGGTGTGCTTCTTCCCCACCGTTATGATATTGAGTTGGTTCACCCCCTCTTTGATCTATGCCCTGCATGCATCCTACCCATGGAGTTTCGGACACATGGGAAGTACCTCTCATTTGGCCAATGAGATGGGAAATGTGGATAGAGACCGATAGCATGACCGATGGACGCATCGAGGATTGACATACTCTCTATGTCTAGGATGGGATGTGTCCAACACCTTTATCTAGGATCAAGTTTGATGAGGTTCTTAACTCTAAACTGACTTCGGGTCAGCATGTGACTCTTGAGTCCCATTGAGGTTTTAACCTCTAAGCTGACTTCAGGTCAGCAGAGTGTGATGTCTTTGTGACTCACTTTCGTTATGTGAAGAAGAGTCAGCAAAGCATGTTACAGCAGGATGACACAGGAGTGCAGGATGATATATGATAATACACTAAGGTATTGTATGACAGGATGGCACAGGTGGACAGATAGAGTTCTCCCTAGCTGAGAGGGAGTGTTAATTTTGGGCAACTAAGTCCAAACTCCATGTTGCATTGCTCATATGATGATGATGATATTTTTGTTGGATTCCTCTTTCGGAGAGGTGCAAGATTGATCTAAAGATCATCTTGTTTGGATAAGCAGAATTTATTTTTTGATTTTATTTTCCACACATGTGCAAATTGTCAAGGTCAGCCAAATTTGTAATGTAGGCTCACAAGCCCCAAAAGATGTGTCACACACCCTCATTGATGGATATTAATTGGAGAGAGATGATGCTCATTTCATCATCATCTCATCACACACATTCCTCATCATCTGATTGGTTCGTACAGCCTAGAAGAGGCTTCTCTCTCTCCCACATGTGGATCTGAAACTGGAGAAATCTGCGGACTGTTTTTAGGGCTTTCTTGACAGCGTTGACCAGCTGCATTAGAGGGAACAATAATTAAGGCTGAACGTTGACTTTGACCACAGCCCCTTGACCGCAGTGTTGATCACCGTTGACTGCAGCCTTGACTGAAGTTTGACCAGTGTTGACTTTGGGTCAACCCTCAAGCTTTGACTCTGATTTGACTGCAGAAATTCTGATTTCTGGAGGCCGCATTAGAGGGCAGAAAAATCAAGGCTGAACATTGACTTTGACCGCATCGTTGACCACCATTGACTAAAGTTTGACTTGCGTTGACTGTTTTGGGAGATGACTTTTGAGGTGTGTGTGACACTAAAGGAAGGCTGATCTTGTATGTGTTTGTCTGAACCTCTGGGAGGTTGGAAGAGCTGGCTTGACCAGCAAAAGTCTTTTCTGGCTAGGGCATCCTGTTGACTGTTGTAACAAACATTTCTCTCTATATTTGCTGGACAAGAAGAATTACAAATTCTGATATATTATTTTGGTTTGTCTTCTATTGATCTATTATTATGTTCTATCAGCATTTACTTTCATGTTTATGAATTGGGCCTACAAGAAAGATTGAAGTAAACTGCATTAAGCATAGAACATACCATGGTTATCTAAAATTAACAAATATCAAGGCCGTATTAAATTTAAAATCAAAAGGTGCCAAAACTATTTACTTTGGGATTGAAATATTTGGGCGGCTGAGGTTTATGTTGTTATGGCCAATTATTCATTTTGAAGGCGTCGAGCATGCTATTGCCGAAGGAAGTGCGCATTTGGGAGGCCAAGTATTACTTTTCTCCAGATCTGGTGGCCGATTCCAGTGGCTATCTTGGGATCGATTTCACTTGCATCAGGCCGCATTTCCTCTCCAGAGAAAACATGGATTTCAAATGCTACCTTTCCGCAAATATCCAGGGATGAGCTGCTAGTTTATATTGTTGATGTGGGGCCGAGTTGTGTTAAAGAAGCCTGAGCATTATTGTGGCTGTTGGGGACGAGTTTACAGTCAAGAAAGGGACGAGTTTTCCCTCTATTCCATGGGCAGAATCATTTTCTTCATTGGGGTCGAGTTTTCTACTGAGTATGGACCGTAACCCTTATTGCACATTGTTGGCCTGTGTATTGACCAAAGGGTTGCGTATTTGTTGGTGAGTTGAGCATATATTTTTGTTGGAGGTTGGTATCAGTCATTGGTAGGCTGTTAGTCATTCATTGTTGGATGTGGAGGGCTGGTTTTATTACTTCTGTGTGTATATCAGACCTGCTATTCCCTGTGGTTTGCTGAAGGCCGTTTCAGGCCTGTGTAAGTCGTATTCCCCTTGCTAGATGAGGCTAAGCACTTTATGTTGTTAGTTGAGCGTCTACACCTCTTGTTGGAGCACGTACAGTAGTGTTTGTGTAGCTGTACCAGTGGGTGTTTACACAGTGGGGATGTTGGAAGTAAATCTGGAAAATGAGTTGCTGGAAATCACATTAGAAGCTGACCAGTACACTGAAGAACATCCTACTGAAATGCACACCAGGTTCCTCTAGCTATTTTCTCACAGTTGTTCACATTTGAATAATTATAGCAACTCTATCGATGTTCCCTGGTATCTTATAAGTTATAAATCATTTTATATCATTATGAAGCATTACTTGTGAAGTGGAGTTTATTGTGTATGAAGCATTACTTGTCAAGTGGAGTTTATTGTGTATATGAAAGCATACCTACAGCAGTTTGTACATAAGCTGATTGACAAAATAACCCACTGAAAAATCTCTACAAACCCAACAAAAACTCAGTAGCATTTTGGGAATATTTCTAAGAGGAAATACTATAGTGTAGTGGTTTTTGGAGAAAATTTACAGGGAATTTTACAGTTCCAGATTTGGGTTTTCTTGACTATGCATGTAACAGCTTATATATTTTGAAAGTTGAATTCTTTCAGAAGTTCGACAAATCAGTTCATCCAATTATCTATCAGTTGGGAGGACATTTCAGGGGTACTTTTCTAGTGACTTGGTTTGTCGAGTGGGAGAGAGATTGTTTGCTGCTAGAGAATTGAGGCAGAATCTGTTGCTGTAAGATTGTTTGTTGTTGCTTTCTGAGTCATTTGAGGAAAGGACTATATGGTAGGAAATCTGAACTGCCATTACCATGAGCCTAATATTGATAAATCAGCTGGCCATGTCATGTTTGTTGAAATGAGTCTTGTACTGCTATTACTGTTGTTTGCATACATGTATGGGTGATGTGTTGAGGTCTGAAGTATTTGCTGCTGAGTCAGAATGTTGAGCTAGAGTCTAATAGTGAAATGCATGTCTAAGAACAAACCTTGCATATGAAGTGTCCAGCCATTGCAAATCTGAGAGGTTTGGTCACCATATATAGAACAGCTTGATGTACTTAACTTCATTGGGCTAAACCATGAAGGAACTCACAAAACTCCTAAATAAATTGAAAATATTGAACAATGCAGAAGTTGGTTCCTTGGAACACCATGCACCCAAACAGAACAACAGGCCCTTATCTAGGAAAGTGCATAATATGCTCCAACAAAAACATCCGAGGGATTTACAGAATGAGAAAGTGGTGGGGAATTGGCTTTTTGTACTTGGGTCAGATTTAAAAGCTGGAAGATCAAGAGATAACCTCACATTGGAAGAGCTGGAATCCTATCTTTCTAAGTTGGGTCACTCTGATTGGAGTTTGAATTGGGCTCTGGAACCAACTATGCTTGCATTGGTACAAGCCAGATTCTTGGAGCATCCAGGAGAAAAAGCCAAGCTTATCATTGCATGTTGTTTCAGCAATATTTTGAGGATAGTAGCACCCTTTCCTCCCTATAATGATGATATCATGAAGAGGGTCTTTCAATTGATTGTAGAATGTTATTCAGGACTGCATGACACCCAAAGCTCAAACTTTGAAAGAAGGCTCGTAATCCTAGACACCATGGCCAAAATCAGATCCTATGTAGTCATGCTCGACCTAGAGTAGGATGATTTGATTCTTCAGATGTGTCAATCCTTCTTCACCAACATCAGAGAGCATCACCCTGAGGAGCTAAAATCCAACATGCAAGATATCTTATCTTCATTACTAGTTGAAGCTGACATCACTCACAAACAGCTGCGAACAAAAGTGTTAGTCATTTGGAGGAAGACACAGGTTGTCTCACCAGCTGCCTATGAGCTAGCCAAAAGGGTGGTTGAGCAAAACATGAGATTCTTCAGAAGGCAACTAACCCAGGGGGAGTTGCGAAGGATTTATGGCGACAAACTGTGCAGCAAGAATGCGCTAAGGAGAAAGGGTCTTTGCTTCATTTGAAAGGAGCCTTGGGGACCTGACCACTCCTGCTTTGAGTGAAAATGACGAGATTGCAGAGGTAGATCAGGAGGAGGGTCCTTCTGACTTTCTGGATGAGGATTCTTCTTTTCTAGTTGAGTCCATGGGTTCTTACGAGGATACCTTTGAGGAGCATGAGCAGTCATGTGGATTTGTTGACAGTAGTCCAGATATGCATCCATGTGGGATGGAGGAGTATGCTGAGCAGTAGATTGTCCAGGGAGCAGACTTGCGAGAAGAGCGGTTGGTGATCCAGCGTGGAGAGTGCATAGAGGAGCGTGAGTGAGATGAGGAGGATGATATGCCTAGTGTGCGTGACAGGCCATTTTTGGAGGGTCAGCTAGTGGCTCATGCTGAGCCCATGTTGGGGGAGGATGAGAAGCAGTCCTTTGGGCCAGCCATGGGCGAGGAGTGGACAGATGTACAAACAACCAACAGGGTTGTAGTATGTGCAGACACTTGTCATCAAGAGGTGATGGAGCTTTACAGGGTAGTTCTCCAGGAGTCTAGTAAATGGGAGGAGCATTGAGTTTCACACCAGAGGAGGGAGGACTTGTTGGAGATGGTGGTGCATCCATCTTTGGGCCTACCCATTGATGAGGTGCAAATAGGTGCAGTAGCAGCCAGTAGAGTTGCAGTATTTCCAGGTCGCAGCCCTCTCCATGAGTACATAGACGGGCCTTGCGGCACATCTTGCCCACTTTTGCCTATTATAGAGAGAGAGGCAAGTTTCCTCAGACCGATCTTGTTGATTGACCAGGCAGAGCATCATGAGTTCAGTGCGAAAATTCTTGAATCCTTGTTACATAAATCCTACTACAGAAATTTGGTTTACTTCTCCTACTTGTGTTTTTAATTTAACAAGTTATTTTCAAAAATATTCAGAAAACATTGAAGTAAACACACTGCAGCCTACACATACATACAGATCAAGTACTAAAGAATTAGGCACATTCAACAAAGGACACACAAGATTTTTCGGACAAATGTCCCCGAAAAAACCCAATGCAGGAAAACCGGTGCAGCAGCTCTTGAGGGTTTTATTATTATGCAGAATTTTGAATACAATCTAGGGTACCAGTAGTGGTTTACCCAACAAAGAAAATTCCAGCAGAAGTACCTCAATCTCCGAAGACAGATAATATGGTTGATTTAGCTGAGGATGAAGAACCCCACAGGTGCCTACACAATCACTACACCACCCTTTAGTGTGGCTGAATCACCCCTTCTGGATCTGCTGAATAGAAGCCCTATCTGGCCCACTAAAACCCCAGCGCAGCACTCTAAGTGACCACGTCAGCCTTTTTCGGCGCTGCGGCCCTCTACATGAGCTCTTTTGGCTCTGCGTCACCCCTGTTGGGCTTACGTTGTCTCTGCGTTGCACCTCCTGGGCTTACGCTGCCTCTACGTCACCGCTCCTTGGCTTGCGTTGCTCCCCTAGTACGGATTTGCCTCTCTGCCAATGTATTATCGACCTTGGATCTAAAATCCCTCTACCAATCTACCCCTCGTTACACTGCAAGCTCACTCGAAAATTCTCAGCAAATTGCGCCCCTGAATTTCAACTTAGCTCAAGTGCTACCGCTCTGTGTGTGTTCTCCAACTGTCCCCAAGCCTTCCTTTAATACTTTTCCAGTTGACGAATCAACGGCCATGATCTAATCTCTAATCGATGGCTAAGATTAGAAAAGACTTGATCCTTGCTACTTAGAACATTCTCACCCACATGTCTAAGTTAATTCACTTTAATTATTTAATTTCCCCAAGTTAGACTTAGGGTCTCCATTAAAATAATTAATTATTTGAATAACTTAGGCTCTGGGTGGAATTTCTCCAAACGATTTCTAGGTCTTGGAGATCTCATGTGTTCTAACTTCTAGCACCTCCACAAAGTTTCAGAGCTAGAGCACATACGATGCTACCCCAAAAATCAACATTGAGCAGGGACCAAAATCAACCTAATAGACTAGTTCCTTACACAGGTGTTCATGCATTGGATTGGCGAGAGATCATGAGTTGGTATCCTATTGATGGTGCGTTATTCTTAGTCAGGGGCGTAGTAGAGCAGGGACCCTTAGACATGTCGGATACTACATGATCTAGTTGGCAGTGGGATACAGGTCGATAGCTTTTTAGCATTTCAACACAACATCAACAGAGTAGCATTGGCATTGGTTTGTGTCAAGGGTTGGATTGGAGAGAAGTGATGAGTTGGTATTCAATTGAAGGAGTAGCATCTACAACGGGAGATAGGGCATAGTTGGAGCCATGGGATAGAGGTGTTGATGATTGGCCATGGTGGCATTGGGATTCAGGGGGATCTGTTGGTGGTATAATGAGTCAGAGTTTAGTCTGGGATCCAAGCATTAAGGGATCCATTTGGGGTTAGGTGGCATGGAGGCATGGTTTCACCCATTGGTTTGCATGGGATCCAGGAACTGGCTCTCAATTGCACAAGACCACCAAATCAGTTGACAGATATGGATTGCTTAAGGGCAAGCATTCTTGGGGAGGGAGGATTTGCCATGTCCCTTTTTTTTGGTTTCCCTTATGGCATGGTCAAGATGGACTTCCATGGTTGGAGGCAGCTAGGTCACAGGAGCAGGTTTACTCCATCAGCGAGCCCAGGAGCTTCTGGAGGGGCTTTATGGGGTTTTGAGGAGTTTCTTTGGGATCTGATGGCATTCACTTAGCATATTCCATCATCCACATAACTTGCTTTTTGTTTCGTTGCATTCTGACAACTTTCGGAAAACAGGGTTATTATGGGGCCTAACTAAATTAATTATGCTTAAGGTGGCATTCCGGGAGGAATACATGACGGAACACCTTAGTGTAATAGCTCGTTGGAACCGAAACGAGAATATCTACAAGATGAGATGGTGGGAAGCGAATTTCAGTGACCGGAGGAGGAATGGTGGTTGATTTACCATTTTCCCAAATTAAAAGGGTATTTTAATTAAAATAAAAAGAGGGAAAAGGTACTAGCGATTAAAATAATAATAAAATAATGGCTTCTAGAGGGGCCCATCAAATTTATAAAAAGAGGAGGAGACCATTGGGGGCAATCTTGGATTGTTGATATTTTCTATTGATGAGGTTTGGAGAACCCAGTTCCCAACTTCTCTAGCCCCGAGACGGAAACCCTCGGGTATGTTGTTGAGTGTTGGACGAAAACCCAACTCTCCTTAAGGAGACTTCATCCAGGAGTTTCATAGAACTTCAGAGATATTGGAGTGAGGATCATTTAAGTCCTCAATTGGTGCTTCATTGTGTTTCAGTGATTTAGTGGCAGTTGTTGTTGGTGGGAGAGTGCAGTCGTTATGGAGTTTTGAGGGATCAAGATCAGTATAGCAGCAAAATATTTGGTGGTCAACTCAAGTATCATCTTTCCTATTTTGTCTCAGATATTTCCAGTTGTACTTTGCATTCTATATTATAATGAATGAAGCTAATTCATTTCTTGTGCTGCATTTTTTTGATGTTATTTGAGTTTTTGGGTTTATTTCTGCAACTTGTCAATGTATTTGTCGTGCTTGCATAATTTCTGGGTTCCTATTTACTGGTGCATTTTGGTGTAATTTCAGGGGTTTTTGGCGAAAATGCCGACATAAAATTTTATAAAGAAAATTCTTAAAAAAATACCACAAATTTTCCGAAAGGGATATTACATAAATAGTTCCCTTGTGTTGTATCACGATATATTGCAAGTCATTTCCTAAGCCAATAACATCAACTATAACTACCATGATAATTATCATAATAATTTTACCTTTTGAAATTATCACAATAATTTTATCTTTTCAAATTATCACAATAATTTTAGTAATTATCGTGAGTCAATGAAGGTCACAGGTTCAATTCTCCTTGACGCCCTCGGGGTTAGGCTCGGATTCGTTTGGCTGGGAGGTGTGGTCCCTTCGGGTGGACCTACCCCGATTTTCCACGAACAAAAAAAAAAATCGTGAAGCAATGAAAATTATTCCCTATCTATGTCAAACTCACTTTATAACCATATTCCTGGTCTTTAACCCTCATTATACAAAAGTGAGTTAGGGGATTGAACTTTGAGGATACTGTGACCATTTTCCATCAAGAAAACAAGGGAACATTTATTGTTTTACTTTTCATTACCACAATTCATCTCATGAGATAAATTTGTTTTTGTTTTGATGTGTTAGAATTTTTAGAACCCAGCACCCAATATTCGGTTCCCAACAATTAATAGGAAGAATGAATACACGGCCAGATTGTTAACTCATAAAAATATAGCGGAAGCAAAATTAAATACTCGATCTGAATCACACACACATGTTAACAAATTTTTTCCCAGTCACCAATTCTTCATTAATAAATTAATCACGAAACTTTCTTGGGCTCCCGTACCAGGGATAATAGCCCAATTACGAAAATACAATATTGATCACCAATCTCACAGCATTCTCTTAGACCCAGCACATGCTCACTGAGAAGCTTCTCACAATCTTGTGCTAATGTTATGCGTCATAGCACCTCACATTAGGCTTAATTTATAACTTTCCTAGGCTAATATTGAAGGCCAAAATTAGGACATCAAGTTAGCTGAAGATAACTAACATTACTTTAGTTAACTATCCTATCTTTAGCTTTCTCTACTTTAACTCAAGTACAAGTCATAAATTTAGCTTTCGCAACACATCAACATGTGTGAAACTCACTTGCACACTTTACATAACGAATGAAAGCTCCTAAAGAGGCAAATCGAGGTCCTTCTAGTCATAACACAAGACAAGAAGTACCTATCGAGCTACAAAGCTCAATACTCCCTCTTAGCGAGGGAGGTACTTCTAGAAGAACCTCCACCTAAATTTGTCTCTAAACACATCTTAGTACCTGCAGTTGCTCCCTCTGACACTGAAGCCTGTCTTGTTACCTGATCTGAAACCTGAGCTGAGAACCTGTCACATCCAACCATGCTCCAAGAATCTTGCTCCCGAGCATCCATCAATGTCATATCATACTAGCTGAGCCTCCTGGAAGTACCTAAAGAATCACTCTTCCTCTCCACCTGATCCCTCTCAACAACTGACACTAATCCTGTATCCAAGATCCCCTCAGATATACCCACAGGTTGTCCCAACAACCTATATGACTGCCCCTGTCTGATGCCAAGCACTACAGCTGCATCCAAGGTCGCTCCTTCTTAATATAGAAGCACTTGTCTATCTCGAAAGAAAACTCTATATCCAGCATCCTCCAAGGTTGATACTGAGAACACGTGTACCATCAACCCTGGAACAAACAACATCCCTAACACCTCCAGAAAACCTCCTGACTCTAGCTGCAATCTGACAAATCCAACCCCCTTCACTACATGCGTGGTGCTAGCTCCACTAAACACACTACAGTTTGAGCCTGTCTCTAAAATACTGCAGAAAACTGACCTCATCCCCATCATGTGACTGGACGCTCTACTATACACTAGCCTTAACCCATTGTCCTCACACACAACAGTACTACCGTAGAAACACAGGCAACTAGAGAAAATTCCTTCACGAATTTCTCTGTAAAGTCATCAATCTCAGTTGATGTTGATGCAACTACATGATCCTCCTTTTTCTTCTTGTGCAGACACTGGCTCGCATAGTGACCAGTCTTGTGACACGCAAAGCACTTCACTTTGCTCATGTCCTTCACGGAAGCAGATCCCCCACTTCCCTTTACTTCACCTTTTCCCTTTGCAGCAAGAGCAAAATTATTCTCATCATTTGTTCCATCATGTTGGCTTGCAATCTTGGAACGTCTCCTTGTCTCCTCTTGTACAAAATCATCCTACAATTTATCCCAACTGGGCAGACTCTCCCATGCGACAATACCATCAACAAAGGCATCCCACTTAAGGTTGATCTAACCAACTCTTCACTGGCAATAGTTTCCCCCACTGCCGCCAAATCATCTCTAATCTGAGTGATCTTGGTTAGGTATGATGCAACTGTGTCATTTTCAAACATCTTGGCATTTCTCCTTCAACACCATATTTTTGTTTTGGTTTGTACTCTAGTACAACTTGGTTCGGTCTGTCCACATCTCATAGGCATACTTCTTCCCCGTCACATGAGGTATAACATAGTCTCTAATGGAGTCCACGATTATTATCTTGGCCTTCACGTTTATCTTATTAAATGTGTCTAACTAAGTAGGATCTGCAAGAACTGGGACTTCCTTCTCCACGATGTCCCACAACTCCTGCTCCTCAAGTAACAGAGCACTTTGCTCCTTCCACGGGCTAAAATTTCCTACCTCGTCCAACCTATCCTCGTAACGTAGCCCAATAGCCATCTTCGTCAAACTAATCTACAGTAATTTTCACCTTCTGCCTGCTACCCAAGCCTGTTGCCCGATAACTGAGCCTATTGCCTATAATCGTTGCCCACTGCCCAAGACTTCCTACACACTGCCCGAGGTTGCCCAGAGCCTTCTTGCTCCCTGCCCGAAAATCGTCAGTGTTGCCCAAACACTAAAAAGTATAGCAACGAAAGAAAAAAATTAATTGATTCAACGTTGTCTGACAGTTTGCAAATTACCACTGTCTCGGCTTGCTAGTTGTTGCCCGACTAATCGAACATTGTCTGTCCTCTCACAAACTCATACGCGGTTAGCCTCTTTTGCTTTTTTTCTTACTAGCCCGCCTTCTGCCTCCTCATTCGCTGGCGGCTATGATAGTTGTTGTCTTACGCAACGGCCAGTTCACTGCTCCACTTGTTGTCGATTGTCTCAGCTGGATCATCCCTGCTACAACTCGGTCGGCTTGATGTGGTGGACCTACCCCCTTCCTTGCTGACTCATTCACCATTGGCTCAGCCCTCCTCACGGAATGCCTATCAAACCTGTCACTTGTGCCATTCGACAGCCTCCTTTTACTCTGTCGGTCGACCCTGCTACCATATGCACTATGTGATTCGTGTTCGGCTGCTATCTTAGCCGAATCTCCTTCACGCGGCAAGGTCTCTCCTACGGGTTGTTCGGTGTCGACCACTGTTTCAGCCCCTCGCCTCCAAACCCTGCGCAATGGTGTTGCTCTATTGTGTCAGTCAGTTAGTTGGTTGTCGGCGGCCTGGCGACGGCTGGGTTGTCAGCCAGCATGGCCTCGTGTCCCCTCCTTTTTTCTTTTTTCTTTTTTATCTTTTTCTTAAAAAATGGACCCTTTGCTTTTCACATCCTTTTCGTTTTTTTAATCGTATATTTTTTTAGTCAAAAAAAAAAAATCACAAAAAACAAATTCTCTCGACCCTAAAAAAAAAATCTCATTCTTATGATCCGAGCCAACCTGGTTTCGGCAATCCAATACAAACTCGGCTCCTTGCAATTCTGAGATCAATTCGGAGTTTCTGCTCTTATACCATGTTAGACTTTTTAGAACCCAACACTCAATATTCAATTCCAAACAGTTAAAAAGCGGAATGAATACATGTAATATACCAAATTATAAATTTACTTCAAAAATTTACATCGTCAACTTGACATTCAAATTACGCAGATTGAACCATAAAATTAATCGCAAACATGGAAAATATATTCTGCAACTGAAGAATAAACAAGATAAACATGCAAAGAATCTCAACCTTATTTATTAATATGGGAATATGTTGGTACAAGAAACAGGAATATGGCTGAGGTGATGGCCCCAAAGAGATCTATAACAATGTTGCATCGACCTCTAAACAACTGATCTAATAAATATACTTGTGAATTATGGATGAATTCACCAAGGGAAGAGATGGGTTCTCGCCCACTCTCACTAAATAACCTGAAGGTTTCTGTCCTAGGGCTACAAAAGCAGAGAACTAGGTTCTCCAAACCACACCAAAGACAAATGCTCCAATCCAAGATGTCCAAAATGATCTCTGCCTCCTCCTTTTAAAGGCCTGATAGATAGATCTCCAATCTTCTAAAAGTATTATATTCTATTATTTTATTATTATTCTAGAAGCTCCTCCTTGACTTCACTTTTGGCCTTTCCCCCTTAATTAATTTTCCCCTTTTAATTAAGTGGCTAATTTAAATCACTTTTAATCTAGGAAAATGGTAAACCGCCCACCATATTTTCTCTAGCCACTGGAAGTCACTTCTTACTACTTAGCATCTTGTTCTGTAGGTATTCTCTTTTTGGATCCAACGAGTTATTACTCCAAGGTGTTTCGACAAATACTCCTCCCAGAATGCCACCTTAAGTGTAATTAATTAAGTTATGCTCAATAGCAACCCTGTTTTACGAGAATTATCAGAAAGCAACAGAACCAAAAACAAGTTGTGTGGAACTGCTCTTGATGATGAATATGCCAAGTGAACACAATCAGATCCCATAAAAATCCCTCAAAACCCCTCTAGGACCCCTGATAATGTAATCCTGCTCATATGGCCTGGCTATCACATACCCTCGAAATCCATCCTAGTTGTACTATAGAGGAAACTGAAAATTGGGACATTACACAATCAGATCCCATAAAAATCCCTCAAAACCCCTCTAGGACCCCTGATAATGTAATCCTGCTCATATGGCCTGGCTATCACATACCCTCGAAATCCATCCTAGTTGTACTATAGAGGAAACTGAAAATTGGGACATTACAATACACAGCCAGATTCCTAACTCATAAAAATATAGCTAAAGAAAAATTAAATACTTGAGTTGAATCACACACACACATAAACAGATTTATGCCCAATCACTAGCTCTTCATTAATAAATTAATCATGGAACTTACTTGGGCTCTCGTACCAGGGACAATAACCCAGCTGAGAAAATACAATATTGATCACCAGCCTCACTGCATTCTCTCAGACCCAGCACACACTCACTGAGAAGCCCCTCTCAATCTTGTGTTAATGTTATGTGTCTTAGCACCTCACATTAGGCTCAATTTAGAACTTTCCTAAGCTAAGATTGAAGGCCGAAATTAGGACGTCAAGTTAACTAGATATAATTAACATTATTTTAGTTAACTATCCTATCTTTAACTTTCTCTACTTTAACTCAAGTACAAGTCATAAATTTAGCTTGCACAACACATCAACATGCATGCAACTCACTTGCACACTCTGCATGTCGAATGCAAGCTCCTAACAAGGCAAATCAAGGTCCTTCTAGTCAAGAGACAGGACTAGAAGTACCTATCGAGCTACAAAGCTCAACATGATGTGATTTTGTATCATCTTGTTAAAACCTATGACGACAAATATCATATTTTAGTATTGATGTGTGATTTACCACTTAACATCTTATCTATCAACTTTATTTTCAGAATTATATAACAATGTGTCTGCTTGATGTTCTTGCTTTAAATGCTTAAAAATTGAAAAAAAAAATCCAATATTTTCCCGATATTGCCAATAAATTATATTCTTGACCCTTTGTGATAAATTTACCAAATCGATAAATGCAACATTGGTAAATATTGATTCTGAACTTGGGAATTGGGCTATGAGAAGAGAATTAGAACCAACCATAGAAAAAGTCTGCCCTTGTGGATTCATAGCCTCAACTCTTGGGTAGCCTCTATTGCAAAAACGTCAAGTGCAGCAAAGAGCCCATGGCTGGGTGGAACATTCTTCTTTTATAGCCAATTTGTAGATAATTTCCAAATAGATAAGTGTTCATGAATATACCTATGCATCATGTTGAATTGTGTTGAATTATCATGGTTTGAGTTAATTTCCGGTTTGTTCAATTCCAACTACCTATAATAGCCTAGATTTATCAATTATGGTCTTATGGCTAATTAAATGTTTTCCTTACGTTGCATACAACCGTATTGTCAAGCATGCATATGGTAATTGATTAATAAAAGAACAATGAGATATGATGACAAAGCAAAACATAACGTGAATTTGGGAGGTTGAAATAGTACCCCATATTGTCAAAGTGCATTGAGGATATTGGGTATGTTACACCTAGAGTATGAGGATTCTTATTGTAGTCCACAATCATGTAAGAATCGGCTAGTACATGTCCCTTCAAATCCAAAAGTAGTCCCATAGCTCCTCAGAGCAAATAGTTTATGCTTCATTCCTACTTGATCCATGGGCGTATTTTATTTAAGGAAACATGGAAGTCAGCTCTACCTAAGTTTTACGAAGAAATGATCCCCCATTTTAGCAACACCTATGTTAAAGGTCAAAGTTATTAAAAGCTTGGACTTTTTTCATTACTTTAAAAACATTAATAACAAGTTCCATGAGTGTGTTTGAGATCAATATGATGCTCCGCAATGATATTTTTCAGCAATAAATTTGGAATGAAGTGCAAGCATCCTTTAAGCCACCTACATTATTGATATGATTAACGTTCAGATTTATCTTAAACACGAATATATTGCCCCTGCGAAGGAGAGAATAGTACCATTCAAAAGGAAGGAGGCTTAAAAGTAAAGTAAATACTAACTTTTTGCAGAAGCAGCAGGTATGCGTGAAAGATATAGACCTTTAGGTCCTCTTTCCACTTGAAATAAGGCACCAAACGGGCACCCAATCATGGGAGTAAGAGAGCATTTGTCACCTCCAATTTTCAAGGTCCTGAAAAGATTGCCGAACAACAATGTTCAATAAAACAGATGAATAACCTTATTTACAAGATCAACTAGAAGAGTACGGTAGAATGATCACAGTTCTCCTAGACCAATGTTTACTCGATTGACATTACAGCATATGTTCTTATGGGCCTCTCACCGTGAGGAGACTGGCCGTGATATTTTAAGTTTATATGTGGAAGAGAAAATCAGGGTTCGCAATATGAGAGTTAAAGGTCAGTGCAAAATACTGTTTTGGAACTTTCTTTTCTGCTTACTGTACTATGACTTTAACTAATAGCTACCTTGTGCTTTGATACTAAATTTCATATCAAATAATTAAAACCACAGATTCTTAAATGCATACCAACATCATGTCCAATTCAACAAAATTTCTAACTTAAATCATTCCCCCAGCTAGTCTGGTCCTTTCAGGAAAAACTTTCAAACGGAGCATTCCAAGAGCTCAGGTCTATCGTTGCTGGCTTCACCCCTAAATACGACATAACAAACTATGCAATCACTCTTATCCCAGTACATGGAATATTTGTATGTGAAAATAGAGCCGAGATAGAGAATCTGAAAGTATACATACGCTGAAGAATTTAAGCGGGCGAAAGTGAGCTTGTCACCGTCATTGATATCGAGTAAAACGCTGCAGCCCTCTGTTGCCACTCTAGGGTTGGCTCTGCTATTCACTTCGCTACTTTCCGGTACTGTACAGTTGGACTCGGAAGACATCTTTGGTGCTTGCTGCTTGTTTGTTCTGTTCGGGCTTTCACTCTCACTTCCCACTCCATGCACAGAGCAACGCACCAATCCCCCTCCACTTATAATGCTTGTTGCTAGACCAACCAACTAAAAATAAAAGAGCATGTGACTTAACTAAAATTTGAGTTCTATTATTGCTTTCATACAAAAGCAAACTAAAATCATACTCTAGTCACACACACTTAACATATTGTTAAGCGATGTAATTTATTTTAAAGAAAAAGGGCAAATCTTCGTTTAGAACTCATCTTTTCTACTTTTAAAGATGGGTGAAAAGAGAGAAAGAAAGTATTTTTAATGTCCATGAGGCTAAAAATAGCCTATGGGACAGATTGCTTTTATATTTGGCTCTTGTATTCGGCCCCTTTCTTGTGAAGTTTTACAATAATCGCTTCCAGCTTCTCGACAAACTCTTCGCTTAATAGATTATTCCAAGAACTAGCTGCCATAATACCTATATAATTTTCCCTGTTGTCTTTGAAGGCGTCGCATTCTAAAATGAAATGTTTTTTTCTGTTTCCACTTTTCCGGAAGAGCAAAAAATGCATACTCTTTCCTCCCATGTTTCTTTTGACCTTTTCCAGCACCCTGTTTCACAATGGAGTTGATGAGAATTAGTCCTTAATTGAGCAATAAGAATTTTAGATCTCCAATAAATATTGGCCCCTATGTACGCCTTTTGTTGATGGTTATGAGTGGGGTTAAACTCTTCAATGTAGTACCTCATCTTTCTTCCAAGCTCTTTCTCCCAAGTACGTTTGTGGAACTTATCCATAACAAAAAAATTTATCTCTTTACTTTTTGTAGGACACATGCTCAAGCAAATACCCCATTTACTAAACCATTTGTTATTTTGCCGCATCCAAGTCTTCTTTCTTTTGCACAATCTGTCACTAAACACAACCTTAGGCCATCTACCCTCTTCCATTTGCTCAATTTTTTTCAAATACCTTATGACTCGCACCATAGCAATTGCTTCAATAGGAGCAGCCCCTGTTTCACTTAACAGGATAGCATAAGGAACTGCACTTTTAATTTTGAATTTGTTTGTAATCAAACGCTTCTGAATTTTCTCAATTTATTTCCACTGCATCTCGGTTGTGCTGCTGGCCCACAGTTCACAACCGTAGAGAAGTGTTCACCTTGCTTGCAGCATATTGCACTTTCTCTTTATGGAGTTTTTTCATAAATTTTATTTCTAAACCTTTTATTTTGTTTTTTTCCATACATTAAGACTATGGCAATGAATTGTTAATTAATTACATTTGAATTGTATGATAAATCTCATTTTTTTAGTTTATGATTACTATTAAAAATGTTATAGAATATTTTATGGAAATTAAATTCTTATTATCTATCTAATAATTATTGATAATTAAATTAAAATTTTGAAAGTTATATGTATTTTTTGCCATGTAATTGGCTATCAACTTTGAAACCTTCATTAATTTGATCTATAATCTCAATCCCCTCTTCCTTGTTCCCAATGCTCTAATTCAATGTCTATTTGCTTCACTAATGTTTCATATTACAAAGTTGGTTTATTATGGTTGGTGCATTTGGCTTTGTCGACTCGTCAAGTCAAATCCAATTTGCAGTTTATTCATTTGTACATCCCTCTTGTGTGAATCAATAGAAATTAAGACATTGTAAGTCCAACCACATTGAAGTTATAGTATAATGAACACCAAATTAAAAATACAGTATGGTGAACAAGCTCATTGGGAGGGATGTATGAAGGGAAATATAGAGGGCGAAAATTTGGATGGGATCTCTAACTAAGCTCTGCTCATCGCCCTTGCATTGCTATATACTTGTTGAGTTTCGGATGTATTGGAAGGAAACTCCAATAACAGGTACTCTGACCTCTTGATACCCAATCTTCTAACACTCAATAGTCGATGACTTGACAACCTGATATACTTACTACTCGGCCCCATCACTTAACGACTCTTAAATCCTTCTATCTCCATTAACCGTCAAACAATGCAGGTTATGTCAATCTCGGGGGGTTTTGCACCAATTGTTACCAGGAAATTTACCGACACGTGATCTCTCGATGGCACCAACTATTATTTGACAACTCTCAAACTCTTTTGGTCTCTATTAATCGATGTGAAATTTAGATTTGGTTTGTATAGAGGCTTTGTGTCGACATCATACAATTCCAGTCCCCATACATCAAGATCCTCAATGTCTAATGCTTGATTATTGATATTAATACCTTTGTTACCTAGTAGACATTGTGGATTCCATTAATATTGAGGTTTTTCCCAGAGTGGTGAAATACTCGAACCCTAAGGCCCGGTAACTCAATGTCCCAAAGCTCCATTTGGCTAGCTCTTAGTCATGACCACTGTGTCATCCATGTGACCAAGGCTAAAGTTAAATAATTCCAACCCTAAATTCCCGAGACTTCACAGAGTCAATCCTTGAATTCCAAGGGGAAATAGCTAAATTTCTACATTTTTATAAAGTATAAGAGCCAACTTCTGAGAACTCTGTGAAGTATTTGGCAGGTGGTCATCATTTACCATGTCATATCACCACATCACCAACTACCACATCATCACCATGGTTGAACCTCTCAGGTTTCAATAGTTTTAGGTATTGAAAATCATAAGGAATTTCGTTAGTATAGTCTAAATTCCTCGATGCCTAATAACTAGACAATCAACACATCAATAAGTTGTTGTCATTTGACGAAAACACTTCATCGATAGTTATTGTCATATTGGGGTTCGTTAGTACTAGGAGGAAAAACACAAAGGTTTCATTTTCCCAATGCCCAACCTCCAAAAGCCTAATATTCGATATCTTATAATACCATTAGCCACCATCTTGATGTGATTATACCTTCTAGTCCACTTCACCTTCACCATATCAAATTACAACATCAAATGTCATGTCAGTGTGCCATGTCATCCAAGGACCACTTGGTGACACGTTAGCTCTGCATGTGCATGCCACATAATCCAATGCCTAAACACATCACCTCTCCAAGATCTCTAGTCAATCTAGTATCCAACCATCCACTGGCAATTGTGTGTTTACAATAGCTGGCAGACATGTCGGAAATTGTCAATATCCAAAAGATTCATCACAGAGAGCATATAATGTATTCTCGACGTTTGACACCCAACAACCCAATAGTGTGATTGATTACCATCTAGATCATCCTATTGCGCACTCTGATCCATGTCACCTTACCAAGTTGGCATGCCATGTCAGTGACACCTTAGCATGCCAAGTCCTTTGAAATCGATCCAACTAGCACCTCAGCATGACACGTTGTTGTGACATGCCAGCATGCCACATCACCAAACTTTTTATATCATCATGCCATGCCTGAATACACATCACCAAACCTTTCATTTCAATGCACTACATCTAAATCCACATCATCATGCCCAATTACCAAACCTACCATATCAACTCAACATGCCATGCTACCTGCCTTATAAAGTTTCATCGATATCAAAAGAAAACTCTGATAACAAGTGCTCTGACCTCTCCATACCCGATCTCCTGACCCTTAATAGCCAGTGGCCCAACATCCCAATAGAACTAGTCCCCAGCTACATCACTTAACAACTCCCAAATCCTTTTGTTTTAATACACCAATAGACAGTACGACTTCTATCGATAGCAAGGCTTCACACAAATTGTTACCTAGCAATTTTCCAACACCAGATCTCTCGATTGTCTGGCTCATCACTTGGTGACTCTCGATCTCTTATGGTCCTTCTTAACTGGCATGAACTTTGAATTTTGTTTGTATCAAGGTCAAATTGGTATCAGGCACCTCCATTCCCCTAACATCTCAATCCTCGATGTCTTTGCACAATTGTTGATGATAATACTTCCATTATCTAACAAATTACATACAATGGGTTACAAATAGCTCAAACAACTCAAATAAAAAACTTATCAATAAGGACATTGCCATTGTAGTGGCACTTGTTAAAATAAAACTTCTTCAAAATACAATGAAGAAAAACTTAATAAACCTAAATTTTGTTAAAGATCCTAACTCATATTACATGTTCAACATTAAGTCCCCCTTAATTAGAATCAAAATATTTTCATGTGATGAAAACTACAATGATTCACACTACTTGAGGTTTCAAATCTCACTACACTCATGTGTGGAGAGAGGGGATGGCTAAGAGGCATGCAAATTCTATAAAATAACTTTGAATACATGACATATAGAAGAGATTCAATCTATATGGGATTGTCCTTAGAGATTGACCTTAGATAATGTCCTTAGAGATTGTCTAACAATGGCTCTTGTTATCGAGATTGTCTAAAAATATTCTTAGATAATCAAATGTTCAATGGTTGACCTTATAAGAGAGTGTCTTTCTAGCAATAATGGACTTTATAAGAGAGTTAATTCCTTAAACTTCTTGGGTCGATTGGAAATTTAAGACATCAAATAAAATAGTTGAAAATCATGCCTTAGTTGACTTCCTTTTTCGTGTATAATCTCAATATCATATAAGGTTACTCCATTACCATATTATTCCGATGACTTAACTCTACTAAACACCTTAGCACATGGTTTTCATTGATTCAACATGTATCATAGTGCCTATGTTAATGGGGTATTAAACAATACCTCTAATCTCACTATATATTAATAAAATTTTCCTAAAATCCTTTTTCTAACCTTTCTCCCAATACATATATCTAATAAAAATAACCCTTATTTTACAAAATACACCTCATTATACCCCCCCCCCCCCCTGCGCCCCAAATACCTACTGTGTATTCACTCTATTTTTCACAATTCTAAAAACCCCTTTATGAATGAATGTCATAAGATATTGGTCAACAAGGTGAAGCCTCATGCACCTTAGTAGGATTATATAGTACAAGGGAATAAAGGGTACTCAAATGCAAACACACAAAATACTAATTTGAAACTTATTACAATGAGCCTATGTATAAATAACGTCTAAAAGCAAGAATCAACTCCCCTATGGATAACTAACTTGGGGTTTAAAAATAAGAGAGTTTTGGAATCATTGTGGTTTATCCACATTCACATGCAATTGTAATGAAGATAGGAGAAAAGTACATCAAAACTAGCATCTCATCATAAACAAGCACATCCACTGGGAGAGAACATGAAAATTCAACTTAAAAAATTTGTTTAACCAATCAATTAAGGAAATGGAACATGGACACCTAAACATGTTGATGGCATAAACTTTGAGCCATTAGTGTTTTTTGTTGAAGTGTTTACAACATCTAGAGGATTCCCACTGTAGACAAATATGATAACACATGGGATATGATTTTCATAATGAAACCTTGATTGGATTATGTTCGACTAAGGAAACATTCAACCAAATACAATATATCACATGTCTACTTTAATAAAGATTAACCCAACATTTTAGTGTATAGGTTGACTAGTCCAGCTAGTTAGTTAGCTTGAGGTATGGTTCAGTGAAAATGAATATCTCACTTTTTTCAACATATACCACTTCTAACCTCTCACTTCTTTAGGCAACATCACTTCCTTCATTTGAATTAACAACATTCACTAAAATAAAACTAGTAAAAGCTCTCCATGTGCTTATGTTCAACAAAAGAATGCAGACTAAGAGAAAAACTCCATGAATGACCTTAAGAAGCCAAAAACCTAAATTACACATCCAACACATTGTAGGTGTAGAATACAATCCATATTCCATTCTCCTATATATCAAATTGGGGAGAAACATTTCATTTATATATCCAAAGGTTAGGGTTCATGTCATCTCTACATTATCACACAATCCATTGGTCACATTTTCCTTTTACACATTGTAATGATGAAGTGATGTGATCTCAATGAGAAATAACAATCTAGTTGGATTGGTTTTAGAATAAGGGCAAGGCCAACCGAAGGTTAGATCTATTTATTTAACTCGCGCAATAAGCCACAAAACGTGGAAAATTGCAACCACAAACTAAGGGAGGATGCTAAAGGGACCATAGGAGCTCAAAGAGTGTCCCAAAGGGATAGAAGAGGAGGTGTGATGAAAATGATGATTTTTAGATCAATTAAAACTCCTTTTGGACCCCTCTAACAAAATATGGAAGTGTACTTGGTGTGTATTATTAGAGCTTATGATTAATAATGATCATGTGATTAAACTCAAAAAGTGCTATTGCATTTACTCCTTCAACACAAACAAACAACTGATATGTAAGTAAAAATTTTATGAATCGTTGAAGAGCCTACCGACCAAATGAAGCAAGCAAGGAAATTCAAAGCACCTAACTTAATGAAAATGAGATGAGAATAAAACATGAATACATTTACCTATAATAGGGTTTCTTCACACATGTTTTTGGATGGTGCATGGATACAACATGGTGAAAAAGGGTTAATGGGATGTACCTTAGGTGGTTGAGAGAAGTGTTGTTATCCTCTCTATGAGTGTTCAATTCTCAAATGTGACATGTTGAGCTTGTAATCAACAAATTTATCACTGTAATTTCTATTATTTTTGGGAGTTCTAGGGCACATATTTAAAATTTCAATATAGGTTGATTTAGTAATTGTTTTTTTACAAAATCGACTTAAAAGTTATTCTTAAATCATGTTTTGTTTTATAATTGAATTATTGCAAACAAAATGATTTTTTTGTGCATTTTTAATTTTTTAATTTTTTTTTTTACTATGGGATTACACCTAGCTTAGGAATCATGGCTTAGTGAGGCATTGACATGTTCCCATTTAATAATACCAATAAAGAACCATGTTTTAGATGGCAACTCTTAAGATTGTTGACATAGTTTAATGATATTTGAATTTTGGTATTGCTTATGTAGCGTGGCAATTAGAACAGGACTTGAAAGCTAAGAAAATGGTCCATCTTCATTGAGAGGAAAGATGAAGCGAGCGGATTGTCTACTCAGTTGTAAAGAGTAATCAAGAAACTAGGGGATAGGTTAGGAAAGAACACAAAGAAACCAATATATTATTTATTTAAATCCAAGTTAATATTAGCCTATGGTTATTTGAGGACAAACAATCATGCATAAATACTCGCTTGCAAAAACATGTTTCTCTTCGCTCTAGAAAAAGGTTGCACACATATACAAGTATATGGGGATTCTATGCTAATAAATAATTGGCTCAACAATCTCAAGCTTGTAGAAACATCTTACGCCTGCCTATATTGGAAGAAACAATGTGACTCAAGGACTAATTTAAGTTTTTCTCGAGAACACAATAGGGTAGCAAATCGTCTCTCGAAAGAGGGGCTAACAATGGAACAAGGTCTTTGGCGGATTAAGGAGCAGTGATATGGAAATTCATATAATTTTTACCAGGGTCCATATAGGGACAATCTTACTTGGGCAGAAAGGACATAAAATTCCAATACAATGACTTATTTTGTAGCTATTTTTTGCTTTAGTGACTACTAGACCACATCTCCTTACAGGGTGGAAATATTATTTCATACCATTTTTGTTGTAATTATCTTAAAAGTGTTTTTTGTAAATTTTGGACAAAAGATGGAAATTATGTAAAAGTCTTCGCTCACACTATTACTTTTTAAAAACATCATGAACACACACAAGGTGTGTATATATAGAATGCAATTTTGATCATTTATTTAAATGAATTAAATCACATTTTTTTACATGGAAATTTAAAAAAAAAGAAAAAAAAAAGAAAAAAGAAAAAGAAAAAGAAGAAGACAAATTAACCTATAATTATTATGTGTTTTAAAATTTACTTCAAAAAGGGTTTAAGCGGGTTTTAATAACTAAAGAGATAATACAAAATTGGAGATTAAATATAGTTTTCCTCTAAATAATTATATTCTAGCTACTAAACTGGAAAGAAATCAAATTGAGCTAAAAGGAGGAAGATGTCAATGTTGTTTAGGTTGAAGAAGAACTACATCGCCCAAGTAAGGATCCACATAAAGTTGGACCTCCCATAGCACTCTGAAGTGTTTGACATTCTTGAAAAATGTGTGGAAATTGACCCCAAAAACAAAGCAATATTATAATGTTAGGCCAACCACATAATCACAAAAATATTACCAATAATTGAAGATTAAGTGTGCCCTTAGTTGTAAGATCTTCCTATAATTAATTGGTTTGTCACTAACCTACCTTGAGGTGTGAATAAGGAGGATTCAAGAAAACATTAGGGACGAATGAAGAAGCACTAGATTGAAAAGAACCAATGTAATGAGCGATGGGAACCAAACTAATAGGGAGAGTTTTCCTTCGAGGGAAAGCCTCTAATTGCCAATGTATCACTTAAAACAATCACTCCAATCATCATTGAGCTTGAGAAGAAGATTAGAGATCTTTAAAACACAAACTCAACATGGGTTTGATACTTGAGAGAATAATATTTGGATTCATTAACAAAACAAACTAGGTACTTGTAGAAAAGGGAGTGACATGAGGGCATCGAAGAAATGGAAAACTAACAATTAGAAAAAATCCTCTTTCAATGGCTAGTAATCCATAATTTTGACTATAGAAACATTATTTCCATACGTGAACCATAGGTTTTTCACCAAATAGTGGGCTTATGTTACATAGTTTAGGTTGATATGTGGAATCAAATAATAATAATAATAATAAAACATGTATCAACCAAAACAAGAATTCCAACAAAAGGCGAGACCAATTTTAACTAAGTAATCCATTTCTACGCACCATCAAATAGATATGAGAACTTTAGAAACCTCCCAATGGTATCTCTAATTAACCAAGGAATCAAATGTGAGCATGCATTCCAAGGTTGATCCAATTGGAAAAAGAGTTTAGAAGCGTAAAAACCAAATTGTCTAACAATGATGAATAATGATCTAAACCGAAAGACTAAAGAACTTAACTAGGTACTATGCATCAAAAAAGGGGCAAACCACACTCATTGGTCTAGACCTACAAAATGAGCAACACAAAGAATGCTAAACAACATTTATGAATCATCATGTAAAGTGGGAGGCCTTATGTTATACATGGGACTTGGGTGTATGAGAGCACATACAACTATTCATCAAGGAATGGTTGTATGGTGAGGCCTGAGTATAAAATTTTAAAACTAAATATTTTCCTAGTGGTAAGAGTTTTTTATCATGGAGGGTGTAGCAATGAGGTATTATGTATAAGAGTAGTTGGTAGGAAAGAGGAATGAAGGTAAAGATAAAAGTACGAGAACAAGAACAAGCGTGCAACAATAAAAGAACGTGATGATGCGTAAGGGGTGAAATTCCATTGCAAAATGTTGGATAATCCCATGCCTTGACATGAGGAGAGATATCTATTAAGTGTCAAAGTATAACCAATTTCCCATCATGGAGGTCCTCTCACCCAAACATAAAGATACGAGTGAAGAACCACAAGAGACACACTTGGGAATATAGTAATAAGCAATGAAATGGATAGAAAATAAAGGTGACTAAGCAATGAATGCATAGTGGCAAAAATAAGTTGAGAAAGTAGAGAATAAGTGTAGCTATTGCAAACGAATGAACAACTAACCATGAAGCTAAACAAATATAACCATTAAAAGGAAACAATAGCTAAATTTCAAAAGAAAAACATGTATAACTCTTGAAAGGAAAGAGCACTTAAACTATGAATGCAAAGAACATAAAAAATATGAAAGTAAAACAAGTATAGCCATTGAAAGGAAACAACAAGTAAATAGTAAAAGTAAAAGGCTAAACATGCATAATAAAGTGTGGAATACTTTCATTCATCTAAAAATATTACAAGGAACAGTTGTGATACATATATTCACATGTACATGTCATAAGTAGTTGGGTCTAAGTACAAACATAAAGTCAACAATTAAGTGAAAATGGGATGCTTTCCCAAATTGGAAAACAAAGAAAAATGTGGTGGCATCTACCCCCCAAGGAGTAGAGGAGATGGAGTTATAAAAGAAACAAAATGGTTTAAAAGATAAAAGAAAAAAATAATATATATATCCCCTTCCATGAGGTGGGATATTATATTTATTTTTTTGTGTTTTTGTTTATTTTCTAACTCCATCTCCTCTCCTCCTCGGGGAGTAGATGTCACCACGTTGTTTTTGTTTTTGGGAAGCATATATATACAACACTAGTGAAGATCTAGTGAAGTAACAAAACGCGTTACCTTGTAATAGGGGAGAGGACAACCTACTGATACTCCTCTTATTTGGGAGTGAATAAGACACATCCCACCTCATGGTAGGGATGAGGGATAGTAAAGAAATAGAAGAAGAAAGGGAATAACCATGCCATCCACCCAAAGGGCACAAGGAACCAACATGAATGATTAGTAGAAAAGGATGACAACCTCAACCATATACAATCATGGAAAACCCTATATGTTGAAAAAACAAAAATAAGAAAGCAAAAATCATAAGAGACAATTGTTAATGTGCTTTCCACATTGTTGTATTGCTTGATCCCCACTAGCTGACTCAAAGGATAGTAATACACAATATGTTTTACTTTAGCATGTTAAACAAGTGAGAAATCTACATAGGATTTTGAGAGAGAATGAAAGAGAGGAACAAGTGAATATTGTCCTCCTTGTCAACTCTTCCAAAGTTGAACAAATGAGTAAGAGGAGGTGGTACTCACTCCACAAATCATGTGCACAAGACAAGAAAAACACATTTCCTAATTTACAAGTTGTAAAACCATAAATACCACTCGCAAGAAAAAACAATACCCTTCTAATCTACTTGCAATATTCAAGAGGATTAAAGCAATTACAGTCAAACAATAACATCATATCAACATGATAAAATGGAAGGGGGGGGGGGGGGGGAGATAGAAGGTTCTATTAACAACTAAAAAGAAGTACAACAATTAAATCCATACTTATGAATTGACATGATAAGTAAAATTACCTTCTCCTCGTGGTTTATTCCTCTTAAAGTCTCTATAATTTCCAACAGTATTTGATACCCTCACCAATCGTCTTCTCTTCAAACCTCCATAGGAAAATTGGGGCAACAGAAAGAAGAATGTAAAGTTGGCAACCTTCTTAATAAATAAATAAATTACAATAACCAATATCCAAGCCACACTCAAATGCCCAAAGGTCACATTTTGTCAAGTTCTATACATAGGTGACTAGAAGATATCAATCCTGTATAAATAAGATTTTTATGTCCCTTTTTAATCCTTCCCGTAGTTTTTTACATGAATAAGAGATCCACTTTTAAAAATAATCTTGAAATATCCATGCTTTCGGCACACCATCTATGATTTATATTGACTAAATCAACTTCGGAGGGTGTGTTGATCAATTTTGACCTTGTCCAATACAACCACATTAAAATTTGCTTATTTCTTGTTACTTGGGTGAAAATTTCAAGGGAACCACCATGCCCATCAATTAAACCAATGAATTTTGACAATTCTTCCAAAATTATTGCATAAATTAAGGTTCTTCATATCAAATAGACCATGCAAACTTGCATTCCAAAGTTAAGACTACTTGATACATGCAATTAGATGTCCTCTAATAGCATATGCCCCATAATGTTTGAGATGAGTAGAGCACTACATGGACAAAATACATTTACTTTTTTCCTCTTTACAGTAAACTCTCAAGAGGCTATGGACGAAGTCAACAAATGGAAAAAGGATAAGGAAACCATGTGCATTTACAACACAAGGTAATATAATCATCCATTTTTTCACAAGTAGGTCCCATTCTTATGTGTGAATAGAGTGAAATATGTCATATAAATGGATCCATGGATCAAAAAGGGAGAGACCATGCCATAGTACATCTAAGTGGTTCATGGTATAAAAATCAAACGGCCGTGCCAAAGTACATCAATATCTCAAACATCATAGATACATCTTTTAAGATCAACAGTACAATGTAGCCAAAGTTGCATGGCATGAAACTAAAGAAGATGAACCCCTGAAGTGAAAAGGAATGTGTATATTTGAGGAACCCATATGTTGGTTAAAAATAGCTCCAAATGTTGGCTCCCATACTATTTAGAAATGAGCCACTCATGCCTAAGATCCTTAGGGAAATTTATAACACTAACGCCACTAAGTACAATTCTCTCCATTCGATAAGGAATTTAAATCAAACATGAGAGAAACAATATGGGTAGAATTCAGTTCCGAAAATTCCTTTCAAACACAAGGCAATCCATACATAAGGATAATGGACACCAAGGTGCATATATAATCCTAACATTGTGAATAAATCATTTGAAGTTGTGCATTGAAAGGAACCATTATGTCAAGGATAAATGATGAGAATCAATTGCCAAATATGAGGTGATCCAACAATGAAGATTTTGGAAACCAAGATATTGAGATTCAGATCAAACTCTTAGATAAAATGTGTTATAGGGCACAAAAGGGCTATGTTAGAGTTAGATAGCTCCATTTCCAATTGGTTTGATATTCCGTAAGATGACACATATGCTTTTTTTTTAAATAACATGTAGATTCTTTTTTTTCCTCAAAATACATTGTGTCAAGGATAAATGATGACACGTATGCTTTTTTTTAAATAACATTGTGAATAAATCATTTAAAGTTGTGCATTGAAAGGAACCATTATGTCAAGGATAAATGATGAGAATCAATTGCCAAATATGAGGTGATCCAACAATGAAGATTTTGGAAACCAAGATATTGAGATTCATATCAAACTCTTAGATAAAATGTGTTATAGGGCACAGAAGGGCTATGTCAGAGTTAGATAGCTCCATTTCCAATTGGTTTGATATTCCGTAAGATGACACATATGCTTTTTTTTTTAAATAACATGTAGATTCTTTTTTTTCCTCAAAAAAAAAGTTGCAACTTTCATTGTTGATAGTCCTAGTTGTCAACAAAATTATTGAGATCATGCACAAACTTTCCCAAGATCGAAATATACATGATCTAAAATTTGCATGAATAAATAAATCATGACATAAATAACTTTATATCTCGTTGTACACACACACAGATATATATATATATATATATCTGATCAAAATAACAAAAAACAAAATATTAATATATGATCATTCAATTACTAAGGTTGTTGAATTTCTTCATTGAATGACGAGGGGTAGGAGACCTGTGAGTCATCCCCTATATGTTCAATGATTTTCCATACTCCAAAATCATGTGAAGCAACCTCCTTAGAGAGTGTTTTTGATGATGTATTTCATTCCTTGTATATGTGGCAACATGAAACATCGTAAAAAACATTCTTTATGTGGAGTATCTCTTAAACAAAAGGCAACAATGCATTATTGTGACATCTTTGAACCTCTATTGAACTAATTTACGACATTCATGGAGTCTCCAAAAATATGCAATGACCGACATCCATTTTTTGTGGAAAATAAAAGAAGATATTTTAGTGCAAGAAACTCCACATAATTGTTTGATCCTCTTCCCATAACAATATGATGTTTGAAATAGTCATTTGCCTATAGGAAAAGAATTGCCCCTCCCTCACAAGCACCATTTGTAAAGGATGCCCCATAAAATTACACCCAAGGGAGAGAAGTTTTGATTTCTTCAACATTGACAATCTGAGGACCATGAATAGAATATAATGAAGGAGTGAGTGAGTATATTACTAAAACCTATGCAACAGAGGAGATTTGATCCTGGGAAATGGATTTATTTATGGAAATCCACACTCCCCAAAAAACGAGCAGGGGAATGTTCTTAAAATGTTTCACAATTATTTATTTCCACTAGTGTTTCCTTGCTTTAGCAAAAGACTCACCCTGCCAAGCTATTATGAATCCTAATTTAACCTAGAAATCCCATATCTTCAATGTGAAAGTGCATGTCAAAAACAAGTGGACCATTGATTCTTCTCTGTTATTACAAAGAGAACACCAACCATGACCTTTCTTATTTCTCTTTTGTAGATTGTCCCAAGTATGAATTTTATTTTCCAGAAGATACCACATAAACACTCGGGCTTTTGTAGGCTATGCAATTTCTAGATTTTTTTTCACCACCACTCTAGAGCCTCTCACCTACTAGCATTAATTAAGTGAAGGTAACTTGATTTGGGAGTGTATTCCCAAAAAGGAGAATGGATCTAACATAAGGAATCCTCCCTAAACCAAGTCTTGGAATTGGAGAAAAGCTCTTTAAAACCCTTAAAAGTCTACCTCCGCACTTTTTCTAGCCTCTTCCTGCGGGTTCGCAGATACTTAGTCTATAAACTGCGGAAACCCCCGCACGTTCTACTACTTAAACCTGCGACCCCCATAAAAAGTCAAATAAAAGAAAAAGTAAATTCTAGAAGTATATCTGGTCGAATATTCTCCTAACTGGAAGCTTCTAGAGGCGTGATCAATTCGAGCTTTATCCCTCCACTCATGGAGCTTATCCCTTGGTCTATGGAGCTCAAATCCCTTCATGAGAGGAATCCATCCCCCTCTTCATGGAACTGAAACTACCTCCATTTCCCTATAAATTGAGCTCAAGTTTCAGTCTCAAGGGTAGATGGTAGATGCTAAGGTTGTGAATGTAATTGCTGAAGAGAAATTCCCACGAGTGCATACTTTCTACACTAGTTGTTGTTGACATGAGAATGTTCACACCCTTATGTCCATAACTCCATGTTGGTATCTAGAGAGGAGGGCTTGTCAAACTGAAGGAGGAATGATTGTTCAGGACCCCAGGAGAAATCTGTACGACATCAAGGCAATAGTTGTAAGATTACTCTTTTTATTCAAGACAATACATATGGATCTCTTTTTCTCATTGAGTTGTTCTTATGCTTATTGAATGACATCAATAATTAAACTCCTTGATCACTAAGTTGAATTATCTCTTCTTAAATTATTATATGTTGCAGATGTTATGATTCTTTTGTCTTGTCTTTGATTGCAGGTTCTATTTATTGGAGAAGCCTCTTTGGAGCAATTGGATAAAATACTGCATCGAACGTTGGATTTCAAGATAGGGGCATGTCCTCTCTCTTTTCTTATAATAATTCTGAATTGCAATTAACGTAGAGAAAAAGGTCTCCAAATGGATGTTTGTTTCTAGCTGTTCGTTGAATACTAGGGAGATTGCTCTTGTCCGCAAGAGGGATTAATCCGCATAACAAAATGGCGACTCCACTGGGGAATAGAACTTAGTTTTCCTTCTTTATTTTCAGTTTGAATTTTAGATTTTTCTGAATTTGACTTATCTAAGATTGGGATGGGTAGATAAATTTTAAGAATCCCTAAAAAATAAAAGCTGATTTTTTTTTTTTTTTTGGCTGGATTTTTCCTTGCCTCCGCAGTTTTCAGCAGAAAACAGTGCGACAACCTCCGCAGGTTTTAGTTCAAAACAGTGCGGTACCGCTATGTTTTTCATTAGAAACTGCGGACCCTTGGAAATTATTAAAAAAAAAAAAAAATCTCTTTTTTAGAGCCAGATCACATGATTCTTTTTGTTTGCCCCAGTCTATCTTAGCTGTCAAATCTTGTCTGTGAATTTATTTTCAACAAATTTTGCGTTTGTGTGATTTATCATCCTATTTGCATCTTATAAGTGAGTGTTTGCCCTACTTTATTGCTGCTCCATACAAGATACCTTCATTTACCTCAGCTTACTAGTATGATGATATTGTCTTTCTGAGCCATTAAAATAATTGCAAACCTTACCTTTATGAAAATTAATTCCTTTTTCATTTGCAAATTTGGAAGAGCTTTTAGCTTACTAAAGCCTGATATCACACCAAAGCATCTTTGGATGTTTTCATTTCTGTAGAGATATGTAGAAAATTTTCTTAGTCTGATCACAAACTAGGAGAAAACATCCCCAAACATTCTAGATAGACTTCAAAATTATATTTTTCTTTGATTTTGAATTTTATGTTTTTAGAGTTTTTAGATATTGTTTTCTTTTGGAAATGGTTTTTTTATTGATTTGTAGTTTTTAATCTAATTGTTAAAGGAATTTCATTTCAAAAGAGTAATTGATCATTTTTGCAAATTGAGTTCTCTACGAAAACATCTTCTTTTCAAAGATTTTGTTTATGAATGAAAGAATTGGTGCTTTGAAAATTGTTAAATCTCTCAATCTTTCCCTTAAATAAGATTCATTGAAAAGAAAAGAGTTGCATTTCTCATTTAGATGCATTTAGTGTATTTTTGAGTCGGGTCACAAACATCATTGAAGTTTCAACTCCATACCTCTTGTCTTAAGCAATAGCCAAATTAAAAACACGCGTTAATAAAATCAATCTAGATATTTTACATTTTCTAGGGCTCATTCCACCAACATAGCTTAGGCTAGTGTTTTGCAACAAGTTGTAATTAACATTCCAAAACAGTTTAAACAAACAAGTAGCATCTTGCAGTAGGAAAATCCAATTGTAGCATTTGTGCTCTGGGAAGCTCTTCTTAAATGAGTCAAGCACGAGATCATGTCGGAACCAGTGATGTAATCGTACCTATCTCATTGGGAAAGATAGCATATGTGCATGTAATACAAACGGTAAGCCTCAGATAGAGCATTCTCGAGGAGCTTGGGGTCACTTTTTGGCAAAAATTATATTTACCATATCAAGGAGCGAGCTTTTTACTCTTCCTTGCGTGTATATCGGATCGTAGACTGTTCCCCCGGGTACATTTGTTCCTGTTGGTGACCTTAGTGACCATAATCTTCAGGATATTTTCCCAAGGTGATGGTGGAGGGAAGGTCCCACTGTACCTGGAATAGAAGTTGGCTAGACTCACTTGGACTTTCCGAAGGGTACTCTTCGCTTCGAGATGGTATAAGTGGAGAGACTTGCACCAGACTATTTCATTAAGCATGTTGTCGGGGTAACTATTCCAACCGCCAAGTTTTCCACGTTAGGATTTTACGACGTTGGATTTCATCACCAACTATTGTTTTTAGTGTGGAAACATATTGTTTGTGTGTGGATTGCTCTGTTATATTTTGTAGGCGTGTGTTCGATTTGATTGTTTCCTTAGCGACTTTAGGTCTATTTTGTTGAAATTTGGTTTGATTTTGTGTGTTAAATTTTTAACCGTGGCTGAATTACCGAGACACTCCCATAGAATGCAGGGGAAACCCCCTGAATACACACCAAGTCAGTTAGAAAAGCTTAAATCTGAAAAAGGAAAACCATCAGGGACCGGATCAACTGAACAAGAGGAAACATCAGTAATAATACATCCTAATTACGAAGTAGATCGACCTCAAACAACATAAAGTTCTCAAATAAAACTAACAATTTCTGAACTAGTTGAACTTGCTTCCACAACTGGTGAATTATCAGCTACTAAGCCTGAAATTTCTAAACCAGAAACTGAACCTGCTACATCTGAGCCTGCTTCGTAGTTCATAATCCAAACCCCTGGTCGTCCTCATTCACCGCAAGTGAAATTTCACATCACTGAGAACCTTCCTCCGGGCCTCATTAGTATCGAAGAGATTACTGACACAGAAGAAGAAGTTCTACTTCCTTCACATCAGGAATATTAGATCTAAGGCCAATTGAATCGATTTACTATTATAGCCCTTTCAAACAAGATCCTTGGCATTCTCAGTTAACCGACTTTCTACATAGTTCTGGTCTCAACTATTCACCACCCCACATTCCTTTTTACGCCATACCAAGAGGTAATTACAGACCTTCATTAAACATATTTGGTGATTCATCCATGTTTTCTACACCACCAGAAACTTATTTGTATGGTGGTCCATCTGTTCCTTCAAGATACCAGTCGCTTTTTGGTACTTTCTTAGGAGCATCTCCCTCTACCGAAAAACTAGTGCAATCACTTGGTCCAAATGAATCTCATACCAAAAATTTGAACGCGGAACAAGTCTACATGATGTTTGGATATATTTCTAACCCTGACCCTCAAAGTAGTAATTTACTGCCTGGGGGGCATCCTCAAGGTAGTAATTTACCACCTAGGGGGCAACCTTAAGGAAAATACACACCTCAAGGACAGTACATACCTCAAGGGAAGTACATACCTCAAGGAAAATATCAACCTCAAGGGAAATACTCTATTCAGGGTCCACAACCTCTTTAAGGACAATACCCTATGATAGGGAAACATTATTTCGAAGGAAAACAACCTCCTTTGGGGCCACAGTTTTATCAAGAACAACAATTGTTTCAAGTGGAAATTATCCAGCAAACTATCAAACTTATGTTCCAAATTATCAACCTGGTTATGCTCCATCTTATGCATCACAACCTTCAATTGGAACTTCTTATCCTGGGGTAAATAAAGTGTGGAATCCTTCGTTAAATCAACAGAATTTAAAACCTAATGTGCAAGTACCTTATAATCAGTCTGGTCAGCCAATTGCTTACGCTCAAATCCATCAACCTGTCCAACCTACACTTCAAGTTTTACCTCAGGTATCTACACCTAGTAGTATTCAGCAACCTGGTCCGAGTACACCTAGAACTCCACCCCAAACTACTGCATCAACTTCTGTTCAACAACCTACCACACTTATCCCTGGAATATATACAACCCATATTTCTATAGCCCCTCAGGTATCACAACTGATCCCTCAAGTCACTGCTCATCAACCTAGACCCACAGTTCAGGCTACTATTCAGACATTTGCGGGACAACCTGGTACAAGTACAATTGTAACAAGCCAACCTTGTATAGGTCAATTTGTTTATCATTCATATCAAGGGCAGTATCAATATGGACCTGTAGCACAAAATCCAGTATACCAACATCAACCATACCCTGGTTACACATATCAGATACCAGCTCAACCTCAGTATGGTACGGCTAACCCTGGTTATCCGGGAGGCATTCCAATTCCAAATGCACAGGCTATTCCAGGTTATCATGGATATCCTCCTCCTGGTACTGGTATAGTTCCTCAAGGTTATCAATTCGCTCAACGGGACCCTAATCGTTGGTTACCATTCATTGCAACTTTGGATTTACCAGATTTGTCACGCCTTACGAATGATCCGATTTATTATCTTCCATTTTGGCCGCCAATGCCAAATAAGTTGCCCAGTGATATTCCTAAGTTCGAAGGTAAATCTGGAGAAGACCCCTCAAACCATGTCATGACTTACCACCTCTGGTGCACCTCCAACTCTTTAATCGATGATTCCATTTGATTAATATTGTTTCAAACAACACTGATAGGTTTAGCTACAAAATGGTATATTGAACTACCACGTGGCTCATTCAACAATTTCAACGCATTAGTAACAACTTTATTAACACACTTTCAGTTACCAGTCTGATAAAACAATGGCACGGGACTTTTGACTTCATTAAAGAAATCTATGTCTACATACATTTCAGATCACATACATGAATGGAGACGTAGATTATGTTTAGTGAAAGTTTTTATTCTGGATCAGATCTTGGCAGAATGGTTTATCAAATCATTACTTCCAAAGATCACTGAAGATGTGGCTAAGGGAGGTGTTGTTACGGAAGAACTGGTCATTGCTCAAGCACAGTACTTAGACCTTGTATATACACAGTCTGGTACTTTATATGAAAAAAATACCTGACTTACCACTTCCAGGTCAAATAACTCCAACTCCTTCAGGTTCTCATGTTGCAAACAATGTAATTGGTTTAGTTAGCACTGATAAGAGTAAGAAGAAGTCCTCCAAAACTACTTATCCCATCATAACTTTACTAGATTCACTGAAAGGAGATTCTTCCCTTGAAACTTCTGCTGACATTCATGTTTTAGACTCATCTACAACTCAATCTAAAACTGGTAATAAGAAGAAAGGAAAGAATAACAGCAAACAAACTACATCTTCCAAAGAGAAAACCAAAAATAATGAACCAACTGATGAAAAACGGAAACCTCGTTATCCTTGTCTTATCTGCGATGAGGATCACTATACCAAAGAGTGCCCACATAGGTCTGAGGTCTCTAAGTTTGTCAAAGGTTCACCCACACCTGCTGTCTTGAAGGATCCTTTTCCTACTCAAGATAGAAAAATGATAGGATCTTATTCAAATTCATCGACATATATTTTAATGATGTCTGAGTTTATGGTTGCGACACGATCTCAAGGCTACGGAACTAAAAATCCCGTTACTGGTAAAGAGACAGAAAATTCTAGTCAAACACCAGACGTATCTCCTTCAGTTTCTGAAAAACTTCATATCGAGAAACCTAATCATGATCTAGTGATTAAACCGCCTGCTAAAGGTGTACTTCGAAAGTCAACTTTCAATCCACACGCGCGAGCTGCTTAAAAGTACAACATTGTTGAATATTTAGTGATATCCCCTTCAGTAACGTCGGCCTTAGAAGTTCTACAATAATGTCCAACACAAAGGAAATTACTATTATCAGCTATCGGAGCTATTGATCCTCGGGATTCTAACCTCATGATCTTTGATCTATAAAATTTTACACCAAGACTCCCTCATCAAATGGCTTTTCAGATACCAGTATTAGTAAATTCCAGATGAGTTTTTCGTATTGTAATTGATGAGGGGGAATCTACGTGCATAATGTCGTTAAATTGTTGGAAAACTCTCGGTTCTCCAACACTCAACCAATCACCGACAATCCTTAAAGCCTTTAATGGAAGAGGATTTCATCCATACGGAATACTCCAAGATCTACCTATAGAAGTAGAAGTAAAAACCGTTAATCTAGATGTGGAAGTTGTTGATGCCCCTCTGGATTATAAACTTGTTTTGGGTCATAGTTGTTCTTATGCTATGAATGTTTTTGTTTCATCAGTATTTCAGTTAATCATGTTTCCTCATAAAGGAAATATTGTGAAAATTGATTAGTTGTCATATTATTCGTCTGACCCTACTTCTACAGACAGTATCCAACATGTTGGAAAAACGACTATCCCATATGAAGATGTTGGTGTAGGTTTAGTAAAGGACTCCGCTCTGATGGGAAATTTCTCAATGCCTCCACCCAACGTACCACGTACCATTGCCAACATCGATGTTATCTCATCAAGCACTATAGCATTTGATGACACTTGGGTAGTGCCTTCAGAATAAGAACTAGACTCTTTCAATGGCAAAATGCCTTTGAGTCCTTTTGAAATGGCATATGTAGAAGTGTAGTCGTGTTCTGACACACTTTCAACTACTCCCGATCAACTGAATGTGATCACCGAAGAATCCTCTTCTCTATCAAGCTTAGCCTTGACATCACTTTCCGATCCCTTTCAACATGTGTTTCACATTGATGAAAGTATTCGAGAATTTTTGTCATTGGATGAATTACCCTGGGATGACCTACATCATAGATCTTCATTTTTACCTGATCTTGATAAGTTTGAAAACGATTTTTCATCTATTTTTACAATTGATTATGTCAAGGAACCACAGAATCCCTTATCGATTACAAATTCAGATTCTGAGACTAATTTGGGAAATATTCCTACAACTGTTCCTATCGACATATCAGTTAAACTTGGAATTATTGAAAACATTCATATAGTTGCTTCTTGTACAATTGAAGAAATTAACACATACAAAGCCCTATTTCAATAATTCTGAGACATATTTGCTTGGTCTTACGAAGATATGCCAGGAATCGATCCTAAAATTGTCATTCATGAAATTAAGACGTACTCGTATGCCAAGCATATAAGACAAAGATTACGTCCAATAGATACGTGAAAAGCTGCAGCTATCAAAGTTGAATTTGAAAATCTATTACAAGAAGGATTTATTTATCCAATTGCATTGACAGATTGGGTATCTAATATAGTTCCTGTTACAAAGAAACTAGGGACTATACGAGTATGCGTCGATTATAGGGATATTAATAAAGCATGTCCAAAAGACAATTATCCTACCCCCCTATATCGACCAAATTATCTATGATTGTGCCGGAAATGAAATTTTCTCATTTATGGATGGATTTTCTAGGTACAATAAAATCAACATACTCCCTGTCGATCAACCAAAAACAACATTTATATGTTCTTGGGGAACATTTGCTTATTGCAAATTACCTTTCGGATTAAAAAATGCTGGTGCAAATTTTAAAAGGGCTATGTCTTATGCTTTTCATGATATCAAACATATTGTATAGCCTTATCTGGATGACTTACCTGCTCACTCTTTACACAGGGACGATCATCCTACACACTTACGAGCTATTTTCATGAGATGTAGGCATTACAAGATTCGTTTGAACCCGCACAAATATGTTTTTTGTGTGAAATTAGGACGATTACTAGGATTCATTGTTTTGAAAAATGGCATTCTTGTCGACCCCTCGAAGGTTGAGGCCATCATCAACTTACCTCCTCCTTCCACACTTCACCAAATCCAAAGTTTGCAAGGGAAAGAAAAATTTTTACGTAGGTTTATCCCGAACTATGTTGAGTTAACAAAAGGTTTTACCTGGTTGTTGAAAAAATTGTTCCTTTTATTTGGGATGATATTGCTGATAAAGCTTTTTATGCACTAGAACACACATTGATCCATGCACCATTATTGCATCCACCTAATTACCACCAGGACTACTTTTTATACTTATTTGCCTCTGATTCCACCATTGGAATGGTTTTGGTTCAAGAGGACGAATCTCACAATGAGGATGTGATCTATTATCTAAGTCGGAATCTTAACCCGATGGAAATCAAATATTCGCATGTGGAGAAATTGGCCTTGGCAGCAGTTCAAGTTGTCCAACGATTCCGTCACTACATACTGTTACGTAAAACAACTTGATATCTAATTGTAACACAATTATGTATATCTTAAAAAATCAATTACTCAGGGGAAAATACTCTAAATGGATTGTCATCCTACAAGAGTTTGATTTGGAATTCGAGAAATCTAAATCAAAGAAATCACTGGTGTTTGCAGAGCTTATGTGTGACTTTTCCAATACTGAGACAGAAACCGTGGTAGAGAATCCCATTGCAAATGAATCTATATTTATTATCAATACATTAGATCCATGGTATGGATATATCATTATATATCTTCAAACCCAAACCTTTCGCCAAGAACTTTCACATTCAAATTGAAGGAGAATCTGAGATCAATCCCAGCAATACAATATTGTTAGAGACACTCTTTATCGTCGTGGTGCAGATTATTTTTTTCGACGTTGTGTAAATCACGAAGAGGCTGAAAGGGTTTTGAATGATTTCCACTCTGGAGCGTGTGGTGGTCATATGTATGGGTTTTCCACAGCCCAAAAGATATTGTGTGTTGTTAGTTTTGGCCGTCGTTATTCAAAGATTGTATTATTGCGGTCTGAAAATGCCACAACTACCAAATTTTTGATCGAAATATGTGTGCGCCTCCAGCTCCTCTTCACCCAATCATTGTTGTCGGTCCTTTTGTGAAATGGGGCATTGATTTCATTGCATGTAACACTCACTCGACCGGGGGGCATGGGTATATTATTCTCGTTGTAGATTATTTTACCAAATGGGTCGAGGCGATGCCTACATTCGCGGTAGATGGAAAAACTGCAACTACTTTTGTATCCAATCATGTGATTGGTCATTTCAGTGTGCCTCAAGCTATTATCACAGACCATGGGAGTCATTTTCGAAATATTATGATGACTGAAATTTCCAATCAACTTGGCCCGCGCCATGATAATTCTACTCCATCTTACCTGCAGGCTAATGGTCAAGTTGAAGCCATCAACAAGTTTTTAACCATTATGATTAAACAGATTATCGGAACTCACAGATCGAATTGGCATACCATGCTTTTTTTGGCACTATGGGCATGCCGAACCTCTGCAAAAACTATTACCGGGTTCAATCCTTTTCAACTTTTTTTTATGGTTTAGAAGATGTATTACTCATTGAATGTGAAATATTGTCACTACAATTAGCCATTGAGTTACCAACTACCTCTAAAGAGGAAAACACATTTTGTACATAGCACAATTAGAAGAGACTCGATGCACCATTGCATTGGCTGCCTAAGCTCATAAGAAACATGTGAAAGCTCAGTATGATCAAAGCGTTAACCCTCATATTATTTCAGAAGGTGACCTAGTCTTAGTATACGATCAAGCTAACGATAAGCTAGGCGCTGGAAAATTCGAATCAATGTGGCATGGTCCCTACATTTTCAAGTGTGTGCTTGCAAAAGGAGCCTATGAATTGATTGATTATGACGAGGTCTCTTTAGATAAGCCCAAAAATGGTCTTTATATTAAGATATATTATGCTTGAATTTCATGTGAAGATCTCTCTTGTACAATAGTTACTTTTTAATAGTGTGCCTTAGATTAGAAAAGTGTGCCTAGATTTATTTTGTTGTTACTACTATCACTGGTTATCTTTTTACTCTTGATATTGCAGATGTCAAAATCCCTTCAAACGTACATTAGTTTTGTAGATGGCGCCTGTCTTAGTACATGGAATATCTCTTCCGCAGCTTGGGTTATCTATTCACCTACCGATGAGTTAGTTTCTATTCATGGGGTATGTCTTGGTCAAACAACGAACAATATTGCAGAATATAGCGCAGTCATTGAGTTATTATCTGATGCCATTTCATTTGGTATTCGACATTTGATTATTAGGTTGGATTCAGAACTCATTGTATTACATTTAAACAGAGTATATGCCATTAGAAATCTAGTGTTATTGAGATGATTTTTGAAGGTTCGTCTCTTGAAACTAAAATTTGATTACATCGAATATCAACATATTTCAAGAAATTTAAACATATTGACCGATGCATTATATAATCGTGTTCTAAATAGACATTTGCAACATATACATAGTAAACCAAAACAACATTCAATCCATGTTGAACAGGATACTCAGAGAAAGTAGTATTTTCATTAGTATAGATAGGTTTGTTTTCAAAAAATATTACATCGTCTATGATCATAGGTTCAAACACCTTATGATCTAATAGATACTGATACCAAAAAAAAAATATTTCAATCCACAATGATCATGCACTATCTGTGATGATGATCATGGTAATAGACTATGGCACACACCACCTTGCATAGAAATATCCTAAATGGTCCTAGAACACCTGTCACATGTCTTTGAAGCCTGAAGGGAATATCATTCTTTCCTGTCTCATGAATGTCTATGGTTAATCTCTCTAGGTTGTGTTCGATATCTGTGATGCAGGGCTAACCCTGCAATACCCAGAATCTCTCCTTTCTACAGCAATTCCTGTATCATGTCAAGAAAGTCCACTTTCTGGCAAATTCAACTCATGCAGAAGCTTCTTTGTTACAAAATAAAACAATGATTATAAAACCATTTCACTTCCTACTCCATGAAATCACCAATCCAATCATTAATTAACACCCATTAGTCTCGTTTCTAGAACTCATACTTTATAATCAAGACCATATATTGGTCCCAATCTGATCTCTTTACAAAGCTCATTGGACATTTGTCTCATACTAATTAATTAGTCAACCAAGGTTTGAAATATATATATATATATATATATATATGCGCCCTTTTACCAAGCTCATGACAACGCAATCCATAGAAGGTTTAGATAGCAATCGAATCCAAATTACATACCTGCCATTTCCACAGTGGATAATCATTGTGCTTCCAACTTTAGCAATCTGGCAATATAACATTTCAACAAACCATAATTTCTGAACTCATTCACTCTTCAGGCTTCACAATGTTACTTTGATCAAGAACAGGGTTCGTTCTTCAACTCACGCACACAAACATTTCGTCTTCTGCGCCTTTATCATTCTTCCCAAATTGTGTGGAAACTCCATCTCTCCTCATTTCAGCATCCACATTAACAATGTATTGAACCCCAACGCATATATGTTTAACTCACAAACTATAATTCACATACCTGTAATCTCTGTGCCTTTGACCAGGAGTGGACTCCATTCTACGGCTGTTTATTACACAATTCCGCCTCAATTTCTTGTATGGAGATTCTAACACAAAATCAAAATCGATTTATACAATCGATCTCTCCTTTCCTTCAATTGGGAACTACGTATTTGATTTCTGCAATTTCAATTCATTACTCATTGACTACGCCCTTTCTTCTCTCCATTCTCCAATCGATGGATACCAGATCGACATCGATTCGATGCTCTTTCTTTCCTACGTGCAAAATAGCATAATTATTCAGCAAATCGATTTCAAATAAATAAACATAGTCTCAAACAAAACTCTGCACCTTCTTTAAACTCTGTGCTCCAATTTCATCGTTGCTCATCACAACATAACCGTGTTTAATTTCACCGACTATCTCTCTCTGTTCAATTCAGCAATTTCTGAAACAGTCAATCTATTATTGGAATTTGTTATGCCATTCTACGACTCTTGACCATCGCCATACTGATATTCCCTCTCAATTGATAATTGCACAAATTCTCTCAATTGGATTCAATCATATTCAACCCATGTTTCTGCTTTCATATATAAAATTGACCAGAACTTGACATTTTTGGCATTCTCAAAACCCCATCGATTCTTCACACAGGTTTAACTTATTTAAGTTCAATTGTCCATGAACTTTAAGAATTATGGCTCTCATCTATATCGATTAACAAAATCGATATTACTCTACATCACCGTACGCAGATAATAGCAGTTGGATTCTCATTAGCGCATTCAACATTCATCTATTTTGGATTGGGTCTGTAATATAAAAATTGACAGTGATTTATAAAATCGATTCTCCATTCAAGTCAACGATTTCCACACATGAATCTTGCCATAGATTATTACTAATAGCAATTGAAATTTTAATAGATTTAAAACCCCTTTACTCAAAACTCATTCCAACTGTTCAAATATGTTTGAAAGCATAAATTCATCCAATTCATATGCGCATAGTTCAAATCTCAATTGCAGAATCTAACAAGCAATTTCTCAATCAACCAATATATATATATAATCTGAAATGATACCTCCATATAAACAAAATTACTTACAAACTCTTGTTTTGGCCAGGTATTCGAGATCTATGGCCCTTTACAATTGCCCGAAGGCTTCCAAGTAGAACCCCCGCTCTCTACTCACACTCTCACTGATCTCAATGCCTTTGAGGCTTGATAATTTATACAAATTTAATAGAACCAATTTTGGTTCTCATCCCTTTAATCACTCAACAAACCCCCAAATATCTCAACAAATCTTAAAATCACTCTTGAATCCCTAAGGATCCTCTCTCACCCAAAATTTATGAAACTAATTTCTAAATTAATATTTAGAAAAATCTCTCATCCCTTTACATCCTTAACTGACTAACTTCTCTCATATTCTCAAGCATTTGAGAATTATTTACAATATTTAATTAAAAATATTTAAAACCCACTCAAATCATTCATGAAAATCTAGCTCCTCTAAAAACTTAAAAACCCCTAAGTTTTAATAAAATACAATGTATTTTCTCTTTGCCTAATGCTCCTACATCAATCTGCTAGGATCTCTGCTACCTGATCTTGTGGAGGTGCTATAGGTTGTGCTTGTCGCCTATCAAAGCGGCGAAGTGTAGTTGGTCGTTGTGGGCTGACATCTGCATTTAAATATTTTTGTCAGTATTGGATGATAAAAAACAAATAAAACTTAGATTAAATACATCAAAATAATTCGCTTACCTGACTCGTCCCACTATGCCCCTGGAGGCAAAGACATCTCAAGATCACCTTTGTAATCCATTCCTGCATAGGGGAAGTCTTCGATGGTGAAGACTTGATTCCTGAGCCCCATAAAGTATGTCGAAGTGAATTGAACCACTGAACTCCCATCGCCACCATGGCGACCCATCAATGCCACCCACCATACCATCTGAGGTTCCTGAGGTTCTCCGCGATCTACTGGAATCAGCTGAGGAGCGAGAAACATGATCCTCTCTAAAAAAAATGAAATGAGAATGGCGCCATAACCAAAGTTTTTCAACTTTGCATTCTTTGCTCTAGTTAATTAGCCTTTCATATTGGCCAATACTCCTTCGCACTAGTTAAATATGGTCCCTCCGAAACACTCTACTGCGGTTTGCATTTGGGATTTAGTGACCACATGCAGAGCTACACTCCCACAAAATCCGGTTACTGTAAATGCAATCACTTTGAGATCCAACCACAAGATGGTTTTAATATCTATGCGACTATTCTTTAAGTCTGCCTCATCACTGTAATATTGTTCTTTGTAGCTGGAAACAGGAAGGCCTCCCTGTCTGGCTCCAAACAAGGATATGCTTCCTCCTCTTCGGGACAATCCGGTGAGGAAATAAATGTCCTCTAGCTCGATTTTGAGCCTGTGGTCACCAATGATGAAGCATTGGTCTTGAACTTCCCATGCATTTACGAGCCATGTCATCAACTCTGCTTATGCTTTCATACCTTGGATAGCCAAGAACTTATATAAACCACAATTCTTCAGCACACGCATCGTTGCGGGATCATTCATAGCTTCATTGTCTATATTCTCATGTTCATGTTCTCGCCATTCCAGCATGGTGGAACAACCTACAAACCAACACAATTGAAAGTTAAAACTATTTGGATGCAAAACTTGAACCATTTTTAAGAGAATTTTTGAATTTTAAAACGTTCACGACACCCCCGCAGTTTTTATGAGGAGACAGTGCGGACGTCCACACTTGCCCCACACAAAAACCGTGGCCGCCCGATAGTTTTTCATTAAAAAAATTATCGGGGTCTACAGTTATCGCATGCATGACCTGCGGACCGCCGAGAGCGTATTTTTAAACACAAAATCCTCCCAAAAAATGAAATTATGACTAAAAGAGAAAAATGAAATGGATAGAAATGAAGATTAAGATGATGTGGATTACTTGGTTTTGACGATTCGAGGAAGGGACGATTGGTTCTCCTGATAATTGCTCCGAAACTTTTTAGCCAAAAGCTCTCAATACACTGCTCTGAACATAAAAGGTGAAAATGATTTTGTTTTAACTCCTTTTTATAGTTTTTGAATGAATAAAATATTATATTATATTTATTTTTCACTTTAATAGGCTATTTTTTAAAATATTTTTACTTCTTGGAACAAGTATGTGTAATCTTTTGAGTTTTTGTGTAGGATACAAGATTTTTTGGTGAAAAGAATCATTTTGACATTGAGTATACTTTTATCACTTTTTCGGACTCTTTAAAATTATGAAAAATCGAAACCCTGGAGTTCTCTTTTAATCCCTTTTCAGACTCTCTAAATATGAAAATATCGCCGAGTACTTGACTATTCGAACTCGTTAAAGTAAATGAACAGTCATCCCTTCGATATAAGTTTACTCCTTTTCCAGACTGAAATGGACTAATTACAAAAAAGGTATACGTTGACTAATCATGGTCAATAGAGTTATATCCTGCATTATTTTATCCTTTTTTCGGGCCTAAGAGACTAAATTTACAAAAAGAACAATCACGAAGTTTACTTATGTTTTTCTTTTGACTCCCTAAAACTGAAAAATGCCGAGTTTCTCCTATACTGGACTCATTAAAATTTAACAGTAAAGGACTTGTCGATTACAAATAGGAATAGACCACTCCTTCTTAGGGTTCGATTTTAATACTAAGATGGACTCATCCGAAGGATGAGCTTACACAAACAAGAAAATGTTATTCTCCTTAAGATTTTCAAAAAAATAAAGAGGTAATTGCCAGTAATGGTGGGGGGGGGGGGAAAAGAGAAAAAGAATCTAGCTATCACCCTTGTTTAGAAAGTAGCATGCCACTCTTGAACACAACACTTTGTCACACTTGTATCTGGGTTGGGAAATCCTTTTTCTAACAGTTAATCGAACCACATTGAAATTCTTCAGCCAGTTTCTGGGTATTAGATTTAGGTCAAATTCTACCAAGCCATCAACAATGGCATTATGTGTTCAAGAGATAGTTCAAATAAACCATTCATTGCAAACATTTGTCTCCGTTCACGTTGACCATCCCTGAGTCAGTCCTTGCAAAATTTTCTTCAAAAACTTGATCTAATGGTTTCGTGTCGTGGGTTTTCCTACGACGAATCACTTTCTATTGACGTCATCTCATCATGTAGAAAGTTGATCTAGAATCCTATCAGTACCTTGGGATCTGCATGCCCTAATGATAGGTTTCTCGCCTTCGATAATAGGTTGCATCATTGACCTTCGATCAAATGATTCTATGAGTGTTCGACTACAAATCATTCATTCACACTTCATATATTATACTGGAGTACTTTGAGAACCATTGTCATTATTGGTGGCTTCTCTCAAACTTGTTAACGGTTTACATCATTGACTAGTAATCAAGTGATTTCTACCATGTTCGACTTCGACACGATAAATCGCGTGGATAGATTCGTACTAGTTCGGGAAGCGGAAATCAAGACCCCGGATCTAGTTTCCACCATTCAGGCTGCAAGGAGTTTTATTATTCATGATATGGTAGATTATTATGACAGATGGTTGTGCCCATATTGTGTCTATTTTTGATGTAATATTGAAACCATATACGTACCAGAACATTTAGTTAGTTTTTATCTGAGTATGGGAACGCCTACCTCAGTGATATTATATATATATTTTTGCATTGAATGTTTTTACAGGTTTTCGACCGGTGTCCCCAATCCAATCCTTGGAATGATAAAGCACTTCACTCTTAAGAACAACCTCAGACTTTGCACTTTAAGGGGCAATATGTTACACGCTATTTTGTCACCATGACATTTGACTGTCCATATAGGTCTACCACTACCTATATTGTGCTCCCTTAGAAGTAAAAAACCCTAATGTTCCTAAACCAAGCCTTGGAATTGGATAAAAGCTCTTTAAAACCCTTAAAATTCTACCTCTGCACTTTTTCTAGCCTCTTCTTGATGGTTCGCGGATACTAGGTCTATAAACTGCGGCGACCCCCGCACGTTCTGCTACTAAAATTTACGGACCCCCATAAAAAGTCAAATAAAAGAAAAAGTAAATTATAGAAGCATAACTGGTCGAATATTCTCCCAACTAGAATCTTATAGAGGCACGATCAATTCGAGCTTTATCCCTCCACTCATGGAGCTTATCCCTTGGTCTATGGAGCTCAAATCCCTTCATGAGAGGAATCCAGACCCCTCTTCATGGAACTGAAACTACCTCCATTTCCCTATAAATTGAGCTCAAGTTTCAGTCTCAAGGGTAGATGGTAGATGCTAAGGTTGTGAATGTAATTGCTAAAGAAAAATTCCCAAGAGTGCATACTTTCTACACTATTTGTTGTTGACATGAGAATGATCACACCCTTATGTCCATAACTCCATGCTGGTATCTAGAGAGGAAGGCTTGTCAAACTGAAGGAGGAACGATTGTTCGACCCCGAGAGAAATTTGTACAACATCAAGGCAATAGGTTGTAAGATTACTATTTTTATTCAAGATAATACATATGGATCTCTTTTTATTATTGAATTGTTCTTATGCTTATTGAATAACATCAATACTTAGACTCCTTGATCACTAAGTTGGATTAGCTCTTCTTAAATTATTATATGTTGTAGATGCTTTGATTCTTTTGTCTTGTCTTTGATTGCAGGTTCTACTTATTGGAGAAGCCTCTTAGGAGCGACTGGATAAAAGATTGCATCGAACGTTGGATTTCAAGGTAGGGGCATTTCCTCTCTCTTTTCTTATAATATTTCTGAATTGCAATTAATCTAGAGAAAAAGGTTTCCAAATGGATGCTTGTTTCTAGCTATTCGTTGAATACTAGGGAGATCGCTCTTGTCCGCAAGAGGGATTAATCCGCATAATAGCCACCTGGTTAAGAGTAACCCTTCCAGAATTTCTTAGGAAAGTGACCATTTCGTGAGAAAGATGATAATTTTCCCCACAACTAACCCATAGATCCATTCCAACTCACAACTTTTCACCATTGCCTACCTTGGAGGCTAGACCCTCTTCAATCACTAAGAAAGATGATAAAACAACTTTCCAGGTAAAATATACATTTTATTTTTTCTTAGCAGAACACATGATCCATTCTTTAAATGTGTTAGGGAAATTATACTTTCTATGTACAACTTGTGACCATAAGTTGTTTGTTTTCAATAATCTCCATCCCACCTTCACAGCTAATGCTTTTGCAAAGAAAGGAATGTTTTTATGGCCCAAACACCCCAGGCCTTGGAAGTAGTTATTCTCACCCATCACACCCAAGGAAGCATGCATTTGTCCTTGGAGACTACTAAATAAATCGAGAAAATATCTTGCACATAGAGTGAAGGACCCCCTTTGGGATCAAGGATAGGGACATCCAATATACTGGGATGGCTTCCAAAACTGATTTGATGAGTATCAACTAGCCTACTCTAGAAAACCTTCTAAAACTCCACACCTTTAGCCTTTTTTTTCATTTTTGCAATTAACCATTACTAATCTGCCTTCCTATAATCATTTGGTTTAAGATGAAACCCTAAATAATTTAAACCATCATCAAATGTATTGATATGAAAAGTAAATGTGTCTTGCATACTTCTTGTTTCATCAATGGACATAGCTATAGGTGAAAGGGTAGATTTAGGTATGTTAACTTTCATATCGATAACTTTATAAAAAATGCATAGAGTTGTGTTAAACAATAGAATGTTGTCAATAAACAAAATATGGGCGATTGCATATTCTCCAACCACTACAACACCTCTCAAAACCCCCCTTCTTCTATATCTAATAGAAGACTACTCAAACCCTTAACCACCATAAGTAACAATAGGGGGGATAGTGGAAAACCTTGGCAGTGTCCTCGTTGAGCATGAAAAAATTCTGAAGCTAAACCATTGATGAGAATTGTGAAAGAGACTGAGGTTATACAACTCATAATATAGTTTATGAAGGGGACTTTAATACCCAGGTGAGTAATAATTATACATAGAAATAATCGAATGACCCTATAATAACATGTATATTCCTACACACAACACTTGTTCTTCTTTCTCCTTGTTCAAAGAAAAGGAGGGGAGAAATATGTCAATATAACAACTCTTTTCTTATAATCGTTATGATGACTTAAATGGGCTCTTGAATGGAATGTCAAAACAATGTATAGTCAAACAAGCAATACCTCAAGCAGGCCTTTAAAAATATTTCATAAATTGCACGAGATAACACAATACCGTAACATTGATATAATTTCCACGACTACAACAAAACACACCATTAACACTGGATTTAGTGCCAAATTTTAATTTTTTAAAATTTTTTTTTTAAAATTTTTTTTTTAAAATTTAATTTAATTTAAATTTTTTTTAATTTTTTATTTAAATTTGGCATGATTATCTAGTGCTAAAGTCATCATTATTTAGAATTGGAAAATTTTGCCCAAGTATTGAGGCAATTTAAGCAGCTAATATTGCTCCTAGAGTAGTGTTTATTTTAACATACAGAGTGTTACACAGTAATTTGTCACCGTCCCTACAATCCCCTGTCCCGCACATTGGAGGGCCTTTTCCATGACCTATGAGTAGTGACATAACCTGAAACCACTTTCATGGCATCCCCCTTGAAAAGGACAATCATTCCTCTGAAGAAATTTTCTTTGGAAAAACCCTAAAAACTGATCTTTTGGCCTTGGCGTGACTAGCCAGTTCAGCCCTCATGCCAATGGGGAAAATCCACCAAAGAGGGCGTGCCAACTGGCGCTTTGTCCCAGTGTATTTCCCGCGCCAAGATTAATAAGTATTGTTTTTTAAAAATAAATGGCAGAAGTTTGATTTCAACCAACTCCTGAACGAGTCTCTAAAATGAGTTGGGAGGTTTGGCTCCGGATCTCCATGCATGGGAGGTGGTTTTCCACCTATCATGGAAGCTTCCTTGAGGATAGGGCCAATCCCACAATTGTAGGGATCCCAACTCCCCTTCCACCATCTATATAAGCTTGCCATTTTCCCTTAGCAATCTAGAAGCAAGAGCTGAATCTGTAGCAAGGAGACTATCGCCAGACAGCCTTTGAGAGCCAAGCCGAAGAGAGAGAGCTTTGTCCCATTCCCGATGAGCTTCATTGAGACGTGCTCCGTTATCGACCTGCCGAAGGAAGATCCAACGTTAGAGCCTTGGGTTGTATCTTTCTTTGTTATTATTAATGATAAATGAGTTTGGTTATGGTTTCATTCATGTGTCTTTGTTTTTTATGCAATGAATTACATCCTCTCTGACTGATGTATGGTTACAAGATTTAGATTCTATGTTATGTATCGTTGTGTTTCTTCGCATGTGTGCAGGTGTTCAGACGCGCTAAGCGGAAGGATCATGATCTGCCAAAGCGGAGGACGGGAAGCATCATCCTTTCTTCGACGACCATTGCGTGGGACCTGAGGTAGGCAACTTGTGACATTTTGTCGTTTTTAACTAGAGACCTGCGTCACTGCGTGTCTGATTGTTGCTAGACCCGATCTGGGCTAGTAGGGATCGCCTCTGTCCGAAGAGGGGATTTACCTCTCCAACACAGAGCAACACCAAAATCAACATTTCCTTATGGATTTTGCTTCTAGTCTCGCATCAATGTTGACATTAACATTTACTATTGCACATGCTTTTAATAGTTGCATTGAGTTTACATTATTCAATTTTACTTATGCTTTAACGCCACAACATAACATCAAATTTTTCTTCTACTATAACATCCATTGTAGCACAACATGTTACTTCCATTATAATTTCTATGTTAGCACTGTTGTGGATGATTTTGTCACCCTCCTAGAGACAACCTAGAGTTGCCATAGACCAGTGCCTAGGACATCTTAATATAGCAGGGAGTCCTTTATAGTTAGGGTTGTCAATCCAAGGGACTCGCCTACTATCTCTTGTTCTAAACAAGGAAATTGAATTAGATTGAATGGATCCAAATTCTCTCTCAGAGGCTGATACAAGGATAGGAATAATGTAAAGGCATAATGTTTAACTTCAGCATGAAAGTATCAGACAGTTAAGAGACCGCTTTACTGTAAAGAGGGCCGATTCATATAATATACCACAGAAATCGAATATCAAGAAGTGCAAACAGTGTGGAAACATAAGAAGATATTACTGGCAGAAGGGCGCACCAATTTACGAATCCTTAAGCCACTAATATAGCAGAAATCATGAAAAGAGTGAACATGGAATAGCATATCACTTCTAGGCCTATTTAAAGCGCTTGACTAATTCCAGAAAGGGCACCACTTAAGATGAATCCTTACTGCAAACTAGTGAGCCACTCGCATTCTAGAACATGATATAAGAAGAAAGTTTAGTATGAAAAGAGATGATATATTAGCACATAAGAAAATTTACATACTGGGATATATCAAAGATCAGAATCCTCAATACAGTCATAACCCCTCCTCACTGAGACCCTACGGGCTCTGAAACTTCATACAAAAATATTACAAGATGAATACAGTAGTCTTCTCGCTGCACAGATTGTTGACAGAAATCTGGAACCCTAACAATGTCTTCTCTTTTGGTATTTATAGAGAAGACTGAAACTTCTAGAGGAGGGGGGAGGGAGAAGGAGCAATTAATGACTACGTTTCAATCCAATGGCGGAAAACACTCGCGCCCTTTTATGAATGACAAGTTATAAATAAATACCTAACCACCTGTATACAGAAATTAATGCTGGGAGATAAAAATCTCCTTATGTACAAGACAGAAATAATAAAGTATATACATCGGGATGCTTCTGGCTGAAGGCAAATCTGCTACCATGAGAGTCCTGAGAAAATCTTCCATTCAGTACTGTACGCCAGGCCTTTTATTTTGAATTAGAGTCCCGAACCTTAAATGAGAGGTGAACTTCTCTGGAGGGTTCTGAGAAAATCTGTCTGTGTCTTCTTTAATTGTTGTCATTTCATGTACCGGCTCCAGCTCATTTATTAAATTTCGCCTGCAGGAAAACACCTTCTGATATATTCTTGATTCTCTGGAATGGAGGTGTTGGATTTAGACGCCCCCTCTACCATTTAGAACCTGCAAAACCCGAAACTGTTAGAAAAACTGACTCAGACGAAGGCAGAGGTGAAGGAAGTGTGAATGGAGGAGATGATGGGGGCACAAATTAAAAACGGCGACATACAGGGCGTTGGGAGCAAACAATGGAGGTTTTCGCAAAAAGAACGGAATGTCGCGCAGTGGGGTCGGGAGGAAAAACTAGCGACAAATGTGAATAAAACACATAAATATATATATATATATATATATATATATATATATATAGGTGCGGAGGGATGTACGGGGGAAGACACGTAGGCGAACAAGGGGTGAATGGGAGGCAACGTGGCGGGTGAATTAATGGGCGGAGGCGTGTAACAGTGACACGGTGGCGGGCTGTGGGACGTGGCGGGTGAATTATTGGGCGGACGATTTTGTTACATCTCCGCCGTTGGATGGAGATCTGGAGATCTGACGGTCTCAGTGAATCCCGCTGCCCGGCCATCGGTTGAAGTTTAGCGCGCGGGGGATGGGCGGTTTCTCGCTCGTACCAAAAACACGTGGCATGAGATTTATGGCATCGCTGCCTCCGCAGGGAATACCACTGCTATGACGAGGGTGGTGCGGGGCAATACCTCCTGTTTTGGGCGTGTGAGGGTGTACGGATAGAGCCGCCGATGAGATTAGCGCATGTGGGTCGGTTGGTTGAATCGGACGGTTGCGTGACGCCGGGACTTTGGCTTGATAAGCCCCCTTTTCTTCGACGTGAGTCTGGACTCGGTCTTGTAGCGGCTCAGTAGGGAGGGGCTGAAGACTTTAGGGGCTTTGGCCCGATATATAAAATATGAATTTTGAACATTCGAACATAGTATTTTTTTAGAGCGGCATGGGGGTTTTTTAGCCATGAAATATAATGGAAACAGGTTTGAAAGGGATCGACGGCTAGATCTAAATGGAAGAGAAAAATGGTCAACATCGGCTCCATACGGGGATGGGCATGCTCGACTTCGGGCGTGTCGAGAACATGCGGGCGGGTTCAAAATTTCCTTACGCGACTCCAATTTCTTCTGCGCTTCACCTTCGGTAACTATCAACATTCTTTCCTTTGCAAGAACTAAAATAAGAAAGCAACTTATATACGATATATAGAGTACGGCATTCTTCACACAGGTCGGAAATTGAAAAATATGGCTTGAGAAATTGGCCATTCACGGCGCATCAACAAATTGCACAGCAGATAGGATTCCAACATAAAAGTATTAATTTGCATGACTCACGATTACGAATGGCCCAAACCATAATGGATCGAACTTAGCATGTTTGCCCTTTTCTGCTCTGCGAACATCCCATCTAAGAACTAGGTCTCCAACTTGAAAATTCCTATCCTTTGCGTGCTGATCAAAGACCTTCTTCATTTTTTCCTGATATTCTATTAATCTTTGATCTACCTGGTTCCTTATTTCTTCCAATTCTACCAGCTGATTAACTCTTCTAATCATCTCATCTGGTTCTTCCTGGTTTTCCTGCATAAAACGTGCCACTGGCAATGCCAATTGCACGGGAAACACTACTGCTCTCCCATATACCAGCTCATGTGGAGATTTCCCTGTTGCTCTTTTGCTGGTTATCCTATTTTCCCATAGAGCAAACTTCAGTTGGGAGTCCCATTTTTTTTTATTTTCAGCTATTGTTTTCTTCAGGGCCCTCACCAGGGTCTTATTAGATGATTCTGCTAAACCATTTCCCTGTGGATAGTATGCTGTGGAATGAGTTAATACAATATTATATCTTTGGCAGAAATTTACAAATCTGGCGGATTTAAAAGCTTGAGCATTATCAGTTACAATCCTTGCAGGACAACCAAACCTGGATATGATATTATCCTCTATAAAATTTATTATTACAGCATCTATAGCTTTTCTTGTAGGTATGGCTTCCACCCACTTTGTAAAATAGTCTGTGGCTGTCAGTATCCATTTATGTTGGCCACTTGATGGGGGATGTATCTCTCCTATAAAATCTAATCCCCATTTCTGGAAGGGTTCATTTACGTGGATGGGGATTAAGGGCAAAGACGCTAGCTTCTGCCTCTCTGCAAACCTTTGGCACTTATCACATGCTCTGACCCAAGCAAAAGTATCTGAATATAATTTAGGCCAGTAAAAACCAGCCCTCAAAATTTTATGTGTTGTTGCCCTCCAGCTGTAATGTCCTCCACATAGCCCCTCATGGAATTCTGTCATTATGTTTTGCACTTCATTTTCTGTGAGGCATAAAAGTAATATGCCAAGAGGGTCTCTCCAATAGAGCTGTCCATTGGCAATTGCATATTTCTGAGATTTCATCCTTACAGCTCTGTATTTTACTTTGTCACAGCCAGGGGGACAGCTGAGTGTTAACAGATATTCAACTATTTCTTTATACCAAGGACTAGTCAGATATTTCACATGTATCTTCTGAGTGGCCATTTCTAGTCCTTGTTGTTCCTCTTCTTTTTCTGATTCTTCATTTGCCATCATGGATAGATTAATGCCCAAAGCTTGATGATTTTATTCAGATAACATTTTGGCAAGTCCCTGTCCTTTGATCAGTTTAGTAGGCCTTATATCCAGATCATACTCCTGAATTTTTGCAATCCATCTTCCCCTTCTGCCTTCACTGTCTCCCTGAACCAGAATGTCTTTGACTGCTGCTGTGGGGACATATGCTGTAATGTGAGATTGCAAAATATAGACTCTGAAAGCTTTAAGGGACTTTACCAGGGCATATGCCTGCTTCTCCAGTATATTATATTTCAATTCAGCATCATACAACACTTGACTGAAGAATGCTATGGGCTGTTCATATCCCTCTTCGTTTTTCTGCAACAACACTCCAGCAATTGTATGAGGTGAAGCAAATGAAAATATCATAAATGGCTTACTGTAATCTGGTCCAGCTAATACAGGAGCTTCAGCAAATTCTTTTTTTATCCTTGTAAATGCGTCTCTGGACTCCTGGGACCACTTAACTTCGTTGTCCTTTTTCAACATATTGGTTATATGCCTAACTATCTCAGCATAGTTAGGAATGAATCTTCTCAAGCAATTAATTCGACCCAAAAACACCTGTACTTCTTTTTTATTCCTTGGCAAAGGAATGCTGTTTATTACTTCAACTCTTTTAGGGTCTATTTTGACTCCATCCTTTGTTACAATGTGCCCTAGAAGTTTTCCCTCATCTAATGCAAATAAAGACTTTTGAGGGTTAAGAGAAAGGCCATACCTTCTGCATTTTTCAAAAGTTCTTCTTAGGTGTTCAATATGCTCATCATCATCCTTTGAGAATACTGTTATATCGTCGAGGTACACCACCAGAAACTTGTCCTGTTCTCCAATAAAGGCTATGTCCATTACCCTTTGAAAAGTAGCTCCTGCATTGATTAATCCGAATGGCATCCTTGCATACATAAAGGTTCCCCATGGTGTGGTAAATGCAGTTTTCTTTTGGTCTTCGGGGAACACAGCTACCTGATTGTAGCCTGAAAATCCGTCCATCATTGACATTCTGGATGCTCCCACCACTTTCTGCAGGATATGGTCCATTTTAGGCAGTGGATAATTGTCCTTGAGAGATGCTCTATTCAAATTCCTGAAGTCCACACACAGCCTTATTTCTCCATTCTTCTTTCTAACAGGAACGAGGTTCGCTATCCATTCTGAGTACCTCAAGGGCACAATTATTTTAGCTTTCAGCAATTTTTTAATTTCCTTTTCAATTGAGGGAAGAAGCAGAGGATTAATCTGTCTGAGCTTCTGTTTATATGGCTTTGCATCTTCCCTCAGCGGAATCTTATGCTGTATTATATTTACATCAAAAGTTTTTAGGTCCTCATAGGACCAAGCAAAAACATCTTTGTAAGATTGAAATAGCTTCAAATATTTTTCTTTATAATTTTCTGGGACTTTCTTAGATAATTTAACAATTTTAGGATCAGTATGCGTACCCAGATTCAAATCTCCTACTTGATCTTCTTCTGTCACTTTGTTTGGCTGCAAAGGAACATCATCTTTATTGAACAATCTTTCTAGAGGCACCAATCCCCTAGGTATAACATTTCCTTTCAGCTGCAGCACTCTATTCCCTGCTATGTTTTCCTCCCATTTGCCTTGACACTGTTTGCAGCTTATTATATGTCATCATCAATTTCCCTTTTTTGTGAATTGCCCCCATGTCTCCATGAATCTCTTCATTTGTTCATCATCTTCAAACACTTTCCAGTGCTTTATGTTGTCTGGGATGGATGGTCGGTAACGTACCTCCACTTCATATCTTCGCAATGGGTTACGAGAGGACGGAATGTGCGGCAGCCACGACGAGAAGTCTTGCTAATGCAGTACCGCCTTCGGGGCATGAACTGTATGTTAAACGCTGAGAAGAAATTTTCTATCATGTCCCATACTTCGTTTCTATATGCTCTGAGCCGCGGATGCTTAGTCTGACATTCATTCTTAATCTGTCTCACTACTAGCTCAGAATCTCCAAACACTTTCAGACATTGGATGCCCATGTTTTTAGCTGTCTGTAGTCCCAGTAATAGTGCTTCATATTCGGCTACATTGTTTGTAGCCTCATACTCCAATTTGAAAGACAACGGCACCCATTTTCCTGTGGGGGAAATTAACAATACCCCAGCTCCATTACCTTCCCGGGAATTTGCCCCATCAAAATGAAAAGTCCATATTTCTTATTCCTGACCTCCTTTAGGCTGCTCAGCTTGAATTTGACCAGAGAGGGACTCATGTGCATAATCCTGATTTTCCTCTAACATCAAACATGAGAAATCACCCTCTTTATTATAAACAGAAGAATTGTCTGAGCAGTCAGCATTAGTTACCATTTTAACAAATCTTGTTTCCCTGTAAAGCCTCCTTTCCTGACCACCAAAGACTGGGACAGTAGCATATGTTAAATCCAATTTAATTGATCCCCCAATCTTCGTACCCCAGGATCTTGACAACAGCATGCCAAAGCGGGCTGGGATATCGGCCACCACAATGTCCATGACCACGCTTTTTGCTGGGATCTGAGCTAAATTGACCACTAAATCTTTTATCATTCCCAAGCATTTAACCCTTTTAGAATCAAATGAATATAAATCTTTATAGGGTCTTGTAATTTGCAGCCCTAGTTTCTCCATGACAGACAAAGGCATAAGATTATGGGATGCCCCAGAATCTAACATACAATTGTGCAACAACAGGTCATGAATGACTAAGGACACATAAAAGGGAGGAGTAGAAGGGTCTATCTCCTCGACATGTGGGCCAAAGACTACCATGGGTCTTTCTTCTTGGAGATTTAAACTATCAGGTGCAGGTGGTAGTTCGGAAAGAGGGTATAAGAGGTCTCTACTATGAAGTACACGGTACATTTAACAATTCGGGAAACGGAACGGAATGTGTCTTTTTGTTGCTCTCTGCAAATTAAACGGTCTTGGACTTTTCTATCATTACCTCTTTTGACTCCTTATTCTCAGCGAGGACTCGACTTCTTTTGACAACGCTCGGTATTGAAGAATGCAGCTGTTTTTAGAGGAAGAAGGAAAGCGGCACTGTTGAGCCTATGAGGGATATTCGGGGAATTCTTGCCTTTCCTTGCCCTTCTTTGTTGCTGACTCCTTTTGAGCAGATGTTTCTTTCTGAGGTATTTCTTCCTCCTGCTCCTGAGTTCTGGTCCTCTTCCTTGAGGATCTGAGATCATATCTGACATTGAATTGGGCTTCCATGAAGTCAGCAAATTGCTTGCAGTAATGGTCAATCTCAGCTTCTTCGTCTTCTGCTTGCACTGGGCACTCCATATCATCATTGTTTGAAAAGGATAGATTGGAATCTTCTAATCCATAGGCTGCCCCTTCAGCGGAGTCATCTACTGGTCCTTCCAGGTACAAGGGATGAGGTACCTGATCTTGCTGCTCCCTTGTCTCTCTCGGCAAGATTTGGAGAGGTGGCCTTTTATACTGGGGATTATATCCTCTGTTTGGAGTACTGTAATAGCTCTTGGGAGCTGCGTTCTTAGCTTCTAGTTCCATCTTGACCATCTTCTTTATCATTTTACCTATTTCATCCATTTTATTTGAATCTTTATCTGGGTTGGAGGTAGAAACCTCTTCTTTGCCTTTCCTCCTGGCATCTGATTCAATTTTCCCTTTTAACTTTCCTGTAGAGGCAAAGTTTGCTTCTAGTTCTAGAGCATCTGATTGTGCATCATCAAGTGTGGCAGGTTTTCTTTGCCTTAAGGAGAACCCAAAGTCAAAATCGAAGGCTGCTATAAAAATTATCTTGGCAGCAGCTTCATTTGGCTTCATTTCCGGAGGCAAGCTTAGATACAACTTGTTGAATCTTTTGATGAATTCTGATACCCCTTCATTTTGTTTCTTCTTGATAGTATTGAACTCGGTAAGGCACATTCCATAATCCTTCTTTTCTCCCCACTTTCTGAGAAAAACGTTTTCCATCTGATCCCAAGTTGTCACAGAACGGTTACCCAATGTTTTAAACCATTTTCTAGCTTCACCTTCTAAAGACTGCACAAATAATCTCAAAACCACATCCAGGTGTTCAACATTCAAATTTTCTGCAAAAGAGCAGAAGGTCTCGAGATGTTTCTGAGCATCCGTATCATTTTCACCATTGAACCTTGGCAGGATCTTCAGATAATCCTGTGGCATATCATTCAACACTTGGGGTAAGGCCAGAGGAGCATATTTGTTCAGGAGAAAAGCAGGAACATTAGCCATTGGAGGCGGTGGGGGTTGCACAACAATCTGAGAAGAAAAAGAAGGGAGAGGGGTAGGGGGAAGCGGAGTGTGAATAACAATGGGAATATATTGCACCGAGGTTTGAGGTGTGGATGGGAATAGTTCTCGGTTGACAGGAGCTACTTCAGTAACCTCCTTAATTTCCTCAGCTTCGAAAACAGGATAAGGTTCTTCCCCAAATAAAGTATTTCCCCTACGTGGGGTTTCTAAATAAAACTGGGATTTCTTGTTCACAACTTCTTGAGAAGAAGAGGGCGGATAATCTTCAGCAAGGCACTCGAGGGTTTTCGGCACGGGTGACTTCTCCTTGGGACTCTTTTATGAATATTTTCTGCGGGTCGGATGTGGCGGGTATTTTCGGTTGAAAATTGTCTCCCGACCTCGATGCGGCCTACCGAGGAGCCGGACTACGGGATAAGATTTGTCGATAAGAATACGTTAGGTCGCCAGGGTGAGAAGTACGCTCATCTTTCTCTCTGTGCTCACGATTAGAGAGTGATATAATTTGTCGAAAACCCGGGGAAGCGTGTTCTTGAATTCGTTCCCCGGCAACGGCGCCAGAAAGATGTTGTGGATGATTTTGTCACCCTCCTAGGGACAGCCTAGAGTTTCCATAGACCAGTGCCTAGGACATCTTAATATAGCAAGGAGTCCTTTATATTTTGGGTTGTCAGTCCAAGGGGCTCACCTACTATCTCTTTTTCTAAACAAGGAAATTGAATTAGATTGAATTGGTCCAAATTCTCTCTCAAAGACTGATACAAGGATAGGAGTAAAGTAAAGACATCATGTTTGTGACATGAAAGTATCGGGGCAGTTCGGGGCAACTGCTGGCAAGAGGGCCGATTCATATAATATACCACGAGAAATCGAATATCAAGAAGTGCGGAGCCGATTATTGGAAACATAAGAAGATATTACTGGCAGAAGGGCGCACCAATTTACGAATCCTTAAGCCACTAATATAGCAGAAATCATGAAAAGAGTGAACATGGAATAGCATATCACTTCTAGGCCTATTTAAAGCGCTTGACTAATTCCAGAAAGGGCACCACTTAAGATGAATCCTTACTGCAAACTAGTGAGCCACTCGCATTCTAGAACGTGATACAAGAAGACAAATTGCATGAAAAGTGGCAATGTATTAACACATAAGAAAAGTTACATACTGTGAGATATCAAAGACCAGAATCCTCAATACAGTTATAACCCCTCCTCACTGATACCCTACGGGCTCTGAAACTTCATACAGAAATATTACAAGATGAATACAGTTGTCTTCTCGCTGCACAGCTTGCTTACAGAAATCTGGAACCCTAACAATGTCTTCTCTTTTGGTATTTATAGAGAAGACTGAAACTTCTAGAGGAGGGGGGAGGGAAAAGGAGCAATTAATGACTCTACTTCAATCCAATGGCGGAAAACACTCGCGCCTTTTTATGAATGACAAGTTATAAATAAATACCTAACCCCCTGTATACAGAAATTAATGCTGGGAGATAAAAATCTTTTTATGTACAAGACAGAAATAATAAAATATATACATCGGGGTGCTTCTGGCTGCAGGCAAATCTGCTACCATGAGAGTTTTGAGAAAATCTCCCATTCAGTACTGTACGCCTAGCCTTTGATTTTGAATTAGAGTCCTGGACTTTAAATGCGAGGTGAACTTCTCTGGAGGGTTCTGAGAATCTACATCTGTATTTTCTTTAATAGTAGTCATTTCATGTACCGGTTCCAGCTTCTTCATTAAATTTCGCCTACAGGAAAACACCTTCTGATATTTTCTTGATTCTCTGGAATGGAGGCAGTGGATTTAGACGCCTCCTCTACCATTTAGAACCTGCAAAACCCTGAAACTGTTAGAAAAACTGACTCAGACGTAGGCAGAGGTGACGGAAGTGTGAATGGAGGAGATGATGGGGAGACAGACCAAAAACGGTGACATACAGGGTGTTGGGAGCGAACAATGGAGGTTTTTCGCAAAAAGAACGAAATGTCACACAGTGGGGTCGGGAAGAAAAAGGGCGGAGGCGTGTAACAGTGACACGGTGGCGGGCTGTGGGACGTGGCGGGTGAATTATTGGGCGGACGATTTTGTTACATCTCCGCCGTTGGATGGAGATCTGGAGATCTGACGGTCTCAGTGAATCCCGCTGCCCGGCCATCGGTTGAAGTTTAGCGCGCGGGGGATGGGCGGTTTCTCGCTCGTACCAAAAACACGTGGCATGAGATTTATGGCATCGCTGCCTCCGCAGGGAATACCACTGCTATGACGAGGGTGGTGCGGGGCAATACCTCCTGTTTTGGGCGTGTGGTGTACAGATGGGGGGCCCTGCCAGTAAGTTAACTGCCGCGCCGTTGATTTAGTTGAATCGGACGGTTGCGACGACGCCCGGGACTTAAACGATAAGCCCCCTTTTCTTCTGGCCCGTGGTCCTGGACTCGGGTCTTATGGCAACGTCAATAGGAGGGGCTGAAGACTTTAGGGGCTTCGGCCCTATATATAAAATATGAATTTTAAACATTCGAACAGAGTATTTTTTAGAGCGGCATGGGGGTTTTTTAGCCATGAAATATAATGGAAACGGGTTTGAAAAGGATCGACGGCTAGATCTAAATGGAAGGGAAAAATGTACAACAAGCACCACCTCTGGCTTCCACTATAGTATTGAGTTTGGATTCCATGATAACATCACATTTGACTACCATTATACCACCTAGTTTTGCATCAAGCTTTGCTTCCACATTAGCACCACAATAGTGCCACAATTGGCTTTTGATTTAGCACCTATTTTTTCTTACATTTTCATAATGAACTTTTCTTCCACATTAGCACCGCATTATGCTTCCAATTTAATGCAATTTTTCTTCCATTTTAGTGCTAAGCTTTGCTTCCAACTTGTTGGAATTTGTTGTTTCCAGTTTAACACAGTCATTTGGTTCCACTTTAGCATCAATATTTGTGTCCACTACATGTCTTATGTGGCACATTATTTTGCTTCCTCCCATATCTTCCAATTTATCACCAAGTTTAATTTCCACTTTAAACCGAGTTTAGCTTCCACTATAACATCTAACATTGTTTTATGCACTAGATTTAGCTTCCATGCTCATAATGCCTATATTATATTCATTTTATTATTTGTAATTAAATTAATTAACTATCACATAATTCTTAAATAAATTATATCAATGTTAATAAACATAATGCAATGCAAATTTATGTCATGACGTTTATGGATAAATTTAAGAGAAATGAGCAACATCCATCTAAAGTAATAATATCATCATATTTAGTAACTCCGAGTCAAAACCAACAAGATGCAACATAACATCGTAACATCGTATATAAACAAAATAACACTTATAACATCATCATCATCGTCATCATCTTTAAATTTAATTAAAACAAGGGAAAATATAATGTCAAATATGTCATCAAATCATTATGTCATAGACATCATCCTAGAAAAGTAAAAGAAACACGACTCTCTCTCTCTCTCTATATATATATATATAGAGAGAGAGAGAGAGAGTGAGAGAGAGAGAGAGAGAGCACATTTTATGATCTCTATATACACAAAATTAAAAATGATATATGTGTCATCGTGATATTTCAACGACAATGCATGGTATAACAAGTCACGATGATACTAGAACGTAACATGCATATAGATCATCGTAAAAGCTAGTGTACGTCCCTAGTAGCACTAGTATATTTATTAGTAATGATCGTAGTGCCCACATGAGTAATGCCAATCGCTACCACCAACACTACCACCACCAGGACCATGATCATCCTCAGGCTCGTCATCTTCGTCATCATCATCACCACCTAGATTTTATCTAGACTCAACATAGTTTGGATCAATATCAATTAAATCTTTAGCTCCAATGTTTTAGAAATAAAACAAACACTTAATATTAAAAGTTAGTATTAATTTCATGCCACAATGCATATCTCTATTATGTCTCTAATATTATATCATACAAAAGTGCAACAAAGTATAAGAAAATGGCAATTAATACGTGTGTAGAGAGGAATATGACAACATAATAAAGTGCCCAAAAATAGAAGTAATTTTTAATCGTATTAGGAGATATAGACAAAAATAGTTTAAGAAATATGAAATGCCAACAAGTGAGAGCTTAGAATCAATATCTAATAGGATTATTATATCTTTTTACACTTCTAGAGTGAAAATGAGAACTAGGAAAATTGGATTTTATTATTGGATTGCCAAGAAAAACATAACAACATGAGTCCATCGTGATGCTCATGGATAAATTGACAAAGGCCGCCCATTTTATTTTATTTTAGTGCACAACAAGTTTGATAACACAGTGGAATTTTTTATGAGGGAAATACTAATATTACATGATATAGCCAAAGCCATAATATCAACTCAATACATAGTGTTCACTTCAAACATTTGTAAGGATATGTTCCAAGCATTAGGAAAATAAATTAATTTGAGTACAAGTTACCATCTATGACATATAAAAGAGAGAGAGAGGGTAAATTAGATAAACGAGGTGCAACCTTCACATGTGTTGATCACTATTTAACATGAGTCATTTTTTGATTAAGCCTTGAGAAGCCATGTATCGAATATTATGACAGATTGTGAAACATTTAAGGGTTGGTCGAAGAGAAACGATGTAAGATAAGTCACGTGCCTAAAAATCAAAGCATATGCACTAAAAAATTCCAAACCAAGCAAAAGGGCAAAGGTATGGTGCAAAGGATACAAAAAAAATTATTAAAAATCTTGCCGCGTCCACAATACGCACGTGAGGGAACTCTTCATATGGGAATTTCCGCAGGGGTCAAGAAGCGGAAGGGGGAAGAGACCCACACCCCCGCGGAATTAAGGTGACGTGCCACGGGGTGGACCCAAGGTAAAGATGATATGGCGGAGAAAAGCGCAGGTAAGAGTGAGGCGGAGAAGCATGGTATAGCGAGTCGGTTTAAGGAAGTAGTCGAATGCCAGAAGATTATTGATAAGGAGTCGGCCCGCATTATAGCTTCGAGGGCCCTACAACAGTTGGTAGCCAACGTGGACCGGTTCGATGCAGTTTGGGCCGAGATCACAACGGCAGGACTTCCGTCATGCTGGGACCCTACCACTCCTTCCATGCTACGATCATTACCAAAATATGAAGCACGTCTCTAGGAAGAAAGGGACCGAACGGACATCTTGTCAGATAAAACCGCTCGGTTAAAATCAGAGACAATTGTTTCATCGCTCCGCCCAGAATTCGTTCTCGTGCATATGATAAAACATAAGATCCCCACCGAGGCAAGTCTAAACGATCTCACTGAGGCCTTCATCAAGGTGGAAGGATTTGCAGCAATGCCTGAACCTTCAGCGGACAGTCAACAGAGGTGCACCCAGTTTGCCAGCCAGATCGCCAGCTCGTCCGCAAATGTTCCGCCACCAGTGTCAGCGACCGCCTCGACCCCTTCTCGTCAATGAAATACTGTTAATTCATGATTCGGCCCTAGTGGCCTTTTTACTTTTACTTTAGTTAGTTATTTTCAAGTTTCAGGTGGAATTTATATTTCACCCCAGTATTTTACTTTCTGCCAAGACTGTTGTTTAATATTTTGTTTCAAAACAGCTGAGTGCCTAACTGCAAATGATGAGAGGAATTTATTCCTCATCATAAGTTTTGGTTATCTTGATAAGGACCTTTAACAAATTTTTGGCATGTGAGGAAGATATTTTTCCAAAAAATATCTTCTCGCTCATGTATGGAGGATTCTATATAAGCAAGATCAGAAGAGAAAAACGGGTTCCAGATTTTCAAAAGAATTTTTCTGTGTAATAATTGTTGTATGATTGTTGTGAAAATATTAATAGAAATGCGAAGAGCCCGTTGGGTCTCAGCAAGAAGAAGTTTTACTCTATGTGAGGATTCTGGTCTAAGTGTTCTATAGTGTGTAACTCTATCTTATGTGATATCGTTTTACTGTTTATTTCTCTGTTTCCACTTCCTTATATCATGTTCTGGAATGCGAGTGGCTCACTAGCTTTTGGTATAAATTTATCACCATTGATACTTATACTGAGCTTGTCAAGCGCTTTAAATATAGCTCAGGCATGGTATGCTGTTTCACTTTTCACTTCATTCATTATTCCTCCATATTAAATACTGCGAGATGTTATTCTTTCAAAACAATTGACATGTATGGATTCTTATCTTTTTAAGCCCATCTCATGTTCAAATATGTTTACGGAGTTCCCTCTCATTAGTAGTTAATATCTTTCTGTATTTTCTACGCAGCAAACTTCATCTGATTTTTAAATCTCTGTAAAGCATTTTAGAATCCAACCCTCCTTAAAGAAAGCTGTCTTTAAGCTGTCTGATGCATCTATATTAAGTACTCATTCCTTGCCTCTACGACATCTCGTTATTTTGCTGACTCTAAGAATATTCTGGTTCCATTTATATTACATTCCCTTGTGAAAATTGAAGTAGTAAAGAGCGTCATACTGTAAAAGTCTTGAATCATACCTTACGCTCCTTACTGCATAAGATGTCCTAGGCACTGGTCTTTTACAACTCAAGGCTGTCTCTAGGAGTGACAACAACATGTATGTAATATATTAATTTATCCAAGTTGAAATATTACTTGCACTTAGTAGAGTTTATTAGTTTTCGTAGCATCGAATGGTGTTCTAGTCTCAAACTTTGTGGAGAGGCTAAAACACGTGAGATCTCTAAAACCTAGAAATCATTTATGAAAATTTCACCTAGAGACAACTCAATTAAATAAATTGATCGATAATTAAAAATGCTTAACTCAAACTTAGCGAAATCTATTAACTAATAGGAATTAATTGAGAAAGGTGAGAACTCTCTACAAACTCACATGGATCGACTTAGAAATGATCTCAACTATCGATAATGACTTAATCATGGTTGTTGGTGATCCAACTAGAGATTATAAGAGGAGGTTGATGGGGTTGGATAAGAACACACATGAAGAGTGAGTTTCCCTGGAAAAATCAAATTTCCAGAGAGAAACATTCAGCTGGAAGAAATTGGGCTAGAAGAAAGCAGGATCTAAAGGGATATGAGTAGAAAATTTCAGGAGGAGGATTCTAGATCTAGAAGAGTGAGTTGAGAGGAGGACTAGTTTTCCTCAAGAAGCTACATAAGGACTGCATGAGAGGGCTTCAGACGAGAGTTCGATTCAACTAAAGGAGGAGTTGATTCAGTTGATGAGGGCTAGGAAAAAATCTAGGAGGCCAAGTGAGTCACTTCCTGGGGTAGAGACAGGCAAATTTGCAGGATTCAGTGTGTTCCATAGGTAGTGTTCTAGAGGTAGTGCGAATTATCTTGCATAGAGGCAACAAAGAGGCTAACACAAGGGCTTTTTGTGTGGTCATGTTTGGCCAGATTTCAGAGTTGAATCGATTGTGGTGCTGAGGTATTATTCTCATAGATATTTTTTTCAGTATTGATCACATATTGGATTGTTAGATTAAGCATCCAAAATTGTACTCAGAATTTCTACTGCTTCATAATAATAAAAACCCTCATCTGTTGCATTGGTTTTCCTGCATTACGTTTTTCTAGGAACAATTGTCCAAAAATAATTGTGTCAAATTTGATTGCATGTGTGCATATTATTTCTCAGTTTCTAGTTTATTTTCCGCAACATGTTATTTGTGAAGAAATTGCAGTGTGAATTATTTTTTATTTTGCTAGTAACAAAATAAATTGAATAATAATTTTATCAATTAGAAGAATAATTTATAGTTGTCGAATTTCAAGCAAATTTTCAGAGAGTTTCCATATAATAATGGTTGTGATACATCATTGGGAATAAACACATTTGAAACCATATATGGTTGAATTTGCCACACTCTAGCAACCTAAGACAGTCTAAGACATAAATTTAAGCTTGTGTCATATCGTTATATGAAACTAACTAGAGTTTGGGCCATAATTTCCGAATGAAATGAAAGAGGGGGTTTCCAAAATCAAATATAATTTGAAGGAAATAGAATTCATGTCAAAAAACATTATTAATAAATAAAAAATGCACAATTTAATGTCGAGAAAAATAATTTTTTCAAAATGAATCTTAAAACGTTCATTAAATCTTACACCAATCTAGTACCTTGATATTGTGGGAAATTTAAAGTTCTAAATATGATAGGACTAGTCACACATAGACTTGGATTTCATACGAACATTAAGGTCATATTTTCTTTTAAATGTATTTCTACTTAAGAATTTTGTACATGTTCATATCCCTTGAGTGGGAATTGATTTGAGTGGAACCAAAGGGAGAAATCCAAACAAATTCTTTATGTATCCTATATAAAATAATTCATATTGCATTGGAACTTACCAAACTATAAGTCTCGAGAAGATGTAATGGAACCAATATGGATTAGATGAGGTCAATTGAGTAATAGAGGATGCGATGATGGTGATACAAGTGGATATTGGTGGCCATCGCCCTATTCCACTTGGACCCCCACCATTGTTTCTTTCATTTTTTCAGTTTCGTTAATTGTAGCACAATTTACTATTTTTGGCAGCTTTTTGGGTCATGAACTTCCGGATCCGTTTTGAGACCCTAAACGACGTTTTTTGGGAAAATTGGGGAAACCATGAGACTTTCACTGATGTTTGTCATTCTAAATTTGTATTCATCGTATAGATATTTCTAACGACGTATTGTGCACGTTAAACAGAGATTGTATGCCAAAGTTACGACCCCAGGAATTTGTTGTACCAATTTACCCAAACGGGGCCCATAGTTTTGGCACGTCATCTCCTAGGGTTAGGTTTTTGGATGGTTAGGGTTTTCCATTGTTTCTCAATAATAAATAGGTTTTCGAGCCTCATTGTAAGAGAGTTTAGAGGCATGTAGTCGCTACATCTCTCCTTAGAGATAATCTATCATCACTTGAGTTAGTTTATTTCCATTCTATGTGTAAGCATATTTCAATTCTTTGATATAAATGAAATGAAGTGTTATTTATGTTGCATATATGTATTTATGGTTATATTGGTATTCTATTACGTTCCTGTCTAAGTTTGGATCAATGGTATCAGAGCAATATGCTCTTTCTCTGTTTTTCTTTACATGTCCCCAATGAGGTTAGGGTATAAGGAGTTAGGGATTGAACTGGTTGAACCTTTGCAAGACCAACCTTGTAAACCCCGATGACCTCCCATGGCGGAAGAAAAGAAAGAGGAGGGAGCAGGAGATCCTTTCAAAATATTTCTCGAAGAAGCCCTCGAGTGACAAAGGAATGCGATGATGGGCATTTTTACCCAAATCCTTCGACGGATGCCCATAAGCGACACATCTTCATTCAAAGGTCACTCTGGAGGTGCCACTCCATTCAAGATACAAGTAAACTTTGACCTTCCCATATTTGAAGGCCAGATAGATGCATACATCGTAAATAGATGGTTAAATATGTTGGAAGGATATTTTTCAGTTTATAATTTTTCCAATAGGGAAAATATTACTTTTGCGCTCCTCAAAGCTGCCCCCCCCATGTCAAGGACTGGTGGGAAACCTACTGTGAATAGACGGACAAGAGAAAACCATCACTATTTTCAGCAGAACCCACTTGGATTTCTTTCCGAGATGTCATCAAGGGACAATATTACCCCGTGGGGAGCTATGAGGACAAGTACATACAATGGACTACGTTGTGGCAACAAAAGGATCAAGATGTTCATGAGCTGACAAATCTATTCCATACCCTGCGCACAAAGTTGGGTATCAAATATTCAGAGAAACATCTAGTGCTTAAGTACCGCAGTTGTTTGCACATATACATTCAAGAGGAAATGGAGTTCCTCGGCATCTCCTCGCTTGGTGCATCATACTGATATGTTACAAATATGGAGAAAAAGTTTAAACAGAAGAAGCAAGACTTTGGATATGCGAATCTGAAGCAAGGGAAATGCGCCCCCAAACCACAAAACAAAGGAAAAATCCAAGGCGGGGCTGCAAGCAAAGAAAAACACCATAAAGACAAAGAAGAACACGGGAAAGTGGTGTGAGATCCATAAGAGCCCCATTGAAAACACAAGTGAGTGTCAGGCCAAGTAGTCACTTGTGGCCGAGTTAAAGGCTTCTGAATCAGATGCATGCTTCGACTCAGAGTCAGAACTCAACAAGAGGAATGATAAAGCGAAGCAGATTATTGATGTGGAGCCCAGGGCCACCATTTCCACCACCAAGATCCAGAAGAATGAGCCTAAAGATCCGGAGGGGGGGGAGCCCTTCTTCCACTCCCAGATGTGGGTGAAGGGTTCTTCGTTGTAGTTCATTGTTTACAACGAAATCCATAAGAACCTCATTTCGGCATAGGTCATGAAGCAGTTGGGACTACTGACCACAAAACACCCGTAGACATACACCATCGGGTGGCTTCACAAAGGATGAGATCTCCGCGTTAGCTAGCAATTCCGCCTTCCCTACAACATCAAGATCTTCACATATGAGGTCCTGTGTGATGTTGCTCCTATTGAAGTTTGCGTTGTGTTATTAGGCCAACCATACCTGTGGAAGTTTCATGTTGTGTATGAGTCTAGGCCTCGCACTGTTATTATTACTTTGGGTAATAAGTTGTACAGGATACCGAAGGTAGCCTCACCTACTGCCATCTCTTTGATTGCTTCAAAGCAATGCAGTAAGCTCATTTCCCAGACTGGGAAATTTGTTTTCCTTATGATTCTCTCTCAGGGAAAAAATAATATTGTGGCCACAACCTCCAGACAAGGCTCCTTCGCACAAAAACAACATATGGAAAAGGGTACCTCTACACTGTCAGGTCATGCACCCCATTGATCTGACCTCAAAGGGGTACATCTACACCGTCAGGTCACACACCCTAATGATTTGAACCCAGGTGCGCTGCTTCCAATGGACCAATTTATCGATGTTATGTTCTGGAGAATAATGAAATAAAGAAGCAGATTCATGAGTTGTTGCAGAAATGGCACATCAGGCTAAGTTCATCACCTTGTGGAAGCCCAATCGTGTTGGTACAAAAGAAGGATGGGACCTGGAAACTCATTATTGACTATCGGGTGTTGAACAATAACAATTTCTGGAATAGATATCCAATCCCAAAGATTGATTACCTTTTGGACCAACTCAATGGGGGGAAATATTTCAGCAAGATCGACTTGAAGTCCGAGTATCACCAAGTACCAATCAAACCCTCTTATGTGTGGAAGAATACCTTCAAACCCAAGGAGGGCCTTTACGAATGGTTGGTCATGCCCTTAGGGTTGACGAATTCCCCCGCAACCTTCATGAGGTTGATGGATGACATCTTGCAACCATTCACCAACTCATTCATCGTGGTGTATTTGGATGACATCCTGGTCTTTAGCCAGAGTTGGGAAGAGCACCTCTACTATATTCGACAAGCCCTCCAAACTCTCTGACAACATAAGTTGTGTGTGAATTTGGAAAAATGCACTTTTGGTATGAACCAGGCTCAATATCTGAGGTAATCATTGATGAGAATGGTGTGCATATGGACCCAACTAAGATACAAGTCATTCAGGATTGGCTATCCCTAACCACTCTAATGGATCTCTACAACTTTCTAGGTCTTTCCAATTTCTACCGCATGTTCGTGTTGGGTTTCTCTCATATAATTTGGCCTTCGAGTCAAGTCACCAAGGGTAGAGGGAAAGAAAAATTATTTTTGTATGAATCCCAACAAAAGGCATTTTTTGAGTTGAAGCATTGCCTCTGCTCTGCACCAGAGCTCACATTAGCAATCCTGCAACAACCATTTGAGATTGAGACAAATGCTTCCAACTATTCTATTGGTGCAGTTCTTACGTAGTAGGGAATCCATTGGCATATCACAGTGAGACAAGTTCAAACATAGTCCGCAAAATATCCCACCTGCGACAAAGAGATGTATTCCATTGTGCAGTCCTGCTGACAATGGAAGCATTACATTTTGGGGTGTTAGTAACCTATAAATATAGGATTCATAATTTTGTCTTGACTGATGGTAGTCTTGTAAATATGTACAAACTTTGCTTTCTGCAAGTTATTTTCCCATATTTTGTAAAAAAATAAAAATAAATAAAGAAATAAATAAATAAATCAAAAAGAGGGTAAAAGTCCTAAAAGAAAAATCAAAGGACTTAGAAAAATAATATACCCCAAAAGAAAAAAGATGAATAAAACATGAAAGTGTGCAAGTCTAAGTGCCACTACTTTTACTTTTTGCAATTGATTATGGCAGAGTGTCAATGAATGCCATAATCTGTGATGAGTTGAACAATTTAATCTTGACTTGTCATCTTTCAATTTCAAATGTTGTAGATAGTGAATAAAGAATTGTCATACAATTTAATCATGACAATTCAGTAGTTAGGTAGAGAGTAAAAGAATCCCACAGTTTAATCTGGATTCTTGGATGCAATAAGTGTAGAATAAGATAGTTTATTGCTTCAAAAAAAAAAAAAAAGGTGGTAAGGTTGCTATTTCAAATGCACCTGATTAAAATAGAAGGAAAAAATGTTAGAAGATATGACTGGGTAGGTAGAAGAAGGTGGGAAACATCATTGTAAATATATTTCACCAGGCCATAAATAACTAATTTCCCCTTCCCATAGGAATTTGATATTCTAAACTATCAGTCAAAGAGGCTTAAGGCATTTCCTTGACTTCTTTTACGACCGAACACAAGGCTCAATGACTGACTAGTTGAAAATGTTAAGTTTCTATATTAATCCCGGAAATTTTCATCATTTACCCCTTCATGCAGTCATCACCATTTTACTTCATAAGTAAGAACTCTTTTCTTACTTAAATGTTACATAAAGGCAAATTTAATTAACTTCCCCCCTTTTACAAAGCATAAAACCCTAAAAAAACATGATATACTAAGTAAAAGTAAATGAATTATGAAAATGAAGCTTTACTCCAATTTTCACTTTCCTTAGTTTTATTTATGAAATTTTCACTTTCCTTTTCATATTAACACTTAACCTATTTTATTAACTCCCTATCAAATATCCTAGTCCTATTAATATAACTTCCTTTTTATTTAATATCCCAAAAACCCCCTTATTATATGCTTTTGTGTAAAAGATATTAATCATATGTTGAAATAACATCCCGAAATTACCCCTTTGACATAAAATTATCTATAAAAATATATCCCTTTCCCCTATGGTTTTTAGACCCCTCTGCAGTCTAAAACTATATAATAAAGTTAAATAATACAAAAGGCGCATTTTATTCACATTCTGTATATTTAAAACAGCGCACAAAAAATACTTACGTCATTATTCCCTTTCCCGATTACCCTTAACCCAAGGTTAAGAGCCTCAAGCTTTTCCCTTTTTGATATATGTAACCTCTTGTTTCATATAAGTATCAAACCTTGGTTAAAATCTTCGTTAACCTGCCCCCATGCATTTTTACCCTATATATAAACCTAGTTTATATATATGTAAACCTATTAATCCATTGAATTAAACCCAACATTTTCACAATTCATCCCCAGCCGCTCGATCACCAATGCTTGCCTTGATCCTACGGTCCAAATGTAATGTGATAAAACATTCCCTTGCCCCACCACTCCTCATCGCATTAAAAATAAACCGTTGATCATACCTATCGAATCAACGACTGAAATTTAACCCGGGTCCCACCTATCCTTACCCCTCATCTTCCCAAGAAATCTCGACCGTTCGCATCGTGCGATCAAATCCGACGGCACATATTCAATATCGCATAATAAAAGTGATCAGACAGAGTTTGTAAAAAATAATGCGATAAAAGATGTTTTGTCAAACCACCATCTGTTATGTATCTCATTTCTACTGGATCGCATTCCCAAAGTGAAAAACCATTTACCACCCAGGAGCAATGCGATAACCACTAATGGTTTTGCCTTCAATGCAAAAACCGCTCCGCCATTTCAACTTGACCTGTAATTAATACTTCACATATCGATAAAACCTAAGGTTTTAACCTTAGTTTTTCATTGTTTGCATACCTTTGCGCCTTTGCCCTCCGAGAAATCATGCACAGACACCACTGCAGAGCCATTTTTGAACCATTTTTTCGTCCTAAAGCCAATTTCCCCTCTGAAATTCACTGCCAAAGACTCTCTACGCTTTCTACCAAACAGCTACGACCAGTTTGAAGACTGGTACAATCTGAAAGCCTCCTCGACCGCCATAATACCACTAAAAAGGTATTTCCCTGAATTTCAAGCCGTCATTTCACAAATTTAAGAAAATTCAAACTAGTTACTTTGTGAAATATAAATTGCCTAGACTGAAATACCCGAACCTTGAAGAAACAGGGGGAACCCTGTGAAAATTTTCTTAGAATTTTCCACCTCCGCCTAATTCAGTTTTAAAGAATTCTCGACCAACCAAAAGCTATTTCTACAGTTAAAATCCATTTGAATTACAGAAAAAGCCATTAAAATCCCTTTCCTCTCTTCTACACATTGTAAGTCTGCATTTTCATCCTAAAACCCTCACCCAGATTCTGAATTCTTCCTAAAACAACTCAATTAGCCTTCTATTTCCTAAAAGAAACTAAGCAAACAGTCTAATCTTGCTCAGTTTTATTCAAAATGACAAAAAATCAGGTCACTCCTAGGACTGGAGGTCCCAAACCTCAGAAGCCTGCATCCAGCAAGCTTCCAAACCCTAAACCTTCAAAAATCGATAAACCTACTCCTGCCCTAACTGTAGATTCCACGGAAGTAGTTAACCTTTGCAGCCACCTGTTACCTCTGAAGAGAACAGTCCCTTGATTGATTTAGACTATAGAATTGCTGATGCTACCTTAGAGTTCGATCTACTTGAAGTACATAGCTGGTGTCATGAGAAATTTGAGAAGAAAGTGGAAAATGATATACCTGTATAGGACTCCAACTTGCCTAAATACGTGGTTACCATTACCCATCAAGCTCAAGATTTCATTAGGTTGTGTCAGTTACACTATATCCCTGACCAGAGATGCATGGGGAACAAAGATAATGAGGTCATGTTTTACATAATTGCTGAAGCCATCAATGATATGCTCCAACTGAGCCACGATCCACGAGCAGTATCATTTTCCATTGAAGATTTAACTTAGATGTATTTAGACTTGGATTTCCCTAGGAAGTTTATGATCCTTCAAAACTTCATGCCTAATCATGTTAACCTTCCTAAGGTAAATCCACCTTATGAAACTTTTGATTTCCCTGAGGGCTCTAGACAAATCATTTCCATGCTTTCATTCATTCTAGGCTATGCTAATGATGAGTTTACAGATGCCTCCATTCTAGGTTTCCTCTCTACCTTGTCTCCAGGACAACATCCAGAACTAGTTTTCAACTTTTCCAAATTCATTGCTGAAAATATGCATTATCAGTTGATTAAATTACCTGAGGAATGAGTATTCAGATATTCATCCTATCTGTTACATCTCTTCCTAACTTTTTAGGTAGAAAATTTCCCAATTGCATTACTAAAGATGGATGTGGAAGGTAAATCTGTTTCAGTGATATTCTGGACTTCTCTACTCAGGAAAAACAATGGTGAATACAACTACAAGGACTTCAATGATTTGTTTATTAAACCTGCCATGAGTTTGTTGAACAAAGCAGAGCCACCAAAGATTAATGAAGACATCAAAAGAATTTTATAGTTGTCTGAAAACTGTAAGGTAGGAGACTGGTATTTGTACGAAAATCACACAGAAATCAGAGTGTATGGTGCACTCCTGGCTCCTTAAAAGTTACCCAAGTTTCTAACTACCAGGATTTTTTCTTTGGAGTACTTAAGACAGATATTGAATGCAGATGCAGTGAATTTCATAAACTCCAAAAAGAAAGCACAGTTCAAGCTAAAAAGTCAAATTGGCCCCTTCATAGTCAATAGCAGAGATGCTTTGAGAGACATAGCCAGAAAATTATCAGAATTTAAATTCCAAGAAAGCTTTCACTGGAATTATGACCCTCAAGGTGTTATAAGTAACCTTCGGGTCAAGTGTAAGTTAACCCCATTCCTCCATGATTCAAAGCCAAAAATTGAAAAGTATGCTAATCAGATTGAATGGGTTGCAAACACATTGATTGATGATATTCAGAAGATGCAAAAAGATAACATGTAGGAAAAACAGATGGATAATACACAGGTGATTACAGTTGGCAAACAAGCAGAAGTGTCCAATAAAAGACCCAAAAAAGAAGAAGGCTATTTAGCAGAAACCATTATAGAAAATAAATTTAAGAAAATTTGCAGCAAGAAGGCCATAATGATTACTGAAGTAGAAGAAAAGGCCATAGAGATAGATGACAATGAATATCAAGCAAACAATGATGATCAATAAACAGATGATGAGGCCAGAATAATTGTCAATGAAACACTGAAAGAAATTCAGAATGAGCAAGTACTATCACAGGGAAAAGACAAAGAAATGGTTGAAACACAGATAAATACAGAAGCTCCCTCCTCTTCTAGAGTAGAAGAAGAAACTGATTTTGACATCTAGAAAAATTTCAAGAAGATTAGAGAAAAGAATGAGGAAATTAAGAATGAGGTATATTCTAAACTCCTTAAAGAAAAACTAGGATATAAAGACAAACTTGTGACAACTTTTGATTATTCAACAAATAAAATGATTATGTCTTTTCTCCAGCCAATGGTTACAGACCCAAAGTCAGCTACAGATTATAGGAAAACAGGTTTGAAGTGAATGCAGATACCATACACGAACTTGACCAAATAGAGTTTCATAGAAGTGCTTCAGAAATGTTGTATTCAAAGGTAGTTAACAAAACCATGAATGCTACCATGCTTCAAAAGACAATATCTAATTTACAAACTCAAATGAAATTAGATAAAGCATCTCTACATGCTAAGGATTTGAGGATCAAGTCCTTAAAAGACTTGGTGATAGAAATTGGAGTGGATCCCTCCAATATTTAAGTTGCTAAAACTCTCATAAGGTAAAAGAATGAAGATATTGCCGCCTTGAGAAAACAACTTGAGTGAGCACCCACAGGCTAGAGAAATTCTTCAGGAGAAAATAGAGAAAGATGAATCAATGCAGCTAGTTTTAAAGATGACAGCTTAGATCAAAGAAATGGAGAATCAGACAGAAATTCTAATGAAGGAAAATGAAACATTGAAAAAAACACATGAAGTCTCCATTCCCAAAGTCATTCCAACTGTTAGTACTGCTGTTCCTTCTACATTGGCAGAACATTTAGCACCAAAAGGAGTATTGGCAACTGCAGTGTCAATTACATCTAAAGATATTTCTGCCACTTCATCATCTACATCACAAGTAAATCAAACAAGTGAAACAACTGACATAGTAAAGGCAATGGAAGACCTGTCCCTAAAGAATAAAGAGATAATTAACTTGAAAGGCACCATCCAAAATCTTGAAACATCAAATAGAGATGCATTGATTACATCCAAGGGACATGAGCAGAGAGCAAACAGACTTCAAGAGCAAGTAAAGATTCTACGACAACAGGTCAATCTCAGTGAACATATATCGTATATCAAGAACTAACTTTGGAACAACATAATTCAAGGCATACATCTACTGTGGCCTTCAATTCAAATCATTTATGAACAGAAGGATTTACTCAAGGCAACACAAATAGAAATTCAGAAGACAAAAGAAGAACTGGCTGACAAACCTTCTCAAGCTTTGAAACTAATTACATTTTCGAACAACAAAAACAAAGAAGAGCTTGAAGAGCTGAAAATTCAGGATAGAACTGAGAGCATACTACAAATCAAGAAAGTCCTGAACAAAAGGAATATGACGAACAATTTGGAGGAAAGATACAAAGACATGAACTTGTCAATAACAAAGTTCATGGCCAAATACACTATATTAACACAAGCAGGACTTCCAGACATTCATTGCTTCAATGAAAAACTAATGGTTCAGAGAGAGTATGACAAGAAGATAAGAGCATATGCCAAAGAACAGGTAAATAAGCCTTTGCCACAAGGTTCCCCAACTGGCAAAGTTATTTTGGAATATTTTGATAGCTTGTTCTTTCTACAAAATGAGATTAAACACATCTTCATTGTCAAGCCCAAATTTTCTATGTACACAGAGGCAGATGAGAGCTACAGGAAATTGAAGAACATGAAAATTCCCAGTGCAGATCAATGGCAGGAATTCACTGATTTGATATAAAGGTTTGCAAACAAGAGCAGAAAATTACATGAAAAGAAGAACATTACTGTTGCCTAAAGGATAAGATTTGTAGTTAAAGTGTATCAGGTTAATGATCAGAGTCAAAAAGTATAAGTCAAAGCACTTTTTTATTGCGGGTTATTCCTTATTTTACAGCAGTAAGGCAGTAAGAAAACAACGTAAAGAGTATCAGAGATAAAGCACAGGTTAAAGAATGTGAATTGGAAAGAGTATCTCCCAAGCTATCTTCTAACAAGATGTTGTTTCCAAGTACCAGCGAGAAACTACAACAAAGCAATAAGTTAAGATAATTAGTCCTATTTTTTCTATTGATAAGAGGACAACTTGCCAGTTTGTTTTGTAGCTGTCCCTCTTTCTATGTAATAATTTTTATTTTTGCCTAGAGATATTCCTACATGTCTCTCAGATATTTTGTAATAATTTTTGTATAAATACTTCTCTTTTTGAAGTATTAAGGGTGTGGACTAAAAGTTGCTGAGATTATTATAGATATTTTTGCTGGTGCTCTGGAGGCTCATGTGTTGATTGCATAGCAGTAGACTGGACAACAGCTAACTGGACTTCATAACTTAGGATTCTTGTGATAAACTAATGAGTAAAGTGATTTCTTTATGTCATTGTTTCCTTTTTTGAAGTTCCACTTAATTTCATATATGTGTTCAAATCTGAATGATTAATTAGGAGTATTATTTCAGGATAAGTGTAAAAACTCCCTGTCTTAACTAAGTGATCATTTCAATGTTTTCTGCTGATTTCCGGACCTAGGAATTCTTAGTTTCTCCTGAGTCCCGTTTGACCTCTGCCTCCTTCCCCTTATTTCCGGATCAAAGGATCCTTCATTTCCCTTTATCCCTAAAAGCAAGCCATCCCATCCAATCAAACTATTCAAATCTCTAAGGGTTATCTACCTTGCCCCGAGTACATTAGCATCCTTTTGGCCTTGCCTTTCAGTCTTGCTTGCCACATTTTGACTCCATATCCCAATGGAATAGTATATCCCTCTTTAATTTATCTCCAAGTAATATTATTTCCCACCAAAATTTTCAAAAAAACCAACTGTCCAATCATACCTAGCCTAAAATTCAAATCTAAAACAAAGTTAAATCATAAGGAGAGATCCCTCTCCGGAATTCAGGAAGGCTAGATCTTGAAATCTAAAAGAGATTCTTGGTTACCCCTGGTTTTCTTTAACTATAAACCAAAATCCCACGACCTAAGAATTACTAGGGTGATAACATACTAGCGACCATACTGGGGATATAAACCACTCTCCAGTTTTAAGTTTAAACTTGAAGGAAGATTTTTAAAACATATCTTTTTTACTTTAAGGTTAAGTTTAAAGGTTGTGGGTATTTATACAATAATCATTATGGCCTCCAAGAAATTCTATTATACTAGATCCAACCCTGATCCCAGCTCAAATCTTGTGGGTACGAGACTTCAGAGTGGACACATTTGTACAAGAGATATCTAGAATTTGACAACACATACCAGACACTCCTAGAAGGAAAGCAAGTTCCAAATGTTCACCTCCAGGATACATTGTTATGTCACTTAGGACACCTCTATGTTCCTTCGAGCGAGTGTGCCAGGATGATTTGGGAGGCGCACTATAGTCGGGTTGTTGGACTCTTCGGAGTAAGGAAAACAATGGTGGTAGTACATAATTTTTTTTATTGGCCAAACCGTCGTTAGGATGTTGGGAAGTACATAAGGTCTTGTACTACATGCTCCATTTCCAAACTGACCATCCAGAAGAAAGGCCTATATACTTCTCTGCCTACTCCTAGTTGACCTTGGGAATCCAATTCCATGAATTACATGTCGGGCCTCCCTTCAACTAAACATGGAAATGATTGTGTTTTCATGGTCGTCAACAGATTCTCTAAGATGGTCATTATGGCACCTTGCAAGAAGAGTATCACAGAAGAAGCCACTGCTAAGCTCTTCTTTGAACGAGTGTGGGTACACTTTGGGATCCCACATTCCATTATCTCAGATTAGGACAATTGGTTCCTAAGTACATTTTGGTCAAGTCTCTGGTGGATGCTGGATACCAAGCACACTAAGTCCATGACTTTCCACCCCAAAACTGATGGCCAAACAAAAGTCGTCAACAGGATGATTGTACACATTCTACGCATGTACAACTCTAAGAATTCTTGCACATGGGACAAAATCATCCCTTATGTCCAACATAATTACAACTAAGCTCTCTATAACTCAAATGGCCACAACCCCTTTCAGTTGGGGTTCAGATTCTAGCCACTATGTCCCATTGATGTGGCCATACCATTTACATCTACTCAGGTAGCTTCGGCCTAAGTCCAATCTCAAACTGAAAGTGATAACAACTTCATTGAGTGAATCCATCACATCTGCCAGCAGGTCCATGACATATTGGACAAATCCAATGCCAAGTACAAGCAGTGACAAGATCAAAATTGGGTGCCACACAAGTTCCTGGTGGGCGACAAAGTTTGGCTACATTTGCAGAAGGAGCACCTCGTTAGGCCCCACTATAAGCTTCAGCCGCTACGATATGGGTCATACGCCATCACCAAGGATGTAGGGGACAATTCTTTCGAGGTCAACATTACATCGTTCCTTGGCCTGCACCCAGTGTTCAATGTGGTTTGCCTTCGACCATACTTTCCACCATTACTACACACATCCGACATTGTAGAACAACTCACACCAACGGAGTTAAATCTAGACTGCATGGAACATGCCACCACTGATTAGGTCATGGACACACAAATAAAAAAAACTTGCCAGCAGAAGATGGAATTGTATCGGGTTGTCAAAGCTATCCAACTCTTGCACCAAGGAAAGTGGCCCACTAAGGACCAATTTCAACAGAAGTTTCCCCATCTCATGGAGGCACTCAATGCAGTGGGGACCATTGCTTCCTAAGGGGGGAGGAATGATCCAGGTGGACTACTAGGGTTACGTTTTTGGATGGTTAGGGTTTTCCATTGTTTTTGGATATAAATAGGCCTTCAATCCTCATTGTAACAGAGTTTAGAGGCATGTAGTCGCCACATGTCTTCTCAGAGATAAACTACCATCGCCCGAGCTATTTTATTTCCATTCTGTCTATAAGCATATTTTAGTCCTTTTATATTAATGAAATAAAGTGTTATTTCTCCTACATCTATGTATTTATGGTTATATTTATATTGCGTTACGTTCCTATCTAAGTTCATATGAATGGTATCATAGTGGTCTGCTCTTTCTTTGTTTTTCTTTACATGTCCTCAATGAGGTCAGGGTATAAGGAGTTAGGGATCAAACAGGTTGAAGTTTTACAAGACTAGCCACGCAAAGCCTGAAGAACTCCCATGGCAGAATAAAAGAAGAACGAGAGAGTTGGAGATCCTTTCAAAATATTGCTGGAAGAAGCCCTCGAGCGACAGAGGAACAGTATGATGGACAACTTTGCTGAGATCCTTTGGCGGATGCCCATAGGCGATGCATCTTCGTTCGACAATCACTCTGGAGGCGCCACTCCCTTCAAGGCACAAGTCAAATTTGACATTCCTATATTTGAATGCGAGATATATACAAAAGTCATATATAGATGGTTAATTATTTTGGAATGATATTTTTTCAGTTCATAAGTTTTCCAATAGGGAAACTATTACTTTTGTGCTCCTCAAAGTCGCCCCCATGTCAAGTATTGGTGGGAAACCTACTGAGAATAGAGGGAAGAGAGAGAACACTCACTATTTTCACCAAAACCTACGTTGAATTCTTTCTGATATGCCATCAAAGAACAATATCACCCCATGGGGAGCTATGAGGACAAGTACATACAATGGACTACGTTGCGGAAACAAAGGGATCAAGATGTGCATGATATGACGAATCTATTCCATATCGTGCACACAAATTTAGGTATCAAAGATTCACGGAAACAGCTAGTGGTTAAGTATCGTAGCTTTTTGCACAGATACATTCAGGATGAAATGGAGTTCCTCTACATCTCCTCACTTGGTGCAGCATATCGATATGCTGCCAAGATCGAGCAAAAGTTTAAATAGAATAAGAGATACTTTGGATATGTCAATCTAAAGCAAGGGAAAGGCACCCCCAAACCACAGAACAAAGGAAAAATCCAAGGCAAGGCAACACAGGATAACCCGCCGAAGCCGAAAGAAAATAACAACACCATGAAGAAAAAGAAAGACATGCGAAATTGTTGATTTTTAGGTAGTATCAAATGTGCTCTAGCTCCAAAATTTTGTGAAGGGGATAAAATACATAAGATCTCCAAGACCCAGAAATCGTTTAGAGAAATTCCACCTGGAATGCATCATATTAAAATAATGAATTATTTTTAATGATTCCTAAGTTAAAACTTAGGGAATTAAAATAATTAAATGGAATTAATAGAAATGTGGGTGAGAAGCTTCTAAGAGACAAGGATCAAGTTTGTTTTAATATTAGCAATTGATTATATATTTGTTCAAGGTTGTTGATATCTCAATAGGAAAATTATAAATGAATACTTGAGGGTCATTTGGAAATACACCAGGCAAATACCCAGTAACCTGAGGGAAGTTGATTCTCCAGAAGTGAGAGTTGGAGGGTGAAGGAATAGGAGGGTATCATCATCAGTGAGATATAGAGGAGGAGGGACGCAGTGCAACAGAGGCATAGTGCAGCAGAGGACGTAGTCCTTACGCATAAGAGGACATAGTGGTGGCTGGAGGGTATCTTAGGTGTCCGAATTTCTCCAGTGATTGGAGGAAAAATATCTCAGGTGTTTTCAAAAAAATTCTCCATGATTATGTATTCATTACTTGTAAAGAGGTTGTTGTTGAATAATAATAAATAAACCCTCATCTGTTACACTGGTTTTCCCACATTGGGTTTTTCCGGGGACTATTGTCCAAAAAAAATTGTGTTGATGTGATTGATTCTTGTGCTTTCATTCCACTATTATTTTCTCTATGAAATTATGTGATAAATACAATATAATTTATTTTGATGTTTACTGAAGGGTTTTGTAAATAACTTATTGTGGAAAATAAATAGGAGAAATAAATCATTTATTACAGTAGAATTTCAAGTTAGAAATTTTCACATGGTATCAGAGCAGAGATCAAGCAACAGGGTTGGAGATTCTGCAATGAGTCGTGGTCATGATGCTGCTAGAGCAACAACTCGAAGGAGCTCATGTAGTTTTATTGGGAAAGAATAAATCATGAAATATACGATGGATCACAACATTTCTGTGTTGACTTCCATATTGGAAGATGAAGTCACTTTCTTGTCAAGAGTTGCTTCCTTTGAGGTTTGGTATATTGATAGCGGGGCTTCTGTGCACATGATGGGAATACAAGAATGTTTCTCAAGCTACCAAGAAGAACAGATGAACTTCCAAATCACCATGTGTAATAAGGCTAAATGTACCCCTGTTGGAAGAGGTACTATAGTTTTTCAAACAGAAGAAGGAGATCGGCTTCGGGCTACTAATGTGTTGCATGTGCCTGGATTGGGGATGAAATTGCTTTATGTATCTCAGTTAGAAAACAAGGGCTATGATGTATACTTCATTGGAAAGAAAATATATGTCAAACACTCGAGTTGGAAGAAGAAGGCCCAAATTGGAGTCAGAAGCAACAAACTGTATAAGTTACAACTAGAATCTCTAATGGCATTGATAGGCAACAATGGTGAAAAATATTTGAATGAAATATTGCACAAAAGGATGGGGCACTTACACCATGGGGATGATGTTTGCAGAGGGTGCGTACTAGGCAAGTACGCCAAAGAAGCTTATTCCAGAAGTAACAATAAAGAAAAGAGTGTTTTTGGATTAATACACTCAGATATTTGCGAACCAATGTCCACAAAATCTCTTAGTGGTGCCAATTACTTCGTCACCTTCATTGATGACCATTCCAGGAAGACTTGGATGTACTTTATAAAGACCAAGTATGAGGTCTTTGATCGATTCAAAGAGTTTAAGGCTTTGGTTGAGAATATGATAGGGAAGAGGATAAAATTATTGTGTCTAGACAATGGTGAAGAGTATATTGATAAATACTTCACTGAGTTCTGCACAAGGGAAGGCATCAAAATGGGGTTGCAGAGAGGAAGAATATAACTATTGTTGAAGCAACGAGGGTAATGTTGTATGATTAGGATATGCCCAAATTTCTACGGGCATAATCGTGCAACACAACTATGTATGTTCAGAACAGACTCCTATCTGGGCCTAGGTAATATTACATGAGAGAGTTTCTTCATTGGCAGGAAGCCAAAAGTGAGTCATTTCAGGATCTTTGTGAGTTTGGCGTACTACCATATACCCGAAGAAAAGATGAATAAGTTGGATCAGACAACGAAAAAAGGATATATGGTGGGATATAGCGAGAATTCCAAGGCATATAGAATATACATTCCTAGCAATAGGAAGCTTGTAATATAACATAATGTAAAATTCATGGAGGATAGAGCTTTTAGGAAATCCTGAGAAATGCCTTCCAAAAAGCAGTCAGAGGACGTTCCATACGCTTCTCCAAGGCATAAGAATCTAGAAGTATCACCTCAAGAATATTCGTAGGAGGATATCCACCCACTACCAGTGGAAGAACAAGTCAAGAATTACGACAGATATTGAGCGACGTAGAGGAATTCTTTGGAGCTCCTAGAAGCGAGAAAAGGTAGTGTAGACAACCAAAAAAATACCAAGCTTTGGTGGCTCAAGTTGGAGAACCATCTAGTTTTGAGGAGGCAGTTCAACATTAAGTATGGGTATATGTTATGGTGGATGAATACAGTTCCATAATGACCAATGATTTCTGGGAAGTGGTACCTATTACCACTCTCCCCAACTTCCCAAGGCTGACAATAGGATTGGAGAAAGGTAACCACATACCAAACTTTAGGTTAGGTAGCTAGCCCTACTAGGACCACAGAGGTCTCTCTCATTCTCACTTTTGCAGTCAAAGGGATGACTGAGTATCTAGTGATCTTAGGCTAGGTATATAAGCTTAGAAAATAGGTTTTGTTTGACGTTTTTAGTGCTGGATAGAAAAGTCAGTGAATGGACTGTGTATTGGGTTTTTAGGTCTCAAAACTCCAAGGTGAACCTCCAGAGAATATGTGAGGCAAGATAGGTAGTTTAAAATCATTTTAATAAGTCACTAAGTATAGGATGAAATGGAGGAGAGTTTGAAAGAGCATTGAGGTGAATTCATTCAATTTAGAAGCAAATAAACATAGTATGGTAAATCTTGTCTAAAAAAGAGCATGCATAAACATGATTTTTGCTCATAAACTTACAAGGTAAACACATATTAAGAAGAATAAATTGTATTAAGCATGAAATTATAAACATACATGAGAAAAACAGATGCTCCAAAGCATACCACAAGTATCTCAACACAATTCCTGCAAATATGTCTCTGATTTCATTCCAAAAGCTGATTACAAGAGCTTCACTGCAATATGAGACTATCCACCTCAACAAAAGACTAAAGAGAGTCTACTTATAAAAAATATGGACTATTACACCTCATCAGGTCTAAATCCCATCCAAAATGGATCATAAATACACAGGATGAGTCATTTCCTTGTTTCTAGGGAGGTTAGAAACCATTCCCTCAATTTTAGCTATGAACTAGGAGTGTTTGTCACTTACATTAACTACATATTCCCTCATGATAGGAGGCAAAAAATAACTCAATAACTATAATTCCAACTCATAAGACAGCAAAACCTCAAATTTGGGACAATTTCTGAGCTTGACAAGTGTCTTGAGGAATCCAATGTTGATTTGTGACATTTATGACAGAAGGGTAACAAAAATTTGCAGAAGTGTAACATAACTTTGGAGGCTCTTTTGAGGAAATTTTAGGAGTCCAAATACACTTATGAAAGAATGGTCAACTAGCCATGCGTGTCTAGTTTCCATAACATCTTGAATTTTTCAAAATGACCCACAGGAAGGTTACTCCAAAAGCGTAACAGAGGCTCCAAAAAGGTGGAAGAAACATGAAAAATGAGTGGTTTTTGAGCTTTTCCTCCAAAATTACAGGTTTTCATGCCATGGGGGTTCCTAATCTGTGATGTAATCATCAAAATACATCCATCCATGTAATTAAATCATCATTTGGATGTCCCCAAAATAAGTGTAACAAAATTTTGTTACCCCTCTACAATGAGGAATTTCCAGAATTTTGCAAAAATCACAAAAAATTTCGAAATTGATCAAAACTTCTCAAAATTGATTATATGGCACTTGGGAGTAATGGGCTAAACAACCAAGGACTTCACATGTGGTTCCTTTCTAGCATGAGGTTTGAGAAATTGTTTACACTCTTCAATGTTGAAGCCCATGCCCTTGAACCACTTCTCTCCATGACAAGGAATACCTGTTGCTGAAGAAATTAGGTCTGCTGATAGGTTAATCTCTACACTTGCAATAGTGACCTTTCCCATGCTGAATCTTTTAGAAAATAGGCTTGTCAATTGAAGATTATACCCCTCTTCCTTGAGCCATTCACAAAATCTCAAACACTGAGCATTCTCAAAGCAGCTTTTGGCCAATGGAGAGGCATTGATTTCATGCATTGTGAAGGGTTCTAGCCTGAGGTGGCACCCTCCCTTGAATAATTTCTTGTCACTTTCCATTTTTTTTTCAATGGAATGATGAAAACCCTAGAGTGTTGACGAGATGGGTGAATATATGGAAATATTTTATGAAGGCCTCACAAGGCAATGGAGACAAGTTTCAAGCTTGTTTGGAGTTTTTCTAAGCCAAAAACCAAAATCTGCCTCGCCTCCAGAAGCGTAAAAAGCATGTACAGAAGTGTAACAAGGGAGGCAAAAGCATAACAAGGGTTCACAAAAACGTAACAAGGGCTCACATGAATGTAACAAGGGAATTGCCAAAAATATGCAAAAATAAGGCTTAAAGATGGATCGATATCTCTCTAACCATAATGTTTTTTCAAAAATGAGAGAGTATTTTGTTGTTTGGCATGTTATGAACAATAACCTCCTCCTGTTTTCCAAAATAATTTCCCATTAGCTCATAATCCAAGTTTGAATTTGATCACTCAAAATTTGCAGAAGCATAACGCACTCTAAGCATAAGTGTAGGACCTACTTTGAGAGGGAGTTTGGAGGCCTTCCTAGAGGGATTTGGGGCTGCAAGTGGCATGGTTGGAAATCTTAGGATGTATGCTACATAATGGAGTCATCAAGCACAACAAACCCTTGCTCCAAACCCTTGAAAAGTTGATTTGAAGAAAATATGTCCAAAAGTGCATAAAATGACCTAAAGAAACTGTAATTTGAACATTTCACTCAAACCATAACACCTGTGCATAAAATGAAGGATTTTTTAGTTCTTTAGCCTATTATTGACAAAAACCTCTTTCAATTTTTTCAAATTCATATCCATATCTTCAAAAAATTATTTTGAAGCCAAACTGTCCCTGTGTGCAATGTAAACCCTAAGAAATGAACTTTTGATGGATTGTGAAGCATTGATCTCCTGCAAGTTGGATGGATACAACCTGGAATGATGACCTTCCTTGTGAAATTTATTTTCACCTTCCATGCCACTTTAAAAAACTATGAAACCCTAGCTAGATGAAGTGTGTAGTGGAGGGTGTAGAGTTAGGAAAACATGGGATAATGGTAGGGTGTTTTTAGGGGAATAAATGAAGTGGAAGGAAGTTAGGGAAAAATATCTAAAAATTTGGGCGGGTAGGGTGATGAGTTGGCTACAGGATTCAAGTGGAATTTTTCGGAGTGGGCATGTGCAAGGTTCCCAAAAGGTCAAAACACAGGGTTTCACTAGTTTTTCTGCCAAAATGTAGTGAAAATTAGGGTTTTAATGAAATTGATCGAAAGAGGGTTGTGAGTGATAGGAGATGTTAGGGTATGTTGTATGAATTTTATATGAAGGTTATAGATGGTTATATTAGGGTTTTATCAGCTGAAACAAACAAAAGATGAAAAACACCAAAAGCGCAACACCTGCGCAACACGTAGTGGAGGTAACCTAATGAAGGAAACCACTCATTTGCTAATGAATTTTGACTTGAGAGAGGTATGGAGGGTGTCCACTTAATGTTTAGGAAGTGTATGAACTTTTCGCAGTGGTTTTGAACCTTGGAGAACTGATTTGGAGCTCAAACACCAAAAGTGAAACACCTGCGCGACACACCCATAAGCGTAGCACAGGTAGTGTTGGCACAAATTTACTTATTTTTCTTCAACCTATGGTGGCTGTGGAGTATGATGGTGAGAAGGGAGGAGCTATTTACTTATTTCCATATATTTTCTAACTCCCTATGCAGATGACTTGTATGGTGAAAAAGAGATTTTGTTCGCTTTCCTTTATGACATAATTGACTCTTATGGTGGCGAAAAAAATGAGACCTAGACTCTCACCTAAATGAAGGTGTGGTGAATGACCTCAGACCCTAGATGATTGATGGATGAAATGACCTCTGAAATGATGATTACCATGAATGGAGTGAAGGGAGTAGCATTTCAGACCTAGACATATTCAGTGAACAAAATTTTATTTGAAAACTGACTTGAAACATGAAATTTTGACCTAGGACCCCTAAAAAGTAAATTGAAAGAGCGTATTTTGATCACTGAACATATTGACACTAACAATATCTAGACCTTAGGACATATTAGTTGTAGGTTCGAGATGGATCTACAAGATCAAGTATGCCGTAGATGAAGTACAGAGCCAGGTTCGTGGCTAAGGGTTATGCTCAAAAGGAAGGGATAAACGACCAAGAAACCTTTTCTCCAGTAGCCAGGTATACTTCTATCAGATCCATGATATCCCTTGTAGTGTAGATGGGGCAGGAGATTCATGAGTTGGACGTTAAGACTACCTTCTTGAATGAGATCATAGAAGAAGAAGTATACATTGAACAACCAGAGGGCTTTGAGACACATGAGAAGAAAACTCATGTATGCATGCTAAAAAAAACCTTGCATGGGCTTAAACAAGCACCTAGAGCATGGTACGGTCGAATTGATGGTTACCTAAAGAAGATGGGATTCATCAAGAGTGACGCAGATCCTAACCTCTACCATATGAAGGTAGAGAATGAGCCTCTAATTTTTATATTATATGTAGATTACCTATATCTGATAGGTTCATCTAGGCTCATCAAGGATTGCAAGGAGAACCTATCTATAGACTTCGCCATGAAGGATTTGGGACTGATGCATTATTTTATGGGGTTGGAAGTTTGGCAACAAAAGGGAGAAATATTCCTCGGACAAGGGAGATATGCTATAGAGATTCTAAAGAGGTTCATGATTGAGGAATATAGACCCATGGCTACTCCAATTATTACCAAATAGAAGAATATTGATGCGTCTGAAGATAAAGAAGTAGATCCCACCTTGTAAAAACAACTCATAGAGTCCCTGATGTATCTGTTCAACACCAGTCCATACATTTTTTATGCAGTCAACACCCTCATTCAGTTCATGGTGGAAGAAAGGAGGGAACGTTGGGAAGCAGCCAAGCCTTGTTCTCAGATATATATGAGGAACAATCAAACATGGATTAAAGTACACCCGAGGCAAAGACATCATACTGAGTGGGTTCATTGACGCAGATTGGGTTGGAAGTTCGGTAGATCGGAAAAGTACCACTGGGTATTGTTTCAACATTGGATCAGGAATGAGCTCCTGGTGAAGTAGGAAACAAACGTTCGTAGCACTGAGCTCAACTGAAGCAGAATATATGGCATCCAATGCAACATCGTGTGAATCCATATGGCTAAGAAAATTTCTTGTGAATATATTCAAGAGAAGGATGGAAGCGACCAACATTTTGTGTGATGATCAAAGTTGAATCAAGCTTTCTGAGAATCTGGATTTTCATGATAGGTCAAAGCACATTGATATAGTGTGTTAATTTATCAGATACTATGTCCAGCGGGGTGCAATATAGTTACAGTACAATTTGATAGGAGAAGAGGTGGCCAACATCCTCACTGAGGCTCTAGGAAGAACATAGTTTGTTTATTTTAGGGAGAAGTTGGGGATGATTAAGAATCTGTTTCAGTAGCATAGATGGAGAATGCAGTACTTAAGAGGGAGCTACAATACAGATGCAACAATGACAACAATGGTGTCATGGGTAGCAGTACAGTGGAAAAATCAACGTAGTAGATGAAGGGCAGCAGGCCGAGCATCAACAACACATAGGACCGATGTCATGGATCAAGGTGATTCTTCTTGTGTTAAGTATTTCTAGAGAACATTCCTCGCTAAGAGGGAGTGTTGATTTTTGGGTAGCATCAGATGTGCTCTAGCTCCAAAATTTTCTCAATGGGCTAGAATACATGAGATCTCCAAGACCCTTACTTGTGGAGAATCGATTTCCCTCGGGTTACTGAGTATTTTCCCGGAGTATCAACGACCGTGATCAAATATCTAATCAACAGCTAAGATTAAAACTGACTTGATCCTCGTCTCTTAGAAGCTTCTCACCCATATTTCTATTAATTCCATTTAATTATTTTAATTCCATAAGTTTTAACTTAGGAATCATTAAAAATAATTAATTATTTTAATATGATGCATTCCGGGGCAAATTTCTCCAAATGATTTCTAGGTCTTGGAGATCTCATGTATTCTAGCCCCTTCACAAAATTTCAGAGCTAGAGCACATCCGATGCTACCCAGAAACCAATAGAAAGTGGCGTGAGTTCCATAAGAGCCGTCCTCACAAAACAAGTGAGTGTCAGACCGAGCAGTCATTGGTGACCGAGCTAAAGGCTTCTGAATCAGATGCATGCTCCGACTCTAAGTCATAACCCGACAAAGGGAATGATAAAGGGAAGAAAATTATTGACCTGGAGCCCAGTGCCACCACTGCCACCACCAAAATCTAGAAATATGAGCCCGAAGATTCAAAGTAGGGGGAACACCTCTTCCACTCCTAGATGTGGGTGAAGGGTTCTCAGCTGCAGTTCATTATTGATAGTGGAAACCAAAAGAACCTCATTTTAGCAGAGGTTGTGAAGCGGCTCGGCCTACCAACCACAACACACCAACATCCGTGCACGATCAGGTGGCTTCACCTAGGATGAGATCTCTGCGTTAGCCAGCAATGTCGCATTCCCTACATCATCAAGCCCTTCATAGATGAGGTACTGTGTGATGTTGTTGCTCTTAAATTTTGTGATGTTTTATTAGACCAACCATACCTGTGGAAGCATCATGCTATGTATGAGTCTAGGCCTTGCACTGTTAATATTACTTTGGGCAATAATTTGTACAGGATACTGGAGGTAGCACCGCCTACCGCCATCTCTTTGATCACTGCGAAGCAATGCAATAAGCTCATTTCGAAACCGAGAAATTTATTTTCCTTATGATTCGCCCTCAGGGGAAAAAAAAAATATTGTGGCCACAACCTCTAGACAAGGCTCCTCCGCACGATAGGAGCAAACGGATAAGGTCATGGAGGAGTATAGGGACATATTCACCTCACCCACAGGGGTACCTCTACACTGTCAGGTCAAACACCCCATTTATCTGATCCCATGTGCACCAATTCCCAATGGGATGATCTATCAATGCTCTATTATGGAGAACGATGAAATCAAGAGGAAGAGTCAGGAGTTTTGTAGAAAGGGCACATCATGCCATGTTCATCTCCCTGTTGGAGTCTGATTGTTTCGGTACAGAAGTAGGACGGGAACTGGAGACTCTGTATTATCTATTAGATGCTGAACAAAATCATTATCCAGAATAGGTATCTAATCCCACAGATTGATTACCTTTTGGACCAGGTTAAGGAGTTCAAATATTTCAACAAGATTGAATTGAATTCCGGGTATCACCAAGTACCAATCGAACCCTTCGATTTGTGGAAGACAACCTTTAAATCCAAGGAGGGCCTTTTTGAATGGCTAGTCATGCCTTTTAGGTTGAAGAATGCCCCCGCAACCTTCATGAGGCTGATGGATGACATCTTGTGACCATTCACCAACTCATTCTTGGTGGCGTGTTTGGATGGCATCCTGATCTTCATACATAGTTGGGAATAACACCTATGCCATATTCGATAAGTCCTTGAAACTCTACGACAACACAAGTTGTGGGCCAATTTGGATAAATTCACTTTTGGTATTAACCAAGTTCAATATTTGGGGTACATCATTGATGAGAAGGGTGTGCATATTGACCCAGCCAAGATGTAAGTCATTTTGTATTGGCAAGCCACAAACACTCTAACATGGCTCTGTAGCTTTCTGGGTCTTGCCAATTTCTATCGCAGGTCATGTTTGGTTTCTCTCACATCACTTGGCCTTTGAGTCAAGTCACCATGGGCAGAGCGAAAATTTTTTATTTTGGTCTAAATCCCCAAAAAAGGCATTTTTTGAGTTGAAGCTTCACCTCTGATCTACACTAGTGCTCACATTACCAGACCTGCAACAAACATTTGAGATCGAGACAGATGCTTCCGAATATGTTATTGGTGTAGTTCTTACTCAACAGGGGCATCAAGTGGCATATCACAATGATACTCTTTCAGACAGAGTTCGAAAGTATCCCACCTATGAAAAATAGATGTATTCCTTTGTCCAGGCCTAACTAAAATGGAAGCATTAAATTCTTGGGAAGGAAATAGTCATCCACATAGACTATTGACCCCTGCAGTTCGTACAGACACAAGGGAAGTTGCAGAATGATCTCCGTCAGAAATGGCCCGCATACCTGCAATAGTTCCACTTGAAATTAAGTACAAGAAGGGAAGCACCAATAATGTTGCAAACTACCTCAACCGGCCACCAGTCATGGTGCTGACCACTGTTCTCGACCTTTGTGGGCATGAGACTTCAGATTGTCTGCATCTGTACAAGAGTGATCCGGAATACGATAACACATACTAGACACTCCTAGAAGTCAAGCAAGTTCAAAATTTTCACCTTCAGGATACATTGTTATGTCACCAAGGACATCTATGTGTTCCTTCAAGTGAGCCTGCCAAGATGATTTTGGAGGCGCACTATAGTTGGTTCGATGGAAACTTCGAAGTAGAGAAAAAAGTTGCAGTGCCACAGAATTATTTGTATTGGGTGAACCTTCGACATGATGTTGGGAAGTACACCAGGTCCTGCACTTCTTGTGTCATTTCCAAACCAACCATCAAGAAGGAAGGCATATATACTCCTCTGCCTACTCCTAGTCAACCTTGGGAATCCATCTCCGTAGATTACATTTCGGGCCTCCCTTTGACTAAGCATGGCAACGACTGTGTTTTCATGGTCATCGACAAATTCTCTAAGATGGCAATTCTAGCGGTCTGCAAGAAGAGAATCACGATAGATTCCACTGCTAAGCTCTTCTTTGAACGAGTGTGGGTACACGTTGGGATCCCACAGTCCATTATCTCAGATCAGGATAACAGGTTCTTAAGTACATTTGGTCAAGTCTCTGGTCGATGCTGGATACTAATCTCACTAAGTCCACAAATTTCCACCCCCAAACTAATGGCCAACAAAGGTCGTCAACAGGATGATCGTAGAAATTTTGTGCATGTACAACTTGAAACATCCTCACACATGGGACGAAATCCTCCCCTATTTCCAACATAGCTACAACAGAGCTCTCCATAAGTCAACTAGCCACAACCCCTTTCAGGTGGGGTTGGGATTCCACCACTATATCCCATCGATGTGGCCATACCATCTACAGTTACTGAGGAAGCTTCTACCCATGTACAATGTATAACCAACAGGGGTAACAACTTCAATGAGCGAATCCCACACAACCCCCAGTAGGTCCTCAGATAGATATTTCTAATAAGGTATCATGTGCGTCGAACAAAGATCATATGCCAAATTTAGAACCCTGAGAAGTTGATGTACCAATTTACCGAAACGGGGTCCATAGTTTTGTCGCTTCATCTCATAGGGTTAGGTTTTTGGATGGTTAGGGTTTTCCATTGTTTCTCAATAATAAATATATCTTCGAGCCTCATTGTAACAGAGTTCAGAGACATGTATCCACCACATCTATTCTCAGAGATAATCTACCATCGCCTGATCTAGTTTATTTCCATTCTGTGTGTAAGCATATTTCAGTTCTTTGATATTAATGAAATGAAGTGTTATTTTTGCCGCATCTCTGTATTTATGGTTATTTTTGTGTTCTGTTGCGTTCCTCTCTAAGTTCGGATCAATGGTATCATAACGATATGCTTTTTATTTGTTTTTCTTTGCATCTCCCCAACAAGGTCAGGGTATAAGGAGTAAGGGAGCGAGCTGGTTGAACCTTTGTAAGACCGGCCTCACAAACCTCGACGACATCCCTTGGGGGAAGAAAAGAAAGACGAGGGAGTAGGAGATCCTTTCAAAATATTGGTCAAATAAGCCCTCGAGCGAGAGAGGAACGCGATGATGGAAAAATTTTCCTAGATCCTTCGATGGATGCCCATAGAATACACATCTTTATTCGGCAGTCACTTTGGAGGCGCCACTCCCTTTAAGGTACAAGTCAACTTTGGCATTCCCATATTTTAAGGCTAGATAGATGGAGAAGGAGTAGATAGATGGTTAAATATGTTGGAAGGATATTTTTTAGTTCATACTTTTTCCAATAGGGAAAATATTTCTTTTGCGCTCCTCAAAGCCACCTGCCATGTCAAGGAATGGTGGGAAACCTACTGTGAATAGAGAGATGAGAGAGAACCCTCACTATTTTCTGCAGAACTCACTTGGAGTTATTTTCGAGAGGCCATCAAGGAACAATATTACCCCATGGGGAGCTATGAGGACAAGTACATACAATGGACTACGTTGCGACAACAAAGGGATCATGATGTGCATGAGCTAATGAATCTATTCCATACCTTGTGCACAAAGTTGGGTATTAAATATTCAAAGAGAAATCTGGTGCTTAAGTATCGTAGTTGTTAGCACAGATACATTCAGGAGGAAATGGAGTTCATCTACATTTCCCTGCTTGGTGGAGCATACCGATATGCTTCCAAGATCGAGAAAACATTTAAACAGAAGAAGCGAGACTTTGGATCCACAAATTTGAAGCAAGGGAAAAGCGCCCTAAAACCACAGAACAAAGGACAAAGCCAAGGCGGGGTGACCCAAGACAACCCGTCGAAATCGCAAGTAAATAACAACACCAAAAATACAAATAAGGTCACATGAAAGTGGTGTGAGTTCCATAAGAGCCCCACTCACAACACAAGTGAGTGTCGGGCCAAATAGTCACTCGTGGCCGAGCTAAAGGCTTCCAAATCAGATGCATGCTCTGACTCTAAGTCAAAACCCAACAAGGGGAATGATAAAGGGAACCAAATTATTGATGCGAAGCCCAGTGCCAGTGTTACCACCACAAGGATCCAGAAGGATGAGCCCGAAGATCTAGAGGAGGGGGAGCACCTCTTTCACTCACAGATGTGGGTGAAGGGTTCTTCATTGCAATTCATTGTTGACAGTGAAAGACAAAAGAAACTCATTTCAGCAAAGGTCATGAAGCGATTGGGCCTACCAACCCACAACACACCCACAGTCGTACACCATCGGTGGCTTCACCAAGGACAAGATCTCCGCGTCAGCCAACAGTGTTTCCTTCCCTACAACATCAAGCCCTTCATAGATGACATATTGTGTGATTTTTCTCCTCGTGAAGTTTGTGATGTGTTATTAGGAAAACCTGAAACATCATTCAAAATATCATTGTAGAAGGGACCTAAATAACATCGCAGAAGGGACCTAAAACATCATTCAAAATATCATTGCAGAAGGGACTTGAATAACATCATTTAAAATATCATTACAGAAGGGACCTAAACAACATCAATATTCATTAGAAGGGACCTGAATCAATATCAGATGCAAAAAGAACATGAAACAACATAATATATATCGAGATGTTTAAATAAGTAGTTACAAGCATCTACATTCCATCTGAATTCATCTTTGAAGAACCATCATCATTAAAACGAGTCAAGTATGGATGAACCATCAAAGATCATCATCAACCAGTATTGACATCAAGCTATTTTGCGAAAGGAAAAGTACTCTTAGTGTAAAAAAAAATGTTCTTAGAACCTTTGATTTTGAAAAAATTTCTAGAACTGTTAAAACTAATTTAACTTGGATATGCATCCTATTACATTTATCATCCTACATTCTTCATTTATTGTCTAACATCCTACATTTATCCTACCTATATTCCACTAACCTCATCCTACACTCATCATAATAATGATATTACACTCATTATCCTACCCTCATCATAATCCTATTATAATCCATTACCCTACCATACATTCTACATTAACAATTTCATCATAGTCCTACATTAACCCAATATAGATTTCCTACATTATTCCATATACCCCTACATTATCCTCCAAGATAAACATAAGCATTTTTTTATCAAATATTGAGGCTCAAAATTTTTGTCCATAAGGATTTTTTGCTTGCCTACAAAACCACAAAGATTTAATGTCATTTTAAGAAAAATTTATTTTGAAATGACCTATCATATGGTCATTTCAAAAACAAATTAGTAATGAGCATATAAAATAACAAAGACTAATGTATGAAATGAAACATAAGAGTCGAAAGGAAAAACTGTATGAAATTCAATATACAACATGCAAACATGCGGAAAGAATGAAAATACATATGTATTATTGCAAATACAAACAAAAGTGGGCATGCAACGAAATGAACGAAGCCATGACCAAAGAATGAACTTCACAGAACATGGGTAATGCGGAATTACGGTGATAAGATAGGAATATACACTGTGGAAGAAGGAATGTACATGAGGCAGAAGAACGTAGTCAAAATTGAGACACATGGGCAACCACAGGTGTGTAAGTCAGAGTGTGAGCTGGAGTGGTAAAACGGTCAAAACGCATTCAAACAAACTCTCTGTAATTCCACTGCTATCTTTCACCATTATAGCGCAAACCAAGCTTTGTGTTAAGACTTTATTCCACCATCACAACCAAAATTAAGCTCAGAAAGAGGAGAATAATGTTGTGCACTCACATGCACTCTTACAACACCCTCGTGGAAGGAGGAAACAAGTAAGAAGAACACAAACACTAAAGAGAGGGTTGTGTAAAACAGAGAAGCCTAAACAGAGAATGAGATGCATAAGAAATAGGTGAGGAGATCAAATAAGTTTGTGGAGAAATAAGGATGTAATGCATCGATTTTAACAAGAGGATTGAAGGCCGAGATCTCCTCTTTGCCAAGTTGACCAGGCTTACCAAGAAACTCCAAAAATTCCGCAAAGAGAAAAGGTAAGAAATCACTTCCAGATTTCTATCAGTAGTTGAACGGAATTCAGGGGTAGTTAAGCTTGAGATACTGGTTGAAATGTGTCATTTTATAAGGAGTTAAACTTTAGTTATGAATTCAAAACCTTGCCACTATTAAACCAACTTTTCCACCTACGTAATGAGTGAATCCCCGAAGATGTTGAAGAGGACTTCTAATTAAAATGGCATTGTTTAAACACAGGAACACGAGTTATTAACTCAGAGACATCTACAAGTTGTTGAGAAAAATACTGAGAGGGGAGGGGTGAATCAGTATTTAGGGCTGAACAATTTTTCTTTTCTTTCTCTTAAAACCATATGTTACAGTACAACATCCAACATGTATGTCCAGATATCTTATTATGTCGTTCCTTAGAGCATTGCATCAGATAATCATTAAGCATGAAAAAAAATAACATAGCAAACCATCAAACATAAACAACACATATGAACACCAGGATTTAAGGTGGAAACCCAATTCGGGAGAAAACCACCGCCGCTGTAATCTCAATCATCAATATTTATTATAGAGAAAACTTCTTACATTATATGCTGGTGCAGACTTATACCAGCACGCAAGCACCCACTTGCAGAAGGCTACAACCTTCTCTTGTTTACCAGCCTCTCCTGGAAGGGAGCTACTACCCCATGCTCTCGTTTACCAGCTACCACTGGAAGGGAGCTACAACCCCCTCTCTGAAGGCTTTGACCCTCAGCACCACTGCGGACCATGCTTCATCAGTTTCCATACGACATACCTTACTGATCACTAGATTTATTTATTTTCTGTATACTCACATCAGTTCTTCATGATTTCGTCCATCATTCAAACCAGAGATTCATCATCATCAAATCATTATATTCATGGGTGCATCGTAGTTTCAAATTTATCAGTTAAGAACAGAGCTCGCCCATTCAGACATTCTTTTTAGAAATTTTTATTCACAACCCTTACAATGCACACAACGTACTCTATTCCTCTTCTCCTTATATAGTTTTTGCCTTTATTAAAACCATTAGTCAAAACCACCAACTGCTAATGGTATTCCTTTGACAATATTTCCATTAGTTTGGCCCACGGGGTTTTTATTTCTTTTTAATTTATTTATCAATTGATAAATAAATATATTTACAACGTTTTAATCCCTTATGTTTAACCCTTCGGATTTTATAAACAATATCCAACACTTTCAAATAATTTAATATTTCAATAAACCTTTGACCCCTGGCCCACATATGCGTCCGACTGTACCAAAATAAACTTCGCGCAAGTCCATCGCCCGATCACCGTTAGATCGCGAGCCTCCAATATCAACGGCATATATCAATATCGCTGGGCATCCTTGGATGAACTTTAACGCGCGATGGTCGATCGTTAACGTACGACGGCGCGCAGCAACGATGGTTTGTCTAGGACGCGTGTCACTCGTTCTATGGAATCAGAGCCAATATATTGAATACCGCTTATCCCGCAAAAGCGGTGCGACATGGGCAATCCGCTTTCGCAAATCCACTAGCAGTTTTTAAATAGTGATCAACCGTCCAATCGCTCCGTACCCCAAGTTCCGTATAACTTTGATTTAAATGTTCTTCCTTCGTGATTATGTTAATGTTATATATATATATATATAATGTGCCCTGTACATATAAAACCCGTCCAAGACTGTACGAGAATTGAACCAATCAACTGTAAAAATATGCTCGATATTCTCCACTCAACGGAATATCACCAGAACTCAACCATACACAGATTTTACTTTCTCCTTTATCAGGACGCATATATTATGTTTATGAATTAAATCCACAGGGAATCTAATATCCGTCAATTCAATTCAACCCTGTCTTTGGACAAGTCTCCTTCAATTCACTGCTTGTCTCTGCGCCAAGACCGATACTGCTCTCTGTAATTGCACTCTTCCTCTGTTCCTCTCTGCTGGCCTTTGTTTTCTGCAACTTGCTTTTCTCTTCCTTTTTTGCCAATGCCTTTGCCATCAATGAAAATATTTCCAACAATCTCCCCCTTTGGCATTGATGGCAATATTCTTCCTCTGTTTGTCTTATAGAACCCCGCTTTGTGTTTCCTCCCCCTTTGACATCAATGGCAAAGGGTTGATTAATATCCTTTGTACTGACAGAACCATGCTCCCCCTGAGATCATGCTGCATCTTCAAATATAACCAAAATGACTTATACAAATAAGATCAAAGATGAGATCAGACTATAACAATTAATTGGAATGCCAACCATGCATTCTGACCAATGCTCCCCCTTGGCCTGAGCATTCAGAGAAGCCCAACAACACTTCACAATCAATTCAATCTTATGTAGTTAAGTAGACCTGATCCTCTGCATGGCAGAGACTACTCCTAGTTTCTGTCTGAGATATTCGAACGCTTCCCTGGGTAGAGGTTTGGTAAATATATCAGCAACTTGTTCTTTGGAGGAAACATATTCCAATTTCACCTTTTGTTCAAGCACTTGTTCACGTAAGAAGTGGTATTTGATAGGAATGTGCTTGGTCTTGGAATGCATAACAGGGTTCTTTAAGATACTGATAGCACTTGTATTATCACACATAATGGAGATAGGAGGTGACCATTTGATTTGAAAGTCTTGTAGGGTTTGCATCATCCAGAGAAGTTGAGTGCAACATGATGCAACAACCACATATTCTACTTTTGCTGTAGATAAGGCAATGGAGCTTTGCTTCTTGCTAATCCAAGATACTAACCGGGGCCCCATATAGAATGCACCACCACTAGTGCTTTTTCGATCATCAACACTTCCAGCCCAATCTGCATCAGTGTATGCATGAAGAGTAAGATCAGCATTCTTTGGATACCATAGTCCAAAGTCTTGAGTTCCTTGTAGATATTTGAATATTATTTTCACAGCCTGAAGATGAGACTCTTTTGGATTAGCTTGAAATCGTCCAACAATCCCAACTGCATGCATGATGTCTGGTCTTGTCCCAGTGAGATAAAGTAGACTTCCTATCATAGATTTGTATTCAGGTTGATTCACCGTGGGAGAATCATCATTAGAACTGAGATTACATCCGGTTATCATTGGTGTACTTACAGGTTTGCAGTCTTCCATGCCATACTTCTTCAGGATTTGCTTGAGGTATTTTGCTTGTGATAAGAATATGCCATCTGTTGCTTGTTGCACTTGCAAACCAAGAAGGAATGTTAGTTCCCCAAGCAAAGACATTTCAAATTCTTGTTGCATATCAGAAGCAAATTTCTGACTCATAGAATCTTTATTACTTCCAAAAATGATATCATCAACATATACAACCACAATAAATAGTTTGTCATTTTCAGTTTTTGTGTATAGGTTGCTATCAACAGATCCTTTTGAAAATCCTTGTTGATGAAGATATTTGTCAAGACGATAGTACCATGCCCTTGGAGCTTGTTTGAGACCATATAGAGCCTTTTTAAGTCTACAAACAAGTTTTTCATCATTTCCCAAAATGAATCCTTCTGGTTGTTCTATATAAACTTCTTCTAGATCACCATTGAGAAAAGCATATTTAACATCCATTTGATAAACTTTGATTTGTTGGAAGCTTGAAAAAGCAAGAAACATTCTTATGGCTTCAAGTCTGGCTACAGGAGCAAAGGTTTCTTCAAAGTCTATACCTTCTTGTTGAGCATACCCTTTGCACACAAATCTAGCTTTATTTCTTATAACATCCCCATTATCATTTAACTTGTTTTTGAATATCCATTTAGTTCCAATGACATTTTTGTCATGAGGCCTTGGTACTAATTCTCAAGTGTGATTCTTTTCAATTTGATCAAGCTCTTCATTCATGGCTTGAATCCAACATTCATCTTTGCTAGCTTGACTGACACTGTGAGGTTCAATAGTGGACAGAAATGCCAGATTAGTAGAAGATCCCACAAGAGTCCTTCTTGTTTGTACACCTGATCCCTTTTCTCCCAAAATTTGAGATTCTGGATGATTCTTTTGAACATATCTAGATGGAGCCTTTTCAGAAAAATCCTCTTCGGGTTCTTCACTGGGTTCACTGTTTGTATCATTATTATTTGATGTAGAAGGATATGTGTCATCATCATCTTCATCTGTTGTTTGATTTTCTTCTTTTGGAGCTGCAGGAGACTCATCAATAACAACATCAATACATTCAACAATCTTTCAAAGTCTTTTATTGTAACTTTTATATGCCCTACTCCTAGAGGAGAAACCAAGAAATATTCCTTCATCTGCTCTGGGTTCAAACTTGCCAAGTTTTTCATCTTTATTCTTGATAAAGCATTTGATCCCAAAAATTCTAAAATGCTTTATAGTGGGAGGATTACCATACCAGAGTTCATATGGAGTTTTATCACTATTTACACGAACATGTGCTTTGTTGAGAATGTTTTCTGTTGTATGTGCTGCTTCTCCCCAAAATGTGTCAGGTGTTCCGGAATCATCAAGCATAGCTCTAGCCATTTGTTGAACTGCTCGTTCATTCTTCGCAACGCCATTCGTTTAGGAGCAACATAGAACGTCCCCTTTATGTTTATGTTGTGCTCATGGAATTAAGTGAATTATTATTATACTTCCTTTCTATTGATCTCTGATACTGATTTTTATCTAATCCATTCTCATCATGTTGAGATCTATTTCAAATGTTTCATCTTTGTGTTTAAGCAGCCCAATCCAACACATTCTAGAAAAATCATCAATGAATAAGATATAGTATTCTTCACCACGTGGTGACTTTTTCCTCATAGGTCCACATATGTCAGTATGAATGAGTTCAAGAGGCTTACTTGATGATCCTTCCTTAGCATTAAATTGTACTCTGGTTTGCTTACCGAATTGGCAAGATTTGCATATGATATTTTCAGGTAGAGTAATATTGGGAAGATCACGAACAACTTTAAGTCTACTTGATTTTTTGATTTGAGAGAAGCTCAGATGCCCCAACCTTCTATGCCATAGCCAATTTTCTGAAGATTTACTCAAATAACATTGTTCTTTGGGGTTCTTCAATATATACAGGTTGTTCGGAGTTCTTTTTCCTTTTATAATTGCTTTACCTGTATCAAAATCACGTACCACACATTCTTTTGAACTAAAGACAACTTCAGTTCCTTGATCACACATTTGACTTACACTTAACAAGTTATGTTTTAATCCATCCACATACATGACTTCATTAGCTTTCACCTTTTCTTTTAGAAAAACAGACCCTTTTCCCTTAATGACCGCAAGAGTATCATTTCCAAATGTAACATTTTTTTCTTTTTCTAGAGCACTATATGCAAGCAGTTTGTCTTTATCACCTGTCATGTGTCTTGAGCATCCACTATCAATGTGCCATTGGTTTTCTTCATCTTCTGCAAATAACGCTATGCCACAATTTTCAACCTGTAATCCCTTCTTTTTCCATACTTTGGAGCTTGAAGGAACATGTTATTTTGGCTGAACCTTGCTCCTGCATTCAGATTCTTCATGACCAAAGTTATTGCAATAGGCACATTCAACTTCATTTTGAAGAGGAGAAAAGTTGTTATAAGTATTCTTCTTTGTTTTAATATCAATCATTTTCTTTCTTTCTTCTCTTGTCAAGATGGTTTTATATGCAACACATTGAACAGCTCTATGACCAAAATTGTGACATGAGAAACATTGTCCATTGAAGAAGAAATTTCTGTGATCATAAAATCTTCTATATGAATTTACTTGTTGATTGGTGTTTCTTTGAAAGACATTCCTGTTAGTGTTCTTTGAATTGAGATGATCATGCTTTATCTGTAAAGACTCTTTATTCCCTTGCTGAGTGGCATCATGTTGTACACCAGCTGTAACTACTTTTAGATAATTTGGTGTTGAAGCCTGAGAAGATTCTCCAATATATCCAAGACCTGTCTTTATAAGAGGAGAACGTTGTACCTTGATAATTTCATCTAATGTTTCAGATCCTTTGGCAAATCTAAGATTCAGAGTTTTTACATTCTCAAGTTCTTTTCTTAGACTTACTACTTCACACTCTAATTTCTCATTGTGTTTCTCCTTTTCTTCAAGCTGATTTTTCAGAGTTTCTATGATTATTTTACTTTCTTCTAAGCAAATTTTGAGTTTATTGTTTTCATCAAGAAAATCACTGTCTTCTAGAGCATCCACAAACGTAACTTTTTCTTCTCTAGATTCTTTTTCAAATGCCATGAGAAGTCTAAGATCTTGTTCACATTTTTCCTCACTATCAGATAACCCATCACTATCTTCATGAGTATAGTAACTCTTTCTAGTGCTAAAAAGATTCTTATATCTTTCTGCTACTTCGTTCCCCTTTTTATTTGTTTCTTTATAAGGACACTTAGCAGCATAATGACCAACTCTTCCACAATCAAAGCATTTGAAAGGAAGCTTACCTCTGAACCGTCCTGTGCCAAGTTGAAGTTTCTTTACAAAGTTTATCTCGTCTTCTTCTGAGATATATCCTGAACCTTCTGTTTTTTGTACTTCCTTCCCTTTTGTAGAAGTTCTAAAGACTGCTTCTTTGACTTCAGAAGGTCCTCCTCTTCTCATTTCATATGCAGTTAGTATGCCATGAAGTTGTACCACAGTGAGGTTTTGAAGATCCTGCTTTTCTTCAAGGGCAAAAACTTTTGACTCAAATTTTGTCGTTAGAGATCTTAAGACTTTCTCAACCAAGGTAGATTCGGTTATTGTTTCTCCCAGATTTCTCATACGATTTAAAATATCATCAAGACGTAAAAATAAATTGGCAATGCTCTCCTCATTCTCCATTTTTAGATTCTCATATTGAATTCTGAGAGTTTGGAGTTTAGCACTTTTTACCTTTGCATCACCTTCATAACTTAGAATGATTTTGTCCCATATTTCCTTTGCAGTATTTAGCTGCATGACTTTGACAAATTCTGATTCAGTTAGACTTCCGAATAGAGCATTGACCGCCTTTGCATTTGTTTCATAGTTATTCCTTTCCGTCGAATCTGTTGGCACTGCAACTGGATATTGATATCCTTGTTCAACAATTGCTCATACATCCGCTCCTAGAGACTGAAGATAGGATCTCATCCTTGTTTTCCAGAAGATTAAATTGTTTCCGTCAAAGAGCGGAGGCCTGATAGATGTTGTTCCATCTTGGTTACTCATCTTGCTTGATCTTCCTTCTAGCGACTAAGCTTTTTTAGAAGGACCTGCTCTGATACCAATTGTTGAGAAAAATACTGAGAGGGGAGGGGTGAATCAGTATTTAGGGCTGAACAATTTTTCTTTTCTTTCTCTTAAAACCATATGTTACAGTACAACATCCAACATGTATGTCCAGATATCTTATTATGTCGTTCCTTAGAGCATTGCATTAGATAATCATTAAGCATGAACAGAAATAACAGAGCAAACCATCAAAAATAAACAACACATATGAACACCAGGATTTAAGGTGGAAACCCAATTCGGGAGAAAACCACCGCTGTTGTAATCTCAGTCATCAATATTTATTATAGAGAAAACTTCTTAAATTATATTCTGGTGCAGACTTATACCAGCATGCAGGCACCCACTTGCAAAAGGCTACAACCTTCTGTTGTTTACCAGCCTCTCCTGGAAGGGAGCTACTACCCCCTACTCTTGTTTACCAGCTACCACTGGAAGGGAGCTACAACCCCCTCTCTGAAGGCTTTGACCCTCAGCACCATTGCGGACCATGATTCATCAGTTTCCATACGACATACCTTGCTGATCACCAGATTTATTTATTTTTTGTATACTCACATCAGTTCTTCATGATTTCGTCCGTCATTCAAACCAGAGATTCATCATCATCAGATCATTATATTCATGGGTGCATCGTAGTTTCAGATTTATCAGTTAAGAACAGAGCTCGCCCATACAGATATTCTTTTTAGAAATTTTTATTCACAACCCTTACAATGCACACAACATACTCTATTCCTCTTCTCCTTATATAGTTTTTGCCTTTATTAAAACCATTAGTCAAAACCACCAACTGCTAATGGTATTCCTTTGACAATATTTCCATTAGTTTGGCCCACGGGGTTTTTATTTCTTTTTAATTTATTTATCAATTGATAAATAAATATATTTACAACGTTTTAATCCCTTATGTTTAACCCTTCGGATTTTATAAACAATATCCAACGCTTTCAAATAATTTAATATTTCAATAAACCTTTGACCCCTGGCCCACATATGCGCCCCACCGTACCAAAATAAACTTCGCGCAAGTCCATCGCCCGATCACCGTTAGATCGCGAGCCTCCAATATCAACGGCATATATCAATATCGCTGGGCATCCTTGGACGAACTTTAACGCGCGATGGTCGATCGTTTACGTACGAAGGCGCGCAACAACGACAGTTTGTCCAGGATGTGTGTCACTCGTTCTATGGAATCGGAGCCAATCTCTTGAATACCGCTTATGCCGCAAAAGCGGTGCGATATGGGCAATCCGCTTTCGCAAATCCACTAGCAGTTTTTAAACAGTGATCAACCGTCCAATCGCTTCGTACCCCAAGTTCCGTATAACTTTGATTTAAATTTTCTTCCTTCGTGATATAATGTGCCCTGTACATACATAACCCGTCCAAGACTGTACGAGAATTGAACCAATCAACTGTAAAAATACGCTCGATATTCTCCACTCAACAAAATATCACCAGAACTCAACCATACACAGATTTTCCTTTCTCCTTTATCAGGATGCATATATTATGTTTATGAATTAAATCCACAGGGACTCTAATATCCGTCAATTCAATTCAACCCTGTCTTTGGACAGGTCTCCTTCAATTCACTGCTTGTCTCTGCGCCAAGAACGATACTGCTCTCTGTAAATGCACTCTTCCTCTGCTCCTCTCTGTTGGCCTTTGTTTTCTGCAACTTGCTTTTCTCTTCCTTTTTTTCCAATGCCTTTGCCATCAATGACAATATTTCCAACACAAGTTTGCTTCCAGATAAGGTAATCGAGCTCGAAGCACGAATTCCCTCATGAATAGTTGTGAAATTGTTACATATGAAAAACAAAAATATCTATTTTTCATACACAATGAGATTTTCATACACACAGTAAGATTTTCATATACATAGTAATAAATTTTTTTCCTATTCTCATACAAACATTGAGCAAATTTGTCCTATTTTCATATGCAGAGTGAGAATTTTTAAAGTAGAGAAGGGATTTTTGAGAATTTTTTTGGAAAAACAGATATTGAAGCAAGAGTTATGTAGTAGTAAAAACATTGTTAAGGTGTTTTTATGATCTTTGTACACAAAGAGTAATTTTTTTTATCAGTTTTGAAGAGTAGTGGACTCGTTTTTGCACCAAAAAAAAGGATTGAAGAAGACTCAAGCAAGGCAATAATTTCATTTTTTTAAAGGAGCTTCAAAGAACAAGTAAGCCTAATTTCCATAATGATTATCCATGAATGAAAATTGCATGAATAAAAAGACAGAGGTATATATATACATGTATTTTTGTTTACGATGAGGATGTTAACTGTCCAAGGGTACATTAATTGGTATACAGAGCACATGGCAAACAAAATAGAGCCAAAGGAATTCAAGATAGAGAACTGGGGCAAAGAAACCATAGAGAAATTGTATCAAGCATGATTGATAGGGTTCCTTCATAAATTTAATGGGCATAATGAAAATATTACACAACAATTCATAAATCATTATGAACAGGGACAAACAATAGTGGGTGACCTCTCAATACCACTAAAACCAGAATTAATTTCATAAGCTCTAGACCCTCCATTAGCAGGAGAATAATATCACAAAGGTTTACATTTCAAAGAGAAGGGTTGGACATTATTTTTAGAAAAACAAAGAAAAGGGTCTTTTGATAGAGCAAAAAGAATCCCAAGATATTGGTTGAGTGAGCCATGGTCTGAACTGGTATTGATCATCCAAAGATATTTTACATGTGATAACCGGCTCAGTGTAGTCTATCTCTACCATATTAGGCTACTTCAACACATGAAAGGAGAATCCAAGATTAATCTACCCTATTTATTCTCAAAGAATTTGATCAAAATGATAGAGGGTGTTAAAAATAAAACTGAAGCAAAAGAAGCACACATATATCATCAAGGGTTCATAAAAATCATTGTAGAACATCAGGTGAGAAGCAAGGGGATGATTTGGAGAGAATATTTGGTTTAGCATCATCTTGAGGGACAAACTACAGAGGAAAATTTTTGAGCAAGCGGCATGTAAATAGGAGCATTATGAATTTTCCAATGTATCCTAGAACTAGATCCAAGAAGAAACAAGATAGTTTCATGATTGAGAAAGAATGATCCTTCTTATTTGTTCCTAGGAAGCCTAGGAAGAAAATACATGAAGAAAAAAGTGAAAAAAGAAAAAAGATCCAGAGGTAGAAATAGTTGAACCTCCAACATCATCCAAAAAAATTAATGAGATATTGCAAAGAATGGAAAGAGATGCCCAAGTAGAGCCTTTAGAGAATGATTCCTACTTTGAGCATGCATGGGTAGGAGCCACTTCATCACATTCATTTTCCAAAGATATTGTGGCAGAAGAAAGAGAGCCACAACAAGAAGAACACCTCAAGAAAATAGAAGAGTTGACAAGGGAGTTAGAGGTCAACAAGATTTTGGAAAATCACTTGAAGCAAGAAAACAAAATGTAAAAAGAAAATAATAAAAATCTAATCAAAGAAAATGAGAAGTTAACCAAAAATCTTGGAAATCTTGAAACAAATAACACTCTCATTTCCAAACAGGCTTATAGGTGGCTCAAAGAGAAGAAAACATGGCAATATAAATATGAGAGACAGAAGGTAAAGGCCACAATATACAAGGAAGGAAGGTATGAGGGAATTGATTGTCTTCTTCAGGATGCAAAACAAGAAACTACAGGATCAGGGACAATGGGCACATCAACACTCAAAAGATCAAAAAGGAGAAAGCAAGCTGTTGAGGAGGTAAATCCCCTCTGCGGATAGAGGCGATCCCTACTAGCCCAACAGGGGTCTAGCAACAATCATCAAATGCTACAGCGCAAGTTCCTAATTGCGAATAAATAAGCCAATGATGGAGGCCTACCTGGAGTTCAGTGCTATGATTCGTAGAAGAGACAGCGTTCCCGTTCCTCAGCCTCGGCAGATCACGATCCCCACGATCTCCGTGAATGGACACCTGCACATGCAAGAAACAACACGAATACAAGCATAAAATCCATAATACGCAACTATATATCAGTCAGAAAGGATATAACTCATCATTATCATAAGTGAAAAACAGAGTGGAACCATAACCGGTAGTCATTCATTAATAAGCAATCGAAAGAGAGTACAACCAATGTTCTGACGCTGCGGTCTCCTTCGGAAGGGTCCCCAGTCGTTCACGTCTCGCAAAGCTCGCCAGGGAAAGGGCAAGCCTCTCTAGAGTCTCTCGACGATAGTCTCCTTACTTGAGTCGGCCTTAAGGGAAGAAAGAGGGCTCTTACAACACGAAGGCTCTTGGGAATTTGGAGATTCAAAGCTTAGGCACTTCAAGACTAGCTTGCAATGGCAATGGGCAAGCTTTTATAGATGGGGAAGGAGGGAGTTGGGATCCCTATTATTATGGGATTGGCCCTATCATCAAGGAAGGTTCCATGGGAGGTGGCAAACCACTTCCCTTCCATGGAACTCCCGCAGCCAAACCTCCCAACTCAAGATAGGCAATGGTTTCTGAGTTGGTTGAAACAAAACTTCCGCTATCTTTATTTAAAAAACACTCCCACCGCCGGCGTGGATCGTCGTCGAGGGACAGTAGCGCCCGCTGGCGCTACTAGATTTTTCGCCTATCAAGGCGAGTACTGAACTGCTCGCCCGCGCCAATGCAAAAAGGGATGTTTTTCATGATTTTTGCAAGGAGATGTCTCAAGGGCAAATGAAGCTCATGCTTAGAGGAATGCATTGATGATGTTTTCAAGGCATGACAATGTTCACAAGTCACAAAATGGGTCCTCCATTGTGCGGGACGGGGAATGGTAGGGACGGTGACAAATTACTGTGTAACAGATGCCCCCTAAAGTATGAGGCCCGAGAGAGAGAGGGGTGAAATGATTTACGAGAACATGTTCAACTGAAGCCCCGCCGTCGGAAAACTTGCGTAGAAAAATACAACTAATATCTCAAGTACATGATGTATATGCGGTATGGGCGCAGCCATCCGAAACAGAGTACACTATAATCCGGGTCTAGGGTATGGGCGCAGCCATCCAGCGAGGATCAAATAAATAGACTCAGGTATGGTCGTAACCATCCAATCAGTGAGTCATGTACATAATGATAATAATCCACAATCGCAGCCTGGATTACAACAGACACAATCCAGGGTCTTGCGCTCCATCTCGACCCAAACAAAGTACAAGTTCAAGCATGCGAATATGTGAGCTAAAGTCGAACATGCAAGAACATCGTCTGATTACCAGCCAATGATGAGAGCTGTTAACAGACGTGAGAGGAACCACCAATAATGACAATGGCCCTCAAGGTACTACAGGTACAATCTACGGCGTGTGAATCAATGAGCTGGCGTCGAACACCCGTAGAATCACTCAATTGAAGGCCAATGATGAAAACCCCACGTCGAATGCGACGAACCTGCCATTGAGGCATGCAGGCTCCAAGGTACCATAAAGGAGTCTCTAGATAAACTTCTTGGATAATGAGCTGAAGTCGACAGGAAGTGACCTTGATCGAAGGTGGGCCATAATGTTTCCCACATCATCGACACAAGACAAAGGAACATGATGTTTTTGTTGTGAATCAGGATCATATGAGAATCAGAGGAAGGTTGATATTCGCAGAGGTCAACTTCATATAAACGGCACGACAGTGGACTTGGCAGTATTTGACATGAACGGATCAGAGGTCAACTTCATATAAACGGCACGACAGTGGACTTGGCAGTATTTGACATCAACAGATCAGAGGTCATGGTGACGCGGCAATGAGCAGATGAGAGGTCAAAAGGAATATCCAAACCCACAGAGGCAAAGTGAAGAAACGAGATGAGATGTCCCCAACCCGACACGAATGCAGACAAGTGCCATGTTCAAGAGCGACATACTGCCGACGACAACGATGATGGTTCCATTTTTTCCCCCACCATTTCTGGTGAGTACCCTAATTATTTTTGATAACAAGCTTGAAGGGGATAGCATATGCTTGTAATATAAGTCCGCCCTTCGGGCGAATCCATCCTAGTGCATTTAACGAGTCCTAGGAAGGAGAAACTCAGAGAACATCATTTCAACTGGATCCGATGCCATCAGGGTTTAACGAGTCTGACAAAGGGAAAAATCAGCGTCTTTTCATGTTTAGAGAGTTTGAAAAGACAACAGAAAAGTAAACTCCACAAGTCCCTTTTCGTAGATAGTTCCTCAGACCCGAAAAGGTAGAAAACTATGTCTGAGAAAACCTCCTAGTCGCAATAGGCTAGGGTATTCCTTTTTCGTAAATAATCTATCCCGGCCCGAAAAAGGGGTAAACGTATACTGGGTAGATGTCGATTCGTAGCCACTTTAACGAGATCGAAACGACAAGCAACTCGGCAATCTATTCATGTTTAGAGAGTCAGAAAAGAGCTGAAAGGTGACTCCTCCTGGAGGAACGAGTGGTATAAAGGGTAGCAACTGGTTCCGGTAATGGTGGAACTGCTCAAAACAAGATAAAGGTCAAGAGGTTGGCTAACAAGACCACTCATCGCAGCGGTTCCTCAGGAATGGGTAAAACAACCAAGTGAAGGCATATGATCGGCCAAGCAGATAATGACGATGGAGTGAGAAAACCAAGGCTCATCTGGAAAAACAGGCTGATAAAATGGAAATCACAAGAGGTAAAATGGGAAAGGTTTCATTTTTACACAAGCTTGAAATCAGAAAACTCTGCTTGAAGTTGGTTTCATTTTTACACAAGCTTGAAACAAAGATAAACTATGCTTGAAACCGGTTTCATTTTTACACAAGCTTAAAACGGAAACAAACTATGCTTGAAAATGTAAGCATGCCCCCATCATGGTGACTCAATTCGAGGTACATGCCCCCCAAGCTTCATTTTTACACAAGCTTAAAACAGAAACAAACTATGCTTGAAAATGTAAGCATCTATTACACAGTAATTTGTCACCTGTTCCTTGGCCCGCACCCAATGTTCAATTTGGTCTGCCTTTGACCATACTTTCCACCATTACTGGACATATCTGACATTGCAGAACAACTCACACCAACAGAGTTAAGCCCATACTGCATGGAATAGTCCACCATTGATTGGATCATGGACATGCATATCAAGAACAATCATGAGTAGAAGATCCAGCTATATTGGGTTCTCAAATTTGGCCAACTCATGCACCAAGGCAAGTGACTCACTAGGGACCAAGTTCAACAGAAGTTTCCCCATCTCATGGAGGCACTCAATGCAATGGGGACCATTTCTTACTAATGGGGGAGGACTGATCTAGGTGGATATTTGTGGCCACCCGCTTATTCCACTTGGACCCCCACCATTGTTTCTTTCAACTTTTCAGTTTCCTTAATCGTAGTGAAATTTACTATTTTTGGTAGTTTTTTGGGTCCTGAACTTCCAGAGTTGTTTTGAGGCTCTAAATGATGTTTTTTTTGGAAAAACAAGGAAAACATGAGTATATGACTGATGTTTTCCACTCAAAAGTTTTAGTCCTCAGATAGATATTTCTAATGATGGATTGTGCGCATCAAACATATATCGTATGCCAAAGTTACGACCCCGGGATGTTGATGTACCAATTTACCCAAACAGGGCCCATAGATTTGGTGCTTCATCTCCTAGGGTAAGGTTTTTGGATGGGTAGGGTTTTCCATTGCTTCTCAATAATAAATAGGACTTCGAGCCTCATTGTAACATAGTTTAGAGGCATGTATCTGCCACATCTCTTCTTAGAGATAAGCTACCATCGCTTGAGCTAGTTTATTTCCATTTTGTCTGTAAGCATATTTTCGTTCTTTGATATTAATGAAATGAAGAGTTATTTTTGTTGCATATTTTTATTTTTGGTTATATTTGTATTTTGTTGCATTCATGTCTAAGTTCAGATCATATGGAGGCATGTAATTTTTTTTTTTTTTAAATTTTTTTAATTTTTTTTTATTTTTATATAGGGTCTTGTATATTAATAATTACTTCATATGATTTAGATCTTATTCACATTCTTATCGATTATTCCATCATCAAGTAACTAAACAAAAGAAATCAACAACATAATAATGGCAGTAGGATCATGAAGAGACAACATGCAAATAACACAAGAGTTTTCCCTGGGAAAAAACCACATGGGGGATTTTGTATCTTTGTAGACAATCCTAAACTAAATAACTCTACCAAAGAATCAATTGTGATGGGTATGTATGGAATGGATTATCTAAAGATACAAAGACTTATTTATGTTAATAATACTTATTCCTTAAGATAAATCAAAGTGCCGGTGTTCCATTATAACAACATACAATTTTTAAGATCTTTAAAGGAAGAATTAAAAAGAAATTAGAAGATTAAACATCCTCCCTAAATATCTAATCATCTAAGATGAGAAGAAATGTATAGATGAACCTAAATAGTGAACACAAATACATTTAAGTATAAAATAGAAGTAACAATCTATTGATTTATAAGTGGCCAATTAAACAAATTATTCAATCTTTACACAATATAGATTATAACATTGCATTAGGGATGTCGGGGAGGTTAATATTGAGTTGAGCCCTTCCCAATGTTCCACACTACCTCAAATATATGCAGAAATAGATTATGAAAATCATTGGAAAATGCTCACAAGTACACAAATGTTAGTCATAGATAGAAAACATAACCCTTTGATTATCCTCGAGTTGAAAGTATTACAACAATGTTACAAAAATTTGCTTCAAGTATCAACCCTTTCTTATTCAAAAACAAAATACATATAGAGTGCTTTACAAAATATCCTATCTTCTAAATTATTTACATTAAAGACAATTTTTTATCCAAAACTTTGGATAATGTTCAAACAAATTTGACTAAAAATAGAAAACTGCTCCAAAAATGTCTCCAATTTTTCTTTATTGTTGCAATCAGGTTCAATGTATTTGAAACTAGTCTGTTTTTGTTGCACAAAATCCTCAATAGACTTGATCAATTGCTCATATGTTGCATTTATAAGATGAATTTATTCAACTTCTTTAACCAATTACTCCCATTCTTCACCCATTGGGTAACTGAGATCAATCATCTATCTATATGATTCATCTACATCAATATATTTCACAAAGAAGGTTTTACAATGAATAAGTATTTGATTTCGTAGTAGATGAAAAGATCATTAGCTAACAAATGAAGTGGATTCCGACCATTGATCTCTCCCTTGATTCCAACAAATTTTGTTTTGTCTCTCGCTTCCGTGATCAACAATATTTTATAGTGTCATTCTGTAATCATTTGGCCTTATGAATTCATGAAGGATGGAAGACCTTTTTGCTGCAAAATAGAAAATTTATTGTATAATTTATTAATTTTTACTTGAATATTTTCACATTTTTCCTTGGTCTTTAACATCAAGGTTTTCTTCAAGAGAATTTTTCTCGACTAAATGGTTGATTATATTTTGTATTGAATTTCCAATTCTTCAAGCTCTTCTCTGGACTTTGTGTTTAGAGCTTTAATTATTTGACTTGCCTATCCAGGTTTGTTTCCCAATTGTATTTTGATTTCATTAATGACTCATTTTACTCATTGTAGTAACTCCTCGTGCTCTACAGTAATCTCAATAGAAGCCCAAATGTTAGACACAAATGACATAATCTCCATCCAGATTTTTTCTTTGGCTTGGGATAAACACTGAACACTATTAGAAATGATCAAATAATGTTCTAATTGATTTTATAATTTTTAAGTATTTTGTATCTCGACCACTAAAGCATTATCTGACTTTATTTTTTCTACTCAACTCTATCCAAATTTTCTCTTAATCTGACAATTTTGACATCCTTCAGGTTAAGAGAAGAAAATGCCTCTGATAGTCTTTCTGTAGTAACATATTTTGTTAAACCTGTCTCTATTTCTATAATTACTGCACTTCTAGTTTGATTTTTCTCTTTCAATAGTTCTTCCATCCTTGTTTCCATCTTTTGGATTTGCAGGTTTTGCACAATTATAAAGGGCAATAGAACTTCCTTCTCTTTTTCCAATTCACCTATTTCCTGTGTTTGTGGGTGCTCCATTGTAGGCAACTTCAATCTCTTTTTCAAAGTGCTTGGATGTCTTCATTATTTTTCTTAATAATCTCATGTGATGCATTAATATCTTCAGGATTTAAGCCTAACTTAATCACAATATCTTCAATAGAATTATTCCTGGTATCCTTTTCTGGAGAGGATTTCCTTTCTGTTTTAAGCTCTGTTTGAATATTCACTAAAGAGTTTTGTTATTTGGACATATTAATAGCAAGACTATTGAGAGTAGAATAGATCATCTCACTATTTTTCCTTTGCAAATCTATCTGATCTATAAGAAGGATTTGTTTTGTTTTTAAAGAGATTATAAAAGTTTTAAACTCCTCAGGTGTTGTAGCTCCATAAAATTTACCTTCAAGAAATGCTAATTTGAATTGAACTTTCTCCACATCTAAAGCTGAAAGTAACCTATTTTTGGTGGAAGAGGAAGTTTGTTCCAAAATTGATTATAGGTTATTGCTTTCAGAGATTCATTCTTTTTCTTCATTTTCATAAATTTAGAAAATATGTTTGGCTTAGGAGAAAAACAATAAGAAGGAGAGGGATAATATTGTTCCCCTACTGATTCTCTTTGTTGCAAACTGAACATAGGCTCGCCTGAAAGGATCATGGTAGTGGGGGAAGCAATATCAAAAGATACAGTTTCTGACATTGTTCCCTCTACTCGCTTTGTTTTCTGTCTTTTATATACTCTGAATTGATCTACCTCTGACTTTTATAGACTTTGGATTGTTCTCTTAAGCTCTTTTTCTTTCATCTGAGGTGTAGCTAATACCTTTTCTCATGTTGATTGTTCCAATATATATATATATATATATATATATATATATATATATATATATATATATATATATATATATAGATATATATATACACACACACATATAATCTTTTGTCACTTCTTGCAATGCGTTTTCTTCTCAAATGTATTTATTTGCGAATTTCTCTATCTATGGTTTAGGCTCATGAATATAAGGAGCAAAATTTTGCTCAACGCTTAATGCTAAATTTTTCCGTGCTGGGTCATAGGGCCAACTAAAACTCAACCCGAACTTCATCTGTGCTAATAAATTATTCACCTCCTTATCAACAACTCTGGTATTACTAATAAATGGACCAACTTGAGCCTTGAGCTTAAACTAAGCTTTTTTCTTCCTTGATACAAAGTGAATTTCATCAACATTTAAGATTTGTATTGTAAATTTAAGGGAAAAAAATTCACATTAGGAGAAATACTGGTAAATTATATGGTGGAAACTCATAACCATAAATTCTAATCTTTGTGAAATTCTGATACAAATACCAGTCTCCAACCTTAGTTTGTTCACTCAATTGTGAGATTCTTTTGATTTCAGATGAAATCCTTAGAACCACATCATTGTTGAGAAGAAAAAATTAAACATACAAGAATTGATCAGCAAAATCACTGAAAGAGAATTCTTCTGTATTCTTCCTTACTAGTGAAGTCCAGTGAATGACAAAATTCTGCTGACCCTGAATATCCTATTTTTGTAATGATATATTGAATTTATATGACTGGTGATATAAGAATAAGTAAACCAAAATAGAATGGTGCTTACAGACCCTTTCATTTCCAAATCTTAAAATTTTTTCATGGAGATTATTGGAAATAAACTAGCTAAAATCGAACAAAAGAGTAGGATTTTTTCAAGATGCAAATATTGACAAAAAACCTAAAACAACCAATTCATTATTATGATATGCTAATAGGGAACAAAGCATAAAGGCCCTAAGGGATAGCTCAAATGGTCGAGTTCCCGTTGCTAAGTACCATGCCATTTGGAAGGTCACGGGGTCAAATCTCCTCGACTCCCTTGGGGTTAGGCCCCGAAATTAAAGCCGACGGCTGATCCCTTTGGGTGGATCTACCAGATTATTACCCGTGGATGTAGCGGCCACTCAGTGACCGTGAAATAGGGAACATAGCATAGAAATAACTTGCCTAGACATCTCAAGAAACATGGTTGAAGGATAGGGTGGGTTATGACGAGGAATTCCAGACACTTCTAGCATGAAAGAATCATAAATGAAAGCTCATTGCTAAAATGTAAGATTTTGGTAAATTTTCAATATGGTTTCAGCTTAAAATGGATGTAAAGAACTTGGAAAAGATATATGCAAGGGTTGAAGAATGGATTCAGGGGTTATATGAAATAGAGGTTCGCCATTCTCAGCTATAACTGTTTTTTCACTAGGCAGATATCTCTCTACACACCAGATTACAAATTCAAGGAAATGGTGGGTTTGTGGAAAAACAAACTGAGACAACATAGATTTCCATAGGCTAAATTCATCACTGTTATCCTCAAATCTGTGAAATACCCGATTGTGTAATTCATACAATTCAAATTCACCCTTAGCTTCTACATTTTTGGCATCTACATCTGTCAAGGGTAATTCATCAATTTTAGGGACTATAGATGACATAGGCTTTTCAGATGATTTTCCTTTCCCTTTATGCATACTCATTTTGGAGGAAAATTTCAGTTACACAAGAAGAAATGAGCAAAATGTGAATACCAGAGTAATCACATTTTTATTCGAAGCTCTGGAACTTATACCTCTGGTTTATCTGAGAACTCCCATTGAAGATCACTTTAGCTGAATGAAAGGAAATCCTATAGAAATTAGGTAATATCGCAATTTAATGCGAGAAATTCTATCCGTTTTCAATTAAATGAACAAGGCTTACCATTGGTGAGTGAATAGATACACATATTAATGACTAATTAGAAGTAAATGGAAATAATAATTTGGCAAGGATTATAGTGAATGATAAATATGGTGGAAGGCTAGCGAAAGGATAATGGAGGGAGAATTTTGGCAGAAGGAATAACTGAAAACCAGAGGCATTTTGTGAAAACCAGAGGAAAAAAAAGTGACTATTGCAAAGAGAATTGTCTTCGTTAAGATCTGCACTCTTTTTAATCAAGTGCCTTTACACATTTCTTTATTAAAATAAAAATAATAGATTTTGAAATTATAACATTTGCACACAAAATTATTACAAAGTGCATAAAATTTTCGCATTTTAATGAAAATTTTGAAATTTCTTTGTTGCAAGAAAATGTTAGAACATCGGCTCCATTTAAGGACTGCTTCCCCCTTAGGGATGTAGAGAACACGTAAATCCATGTGCCTTCTCCTCGGGCTATGGATTCATTGTTGTAAGAAAATCACACTTGCTCCGGAAAAGCAAATCAGATCGATTATTTACAATGGAAAGAAAAGAAACTCGTTCAGTATTGAATGTAATGTTTCAAATATTTTGCATTTCCTGGCAGTGAGAAATATTTTCCTTCTAGGTTTTGAAGAATGAAACTATTATTCCCTTTGACCTCTGCGATCTTGAAAGGACCCAACCAAAGATGGTCAAACTTTCCATGCTTTCCCTTATTTTCATTTCTTGCATCCCATCTCAGTACTAGGTCTCCGTGCCTGAAGCCTCTTTTTATAGCTTTCCTATCAAATAAACTCTTCATTTTATCCCGATACTGGAGAAGTTTGCATTGAAATTATTATCTTTCTTAGTTAAGTTCAATGATATGATTGATTATCTTTGAAAAATCATTTGTCTCATCATAAGAGTCCTGCAATATCTTCATCACTGAAAAAGCTAATTGAGTTGGAAAAATAGCTTTAGTTCCGTAAACCAATTGAAATGGAGATTTACCAGTAGCTCTTTTAGGTGAAATTCTATTTGCCCAAACTACATATTTCAGATGACTATCCCTGTTCCTTTTGTGATCTACTAACACCATTTTAATCACTTCGATCAAGCTCTTATTTGATGGCCTTGCCAACCCATTTCCTTTTGGATAGTAAGATGTAGAATGATGTAAGGAAATATAGTATTTATGACAAAAATATATCGTTTTAATAGAACTAAAAGCCTGAGAATTATCTGCAATTATTTCTCATGGATAACGAAATATAGATAGGAAATTTTCTTCAATGAATTTCATAACTACATAATCGGTTGCGTTTTTTACAGGAATAACTTATACCCACTTTGTGAAATAGTCTATTTTTGTTAGGATACACTTATGTTGATTTATAGATGTGGTATTTATTTCACCAATAATCTCTGAACCCCACTGCATAAAATAAGCTTCTACTAGTACACGAATCAAAGGTAAAGTTCCTATTTACCTACAAAGATTTTGCAAGGAATACAACTCCAAACCTTTAACCCAAATTGAGAAAATAACTAGGCCAATAGATTCCTACTCATAGTATCTTGTGTGAAGTTTCCCTCCAAGCATAGTTAACTCCACATATTCTTTCATGAAAGTGCTCAATCACTCCTTCGATTTCACTTTTAGTCAAACATTGCAAAATAATATTTAAGGGATCTTTCCAATACAAATTAGCATTAACTATACAATATTTCATAGACTCGAGTTTAATAGATCTGCATTGATTCTTTGTGAATTGAGGAGGACACTTTAAATTCTGTAACAAATTAACAATATCATTACACCAATTTGATAGCAAAAAATTGTCATCAATATGCAAAGGAAGTTCTTGTGGGATTGAATTGGAAGAAGGCTCTTGTGGATTATTCTTCCCTTCATTAGACAAGGTTCTTGTGTATTCTTCTCTGAAGTTGTATATGGTAATTTCATAACTGAAGTAACACCCAAGGATTTTCAATTTGATTCTGTTAGCAATTTAGCCAATCCTCGTCCTTTCACTAGCTTTGTTGGTTTGATGTCCAAATCAAACTCTAGAATCTTAACTATCCACATTTCCCTTTTTCCATCTATATTAGGTTGAGTGAGTTTTGTCTTTACTGCATTGTTGGGTAAATATGTTGTTATTTTAGAATGCAATACATAGGTTCTGAAAGCCTTCAAATCCTGAACTAAAGCATATGCATGTTTTTCAATAATATCATACTTTAGTTCTGCATCCCTCATGACTTTACTAAACAAAGCAATTGGTAGTTCACAATATTATTCATTCCGTTGTGTTAAAAAACCAGTTGTTGTAGTATCTGATGCAAAATAGAAAATACTAAAGGGATTTGAGTAGTGTGGACTGGCTTAACGCTAGTGCTTCTAAAAGTGACTTTTTGATTTGGCAAATGAAAATTTGGACTATGAATTCCATTTAACTTCATAATTTGTTTTGAGCATGTTAGTAATATCCTTTAAAATTTCAACATAGTTAGGTATAAATATTCTAAAGAAATTAGTCTTTCCTAAGAATGCCTGAATTTATTTCTTTGTTCCGGGAAAAATGATCAACTGAGTAATTGATACTCTTTTAGGATCTATTATGACTTCTTCCTTTGAAATAATGTGCCCCAACAATTTTCCTTCCTACATGGAAAATGTTGACTTTTCAGGATTAAGATAAATCCCAAATTTACTGCACTTTTAAAAAAACTTAATTTAAGTTTTAATATGTTGGGAATATGATTAAGAAAAGACAGTAACGAGTCCAAGTCATCAATGATAACGACTTTCCATGTCCTCATCATGGGATGATGTGGAAATTGTGATGTAATCATGTAATTGTTATAAATACAAAGAAGTATAAGTCCAGGAGTCATGTATGGACAAAATATCCATGTATAGAAGTCCAAAATACATGTAATTCTAAGAGTCATATGTAATTCCAAAATTCATTTGGAATTACAAGAGTTATAGAAGTCCAAGGTCATTAAAAGTTGAAAGGTCAAGAGTCACGAGGATATGGAAAGTCATGCCTCAAGTTATTAAAGGAGCCTCATTTCTCAAGAAAAAGACTTTTAGCTTTGGCGTCTACCACAAGGCATTAGAGAGATAGAGATAGTCCTTTTGGGGAGAAATTAGTGGCTCTAACGCTCCACTATTGGAGCTAGTGATGTTCATTGTACTTATGTATCTTGGAACTTTTTCTTAATAATTGAAGCCATCTGGGCAACACATTTTCATGCATGGATTGTGGATGTTTTAAGACGAACCTTATAATGTTTGTGATTCATGTTGTATTTCACATGTACTGAAGTAATTGAAATATTTCAGTAGATTTAGTGCTAAACTTGTTGGTAATTTGTTGTAATGTTTTTAATGATTGTTGCATCTATGCGAACTATTTCAGTTGATGCTTAACTATTATTTCTTGTTCATGTGCATGTCTCCACTATATTAGTACTATAAATTCTATTTTAGAGGTTCATTTACTCTCCCTTGTAGTGAAAGAACCTCGATACATCTACAACTGAACATTCACAAGGCACACTCTCTTGCTCACTCAAAAGCACATGTGTGCTTCTCTCTCTTGCGAATAGCTTAAGCCAAGCCAAATCTTTAAGTAAACGAAACTCATGTCGTATTTTTGGATGGTACTCCTACACTAAATAGTGTGAGGTCTAATTGGGACTTCATATTGGGGAGATCACTTGTATATTGGTGGTATCCAACACCGTCAACACTATCCAACCAGAATATCTTAGATGTACTATAATTTTTTAATCAAATAATGTCTTTACCTATTTTTCAATTACTAGCAACAAAATTGGATTAATTCTTCTCAACTTTTGCTAAAATGTCTTGGCCTCTGGTTTTAAAGGAATCTTATTTCCAATTATGGATGTATCATATGTTTTCAGATCTTCATACTTCCATGTAAAAACATCCTTGTTATTTTTGAAAAATTCAACGTATTTATCTTTGACTTCCTGTGGGAGTGTTCCTAAAATTTTGATGTTTTTTATTACTGCAGTTCCAATAGTACATTCTTATGCACCATCTTGTTGGGGATTTAGTAGTGAAGAATTAGGAACATCATTTTGATTAAATAATTTTTCAAGGGAACTAATCCTTTTGGAATTTGATTATTGGAAAGCTAAATAATATCATGATATGTTATCTTTCGTTTCAAATTCACATCCTGCTCAAATTTATTTTCCTGTATTTCTTCATCATTTTCCTGATCAATATGTAAACATGAAAATTCTTCAATTACTTGCAGGAATTTCTCCAATTGTTCATCATATTCAAATACTTTCCCATGCTTCACATTATCTGGGATATAAGGTTTATATATAAATTCAACTTGATACTATAGCTGGAATAAATCTGGAACTTTGAAGGTACTTGTTGAAACTTCCAGAGAGTCTATTTTTATATTATCCTCCCTTGGTATAGCTAAAATGTTGAAAGATTTGAAAATAGTTTTTTTATGAAATCCCATACCTCATTTATATAATCTTTCAATCTGGGATGTTTAGTTTGAAAAATGTTCCTAACTTGTCTCACTACTAACTCTGAGTCACCAAACACTAATAATCTTTGAACTTTCATTTTCTTAGCTAATTCCAATCCAAGAATTAATGCTTCATATTTTGCTACATTATTGGTAACTTCAAATTCTAATTTGAAAGATTGACTAATAATTTTCTTTTCTCATGAAATCAAAACAATTCCAACTCCGAATCCATCTCTAGAAGAAGCTCCATCAAAATACCTTTTCCAAATGTCATTCTTTGAAGACTCGGTAATATTTACAATATCTTCAATTTATCCTATACATTACATTCATCATTTAAAGCTAAAATGAAGCACCCTAAGTCTTGATCAATGGAATAAATAGGGTGGTTCATTGATTGTCGAGCATCACATACAGTATTTATAAATCTAACCTCTTTGTACAATCTCAAATGTTGTCCCCCATAAAATGGAATGATGTCATATGACATGTCCATTTGCAAGCTTCCTCCAAGCTTAGCACACCAAGATCTTGACAATAGAATACCAAAATTGGGATGGATGTATGTGACTATTATGTCCATCACTACACTTTTAACAAGGATCTGCGCTAAGGCCATTACCATATATTTAATTAATCCCAAACATTTCACCTTCTTGGAGTCAAAAGTGTACAGGTCAGTATAAGGTCTTATTACTTGCAACTGTAGTTGATCCATAATTTTTTTTGGCATCATATTATGGGATACCCCTGAATCTAACATATAATTATAGAGAAGAAAATCATGAACATTTGAAGTTACATAAAAAGGAGGAATACTTTCATCATGAACATCATGACTTGGACCAAAAATAGCAAAAAAAATCTCTTCTTACAAACTGATCAGATCACTGTCAACATCCACACTCGAATACTGAATCCATTTAGACACTTTTTGTTTATAACCATAATTTCTTGTTAATTCTGATAAAGGAATAAGAATTTTGACATTTTCTAATTCCTTTTCTACATTAAAAGAAGTAGGTTTTTCTCTTTTTGATTGATCTTGTGGCTGAGACCGTTACTGTGAAGATGAATTTTAAACATTCTTATCTTGTGGCACATAAAAAGTAACTTTATTTATTGGTATACCTCGGTTTTGTCTCGGTCTTAAATCATATATTTTATTAAGTTAAAGAATTAGCAATTCTGAAAAAAGCTTGATATTTAGAAACTTCAAAAGATTCCACATTATGGACTAAAGATTGATTTTGGTTCACAGGAACAATAGAACCTTTGAAAGGTTGAACAACAAAAAAATTTATATTTTTTGTAACTTGTGTTACTTCCTCAATATCTTGATCGTCAATCATTAATGGAGGCTGAATTTGTTGATTTGTATTAGGTCATTGTCTCTGTAGAGTTTGGTGTTGGAAATATCTTTTATAAGGTCCTGGAGGTCTCTTCACATTTTGTTGCACTTGTATAAGATGGGTTTCCATTCTAGAGTTTCTATTGGACAATTTTCTCAACATTGTAGTAATATCATCGATTTTATGATCCTCTTCCTTATTCTTTGATGATGAACCAACTTCTTCTTTTGCCTTCAACTTTCCCTCTGCCTTCTCTGATTTTTCTCTCCACTTTCCTGATGTTGCTTTATTATCCTCAAATGCTATTGCATCAACTTTCATATTTGCTAGAGTTTCAAATTTCCTTTTCCTTAACATCAATGCAAAGTCATCGTCAAAAGCCTTACAAAACTTGAATTTGGCTGCAATAGCTGGGGGTTCAACATCTGCATGCACCTTATTATAAATTTTATTAAACCTTTTGATAAAATAACATACAAGTTCATTAATATTTCTTTTGATATCATCAAATTAAATCAAATAATACACATGATCCTTCTTGAATTCCTACTTATTTATAAAAATATTGGTTAAATCTGCCTATGTATGAATATAGTTTTTTTGCAGCTAGCTAAACAAAACCCTAAAATTTCCTTCCAATGATTGAACAAACAACCTCATGTATACATCTTCAAGTTCTATGTTGAGATTATTTGGAAAATCTAAGAAAGTAAATAAGTGATCTAGTGCATTTAATCCTATTTTTGCATTGTATCTAGGTAAGTTATTTAAACATCATTCAAGTAAATCAAGGAGTTGAGTTGTTGGTGGTAATGCCAATTTTGCGTATCTACCAACCACAATTCCCCTCAAACTAGCCATGATTGGTTGTAAAGTTGACAATTTTTAAGATAGATACCTTTTTGGTGACTGATGTTTTGGGGTTATAGGCCTCTTTGGAGATTGAGGATGGATAATTAACTTTTTGACCTCAGGAATGCTTATATGTTGATCTCTAGATGCAAGGGGATTATAATAAATCTTAAATTATTCTTCAGGATGATTATAAATAAAAGGAAAGGTATGAATAACGAAGGAGATAAAATCACCTGGTTGAAATTTAGGTAGTTGTAAATAAAGTTCAAATTTTGTATGAGATGATTCTAAAAGTGACACAGGAATTTCAAATGATTCAATTTGGTCCACTAATAGTGGAGTTTTCAAATCTATTCCCTTTCAAAGAAGCTCTAAAAGTTTAGGAGGTAAATCAGACATATCAGGTGGCATTGGGATGTGTTTTGGTTGATCAAGCTATGGAGGTGACTCCGGTGGAACAAAAGAAGAAGATGCTTCAAGTCCGCGTCTGAGAGAAGTAATCTGAACAAGTCTCTTTGGATCCAATAATGGTGCAAAGAATTCAGGATCAAAATAATATCTAGTATGTCTGCATGAAGCCATATTTTAACTTATGAAGTCACTAGGTGAAATATTTCAGCCTACTAGCCTCTATTTCACCATTAAGAGGAAAGTTCAGTCATTGTCCCAGGGAAAAATGACTTCAAAACTTGTTCCCCAGTAACGTCTCCTCTTTTATGTTGTATCTTTTTAGATAGTCCTCACCTAAAGAACTATGCCAAATAATCAATTGTGAGGGGTATGTATGGTATGGGGTGTCCAAAGATACAAATAATTCCTTATGTTAATACTACTTATTCCTTAAGATCAATCAAATGTCAGTGTTCCATTATAACACCATACAATATTTATAATCTCTTTGAAGGAAGAATTAAGAAGAACATAGAAGATTAAACATCCTACCTGAATATATAACATCTAATATGAGAAGAAATGTATAGATGAACCTATATGGTGAATAAACATATATTTAAGTATAACATAGAAACAAAAATCTATTTATTTATGCGTGACCAATCAAATAAATTATTCAATATTTACACAATATATATTATAACATTGCATCACGGACGCCAGGGAGGCTTATATTCAGCCAACCCTTCCCAATGTTCTACACTATGTTAAATATATGCATAAATAAATTATGAAAATCACTAGAAAACACTCACAAGTGAACAAATGTTTTCATAGGTAGAAACCAAATTCCTTTGATTATCCTCAAGTTTAAGTTATTACAACAACGTCATAAAAATTTGCTCCACGTATCAACCCTTTCTTATTAAAAAACAAAGTATATATATAGTGTTTAAAAAAATATCTTATCTATTAAATAATTTACATTAAAAACAATTCTTTAACCAAAAATTTGGATAATGTTCAAACAAATTTGACTAAAAATATAAAAACTACTCCCAAAATGTCTCCAACTACGCTTGATTTCTACAATCAGGTTCGACGTATTTGAAATTGATCTATTCTTGTTGCACGAAATCCTTAATGGATCTGATTAGTTGCTGATATGTTGCAATTATAATATGAATTTGTTCAACTGCTTTGACCAGTTGCTCCCATTCTTCATCTATTGGGTAACTGAGATCAATCATATGTATATATGATTCATATACATTGGTATACTTCTGAAAAGAAAGTTTTACAGTAAATAAATGTTTGATTTCGTAGCAGATGAAAAGATCATCAACTAACAACTGAAGTAGATTTTGAGCACTGATCTCTCCCTTGATTCCAACAAATTTTGTTTTGTATTTCGCTTCCCTATTCAGCAATATTTGAGAATGTTCTTCTGAAATCATTTAGCCTTTCGAATTATTGAAGGATGGAAGACCTCTTTGTTGCAGAATAGAATTTTTCCTGTAGAATTTATTAATTTGTACTTGAATATTATCATTTCATGGTGAGTTTCAAGGTACTTTAAAGGTTATCATTTCATGGTGAGTTGCACCTCACTTTTATGAGTAATTAAGGGACACATTGAAAATCTATGTCTGGGGCATAAAAACCAAAGAAACATATTTGAGAGTAATCTCCTACACTTGTGTTTCGTAAAGGCTAAAGTGCACATGCCATCTACAATTCTAGATCCTAAGTTTTTAAAAATTGGCCACAAGGTACAAAAATTGCATCGTCTCTTATTGAGAAAAAACCCTTCTTTCAAAGTTGCCTCACAGTAAACCTTAGGGAAAAAATTCTAAGGGAGATTTTGTGTAATTATCATGCTATATTCTATCATAGGCGCTATTACTTAAATCATGTTCACTTATGACATCTCCACAAGTTTTCCAAATTGCACCATCAAATAACATGTTGTCCACCCATTTCATCACATTGTCTACCTCCAATAGACCTCTAAAAAATTCAGAGGAAAACTTGAATTTTGATTCATTAGAGATAGCATATAAGGTGGCTTCTAGAGATGTTCATGGTAGGGCCATCACTAATAAATTGATCCTTGATTATGGACCATGAATGGCTATCACTATTGATGATAACCCAAAAAACTATACACACCATAAAAACCTCAATGTTGATTGTTTTCAACTAAAATTTTATAGAAAGGGAAAGTAGTTATAATAAGATATTTATAAACCGTGGGTTCATATCTCCTCGACGCCCTTGGGGTTAGGCCTTGCTAGTTTGGCCAACGGGTAGATCCCTTTAGGTTGATCTACTTGTATTTTCTCGTGGATTTAGCGGCCACTGAGTGTTCGTGAACCACATTAAAAAAAGGGACATTTATAAACCCTAATTAATATTCTAAGAACATGATACAAGAATTAAATTGTGATTTTTTGTGGCTGCTTCCTCTTGATATCCTTTTTGGATCTTCATGTTATTTGAAACCAATGAGAGGGTCAACATACACTTGGGAAGCAAAGGACCCTCCCAAGGAAGAAATTAAGGAGCCACTCCCTCAACAGAGTTTTCTCCATACGTGATATTGGGTATGGTTTCCATTGGAAAAGAATTAGTTATTTACATTATTTAAATTAGTTTATTCATTATTATGGTTGTATTTTGTTATTTTGTGTTGTTTTTATATGGATAGATTAGGGTTTAAAGTAGTGTAAATCTCTTTTGGAATGTGGTTTTCATGTTTCATCTTCATGTTTGTATGTGTCTAAGTCGCATCCCTTAAATCTGGTAAATTATACACCTCTACTATAGGTTTCCACCAACAATATATAATGGTTTTATTGCCAAATTGCATTAGAATATTGATAAACAAATAAAATGCTAGAACCACACTTTCACAATTAAATACACATCAAGGATTGTGAGAGTGCTAACAAGTTAATCAATGAAAATTCAAGCCAATTAATGAAATTATATATATAGTAAACATGACAAGGAAACATTAAATGGATGAAAGATACACATTTACTCCCAAAAAAAAAAACCTAATATAGCCCTTTTGAATACTCAAGTCACATTATATTTAATTTATTTTCTAGCTTATTATAATTATCGAGTGACATTAATAGTAATATAGTAGCATTATGAATATTGATAATCTAGGTTTGTAGCTATTGGGGTAGGAATGAGAAATATAATCTCATCCTAGCAAATAAATAATTGGAAATTGTTTACATTTTACCCTATCTAGTCCATAAAAAATACTGATGCAGGGGCATTTAGACTTAGCCAACAATGTGATAGGTTGATCACATGTTGTGGCTAACTAAGGGTTGAAAGACAAATGTTTAGTTAAATTTTAATTAATCAAATGTATATGTGTAATTATTTGTTGTCAAAATCTGAGCTGGAAAAGGGAAATGTGGCAAGTGATCCTCCTTGCGTGGAGATCAAGCCATAGGTTTAGATTATTTGGTTATAATAGGATTTGAGAGATTGAACATAAATCTAATCTAAGATTCTGCTGAGTGAAGAGAAGAGTTGAATAGGTAATCTAGGGGATAGTGAGATATTTTTGGGATTTGAACTAATTTGGTTCATAAATCCTTTCTTATATAAATTGTAAGCCTTCGGGAAATTAGATAGGAGGGAGAGGAATGAGAGATTGGATGGAGGTAGAGCTAATGGCTCAAAAACCAGTAGCTGGGCCTCATAGAGGAGGTTTGGATATTAATTAATTAGAATGTATTTCCATTGTAAATATTTTATGAAGAAAAATATCAAAAATAGTGTGGAATTACACAATTTGTGCATCTGTTTGACTTTGTGGTTTATTGCTATGAATCTGAGATTGAGAGCAGCTTTTGTAAAATCGAATTCACAAGAATTTCGATAGAATTCCTTTTCGGGAGGCCGATGAATTGTGGAGAATGTTGTAATGAGTGAAATGAATATTAAATATATAGGTCTGCATTTATTAATGATGGATATGGGAATTAACGATCCAATTAAGAATCTGGTTTAACAGTCATGTGAAACCTATGTGAAAGTCGACTTCGAAGGTCGATTTCAACTAAGAAGGTATTGTTGAAATAGAGCATATGGACCCAGGTTATGAATTGGGATTGGTAACTGTATTTTGGTATGAATCGAATTGATGAAATTAAAACACAGGAAATGAGGAATTTTCCATGCGCTGATTTGGGTTTAAAGATCGTGAAGATATCAGTGTTTATGTAATCGAATGGAGTCATTTATTATGGAGAGTGCGCAAAAGTGAAGGCGAAATGGGAACACAATTGAAATGTGTTTGTGTATGGAACCACGAAATAAATGGAATTGTGAAGGAGCTGGACATAATTCCTCACCTTGGAACCGTGAAGCATATTAACCAGCGGAATCACACACTTTCGAAGCATGAATTAAAGTTTAGCACAACGGTTGAGGCAATGGAAAAATGGAACTGTGAGTATAATGTCAGAACTATGAAGAGCGAAAGCTGATTGGTAAATCCATTTACGATTTTCGCATAGCAAGAAGGGAGTAAGCGGTATTCCCTTGATCGAGCACGATATCTGTTAGCGCTTGACACATGGTGTAGGCGGTAATGTAAAACCACTTTTATCACATAAGTTTGAGGCATTAACATTTGCGAACAAATGTTGTGCGATAGTCGTTTGATATACGCCTAATTTGATTTTGGTATGCGATAATAGATCAACTGTTGGATCTATCCGGAAGTTAATGCGATGCATTCGTAAATACTGAAGGCCATATCATTGGTAAGTGTGCGTGGGTTTTAACCAAAGTTGAACTTACAAATGAAATGAATTAACATGTTGAATCTTTGAAAGACATGGTGAATATGCGGTGGGAAATGTAAGTTGTGGGGCTGGAGATAGTGATGTGGCATTGATATTATTTCCTAGGTTGAACTTTTAAATAAATGAAATATTTGCATAGTTTGAATACATGGTGGATTGATAGAATGCGAGCCATTATATAATTGTATGGATGATACTTTGGATTTAATCCAAATTCAAATATTAATTTGATATATTCATGAAGTGGGTTTATGATATGGTTTCAACCATAGGGTTTTGAAAAATAATGCTTTTGCCTACGAAGGTTTGTTGATTGAGTTTTGCACCAAAGTCAAGGTCGGAATAGGAAATGTCAAAGTGGATTTTTATACCTTAGAGTATGAAATGGGAATAATTTCCAAGGTTAAGGTTACCCCATATTAAGATTTATTTTGGGGTTTTAAGTTGAAGAGAATTATATATGCAGATCATGGGTATTGGCAGCTTGGGCTGCCATCAAGTGGTATCAGAGCAGGACTAATGCTCTGTGGAATTGATTGAAAAATATTTTATTTTATTCTCAACATGTTTATGATTGGTATTGTGATGAATCCAATACAGAGGAAGAACAGGATACAAGAGATTTTATGAAAAAAAAAGAAGAAGAAGGGATTCTGAAGTACTACAGAAAAGGAGAACTTCAGCAGAGGCAGATTGAAAAAAAAAAAAAAAAAACTTGAGGAAGACAGGATCAGGTAAAAGCTTTGTAGAATTTTAATGATATGTGTATGTGATGAATGCAGCAGCAAAAGTTCCAGCTAGGAAATTGTGACAAAGAAATGAATGAAGAAATTGTAGCAGAGATACTGTAAGGAAATGAATATGGATGTATTCAACTGAAGGGAAATTCAGTTGACAGAAGAATTGAAGTGCATATAGTGGAAATAAAAGCAACATGTGTATTTTCCAAGGAAGTGGAAGCTCAAAGAGATCAATCATTTGGAGATCTCTCAGGTATGAGCCATATTTGATGTTGGTTTCATTTGAATTGTTTTTATACGAAATAACAGCAACACACAGTAGAAGGCTGTGTAAAGAGAGAGAAGAGTTGTGTTAGTGGCAGTGAACTTAAGTATTCCAGCTAAAATTTGGACAGGGAGAACAACTAAAGTGTTCTCAGAGTGAAGGTGAGCGGAGGATGTAAGCCTAAGAAGAGAAGAAGAAGAATGCTCAAGAGGTTCCTGAATTAGAGAACTAGAGCTTACCAAAAGACCAAATCCAGAGAGGGGATTGGTGAGGTAAGTAGCAGTAAGGAGGACTTGCTGTTGCAGAGGCTTAGTGTAGCTCATAGTGAGTGAGAAGCTCATAGAAATGGAGAAGAAAGTGACTACTGATAGTCATAGTAGGGGTTCAGAGAGAAGCCACAACAGAAGAAAGAAAGGTGCCAAGGAAAATGGCAAAGATAAGGGGATGAGTCAAGAAGTGTTTGACAGAGAAATTGAAGAATTGAAAGCAAGTGTTAATGCAATAATAGTGCTGCTTGAGAAGAGTATGAAGGACCAAAGTTATGGTTGGACTATGAGGAAAAAGAAGATAAAGTGGAAGTTGTTGCAAAAGCAGATAAACAGAAAAATGTATCTCAGATTAAGAGAGGAACTCAAAAAAGTTGAGTTAGAGATGGAAGATGAATACTATAGACTTGAGAAAGAAGATTTATTTTATGGGGAAGGAATCATTGATGAATTTTTGAACTATTGGAAAAGTTCAGATCAGCGGAGAGATGTGATGATTGATACATCAAAGAAAGATGAACCTAGTATTTTTGAAACTGATGATTTTTGTATATATGTAGGTGATGAACAATCTTTACAAGATGTGTTTATGCAGGTTGCTGAAGAAATGAAGATGTTGGAAGAAGTGACTGTAATGGAACAGTTCTTGGATGAGCATGTGTTCAAGGACACTAAAGAAAGGAAAATGTTGAAAACTACCATGAAAGCTGGAGGCGATGAATCTAATAAAATCTGGCAAAGGAATGACAAACAGTCTGAAGAAAAAAGGAGATTGCAGATTGCAAAAGAAGAAGCTGAAGAGAGGTATGAAGATAGCCTTGTGACAGAAAAAACCAAAAGTATGTGTATAGTGAAGCCATTTGAGGTAATGGGATTATCTCTTTCATTTTTACTCAAAAATTATGGACCTGTGTTGATAGCTAATGGACAAGAAATTTTATTGGAAGAACATAATGAAACATTAATGGCAAAGGATTTTACTAAAGATTATACTGTGGAAGATACTAGAACGGAGATTTATAAGAAGAATTCAGTCCACGAAGGTATAGCCAGTCCAGAACAGGCTATGAAGAAGAGAGGAAAAGAAGACAGTCAAGAACATAGGGATTAGTTGGCAGAGATTGATGCACAACATAAATTTGAGGACAGTATTACTTGTACAAATTGAAAAAAGAATGAAGGTAAATGTAATCTACAAACTGGTGAGAGACATGCAATCTCAAAAGATGAAGGTAAGGATGCTTTCATGAGTGATGCATCTACAGTGAGTAGTAAAGGGTTTCAATGGAGACTGATATTCATGGTGTTAATAGTGATTTTTATTTTAAAAGGAACTTTATCGGGGAAGGAAAACTCTGTTGCATATAATTTTGTTTCATGTCCAGAAACAAAGAGGATGAGAGATTGGCAGATTTTGATTGAAAATGAAGAGGCATGGAAAAGACAATTTAATGACTTACAGATTTGTAAGGGAGAAGAAGGACGAATGAAGAGAAGTGTAAAAGGAAGGAAGGCTAAAGAGAAAAACAAAGAATAGAGTTGTGAAATTAGGCAGCATTCAGAGCAAAGTGAAGACAAAGCAGACTTGTTCAAGACAAGAAAATATGGAGGAAGATATGACACTTTTGATATGACATATGCACATCGAGAAGATGACAAATCAGAGAAATTATGGAGTAGAATTGCTAGAAAATGTAATGCATTTCCTGATTTTGAATTATTAATTGCTGAATGTGTTTTCCAGGATGAAGGACAAATTGCCCTTGGAGGAATATTTGTTTATGCAAACATGAAGGAGTATGTAAATTCTATAAGTGCAGAAAACCAATTTTCCTTATGGGAACAAATAGGTGATAGTAAGCGGCTGATTAATTTAAAAGTTCAGGATGAAGGAAGGAGAGTTGGCATAACTCTTAAAAAAATCACGGCAGAAGAGAAAGAAGGTTGCAGAAAATTTGAAATTACAGTCCACAGACAGGTTTTGTTTTTAATTCAAAGAAGGTTTGAATTTCAAGATTTTATCTTGAGTTTGCAAGTTAGAATTTGGATGAACAATTTAGTCATATTTGATGTAGATATGGAGGTATTTGAACCCAATTCAATAACTGAATTATTTGTAGCTGATGGACATCATGAGGTTGAAAGGTTTTTTTTTTCTTGTAGCAAACAAGAAACAATATTCTTTTAAGATTGAGAGAATGCTACTTAAGTCATTGGATAAGTGGATGTTGGAAATTCCAAAAATGATAAGTCAGATGCAGGGCAGGAGGAAATACATCAGGTTGAAACTCAATTTTATTGAGTTAGTTGCAAGATAGCAGCAAATTTGGGAGTAGCAATTTATTTTGTTTGAGAAATTGTTTATGCAGGATATCAACATCCAAACATTATGCAGAAGAAATTATTATGATAGCAGAGCAAAAGGACATTCACAACACAAAATTTGGCATCCAGGAGAAAGAGATAAGGCAGCAAATGCATTTTCATTTGAAAGAGGATAGACAATCAATTTGAAGATGAAATTTGATGAAGTTTACAGTAGTAGCAGTTGAGTGACTCATGAACATGAGTCCATGAAATTTTTCAACTTAAGGAGTCTGATGCAGGGGCATTTAGACCAGCCAGCAATGAGATGGGTTGATCACATGTTGTGGCTAACTAAGGATTAGAAGACAAGTGCTTAAATTGAATTTTAATAAATTAAATGTATATGTGTAATTATTTGTTGTCAAATTCTGAGCTGGAAAAGGGAAATGTGGCAAGTGATCCTCCCTGTGTGGATATCAAGCCATTGATTTAGATTGTTTGGCTATAATAGAATTTGAGAGATTGAACAGAAATCTAATCTAAGATTTTGTTGAGTGAAGAGAGGAGTTGAATAGGTAATCTAGGGGATAGTTATATATTTTGGGATTTGAACTAATTTAGTTCATAAATCCTTTCTTATATAAATTGTAAGCTTTCAGGCAATTACAGATAGGGAGAGGAATGAGAGATTGGATGGAGGTGCGTAGCCAATGGTTCAAAACTCAGTAGCTAGGGCCTCAGAGGGAGGTTTGGATATTAGTTAATTAGAATGTATTTCCATTGTAAATATTTTATGAAGAAAAATATCAAAATAGTGTGGAATTACACAATTTGTGTATCCGTATGACTTTGTGGTTTATTACCATGGAATTTGAGATTGAGATCGATTTTTGTAAAATCAAATTCACAAGAATTTTGATAGAATTCCTTTTCTAGAGGCCGATGAATTGTGGAGAATTTTTGACGGTTATGTGATATTAATATTCATCTTGGCCTGAATGCCAGAAATCAGATTACATTGAGGATGTCTAAATCCTGAAGCATCTCACTGCTAATATTGAAAATGCAGCCGAAGCTTACAAATTTCTTCCATGTTAGACTATCTAAAACTTCTATTTCAGTGATTTTCCCTAACTTGAAAATACAAACAAACTGATTCAATAGAAAGCAGTAGAACATTTAAACTGGCAGATTATGGAATTGGATCCCATGTTTCGTCCTCGCCTCGAATTATTGCTCCAGCAGAGATGAGGACAACTTTATTTGCTTCAAGGTCTGCTTCTTTGTTGTTTTCTCTCAACACATGATAGTAGCTCAACTTTTTAAACAAATTCCCCAAAGTCCTGATTCTGGATATCAGCCTTGCCAATCTAAGATCCCGGGGGGAAGAGTTTGTCACCATAATTTTGATTATCACTTGGGAATCCCCAAAAACATTAGCCTCCTTGATTTCTAGATTCAAGAGCGATTTAAGGCCTTGAAGGAGGGCCAGAGCCTCAACTTGTATGCTGGTGTTGATCCCCAGACCCCATGCAAAGTTGTGAATCAAATCACCTTCAGCATTTTTTACAATACCACCTGCTCCAGCTCTTCCTGGGTTGCCCTTTGAAGCCCCATCAAAGAAGAAAGAGTGCACCTGCTGCTTGGAGATCCATTCTTGAAACTCAGCATTGTTCTTCCCCCTTATCTGCCAATCTTCAATGTGGGAAGTGTTGCTGGTGGTATGAAGAAATTGCAGATTTAGGAAGGTACCCCAGACTGAATCTAAATGAGTAAGGTTTGAGGCATCTTTTTGATTGTCCAAGCTTTCCTTTAATTGGAATTTTATCTTGGCCGCCACCACCTTGACATCGTGCTTAATATCTCTAAAGATTCTGCTATTTCGCTCAAGCCAGATCTGCCAGCAGCAGATTTTGGGGAGGACAGACCATGCCTTTTTTATCACTTTGTTTATGGGAGGAGGCACGGGGTAACTGTTCTGCCAATTTGCAAAGAGATTAGGAATAGAGGTGGGAAGGACAAATTTGGGGTTCCAGTAATCCATCAGCTCGCTCCAAACCTGCAGAGTGAATTTACAATTCAAGATCAAGTGTGTGGCACATTCCACATTTTCTCTGCACAAAGAGCACCTGGACGGACCATGGAAACCCCGTTTCTGCAGTTTGTCATCTGTAAGAATTTTCTTGTGGCAAAGAAGCCAACAGAACATGTCGATTTTAGGCAGAGAGTGCAGACGCCAGATCACAGTCCAAGGGGCAGGGTCCGGGGGGACGTGAGGCCTCAAGGTGAGCTTTGCGTAGCCTTGGGCTACCGTGTAACCTGCAGCCAGCACACCCCAGCCACGCGAATCTCTTCTGCGCAGATGTATGGGGGCAATGCCATTCAGCATGGAGCGAAGACAATTTCAATCCTGGAGGAGCTCTGGAGGCGCGTCGAAGAAATTCCATCCTGCCCAATGCATCCCATCCCACAAGGAGATGTCCCACAACGTAGTTTTCCCAGCAGAAGTCAGCCAACAACGAATCGCGTTCAAAGAGGAACAGTCACCGATTGGATCGCGATCCAGGATTCGATCTGTCCAGATATTTATCTTCTTACCATTTCCTGGAATTCAGTAGGCGTTGGCACTGATCAGGGGGGTAGCTTTGGAGCAGAGTCTAGCAAAGGGAGAGGAGCCTTGGGGGAGAGGACCATCTACGCATCTGAGTCTCTTTCCTTTAAAATATTTCTTCCAGAGTGCTAATTGGGCCCAGCAAGGCTTGGGCGCAATGATTCTCCAGAGCAGCTTGGCACCCATGGCTATGTTCTGAAGAGAGAGATTCTTGAAGTTTAGCCCCCCCTCCCTCAGCAGTTTGGAGACGGTCTCCCAGTTAACCAGATGGAATTTCCTCTCATTTTGTTTGCCCCCCTTCCAAAAGAAGTTTCGAATAAGCTGTTCCATTTTCTGAAGGATGCCAATTGGAGCCAATAGAACAGAGAACTGAAATAGGGGGAGACTGCAAAGGACAGATTTAATGAGGACAGACTTGCCCGCAATATTGAGCCAGGTGAGCCCCCAAGCCTGAAGCTTATTTTTGAATTTTTCCACTTGGGGAAGCCAATCCTTACTGTAGGCCCTCTTGAGGAATATAGGAAGCCCAAGGTATTTGAAATAAGTCCAAGCTGAGGAGGCTGCAAAGCCAAGACATCTTGCAATGGAGCTGAGCAAGCTGGGAGGAGTATTCCAGCTGTAAATATGGCATTTCCCCTTGTTGAGGTTACTTCCCGACATCATGCAATAATCATCTATAGCTTCTTTAAATCTGTTAGCTGAGTGTAGAGATGCAACCCCCAGCAGTAAAGTATCATCCGCGAAGAGGGCGTGGTTGATGCTTTTAACTCCTCTGGCAATGCAAAGCCCTGTGATCTCCTGCTCTTGCATTTTCTTGTTTAGATAGAAACTGATAACGGAGGCTTGAAGGACAAACAGAAGAGGAGAAAGAGGGCAGCCCTGTCTTAGTCCTCTTGAGGCTTTGAAGAATTCAGCCGCTCTACCATTAACAAGGGGAGCAATCCAAGGCTCTGAGATACAGGCCCGAATCCAGTTTATAAAGTTCTCCCCAAATCCAAATTTTTTCAGAACATTCAAAAGGAAGCAATGCCTGACTCGATCGAAGGCATTAGCTAAGTCCAGTTTGACAACCATACCTCTTTCCTTACACTGCTGACTTGAGAGAATTTCCTCTTGAACCAAAATGAAATTGTCCACTAGCTGTCTAACGTGAATAAAGCCCCCTTGATTTTCAGGAATGATTGTGGGGAGAAGATATTTCAGCCTGTTTGCTATTACTTTGGTGATCACTTTATAACCAATGTTGCAGAGAGAGATGGGGCGAAATCTGTTGAAGGAGTTGGCGCCTTTCTCCTTGGGGATAAGGGCAAGGAATGCAGAATTTGTGCTGCCTCCTAATTTCTGACAGTCTTGGGATTTTTGAACCATTTTGCAGAGATCTTTTTCCACTATGTGCCAACAGGATTGTAGAAATCTGGCGGTGAATCCATCCGGTCCTGGTGCTTTGTCAGGATCCATGGCAAAGAGAGCATTCTTGACCTCAGCCTTGGTGACTTTGGCTTCTAGGAGATGGTTCATCTCAGCAAAGATTGAAGAAGGGACCCAGTCCAGGAGATCAGAATTTTGAATCAGATTCACATCCTCACTGTACAATTTCTGGAAGTGAAGAAAAGCTGCTCGTTTAATGCTTGCAAAGTCTTTATGATTGGAATTGTCATCCTTAATCTCAGATATGGTGTTGAAGCATTTTCTGGCTTGAGTTTTCTTGTGAAAGAAAGAGGAATTTCTGTCTCCCGCTTTAAGCCATAGACAACGAGACTTAATCCTCCAAAACTCTTCTTCTGCCAGGCAGGCTTTGTGGAAGTGTTGTTGGAGTTGAATCTCCTTATCGAGGATTTCTCTAGTTACATATGCCTCTTCCGAAAGCAAGTGGTGTGCTTCCAGTTGACTTTGGAGATTTTTCCTTTCAGCTGCTGGGTTAGGAAGAGTTTTGGCCCAGCTTTTTAAAGCAGCTTTCGTTCTTCTGAGTTTTTCTTCCCACACGAAGAAGGGTGATCCATTAACTGGCTGAGACCAAATTTCTTTGACAATCTGCATGAAGTTGGCTTCCTTGACCCAGAGGGGGCTAAATCTGAACGGAATGGGGCCAAGGTCGGGGTGAGCCCGGAGATCAAGCTTGATAGGGTTATGATCAGATATGTTGCAAGGAAGTATTTGCATACTAGCATCTAAACCAAGCAATAGAAAGGAACTTTGAACAAAAAATCTATCCAGTCTTGCTGCTATGTGACCAGGGCCTACTCTTTTGTTTGACCAAGTGAACTTACCTGAAGAGGGCTTAATGTCCAGAAAATCCCAGTCTTGCAGAAGATCCTCTGCCCATTCCCTTGCCGGATCTCGCACAATGCAGCCTCCTCTCTTTTCAGAGGAGTGCAATGTGAGATTGAGGTCGCCTGCAATAATGATGTTGTCAAGATTCCCTAAATCTGCCTGGTTTCTTATAGAGTCCCAACAGGCCTTTTTTTCTCCAGCATTGACCGAAACATAAACATTAAAGAGACAAAAGTATTCTTTAGTGTCAAGATGCTGCATTTTTAGGAGCAGCCAATGAGTGTTTGAAATTTCAGAGATTACCGAGAACTTGCTTTCATTCCAAAGAGTGCCCAACCCTCCAGAGGCTCCTCGGGCTGAGACAGCTTTTGCTTTGCTTTTACTCCAGAGTCTTTACTTGTTTGGAGGAAGTCTGCTTCCTCCATCTTAGTCTCCTGGATAAGGAATATGTCCGGGGCTTCTATTCTTATTAAGCTTCTTGTTGCCTCTTCCTTGATCTTGCTCCCCATACCCCTACAATTCCAGGAGATTATTTTCATTATTTACCTTTGTTCTGTTGGGCTCCCTTGGAGCCTGGGGGCTGGCTTCTCACCATCTTTGTCTTTTTTGCTAGTAGTTTCTCCAGTGTTGGCTGGCTGCCCTGTAACTTGTCCTTGTACGTGTCCTGCTCTCTTTTCTCCCGATCTGTTTTGCGACCTCTTGTGGATCTCCTAACAGAGGTCTGAGAGTCGCCTACTTCTCCTTCCTCCTCTGATTCTTCCGACTCTAGATCCTCTTCCTCGACGCCAATAGGTGTTCCTTTTGAGCTTTCTGCAACACTTGCGTCTTTGGAAGACACGGAGAGGGTCTCTTTGACCGGGGATGCTGTCTTTTGAACCTCCACCTCCTGGGTGTTTTCTTGGTGCGAGCTTAAGAGTTCAAACTTGTTTTCAGAAGTGGGCTTAGACTGGATCTGCTGAGAAGAGGCCTGATGGGGACCTTTGCCACTAGGGCCTCCCGGCTTTTGAGCTTTATGGGAGGTTTTGGTGCGCTTGACTTGATTCCATCCGTCCTCCTTCCCTTGCACATCCTCATTGTTGGATGGACAACCTCTGGCGAAGTGACCATAGACATGGCATTTCCGACATTTGAAGGGCAGCTGCTCATAGTCCAGTTTCTGCACGTGTGTCCAGCTTCCTACTTTGATTTTGATGGCCTCTGGTAGCCCAACCTCAAGATCTACTTCCACACAGATCCTAGCACAGTCATACTGGTCCTTGTTGTTTGCTCGATCGATGAACTTCCCAAGGGCATTTCCAATATGCATCAGAGAATCCAAATTCCAGCAGTGAACTGGGAGATTTGGAAGTCTAACCCACACCGGGACTGCTTTGGGCACATCCACAGCAGGGTCGAAGTCAGGAGTCCACTTATTTAGGTATAAACCCTGGGGGCCCATGAAGTAGGGGCCATTTTGGAAGATCAAATCTTTATCCTCTTTGGAAGTGAACTCGAAGAGAAAGTAACCTCTCCCCAAAAAATAAGAAGTGACGCTTTCTTTGATCAGAGGCGCCCAGTTTCTATTGACCCAGCTCTCAGTGGTTTTGGGAGAAGGCCAAAGCCCTGTGAACTGGCCTATGAGAGCTCGTTCAGACAGAGATAAAGCAACCTGAATCGGAGTCTCTGCTGGGAGCGAGATCTCAGTTATTTCATCCATTTTCTTAACAAATTTCGCAGCTTCCACATTCTTCTTCTTAGGAAGCCCTGCCAAAAGACGATCGAAATCCTCAGCAGCAGAGGGCGGGGGAGGGGGACGAGGCCCCTGGGGAGAGCCCAGCCCCTCCATGGGCGCGGGCCCTAGCAAGAACGCGCCCCGGATCTATGCGCAGTCTTCGAATCCCAGCCTAGTCATTTGCAGAGCACGGCGGCGGGGAACAACGGGCAGCAGGGACGGCGAGGCCACAGTGGCGGCCTTGGCAATAACGAGGGGCACTCAAAGCGAAAAGTCTTGAAGGACCTGACAGCGACGCGGAGAGTCCAGAGCAGAGGAGAAAGAGCCGTGGCTTAGCAGCAGAAAAGCGAGAGGAAGCGGGGACCGAAGGTGGTCCCCGTCAGAGCAGCGCTGTACCGCGTAGGCTGCACACAAGCAGAAGAGCTGCCAGGGTTTGTAGGGACTCATGAATTGTGGAGAATGTTGTAATGAGTGAACTGAATATTAAATATAGAGGTCTGCATTTATTAATGATGGATATGGGAATTAATGTTCCAATTAAGAATCTGGTTTAACAGTCATGTGAAACCTGTGTGAAAGTCGACTCTGAAGGTCGATTTCAACTAAGAAGGTATCGTTGAAATAGAGCATATGAACCCAGGTTATGAATTAAGATTGGTAACTGTATTTTGGTATGAATCAAATTGATGAAATTAAAACATAGGAAACGAGGAATTTTCCATGCGCTGATTTGGGTTTAAAGATCGTGAAGATATCAGTGTTTATGTAATCGAATGGAGTCATTTTAATATGGAGAGTGCGCAAAAGTGAAGGCGAAATGGAAACACAATTGAAATGTGTTTGTGTATGGAACCACGAAATAAATGGAATTGTGAAGGAGCCAGACATAATTCCTCACCTTGGAACCGTGAAGCAGATTAACCAGCGGAATCACACACTTTCGAAGCATGAATTAAAGTTTAGCACAGCGATTGAGGCAATGGAAAAGTGGAACTGTGAGTATAATGACAGAACTATGAAGAGCGAAAGCTGATTGGGAAATCCATTTACGATTTTCGCATAGAAAGAAGGGAGTAAGCGGTATTCCCTTGATCGAGCGCGATATCTGTTAGCGCTTGACACATGGTGTAGGCGGTAATGTAAAACCACTTTTATCGCATAATTTTGAGGCATTAACATTTGTGAACAAATTTTGTGCGATAGCCGTTTGATATATGCCTAATTTGATTCTGGTATGCGATAATAGATCAACCGTTGGATCTATCCGGAAGTTAATGCGATGCATTCGTAAATACTGAAGGCCATATCATTGGTAAGTGTGTGTGGGTTTTAACCAAAGTTGAACTTGCAAATGAAATGAATTAACATGTTGAATCTTTGAAAGACATGGTGGATATGCAGTGCGAAATATAAGTTGTGGGGCCGGAGATAGTGATGTGGCATTGATATTATTGCCTAGGTTGAACCTTTAAATAAATGAAATATTTGCATAGTTTGAATACATGTTGGATTGATAGAATGCGAGCCATTATATATATGTATGGATGATACTTTGGCTTTAATCCAAAGTCAAGTATTAATTTGATATATTCATGAAGTGGGTTTATGATATGGTTTCAACCACAGGGTTTTGAAAAATAATGCTTTTGCCTACAAAGGTTTGTTGATTGGGTTTTGCACCAAAGTCAATGTCGGAATAGGAAATGTTAAAGTGGATTTTTATACCTTAGAGTATGAAATGGGAATAATTTCCAAGGTTAAGGTTACCCCATATTAAGATTTATTTTGGGGTTTTAAGTTGAAGAGCATTATATATGCATATCATGGGTATTGGCAGCTTGGGCTGCCATCAAATACCAATCTGAATAATTATCTTTATGAAAGAAATCATCCCCTCCTTTACTCTTGGTTTTTTTACTAACCTTGGTTATGTCTATTATTCTTGAGTGAAATTAATTGAGTGTTTGGAATTACTTCCATATCCTCGTCCATTAGACTAAATATTGAGAGTTTGTATCACCCTCTCTATGTCAGTGGGATCATTAAGATTGGTTAAATCCTCATAAACCTTGAATATTTTATAGACATCCAAGGTGACTAGAGAATTGACAATGATATGAATATGTGTCTATCATAGTTCTTCAATGTTTTTTACTCTCCCTAATTGCTTATTGATTCCTCCACTTGTTAAAGAGTTATGTTCTTGTAAGCTACTATACTTGTGCACTCGGGTGTTGCTACAATGTTTCATCTTCTTCTTTTTTGAATCCATTTCTCATTACTTGTTGGATTTAAAATTTTCTACACTCTCACTGTGTCCCTTTGTATTTTAGTGGTCAATGCCATGGAATTATTTTTTCACTATGATAACTATGTAAACATGTCATGGTGACATCATGTTATCACATTTTAGAAACATGAAACATACCCACAAATGAAGTCTAAATTAAGGACTTTCATCATTATTTAGTATGGCCTTTTCCTTGGCCTTGGACTTCACATTAGAATATGTACAAGAATATGTACAAGCTATATATATGATTTATATCATAGGTGTTTTATAAACTAAGTGCACAAAGCTCGACACTAAAATAACAACCAAGTTAGTATATATATATATATAATTTGAAGGTCAAAATTAAGGTATTGCATCCTACTCTCCCTTGGAATAGTACAAATATTTATGTGATTGCCTCTTCATGATATTACTGTCATTATTATGTTGTTGGTGTCTTCTGTGTAATTGCTTGATGATGTAATAATGGATAATAATGTGAATAAGATCTAAGTCATCTTAAGTAATTATCAATATAGAAGATCCTACATAAATCAACATGGTATCAGAACTTTTGGGTGAAAGAGTAACTTTGTCAAGTTAGCCTGATGTGATAGAATCTCCATGACAAAGAAGTATGTCTAGAAGCCCTAGTCTAATATTACAATAGGGAAAAAAGCTACCTTAGGGCCATATTACAATAAGTCGAAATTTTGTTGTGAAAGGAGCCTTTGTTTTCAGAAAGAATAATATATACATTTGAAATATGTTCACACATTTGGGGTCTGAAGTTCTATTAAAACCAAAGACATGTCAAAGGAAAAAGGGACCAAAGATCTAAGGTATTGAATAAGCCAATATTAATCTTAGTGTGTCTGATGTGAATCTCTAAAAGCCTCAAGTTTCATTACATCAACAAAAATATCCTCAAAATGATGAATCTAGGCCGGAATTTATTGCATAAGATCTAAATCTTAGTGAAAAGTAAAGGGATCAATGCCCTAGTTCAAGATCAAAGTTTCATTATGTTTATTGCTGAAATCTGCGATTCGTTCTTGCATTTATAAGAAGGCCTAAATCCTAAATCTATGTTGAAGAATTTTCATAGCTCAGTCGAAGCCTCTATCCAAGCCTCAATTCAAGCCTCAGGGCCTATTTCAGGAGCCAATATATCTCAGGGAGTCCGAGAATCCTTAGGAGGTCAAAGAGTCTTATAACTAGGCTTCAAAATCAATTAGACCTCAGAAGTAATATAAATCCAAGGGTATAGTCTTTCCTAAGAAAGGTGACTAGGACCTTACGGAAGGAGATCTTAATTTTCACTTAAGCATATAAGGAAACTTCATCATGAATCTAAGCCTCTATGGCCGATAAGAGCCTCTGGAAGTAGTAAAAAAGGGTAGTTATAAATAATTTTTGTCTAGATTCACCTTGAAGATCGATTATGACTTCCAAGACCAAGATACAATATATATAAATTGTCTATCCGAAGGAATTTGTTTCTCATAAAGCACATTACAGATTTAAAGATGATGAGTATGAGGACAAAAAATAAGAAGTCTACTTAATGCCTAGAATGTAAGGTATATATCATTTCTCATTTGGATAAAAAAGTTTTACTTCAACTAGAAGAAATGTTGGATTTGAATATGCTTGTGGAAAAAGTATACAAACTCTAAAAGACCTAAAAGAATATTTGTAAAGGAAAGGTTTGAATCAGAAAATAAACATTTGAGATGTGATGACTTATTCACAATAACCACATGCACTTGTGTCAAACATATTTGGCATCCTAAAGCGTAGTTGAATTAAGTTTTAGTATAGACTTGTGTAAGAGATGTTTCCTTGATACAAGAACATGTCACCTCTTTGGAAATATAATATCAAGTATGCAAGAAATTTCTTGCATTATGATTGGTTATTTGATCTTTGAAGTTCCTTTTTGAGCTTGTTGTAGCGGCTAATACCATCCTCCAAAATTTTTCCAATTCTTAGTTTTTTGAAGCCTAACTTCCCTTCACATGAGCATACCTTGCACTACTATTATGTATGTGTACTTTGATTGATGTTTATATTTCAATTTCACTTTTTTTTATTTGATTTCAATTAGAAAATTTCTCTAAGTCACAAGCTGACCTCTTACCTAAGTCTTGCACAACAGTTTTGGGCTTGCCTCCAGAATCTGCGCAATTCTTGAAGTCAATCTTGTCCTTGTCAATCAGAATTGCACAGTCATGTCTGGAAGCCCAGCCCTGAGATTGGGAAATGTGTAGTCATGACTGGTAGCCCAACACTAAGCTCAAAAACTGTGCAATCACTCACTGAGCTAAAAAATTGCAAAGTGCATTGAGCTGGGAGATGCCAGCTCCTTGGAACTATGCAATCCTTCCTGGTGAGGTGCATGGAAAGTTTTCCCTAGAAAAGAAGAAAAGAATAAAGTGAAAAAAAATCCCTAAAATATAGGGATCTATTTTTACCAGCCCGAAGGAAGCACAGTTACTAATTTTTGGAAACTGTTGCCAAGTGTCACTTTTCCCTTGATTTGTGGCATGTGGATCATAAACCCTAATTTCTCAAACATATTTAATCGATTACCCTATATCTCATTCTTACATTTGATCTTGGAGCTTTAGCATGCCTGAGGAGATCAAGGAACCTTCGGTGCGATCATCGTCGCTTTTCCAGGTGAGCTTTTGCATTTATCGCTTTTCCGTTTGCCTTGCATGAGTTTTGCTTTGCTTGTTTCTTTGCATACATGCTGGAATTTTAACAAGCTTTAGCCTATATAGGTGTTGTTCTAAGTTTTCATTTTCTCTTCACAAGTGTCGCATCGGTTTCTGCATTTTTGCACCGATGGTGGCCGTTGCGGAAACTCTCCTCACTGATCTCATTCAGTTCTCGTTTGTTCATTTTTTGCACTCGATTTATTTATTTATTTTATTTAATGAATACTTAGTCAGATCTGCACTCACGCCTTCACAATGTCTCATATCTGCTCATTTTTCACACCTCCCTTGGGAAAATCTAAATTTCCCTTAGCCAAAACTTACTTTTACCAGCTAGGCATTGCACAATATGGAAGCTCAAGCTTCAAGATTGGCTTTTAGAACTGCTTAATGCATAGTACTACCTACCCTCACCATGCATTGTGCAGTGCCAAGCATAAACCAACAACCTTGGCCACTGAGACGACACAATGCGCGGTCTCTCCAGGATCACTGCTCAAGCTGAACTATGCATTGCGCAGTTTCAAGCCACATGCTTCATCATTGACTGCTGGGATTGTGTAGTGCACAGTTTCCCCATCTAGTTAGACCCCCTTCTCATCAAAAAATACACAATACTTCCTTTCAGTTGCTCGTTGTGTTGCATGAACATGTCATGAAAGTTGTTTTGCTTATAGTTGACATTTTCTTGCCATTAGTGTCTTTTCTGTCCCATATTTACAACACTTGTTAAGAATCTCTCCAGCAAGAACATTCAAAATGGCATTAAAGGGAGCTAACTCAAGGGAAACCATAGAAATCAATACTGGGGAAGCAGTTGAGCAGGTCCTGGTTAATGTGCCAGTTTACTCGGACACTCAGTTGTTCATAGAGAAAGGATCTAAACTGACATGGCAAAAGATCAAGGATGAATTCACAATGGAATTTCAGGCATACTTAGAGGACCCACAAGTGTATCTCAACATCATGCATTCAGGGATTTACAAGATTGCATGTAGGTATCCAACCTTCCCATGTGCGGATGTGATCAATTGTGTTGTTTCAAACATTGATGTGAGAACCATGACATTGAACAACACCAGCCATGAGAAGCTTGTTACGTTCTTGGTAGAAAACTTAAACCATATGTATCATCTTCCTGAGCCAACATAGAATATGTAATAACTGTTCTATGCCACTCACAACTACATGAACACGAGAAATATCATCAAGATTTAGGTGAAGGAGCCAACTGATTTTACACAGATAACCACCCACACGTATAAGACAAAATCACTCAGGCAAGCCTATCAACTTTTGGTCATACTAGCTTGCCAAATCTATGGCCAATTAGACACAAAGACCTTTCCTAAGGGGTGGGATATCTTGATGAACCAGGTAGTGAAGGAGGGGAAGCTGTTCAACTGGTTAGACCTATTGGCTCATTAGCTGAAAGATGATGTGACAAAATCTCGCAATCCACCCAAGGGCAAGAAAACACCCTTCTACATGTCTGCATACTTACTAGATGTAATATGTGCGCAAAACTAGTTCCCTCACTTGAATTGGACATGGAAACCGAGAAACACTCTGATACATTTCTATTTCAAGCTACTCTCAGATTTCATTCATCGTGGAGTCATAGAGTAACTTACTGATCATTTCATTATCCTGCTCTACAGGCTCATCTTTCAAGAGGACCCACCTTGCATGTCCCGAGAAGCTATGGAGGCGATATCAGAGATTGCTGATTAGTTTACCTTACCAGATAACACACTGATTAGAGTGTTTAGTGGGTAGAAGCTGCCACATCTTCTACTGATATATGCCACCAAAAAGTTGGTCATGCAAGAGATAGCTTATCACCTCTCCACAGGATTGTAAGTAGCACTGCATAGGATGAAGATGGCCCCATGTCTAGCTCTTCCTTGGCAGTTCAGATTATACGAGATAAAGAATATCGATGTCATGGATGCCGAAAGGAAATACATGGTCAAATTTGAGTTCGGCACGAGATACAATCCGTATGATCTGAGGGGAATTTGAAAAGAACAATGTGCGAGAGTGTACTTCAACTAGGTCAGCGAGATATATCGGTGGTTGGAGGAGGAACCATGGAAGAACTGTTATAACTCTTCTTGACCACTTGATCCGATCAATACGGCTGGGGCTTCTCAAGTTTTCCTACAGGTGACAATAGTTCCGGAAGCATCAACAACAACAACATGCAGTGGTCCAACACGTGACAAAGGAAAGAGGAAGGTAGAAGACAAGAAAGAAGAGAAAAAAAGCTAGAAAATGAAAGAATACCCTCTTACTGGGAAAGTAACATTGGAAATCGAAGCAAATCAGGAACAAATGAAAAAAATAAAATAGCGTAGAAAGAGAGAGAAGTAATCTTTAGAAGAAGTAGTGCAGAGAGCACTTAGAGTAGAACAAGAGTTGAAGGATGTTGTCAAGATAAAGCCCCTCTGCGGACATAGGCAATCTCTCTTGTCCTAAAGTGGTTCTAGCAACACGAGATACTTTCTAATGCAAAGCTCCCTTAACTAACATTCACAATGCGACAAGAAAAGAGATAGAAGTACCGTTTTCCTAATGCTACGTTCGAATCCGTTAAAAATGACCTTGATCCACGATCCTTTTAGGCTCGCTCCCTGCTACTAATGGCGCACGAATACCTTTGGATGATCAATAGGCAACAACAAACGTAATCCAATACATAATAATAGCAAACATTAGCTATCTATCAGATGAAGGAGTACCAGAATATTTGCATAAAAAATTAGGCAAATATAGAAAGAAAACATCAAATGTTTTATTGATAAATATAAAAGGAAGAGCTTACAACCCAGGCCTTGATTTTGGAGGCCTCCTTTGGTGAAAATATTAGCCCTTCACTGAATCTCTAAATAATTCCTTCTCCCGAAAAATTAGGCGTTATCACAATGCGAGGATGCAAAGGGAATGAGAGTTCAGACTAGCCTAACAATGAACAACCAAACTAACATTATTGGAATGAGGGGTATGAATTTATAGGAAGGGATAATAGGTTGGGAGCCCATGAAAGGAGGAGGAAGGCCCACTTGCTAAGGGATAAACCCCCATGTATAAGATTATAGATCTAAAATTAGAGATCTCGACCCTATCACCATCGTTTAACAACCAAGTTGCTGCCCTAGAATTTCTAGAGGTCGAAGCTTCTCCTCCATTTGAGGAAAAAATTCTAGAAAGGGATCAACACGGTTTTCCAAGAAATAAGAGTGTTGGTAGCACTAAGCAATAACTGTGAATATGACATCAGTGCGAGCATGACACTAGGAAAAGCGCTGACCCAGGAAACTAGGAATTTGACCAAGTTTCTTTAGTAATCTTCCAAGGCAGTTTTATTTGAATCTTCAATGGATGTCTTAACATATTTCTTCATGGTGGAACCATTGCACAAGAACTGTCATGGGGAATTCCAGGATCAGGGATGGGAAAATGAGAATGGTGAAAAATTACTATGTAACATATGCCCCCTAAAGCATGAAGGCAGAACAGGGAGTGATGGTTGAAATAATTTATGAAACAAGGCAAAGAACATAGACCACCTCTGGAAAACCTACCAAATCAAACACATCATAATACATTACATCTATGGTATGAATATGCCTAACGACATAACTCTACATTACGCACCAAATAACACACGAACCCACGACATGGTCGCAACCATCCGTCTAAAGAGATAATAGAAATGTATTTGCGACATGGATGCCATCATCCATATAGATAAGATCATGTATACAATGAGGAATACTTAATAACTCCCCACAGCCTGGATCAAAAACCAGTTGTAACCTAGGGTCTTCACTGCGATCGCAATCAACCCAATGTACGAATCTAGCCATGTAGATAAATGTGTTGATGTTGAACTTGGTAGAAACCACCTGCTTACCGGTCAATGATGAAAACCATTAACATGCACGAGAGATACCACCAATAATGAAGATGGAACTCAAGGTACAACAACACAATCTACATGTGTGAATAAATGTGTTGATGTCAAACACTTGCAGAATCATTCGATCGAAGGTTAATTATGTGAACCTGTCATCGAACATGAAGAACTTTACATTGAGGCATGCAAGCTCCAAGGTACTGAGAAGAATATTCTAAATCACATTCCCAGATAATGAGTTGAAGTCGACAGGAAGTGATTCATCGAAGGAGGGCCATGATGATTCCTAAATCATCGACACGGAACAACATATATATTAAGATGATAAGAGTGATTCGGGATTGTAACAGAGGAGGTCAGATAAGCAAAGGATGTTTGAAAAAAAGGACTTCTCTTGAACATATCGGTAACATGACTCTGGAGTGTGGCAACATTTGACTCAGATAGGATTAGAGGTCATGTTGACAAAGTTTGGTAATAAAATGAGAGGCAAACGAATTTCCAAAACACATGGAGGAAAAGTGACAAATGTAGGATGTCCCCAACCCAAAACAAACTACAGATGAGTGTCATGTTCAAGAGCGACAAGCTGCCCAAAATACACATAGGATGTTCACTTTCAATTTTTCCCTGTTATTGCTGATGATTACCTCTTTATTTTTTATAGCTAGCGTGAAGAGCATGCTGAGCGTGTAAGTTTTTTATTCGAATTAATCCATCCTAGTAAGTTTAACGAGCCGTAGGAAGGAGGAACTCGGTCTCTTCATGGCGACAAGTCTTTCACCGTTTAATTTTTAACAAGTTCGACAGAACGATAACTCGATGTATTTTTCATGTTTAGGGAGTGTTATCACTCCCCCAGTTTCCCAAGGCTGTGAATGAAACTGAAGGTAGGTAACCACAAACCAAACTTTAGTTCAGGTAGCTAGCCCTACCAAAACTAGAGAGAACTCTCTCAATGTCACTTTTCAGCCAAAGAAATGACTGGATATAATGATCTTAGGCTAGTTATGATGCTTAATAGATTAGGGTTTTTGTTTGTTTGAATTTTTGCTCGATAGGAATGACAGTTAAGGAAATAGGTCTAGGGTTTAGGTCAGATTTCAAAGATTAGATTGCAGAGGCAAGGATGACGCCAGGTAGGTAAGCTTAGAAGCATGCTTAATTTATCATTGTGTATAAGGTGAACAAAGAGAGTAAGAATGAGCATTAAAATGAATTCATTCATCAGAAGCGTAGGGACATGTTCATGTAAATCTTATAAAAACAGAGCATGGAAAGCATGATTTATGTCTATAAAATGATAAGACTTAACATAAAGAAGCATATATATGAAATATGGATAAAATAACATTCAACATGATAAGTTTATAGAGAAAAACGAATGCTCTAAGGCATACCGCTGGAGTCTCAACGCTATGTTTGCAACACTGTCTTTAATTTCATTCAGAAAAAGCTTGTACAATGGCTCCACTACAAATAACAACTATCCAACCTCTAAAATGAATTGATGTGGAATCATATAGAAAATGGAGTTCATGACACCTCATTGGGTCTAAATATGATCCAAAAAACTTCATAAATGCACCCTATGAGTCATTTCCTAGTTTATAGGGAAGTTAGAAACCATTCACTAAAATTTAGCTAATAACTAGGAGTGTGTGTATCCTTCATTAATTACATTATTCCTCCACAAAGAGAGGCAAAAAAAAACTCTCTTACAAAAAAGACAGCTCATGGGACAACTAAAAATCAAATTTTGGAGTTTTTGTGGCTTGAAATATGTCCAAAGGAATTCAATGACAGAAGCGTCGGGCCTCCTAGCAGAAGTGTCGCGCCACTTTGGAGCTGATTTTGACTGAATTTTCGGGACCCATTTGAAAATTTAAGAGTTAGGATAGGTATCCATGTGTTTCCTCTTTCCATTCCATCCTTAAAACTGAGAAAATACCCCCTTGAAGGCCTTCAAAAACTCATTCTCCCAACCTTACTCCAGAAGCGTCGCGCAGAGGCAAAATAGGTGGCAGAAGCATGAAAAAAGTGATGTTTTTTGGATTTTTCTTCAAAATTGGAGGGTGACATGCAAACTCGAGGTCACATCTATGATTTAAGAGAGAAATTCCATCCAACCATATAATATTTTCTTCATTTATATGCTCTGAGAAAAAGTGTCGCGCTGCTGTGTGATGCTTCTGCAATGACCATTTTTTTCTTCTTCAGATTTTCTAGAAATTTTCTGCAAAAACAGGGCTCAAATATGGATAAATATCTCTCTAAAAATAACGTTTTGTAAAAAATTGAGAGAGGGTTTTGTTATTTGGTATGTTTTTAACAAAACCCTCCTCCATTTTGCTAAAATAATTTTCCATTTTCTCATAATCAAAGCTTTAATTTGATTGCTAAAACTTTTCATAAGCGTAGCGCACTCTCAGCAGCAGCATCACGCCTAATATGAGAGGGAGTTTGGAGGCCTTCCCATAGTATTTTTGAGCTGAAAGTGGTATGGATAGAAATATTATTATTTATTCTACAAAATGGATTCATCAAGCACTGTAAATCACTTCTTCAAACCCCTAAAAAATTGACTTGAAGACAACCTGTTTAAAAGTGCAAAAAATGACCTGGAGCAAATGTATTTTTGTCATTTCTCTCAAATAATAACACTTGTGCATAAAATTAATGAGGTTTTTGTTCTTTTGACTATTATTGACAAAAACCTCTTTCACTTTTGTAAAATTCATCTCAATTAATTCAAAAACTGATTTTGACGCAAAATTGTTCCTGTGTGCAATGTAAACCCTCTATTAATCACAAAACTCTGAAAATGATACCATGGGTCTGAGTTGGCTCAAAATTGGAATGGTGGCCTCCCTTATGAATCTTATTTTCTACCTCCATGGTTTTTTTTCAATGATATAAAACCCTAGCTAGATTAAATGGGTAGGGGAGATGGAGATTAGGAAAACAAGGGATAATGGTAGTGTGTTTTTAGGGGCAGAAATGGAGTAGAAAGAAGCTATGGAAAAATTCCTGAAAAATTGAGGAGGTAGGGTGATGATTTGGAAATAGGATTCAAGATAAATTTATGGAAATGGGTTTGAGGAAGGTGGCCAAAATATCAAAACACAAGAATTTCCTAGTTTTCTGCCAAAATGTAGTGAAAATTAGGGTTTTTATGGGATTGATGGAAAGGAAGGCTGTGAGTGATAGGGAGTGTTAAGGTATGGTGTATGGATGTTTTATGAAGGTTTTATATGTTTATATTATGGTTTTATCAGCTAAAACAATCCAAGGATGAAAAACAACAAAAAATTAGTGTATATAACCTAATGAAGGAAATCACTCATTTGCTAAAGAATTTTGACTTGAGAAAGGTATGGATGGTGTCCACTTACTATTTAGGAGGTGTATGAACCCTTGTGAAAGTTTTTTTAATACGAGATAGCTAATTTTGAGCCCAAATACCAAAAGCGTAGTGCATTCAAAAAACGTAGCGCAACACCTATGCAACACCAAAAGCGTAGCGTAACACTTCCAAAAGCACAGTAGGAGGAAATTGGCACAAAATTCTTGTTTTTTATTCAACCCTTGGCAACTGTGGAGTATGATAGTGGGAAGAGATAATCTCTTTAATTATTTCCCTATCTTTTCTAACTCCCTATGCAAATTACTTGTATGGTGAAAATGAGATGTTATTAGCCTTCTTTTATGACATATTTGACTCTTATGGTGGTGAAACAAATGAAACCTAGACTATGACCTAAATGAAGGTGTGGTGAATGAACTCTAAAATTATGATGACCATGAATGGAGTGAAGGGAGTATAATTTCAGATGTAGACAAATTCAATGAACAAAATTTTATTTGAAACTTGACTTGAAACATGAAATTTTGACCTACGACCACTACTAATTAAACCTGAAAGAGTACATTTGATCATTGAAAATTTGTACACTAACATTGGCTCCAGCTGGGGATGGAAGCTCCTTCAGGAGGTGTCAAGAACACCATAGACCAGGAGCCTAATCCATTGGGCAATGGAGTCAAAACTAGAAATTGAAAAAACTTCAACAAAATGAAATGACTAACTGAAACAAAAAATGACTTTGACTCAAAAAATTGACTACTGACGGAACTTAATTATGGAAGCAGACCATCAGGATCTTAGGGCCTTCGCCTTGGGCTTCAAATCCTGAAGATAACTTCCCACCTACAGAATATATATATATATATACAATCATGCGATATGATCCCTCTAGTGTAACCAATCCAACAAATGACTACTTGCTTGAATCCTGCTCACACTTTCCTTGAATAGGCAGAAAAAAAAAAGCTAGGAAAATCCAAGTGTCTACTGAACATGTGCTCATGATTCATAAATACAAGAAGATTCATCTTTCCAGATGGTTGCAATATACCTACCAAAGGCTCATGTAAATTCACCTCTTCTGATGATTGCATCAAATCAACAAAAGTATCTTTGAAGATATGAAATATTATCCTGTCTTTATGATCTAAGGAATAATTTTCATTCATAATTAGTCCTTGTTCAATTTTGTCATGATCAAGTTTAACTTCAAAGAAAATGGGGTCAATAATTTTGTCTATAAAAATGTCCAAAATTTCTTTAATATCCTCAAATATAATATCCATATCAGGTGTATCGAGACTACCCTTTTGTTGATCATACAATTCTATTTTGATCTCATTAGATAACTCTATTTGAAGACTATCATCTTGATTTTCATGATGGGAGATTATTTCTGATAGTTGATCCTCTTGCAGCTATGGGGCTTGGTCAATATGAACTAGTTCACTACTAGCACCTTGGTCAGACAAAAACTAACAAACTAGCTGCAAAACTTCACCTATGTCAAGAGAAGGGACATGAATATCAACATCAAGTTCTTGATTGATTTCATCTTCATCTAAGAGAGAAAATGTTGATGGTTGTAAGTTTTCTACATGTTGTAAATCCTCTTGATCATAATGACAACTAACCTAAAAAGAGAATTCATAAAGTCCCTTTAACATATACTCGTCATCCATAAATTCTAGATCCTCGTCAATACTTTCAATATACTGAATGAAACACTCAAAATGGTCACAACAATTTTGTACCAGCAACAAAGATGGATAATGCTCTTTATAATTCTAAAAAAATACTGTATGAAAAACCTTTAAGGAACATATGCTAGCTGGTATTAAACATTCGTTCCATGTTCTTGGTTTGCCTTCTAAATTAGCCATAAACATCTTCATTAATCAATCCTTAGGAAACTTAACTTTAAGTCCACGTACATGCATATGAAACTTGATCAAGTGCAAGGCAACATCATCTTTCTTTTCATCTTTGAACATGGGAAGATAAGATAACAAATCAACAGGAGGCATATGATTTGGAAAGCCAGGGATATGAGACCGATCCATAGAAGCATACCTAACATTCCTTCTTGTATTTAAACCCATCTTGAAAACATTGAAGTCACCAAGAACTTATTCAAGCTACCGGTTTTCAAACAGTGGAGTCACCCTGAAAACTCTGAACTTTTGGATTCTTCGACACTGGAGTCACTAGGTGAAAGATGCACAAATTTCTTGTGTCTGACCACTGTTCACCATAAGCAATCAGATCTAATATTTGTCATTCTTTCCCAGGAAATATTTAACCTTCGCTCCTCGGAAACGACACCAAAAATGTTATCACTCCCCTCGTTTCCCAAGGTTGAGAAAGGAACTGAAGGAAGGTAACCACAAACCAACCTTTAGGTCGGGTAGCTAGCCCTACCAAAAACATAGAGGGATATGAGTGATAGGGAGTGTTAAGATATGGTGTATGGATGTTTTATGAAGGTTTTATATGGTTATATTATGGTTTTATCAGCTAAAACAAGCCAAGGATGAGAAACACCAAAAAAGTAGTGTAGATAACCTAATGAAGGAAATCACTCATTTTCTAAAGAATTTTGACTTGAGAGAGGTATGGAGGGTGTCCATTTACTGTTTAGGAGGTGTATGAACCCTTGTGCAAGTGTTTTTAAGGTTATATAGCTGATTTGGAGCCCAAATACCAAAAGAGTAGCGCATGCCAGAAACATAGAGCAACACTTGCGCAACAAACCAAAAGTGTAGCGCAACACTTCCAAAAGCGTAGCAGGAGGAAATTGGGACAAATTTATTGCTTTTTGTTCAACCTGTGGTAGATGTGGAGTATGATAGTGAGAAGAGAGGATCTCTTTACTTATTTCACTCTCTTTTCTAACTCCCTATGCAAATGACTTGTATGGTGAAAATGAGATTTTGTTTGCCTTATTTTATGACATATTTGAGTCTTATGGTGGAGAAAAAAATGAGACCTAGACTCTGAAATAAATGAAGGTGTGGTGAATGACGTATTAAATGATGACGATCATAAATGGAGTGAAGGGAGCATCATTTCAGACCTAGACATATTCAATGAACACAATTTTATTTGAAACTTGACTTGAAACATGAAATTTTGACCTAGGACCACTACTAATTAAACCTGAAAGAGTACATTTGATCATTGAAAATTTTCATACTAACAGGGAGTTTGAAAAAGAAACAAAAAATAAATCTCCATCATGTCCCTTTTCTTAAATCGTCTCTCGAATCTGAAAAGGTAGAAAACAATATTTAAGAGAACCTCTTGACCATGTTCGATTAAGGTATTCCTTTTTCATAAGTAGTAAATCTCAACCCAAAAAAGGGGTAAACGTTTACTAAGATCACGTCAATTCATTCACTTTAACAAGTTCGAAATGAGAAGTACTCGATAATAGTTTCATTTTTCGAGAGTTAGAAAAGAGCTAAAAGTTGATTCCAGGGGGGTTCCTTTTTTGGAAATGTTTGCCAAGCCCGAAAAAGAGATAAAATACAACTCCTTTACATCAGAAATAATCACCAATAGTGTGAAAGTCCTGTTACTGAAAAAAATAGCAAACATCACTGATATCAAGGAAAAATAATAAAATAATGGCGATTTTTTTCAAAAATCTATAAATAGACCAAAAAGTAAATTCATTTTCACCTTTCTATTTTGAGAAGAGAATTTTGCCCATTTTCCCTACGAACTTCAAATCAATGGTGCAGCCGATCCAGGACACCATTCATCGATCCATCAATGTCAGGTAAGAGCTCTAAGCCTTCTCTTCATTTTAATTCCATTCATTTATCATTTAGTTTTAGAAATAGGGAGATTGGGGGGAGGTTTTAAAACCCTAAAATCACTCGCGACCAGTGCAGTTTCAAGCTATCGGACCACGCTGGTCGTGTTCAACCTGTTAGGGCAGTGCACCACTAGCATTGAATTAATTTAGACAGTCACACTGGCTGCGGGGAGGATTTTGAAACAATAAATCCACCCATCTCAATGGATGATTTCCAAAATTACTCCGGTGAAAGCCCCTAAAATTCATTTTAAACATGTTTTGCAGTTGTTTTCCTCACATATGGCAATTGAATGGAAAGAAAGAGGCCACGAGGTGGAAGACCACTAAGCACTGCCAGACCAAAATTGCGTAAATTCATTGCACGATTGTGGTTTGTTGAAATTATTCTAAACATGAGGGCTGAGAGCTCAGTTGGAGTTGCTCCAATATTTGATTGGTTTATGAGATGTGTACTGACAAATATTTGTCATCGGGGACCAGGAATTGGAACTAGATGTGATGGAAATATATTTCATTACTAGTTTGTCTAGGAGAGGGGAGAGAATCCAACTCTCTGGAGCTCGCACAGGGGTGGGAGTACCAGTATGCTCATCCAGAGACACTGTCCTGGGGCTCGAAAATCTGAGAGCGGGAAGATAGATATTTCTTCTATCAGAGAGATTCCCTTGCACAAAATTCTTCACTGCATAACTAGAGTGGCAGGAGCCCAGACGTTGCATGAGGCAACAAAATCTCAGTTCCAGTATGCGGTGGAATGTTTGGCCGCAACGATGTTTAACTGGTGCGAGGGGTTACTAGCCAATATGAAGAGCCAGTTGACCAAGTGCAAGACAGGGTGGCTAAAAAAATTCAGGTACAAGTCCATCTTGGTGACCTTATTCTTAGAGAGAGTACCATTGTTTCAGTACCAGTGGTTGGAGATCCATGATTTAGCCCTGATGAGACCTGAGGCTGATGAGATGGTGCGAGATCATGCCTTGACAGGGTGGGGGCCAACAGATTCATTTCCTAACAAAATTCTTCAGTTGGCTGCGTCGTCAACTTCTCATGGTTGAGGACTTCGCATATGACGACATCGACTTCAGAGGAGATCCAGATCTTCCCATTCCACCAGGCACACAATGGACTGATGCAGGTAAATTTTTTTTATTTTTATTTTATTTTTAATGTTTTTGTTATATATTCTAAAATGTAAAATTATGATGTTTTTACAGATATGGGTCCTCAGAGACAATCCGATATGTCATCGATTGCGTGGAGGGTAGCTCGCCCGGTAGAGGATGCTCCTTATGAGGAGGGAGCAAATACACTAGAAGAGTTAGAGAAGAATTTGGTTGGCCTTAAGAGAGGCATCCCAGATTATGCTACCTTTGATGAGATTCCTCTACGCCTTCAGAGGCATATGGTCGGGGTTCCGGGCAGACTACGTCGGTTACGCTGGCGAGTGATTCGAGAAGTCACCTGCTATCATGAGCACCATGTGGGCAGATATTAGTCCTATTTTTACATTTTTTGTACTGATGTAGATTTAGAGAGACATTTTGTAACAGAACACATATTTGTTGACATTTTGGATTTAACACACTTGACAGACCCGATATATATATATATATATATATATATATATATATATATATATATGAATTTTTCTACGAATACTTGTGTATCATAATGGCGTCTTGGTTTTTTACATATTGCGCAAATGTGTATCTAATACATGATTTGCTAATTTATCTGTTAATGTGTTTAAATGTCTTGGAATATGTTGATATGTGATAAAATCAAAGTGTCTGTCTACTAATCGAACACGCAAATACATACGCAAAATTTGAGTATTTTGCACAGAATAATGGCCATTTAATTGTAATAGAACGAGTTGTGAGATTAACTTAACAACCAAATCTCTAATCCCGAGATCAATGGAATCCGATAATAGCTCGATTACCGCACTATATTCGACAATATTGTTAGTTGTTCAACCCAAAAAAATACCTTGTAAATTAATCAACTCATCATCATGGGCAAAGAGTGCCCATGCTACGGAAGACAGGTTCTGTGTGCTATGGCAAGCGCCATTAGCAAAACCGACGTAAAGACTTGAAGACATCTGCAAACCAAGTGGAACACAAGGTGAGCAAAGGAAACATGACTGCCAAGCAAACAATCACACCAAAAATCCAATCAAAGCACACTAATTGATAAAACACTAATTTACAAAGTATCACACTCATGATTAAGCGTAATATTTTTTCATATAGAGCCCATTTCAGAGCTCAGCCAATGGATTTCCTTCGTAATATTATAGGTCATAGGCTCCTTGTTCCAATACTCTTTGAATGATATAGGGTCCTGTTGTGGCCAGCAACAACCCCCCTTCTTATTTAGTATTAGTAATAATACTAAATAAGTGGGGACCCTTAGTCAAAAAATCCAAAAAATTAATTAGTATTTATTTCCTTTCTCAAATAAAACTTACTATCATAACTTAGGGAAATTCCTTTGAAAATATTTAAAATAAACCTAAGTTTATGATACATCAAAACATAATCTTTCTTTGAAGAAAAATACCGCATCCATCGCAAAAAGTGGATATCCTTTGTAAAAGCAGAATCTTTTAAAATTGCGATTCCGCGATATTGCGATAGCGCGATCCCAAAGAAACTATACATTAAAGTATTGATTGCAAACCACATATTGCAGAAAAGTTGTTTAATAAGTTATATTTTGTGAAATTACGATTTCGCGATTTTGTGATATTGCGATTTCGCGATGATATTAGACTGCGATTTGTGGATATTGCTATTTGTGATATTGCGATTTTGCGATGATTGCGATTCGCGATATTGCAATTTTGCGATGATTGCGATTCGCGATATTGCAATTTTGCGATATTGCACAGCAAATCGCAGATCGCATTATCGCAGATTCTTCTAGCGCGTTGTCCAAAGTAAATATTTTCATAAATAAATATCTGTTATTCGCCTTGATGTCAAAATTAATGAATGGATTGTTAGTCATTGATGGAAAGGATTTTTTTTTGATTGAAAGGTTGTTTCACGTTTAAAATAATATTTTTCATCCGCCTTCAGCATTTAAAACTATCCCGTCACCTTTCTCATATCATTACTCTCACTTAATTCGTAACAGCGCAGGCGCGAAGGAGCAGAAGACTATACAAAGCATTCACAGAGCATTATGGGTAAGAAAGAGAAAGTTCCGAGTGCTGAAAACAAAGAGATGGCTTCCTTGTATGCAGATACTGCTTGCAATAAGGACGCCGGTATCACCACTTGGGAGGGGATGCATAATTTGCTCGAAGAAGAAAATCCCAGGGTAATGGAAGTCGCGGCTACTACAGGATCAAGTAATTCCTCTGAAGCGTCTCTTACAGAATTGGCTTGTTCATTTCTGCACAGAATAGCAGTAAGACCGAGAATTCTTCCGTATACAGATATGGTAAAATGGGTGCTGGATAACACCGATATTTCAGACAGGAAATTTAGAACTCCAGGACAAGAACTCATCGGGTCATTCACTACAGAAGATTTGAGGCTTATGTATCACTTACCGGAACCTCAGGCGACTTACAACAAACAATTTATGGAGAAATTCGCCAGAGAAAATGCAAATTTGGCGGAATGCACCAAAGAATGGACCAAAATAGAGGAACCATTGAAGAAAAACAAACACGGTATGTACAGTACTGGTTCGCTCACCTCTCCATATTGTTTTGCTGCTGCTATGTTATGCAGGCTTTTTGGAAAGCTTGACATAAATATGGTCTTGCCTGAATGGCTCCCTTTGTTGAATGCTGCTGTTAACGCTACAATTGTAGACTGGGCCAAAATCTTGTCTGATAATTTAGCCACTGCTATTTTCAATTACCGGTCCAAACAGACTGTTTCTCAGAGGAGTTATCCTCATTTTTATCTATCTGCCTATGTTATGGATTCAATTTGTTTTGTTTCTAAATTCCCTTTGATGGGTTGGCAATGGAAAATTCATGATCCCTTGCCTATTCATGTCTATCACAAAGAGTTGTGGGAATCAAAGTTTGTTCCTCATTTTTACAAGATTTGCCATGGCATAATGTTGCCTCTGTATAGAGTGTTGTATAATAAGGATGCTCCAAGGTTATCCCCGGAAGCAGAAGTCGACATTCTCCCTGTCGCAAGATGGTTTGGAGAAGAGTTGTTTACTTATGTGAGGGTTTTTGGAAGTTCTGCTTCCCCCCATGTTTTACCCCTGTATGTTCCGGATAAACTTGTAGTTCTGGAGATTGCTTATCAAACCTGTGGTGAAGGAGGTTTGACAAAGGAATTAAAGGAGAAGAAGAAGGGCATTTGGCCACAATTTCCCATAGCCTGTGGAGCATTTTCATTGTTTGATGTTGGTCACACATTCAAAGAGGTAAGCAATATTACATGCTTACAACTGTTCAAGTTTTCGAGAAGGTTATTTGATCCAATTGATGTTGCTAAGAATTTTACCACTGCAATCAGGGTAAAGGTATTTTCTGGAGAAGAAGATCCTTTTGATGATATGTTCATAGGAAAAAACACATTTAAAGAAGTTTTGCATTTAGCTCAAACACAGTTATCCCCAGAAGAATTTCAGGAATTTAAAGTTTACAGAGAGAGAAGACTAACTACTATCCCTTTGGAAAATTTACGCTTGGAACCCGCAAGGGAACCAACTCCTAGTGTCAGTCTTAGTGGCAGCTCAGATACAGAAAAGTCTAAGTCGAAGTCTGACAAAGAGACTTCTGAGCATTCTAAAAATATTGATAATGATGAAAGCTCAGTAAAAGATACAACTCAATCAAAAGAGCTTTCACAACAACAAACTTTTACCACTCCACAGTTGAATCTTTCACCTCTCAATGTACAACAACAGTCAGTCACAATTGAATTAGACAAATAATGGGAAACTTTTAATGAATTGCTTAATGTCGAAGGACAAAATACACAGACCCCAGTACAGACAACAAAGGTTTTGAGCATGGGAATAAGTGGCAACGTCACAGAAACTGAGCATATACCTATCCCTCCCTCTTCTGAAATTGTACTCAATATAGAGGAAATTCCTCCTCTAGATGTATTCTACAGCCCGCAGTATAAAGCAGTAGTGAGGAAGCAGAAAAAAGAAAGAAAGTTGGAGAGCTCAATCTCTACTGAGGCAGAACAATTAGATGTCTTGTGGAAGGATCCTACTACGGATCCAACTGATAATCTTACCAAGTTATCTCAGATTACAGGAGCTTATGCCTCCGCAACTATTGACAAAGCATCCGAGGTAAGACTATTATTAAATGAAAAAGAAGATCAGATACAATTTCTGCAACAACAATTGCAACAAGCCCGTGCTAACAGTGAAGCATAGATAAAACTTGAAAAGTTACAGCAAGAGTTTCAACAGATGCAAATTGGATATCAGAAAAGTTTGGCAGATAAAGAGAAACAAATACAGATTATCCAAGAGGAGCACAAAGATGAACCTAAGCTTCCAGAGTTTATTTCAGAGTCTGTTTCTTTGAACAAACAACTACTGCAACAACAAGACATATTATGCCAGAAGATCTCGCAATACAACTCTTTTTGTCAAGAAAGTGATAAAATCACTAATCATGTCGTAGAATTATGACATGATTATGATTTAACTAATGAAAGAGTTACTAATTATTTGGCATGGCAAAAGACAGAGGAAGGAAGAAGATCAGGAGCACCGATCATCAATGATAATCATAAAGAAATTCTCTTCAACAATTGGGACGTACAGATAAGAGAGGCAGAAAAAGCAGCAGAGGAAGCGGCTACAACAGCAGGAAATATTACTGATTGTGTAAATGAAAATTTGCACAAATTTAATTTGATCTCAGAAATTATTCCGGGACACCTTCCACAAGCACAACAATTGCAAACAGAATGGAGGCAAAAGGCTGATGAAAAGACAAAGTCAATTCAAGGACTGACAATATTAAACTGGGATTCTTACTGGACATATCTAGTGAAACCAGATAGTCAATGCAGTGCGCTTAATTGCATCATTAATTCTGCTGAGAAGATTGCTCCTACACTTGCTGATTCTGTCTTTTCGGGGCAGTTGAAATCTGAAGTCGGCCAACCACCTCTTCTCAAAACAATGCTGGATGCTTGCAAGATCAAAGATCAAATTCATAAGTAGATAGTTGATAGTCTTTATTTTTAGATTTAGTTTTAGTTTTACTATATTTTTGCCTAGAAAAAGGACAGTCATTTAAACCGAATCCTAAATTTTTGTAATAAACTATTTTTAGATTTTAGTTATTAGTATTTAAACCCTTCTCATGCATTTAGAGAAGGGTCCTGAAATTTGTCAAAAACTTATCCTCAGAACATGCACTTCTGCACCCTCAGAGGAGGTTTTGATAAATGAATGGAACGAGATTTATTGATATCTCTGTCTAATATCTGTTACTGATGTTGCATTTCTGTACTCTTGATAGATGTTGGATTAAGAAAGAGATAAATCATTATTGCTTCTAGCTCATGAGTAGAACCAGTTATAAATGGTACTTTTATCTCTTAACTGTTTCTGTTTCTATGTTAAAAGTGATATTTATGTTCAGTTGTTTATATGTTAATGTTTGAATATTTGAGTTATCATTTGGCATTTTTGTACGGTGATAATTATTTATTTGTGCTTAATATATGAATAGCTTAATATGCGATATGTTTTCCACAACTGTTTCATCTAACTTTTTATGTGAAATAGTTTATCTTTATTGAATTCTTTTCTCATAATAATTGAATGATATTTATTATCAATTGTTATCTGAAATCCTTTTAGATCGCATATATTGAAAGATTACATCCCAGGTTAGTTTATAATTAGATATTTCTTAGAATACAGTTTGCATATGAATAGATTAGAAATAGATTAAAAGCATTTTAATTAGGAATTTTAGAAAAGAAATATCAAATCTCAAACACACACACACATATTGGGAAACTGGTCCCATTATCCCCAGTCGGACCCACTACACCAAACGGAAAAGGAGCTGCTAACCAAGGTCCGGACCGGGTGGGTATCCCCCTTGTTGTAGACCCGATTTTTGGGGCTTCAACATATTTGGCGCTAGAAGGAGGGCCTCAAACTATGAATGGCAAGTAAATCTAAATTTAAATACCATTCTGAGAGTAAATCACCCTCACCATCTTCGCCGACTTCTCCATCATACTCAGAAATTTTAATTCTAGAACCAGAAGTCGAAAGAAGAACAAACACTGCCACAAACCCTGACTTTTCAGAAAAATCTGCTATTGAACCTCCTGAAGTCGAATCTTTGATTCATGAACTTTAGCGATTTTCAATATCACCTCAAAGGTCTGATAAATCTCAAGGCAGTGTGACTTCGCAATATATTCCTGCTCATCCTCTCACTAGATTACAGAGTGAAAAGCTTGGCATTCAGCCAACTGAGTTACCTCTACCTACAAGAAAAAGAGCTAGGAAATCACCCAAAGGGTCTGATAGTGAGACTCTTTCATCATCATCATCCATATCAAACACTTCATCGCGAAGTCAACCACCCACTCCTCCACTTCAGACTACTATCCATCAGTCCACTCAATCTTCCACATCTCCTTCTCAAATCATAATATCTTCATCTTCATAGTCACAAATATCATTTTATACACTTTCATCTGTTAGTAGTTCAGTGATGGCCCAAATGCCATGGAATAATCCAGGGGCAGTCTTAATGCTTGCACCCTTGAGTCAAATACCAGCCCATCCTGAAAAATGGCTGCCTAAGTTTAATCCTGAATCAGGCATGCTAGCAGAAGAACATATCAACAACTTTATGTTATCCATAAATCTCAATGGAGTTGTTAATGAAGATGCTGTTGTTCGACTTTTTCCCTATACCCTACAAGGAGCAGCTAGATCATGGTATTTCTCATTACCATCTGGATCTATTACTAGTTGGGATATCTTTCAAGATCAATTTTTGACTAAATTTGGTGATGACAGGTCTACAGCAACATTGATCAATGATTTGTCTAATCTTAGAGCTGATTCAAAAGAACTTGTCAAGGATTTCAATTCTCGTTTCAATAAATTGTTAAACAAAATTCCTATTGCTTCCAAGCCTAGCGAAGAAGTGCGAAGTGAATGGTACATTTCTGCTTTGCCATCAACATAGCAATCTTTGTTGATAGGGCTAATAAAACAACTTTAGCAGATAATATGAAGGAAGAAATAGCAGTAGAGAAACGAATCATTGCTTTAGAAAAGAAAAATGCAATAGAAGAACGGAAATCCAAGAAGGTCACTTTTAAGGAAGATCCCAAGAAAAAACAACCAAAAGATCCATTTGATTTAGAAGGATTGCAAAAAGTTTTGAAAACCATGTCCAATGAAATGGTTGATATCAAGAAACAAGTAGCAGAAACATCTCCTAAAAAGTCTTTCAAGCCTTTTAGAAGAAATCCTTCAACTGATCAAAAGCCACCAAATGCTATTACAAATGCTGAATCAGAAGAAGAAGAAGAAGAGACTGTTACTGAAGAAACTACTGATGAAGAAGAGGTGGTAGAAGTACAAGGCATGTGGGATTTCATCCTCCCAGATGAGGAAGACCAAGAAGCATCCCCGGTTAGCACTAGAAGTTGAAATCAACTTGATCCTCCTCAAACTACTCCTAAGCCAAATAGCGCAAGCTCATTGACTAAGGATAAAGTTGCACCCAAGAAAACGACATCCAAAGAAATTCAAACTAGCCCAGTCCAAACAGATTCATCAATTCCATCAAGAACATTGATTTTTCCAGATGAAATGGAATATAACATTATAGAAGATATGAAGAAGACTAGGGCTAACATCACTTTTTATGAATTGAGCAAGTTAAAACACCAACAAAAGGTACTTTTGAAAGAATTACATGCTGTACCAGAAAAACCTTTGCCCGACCCTGTAATTTCTCAAGATTCTCATGACATGGGAAGACCTCCAACTAATTCAATCAGTAAAGTTGATCTTGAAAATATTGCTTTAATTGGAGGAAGGTCCAGATCTCATACTCCTCCATTTCTTCTTACTTATGAAGTTTTTAATAAAAATTTGCATAACTGTTTAGTGGATTCTGGAGCTTCATCTAATATTCTACCAAAATCAGTATGTGCAAAATTGAACGTTCAACCACAAAAATCTGCTGTGTGCATAGTACAGTTAGATCGATTGCAAGTCGAAGTGATTGGCGAATTAAACCAGGTTACCATAAGGCTGTCATCAAATCCTAAGGTATGTCAAGTCATTGATATTTTAGTTGCAGATATTCCAGAATTTTATGGCTTAATTCATAGCAGAGATTGGTCAGAAAAACTTCATGGATACTTTGCAACCGATTGGTTGCACATGTGGCTTCCGTACAATGGTAAACCAAATCAGATAAAGGTTGAACGAGAAAAGCATCAGAAATACATAGTAACAGAATTGGAAGGAGAAAATGAACCAGTTGCGTACAATAGTAATATAATTGGCAATTACTCAGTTGATTCTTTCTTAGGAAATTTCAATGCTCATACTTCACCTTATTTAGAACATTCTGTTTTATCTCAAATAGAAATTTTTTCTCAAACAGACAGTTCTAATTGTATTAATTTTGTAGATACTCCTGTAAATAAATCTTTATTTTGGAAATTATTTTTTGATGGTTCTAAGTCTAATGAAGGAGCAGGAGCAGGATGCATGTTGGTTAGTCCAAAGGGAAACAAAATTATGCTAACCTGCAGACTTGAGTTTGAATGTACTAGTAATACCGCAGAATACGAGGCTTTAGTCCAAGGGTTATATAAAGCAATCAGATTGGATATAAAATATCTGCAAGTTTTTGGAGATTCAGAAATTGTAATCAAACAGGTACGCAATACTATACATTGTTGATCAGGTCATTTAAAGCATTATCAATCTTTAGTTCAAGATCTGACTGAACATTTTATAGCATTCAATATTTCACCAATTCCCATAATCTAGAATGTTAGTGCAGACCTCTTAGCCAATGTAGCCTCTAAGCTTATTCCTGCAGAAGACTTTAGTCCTGATCGATTTTCAATTGAATTAATCTTTAGACCTTCGATTCCTGATAACGTTACCAATTGGAGAATTTTCAACGATGATCCTGATATTGTAAGCTTCCTCACATCTGAAGGATCTTATACCAATCGAATAATCGATGAAGACCAACATGACAAACAATTACAACATGATAGCACTAATAATGCTATTCCAAAGTCAATTGTCAAGTTAGAAGACCTCTATGATTTGAAAGACCGATTTAAAAGATCTACCAATTCAAAATTACAAAGTTCAACTTTGAATTATGAATTAGTAAATCTAGGAACTGATACCAAACCACAGAATATCAACCTAGGCCTTGGTCTAACTCCTGAAGAAAAATCAACATATGTTCGTCTTTTGAAACAATATAAAAGTGTCTTTGCTTGGAACTACGATGAACTCAAAACTTATGACACTTCTATCATCCAACATACTATCCCAATGATAAATGATGAGAAACCTGTACAACAAAAGCTGAGAAAAATCCATCCCAATCTAGAAAATCAAATCAAATCTAAACTCAATAAGTTATTGAAAGCCAAAATTATTTTTCCTGTTCAACATTCTAAATGGGTTTCCAATATGGTTCCTGTTAGAAAGAAAAACAGAGATATTAGAATTTGCATTGACTTTCGAAATCTTAATAAAGCCTGCCAAAAAGATAATTTTCCTTTGCCTCCCATGGAGCAAATATTACAGGCAGTTGTAGGATCAGAATTAATGTCTTTATTAGATGGTTTCTCTGGCTACAACCAAGTGTTATTTCATCCAGATGATCAATTGAAAACTACATTCAGAACCAAATGGGGCACTTATGCATATCAAAAGATGCCTTTTGGTCTGATCAATGCTGGTGCCACATTTCAAAGAGCCATGGACATCGCTTTTAAGGGATTAGTTAACAAATTAGTGGTAATTCATTTGGATGATATAACTGTATATTCCAAAAACGAAGCAATCATCTTAGAGATTTGAAGCAGATCTTCCAACGTTGTCAAAGGTATGGAATCTCACTTAACCCAAAAAAATCTTTTTTTTCATTAAGTGAAGGAAAACTTCTTGGATTCATAGTGTCAAAATCCGGAATTCATATTGATCCTGATAGAATCAAGGAGATTTCTGAAATATCCTTACCTCACAACAAGAAAGCTATGCAATCTTTCCTCGGCCAAATTAATTTTGTAAAGAGATTTGTACCAGATTTTTCAAGAATTGTATCTCCTTTACAAGCAATGATTAAAAAGAATTCAAACTTCAAATGGGGCCAAGATGAATATGAGGCATTCAATTTAATCAAACAAGCAATCATTAATGCTCCATCTTTAGCAACTCCAAATTTTTCCGATCCTTTTATTTTGTACACATTTGCCTCTGATAAATCTTACGCTGCGATTCTCACTCAAGCAAATCAAGACAAAGCAGAAGCCCCAATTGCTTTCTTCAGTTCAAATTTACAGGGAGCTGAGTTGAATTACTCAGATGTGGAGAAACAAGCTTTCGCTATTTTCAAAGAAATTAAGTATTTCAGACCCTTTTTACTTAAAACCCATACAAAAATCATTGTACCATTTCCAGCGGTAAGAAATCTTTTAGTCCAAAAAGATGTGGGTGAGAAAAGAGCTAATTGGATTACTGCCTTACAAGAATATGATATTGAGATCAAATCAGCAAATATTGTAAGAGGTCAAGGCTTTTGCAAAATACTAGCTGGAGCATCACAGATTTCTGAGAAATCATCTGAAGAGATACAAACGTATGAGGTAAGCCTAAACGATGTTGAATCATTATATGCTGATATCATTTTTTATCTAAAGAATGGATATGCCCCTCCAAATCTCGATCACACCAAGAAAAGAGCCTTAAGGTTGAAGGCTAAACAATATCAGCTTGTAAACGATGTTCTTTTTAAAGTGAATTACGATTCTGTTCTTCTTAGATGTTTGGAGAAATCTGAAGCTGAAAAAGTCTTGCAGGAACTTCATGATGGGCCAGCAGGTGGACATTATGCTGGAGATGCTACTGCACATAAAATTCTTCACGCAGGCTATTACTGGCCCACTTTATTCAAAGATTCACATAGCTATGTAAGAAAATGTCAAATTTGTCAGACCGCAGCTGGAAGACAAAAGAAACCATCATTACCATTACAACCAGTAAACATTGAACAACCTCTTGATCAATGGGGATTGGACATAATAGGTGAGATCGTTCCTCACTCTTCTAAGCAACATAAGTATATTGTTACAGCAACTGATTATTTTATGAAATGGGTAGAAGCAGTCCCTCTCAAGATTACTAATGCTGAGCACATCATTGAATTCATAGACCAGTTCATAATCACCAGGTTTGGTTTACCTTCTGCTTTAGTGTTTGACAATGCATCATATTTTTCTGGTAATGCTATAACTGAATTTGCACTCAAGAGAGGTTTTAAACTTAAATACTCTGCCAACTATTATCCACAGGGAAATGGGTTAGCTGAATCCACAAATAAAAACTTAATCAGAATCATTAAGCGAACCATTGATCAAAATCATAAAAATTGGCATAAGTCTTTAATATATGCTTTATGGGCAGATCGAATAACATAGAAGGCTTCTATTGGTACTTCTCCCTTTAATTTAGTTTATGGGAAAGAAGTAGTTCTTCCAACTCATTTAGCAATTCCTTCTTTGGCCTTAGTTCAATATATAGATGAAGCACCAACTTCTTCCTTGCAACTAAGACAAATGGAAATAATTAAGTTAGAAGAACAACGAGAAAAAGCCAAAATAACTCATGCTCATCATCAAGCATTAGTAAAAGCTTCCTTTGATTCAAACATGATAACCAGAAAATACTTTCAGGTTGGAGATCTTGTTTTAAAATGGGACAAGGCTCATGAGGAAAAAGGAAAACATACGAAATTTCAACGAATGTGGCTTGGTCCTTTTCAAATTGCAGAAATCATAGGTCCATCTACTTTTATGTTACAGGATTTAACAGGCAAAAGAGAGTCTTTACCTGTTAATGGACAAATTCTCAAAAAATACTTTCCATAGGAGATCATTCTTCTATTTTGTATATTACTTTTCTTTATTGTCAAAATAAAACGAGTTGTTAATAGTTACATTTGGAATTCACAAAAAAGATACGAATTCTCTTTTTAGATTTTGTTTTTTTTTCTACTTTTATAAATAGAATTCTTTTCAGAATATTGATCATTATTATTCAAAGATACAGTTAAAAACTTTAGCCTAGAAATGATACTAGTTTCAACTTTGAAAACTTTGATGAAAGGCAACTTTTAGTGAAAAATTGTTTTATATCAATTCAATGAAAGGTATCAATAGAAAAACAAAGTTTCTCTATAGAAAAGTTCCTTCCAAAAACTCTACCATTGTCGTCCAGAGCTATCTTAAGGAAACAATTATATTCTCCCCGCTTAGAAAATTACAATCTTCAAAGAATTATCCAATGATACACTTTTAACTTAAAGAGTAAGAGGTCTCATCACGAGCCGACTTATCATGATCATAGATATTATAGCTTGCTGACTTTGCCAATACTGCATACCATAACAGGGCAATGACTCAAGATTGTTGCAATCAAAAGACAAGGGGTCTCATCACGAGCCAGCTTTTTCAGCAAAGTTATAAATCAAGTGAATGGCATTGTCATGAGTTGGCTACCAAACCAAGACATTGTTCTTTAAGAATAAAAAATAAAAGCAAAAGATTTAAGCGTGAATATGGATTTCTCTTTGAAAATTGTATATTTCTCTAAGTAGGATACAGAATCATTGCTGGGTAACAGGTAACCCTGTCAAGGCTATAAACACTTGCTGGCAGCAGTGGCTCTACCTACGACAAATGAGCATATTTAAAGATGATTTATAGAGAAGCCTTTGTTTTTATATTTTTAAACCAAGTAATGATTGATGTAAATACAAGGACTAGCTTGAGGAAGTGAATAATCAAAAGTTGAATATAGAAGAAATGAAATATCATTTATAGATTAAAGCATAATGTACTTTGTCTTTTTATAATAAAGTTTGATTTTCTGGAAAATTTTCTGTTTTGAAAAGTTTAGAAAATTCAAAAGAAAAGCAGAGATAACTGGTTCTTCCAAGTGAATCGCCAATTGTTGTGGCCAACAACAACCCCCCTTTTTATTTAATATTAGTAATAATACTAAATAAGTGGGGACCCTTAGTCAAAAAATCCAAAAAATTAATTAGTATTTATTTCCTTTATCAAATAAAACTTACTATCATAACTTAGGGAAATTCCTTTGAAAATCTTTAAAATAAACCTAAGTTTATGATAGATCAAAACATAATCTTTCTTTGAAGAAAAATACCGCATCCATCGCAAAAAGTGGATATCCTTTGTAAAAGAAGAATCTTTTAAAATTGCGATTCCGCGATATTGCGATAGCGCGATCCTAAAGAAACTATACATTAAAGTATTGATTCCAAACCGCATATCGCAGAAAAGTTGTTTAATAAGTTATATTTTGTGAAATTACGATTTCGCGATTTTGCGATATTGCGATTTTGCAATGATATTAGACTGCGATTTGTGGATGTTGCTATTTGTGATGATTGCGATTTGCAATATTGCGATGATTGCGATGATTGCGATTCGCGATATTGCGATTTTGCGATATTGCACAGCAAATCGCAGATCACATTATCGCAGATTCTTCTAGCGCGTTTTCCAAAGTAAATCTTTTCATAAATAAATATCCGTTATGCGCCTTGATGTCAAAATTAATGAATGGATTGTTAGTCATTGATGGAAAGGTTTTTGTTTTGATTGAAAGGTTGTTTCACGATTAAAATAATATTTTTCATCCGCCTTCAGCATTTAAAACTATCCCGTCACCTTTCTCATATCATTACTCTCACTTAATTCATAACAGCGCAGGCGCGAAGGAGCAGAAGACTATACAAAGCATTCACAGAGCATTATGGGTAAGAAAGAGAAAGTTCCGAGTGCTGAAAACAAAGAGATGGCTTCCTTGTATGCGGATACTGCTTACAATAAGGACGCCGGTATCACCACTTGGGAGGGGATGCAGAATTTGCTCGAAGAAGAAAATCCCAGGGTAATGGAAGTCGCGGCTACTGCAGGATCAAGTAATTCCTCTGAAGCGTCTCTTAAAGAATTGGCTTGTTCATTTCTGCACAGAATAGCAGCAAGACCGAGAATTCTTCCGTATACAGATATGGTAAAATGGGTGCTGGATAACACCGATATTTCAGATAGGAAATTTAGAACTCCAGGACAAGAACTCATCGGGTCATTCACTACAGAAGATTTGAGGCTTATGTATCACTTATCGGAACCTCAGGCGACTTACAACAAACAATTTATGGAGAAATTCGCCAGAGAAAATGCAAATTTGGCGGAATGCACCAAAGAATGGACCAAAAGAGAGGAACCATTGAAGAAAAACAAACACGGTATGTACAGTACTGGTTCGCTCACCTCTCCATATTGTTTTGCTGCTGCTATGTTATGCAGGCTTTTTGGAAAGCCTGACATAAATATGGTCTTGCCTGAATGGCTCCCTTTGTTGAATGTTGTTGTTAACGCTACAATTGTAAACTGGGCCAAAATTTTGTCTGATAATTTAGCCACTGCTATTTTCAATTACCGGTCCAAATGGACTGTTTCTCATAGGATTTATCCTCCTTTTTATCTATCTGCCTATGTTATGGATTCAATTTGTTTTGTTTCTAAATTCTCTTTGATGGGTTGGCAATGGACAATTCATGATCCCTTGCCTATTCATGTCTATCACAAAGAGTTGTGGGAATCAAATTTTCTTCCTCATTTTTACAAGATTTGCCATGGCATAATGTTGCCTCTGTATAGAATGTTGTATAATAAGGATGCTCCAAGATTATCCCCGGAAGCAGAAGTCGACATTCTCCTTGTCGCAAGATGGTTTGGAGAAGAGTTGTTTACTTATGTGAGGGTTTTTGGAAGTTCTGCTTCCCCCCATGTTTTACCCCTGTATGTTCCGGATAAACTTGTAGCTCGGGAAATTGCTTATCAAACCTGTGGTGAAGGAGGTTTGACAAAGGAATTAAAGGAGAAGAAGAAGGGCATTTGGCCACAATTTCCCGTAGCCTGTGGAGCATTTTCATTGTTTGATGTTGGTCACGCATTCAAAGAGGTAAGCAATATTACATGCTTGCAACTGTTCAAGTTTTCGAGAAAGTTATTTGATCCAATTGATGTTGCTAAGAATTTTACCACTGCAATCAGGGTAAAGGTATTTTCTGGAGAAGAAGATCCTTTTGATGATATGTTCATAGGAAAAAACACATTTAAAGAAGTTTTGCATTTAGCTCAAACACAGTTATCCCCAGAAGAATTTCAGGAATTTAAAGTTTACAGAGAGAGAAGACTAACTACTATCCCTTTGGAAAATTTACGCTTGGAACCCGCAAGGGAACCAACTCCTAGTGTCAGTCTTAGTGGCAGCTCAGATACAGAAAAGTCTAAGTCGAAGTCTGACAAAGAGACTTCTGAGCATTCTAAAAATATTGATAATGATGAAAGCTCAGTGAAAGATACAGCTCAATCAAAAGAGCTTTCACAACAACAGACTTTTACCACTCCACAGTTGAATCTTTCACCTCTCAATGTACAACAACAGTCAGTCACAATTGAATTAGACAAAGAATGGGAAACTTTTAATGAATTGCTTAATGTCGAAGGACAAAATACACAGACCCCAGTACATACAACAAAGGTTTTGAGCATGGGAATAAGTGGCAATGTCACAGAAAATGAGCATATACCTATCACTCCCTCTTCTGAAATTGTACTCAATATAGAGGACATTCCTCCTCTAGATGTATTCTACAGCTCGCAGTATAAAGCAGTAGTGAGGAAGCAGAAAAAAGAAAGAAAGTTGGAGAGCTCAATCTCTACTGAGGTAGAACAATTAGATGTCTTGTGGAAGGATCCTACTACGGATCCAACTGATAATCTTACCAAGTTATCTCAGATTACAGGAGCTTATGCCTCCGCAACTATTGACAAAGCATCCGAGGTAAGACTATTATTAAATGAAAAAGAAGATCAGATACAAGTTCTGCAACAACAATTGCAACAAGCCCGTGCTAACAGTGAAGCATAGATAAAACTTGAAAAGTTACAGCAAGAGCTTCAACAGATGCAAATTGGATATCAGAAAAGTTTGGCAGATAAAGAGAAACAAATACAGATTATCCAAGAGGAGCACAAAGATGAACCTAAGCTTCCAGAGTTTATTTCAGAGTCTGTTTCTTTGAACAAACAACTACTGCAACAACAAGACATATTATGCCAGAAGATCTCGCAATACAACTCTTTTTGTCAAGAAAGTGATAAAATCACTAATCATGTCGTAGAATTACGACATGATTATGATTTAACTAATGAAAGAGTTACTAATTATTTGGCATGGCAAAAGATAGAGGAAGGAAGAAGATCAGGAGCACCGATCATCAATGATAGTCATAAAGAAATGCTCTTCAACAATTGGGACGTACAGATTAGAGAGGCAGAAAAAGCAGCAGAGGAAGCGGCTACAGCAGTAGGAAATATTACTGATTGTGTAAATGAAAATTTGCACAAAGTTAATTTGATCTCAGAAATTATTCTGGGACACCTTCCACAAGCACAGCAATTGCAAACAAAATGGAGGCAAAAGGCTGATGAAAAGGCAAAGTCAATTCAAGGACTGACAATATTAAACTGGGATTCTTACTGGACATATGTAGTGAAACCACATAGTCAATGCAGTGCGCTTAATTGCATCATTAATTCTACTGAGAAGATTGCTCCTACACTTGCCGATTCTGTCTTTTCGGGGCAGTTGAAATCTGAAGTCGGCCAACCACCTCTTCTCAAAACAATGCTGGATGCTTGCAAGATCAAAGATCAAATTCATAAGTAGATAGTTGATAGTCTTTATTTTTAGATTTAGTTTTAGTTTTACTATATTTTTGCCTAGAATAAGGACGGTCATTTAAACCGAATCCTAAATTTTTGTAATAAAATATTTTTAGATTTTAGTTATTAGTATTTAAACCCTTCTCATGCATTTAGAGAAGGGCCCTGAAATTTGTCAAAAACTTATCCTCAGAACATGCACTTCTGCACCCTCAGAGGAGATTTTGATAAATGAATGGAACGAGATTTATTGATAACTGTGTTTAATATCTGTTACTGATGTTGCATTTCTGTACTCTTGATAGATGTTGGATTAAGAAAGAGATAAATCATTATTGCTTCTAGCTCATGAGTAGAACCAGTTATAAATGGTACTTTTATCTCTTAATTGTTTCTGTTTTTGTGTTAAAAGTGATATTTATGTTCAGTTGTTTATATGTTAATGTTTGAATATTTGAGTTATCATTTGGCATTTTTGTACGGTGATAATTATTTATTTGTGCTTAATATATGAATAGCTTAATATGCGATATGTTTTCCACAACTGTTTCATCTAACTTTTTATGTGAAATAGTTTATCTTTATTGAATTATTTTCTCATAATAATTGAATGATCTTTATTATCAATTGTTATCTGAAATCCTTTTAGATCGCATATATTGAAAGATTACATCCCGGGTTAGTTTAGAATTAGATATTTCTTAGAATACAGTTTGCATATGAATAGATTAGAAATAGATTAAAATCATTTTAATTAGGAATTTTAGAAAAGAAATATCAAATCTCAAACACACACACACATATTGGGAAACTGGTCCCATTATCCCCAGTCGGACCCACTACACCAAACGGAAAAGGAGCTACTAACCAAAGTCCAGACCGGGTGGGTATCCCCCTTGTTGTAGACCCGATTTTTGGGGCTTCAACAGGTCCATGCCACATTCGCTCGATTTTTCCTACTCCCAATTTATCATGGGCTTGGTCATAAAGCGGGACCAAGTCACCTTCAGAGAAAACGCGAGGGTTGATAGATTTGTCATATTGAACTTGAACTCTTATTTTCTGTGCTTCAATAACTAAATCAGAAAACTTACGGGTCTCATCAAGATGCTTGAGGTACAACATACGTTACTCTTCTGGAGAAGTACCAGGAAGTAGTTCGACTACTAGTTTTAGAGAAGGAATCTCACACTCGATCGGGTGTGTGGCCTCTAGACCATACACCAATTGAAATGATGTGAATCCAGTGGTAGTCTTAGCAGAGGTTCGGTACGCCCATAGAGCTGAGAAGAGAATTAGATGCCAATCTCGTTTTTGCTTCCCAATGGTGTGCTGAAGCATAGTCACCAAAACTTTGTTTACATCTTCAAACTGGCATTGGCTTGTGGATAATAGGGGGTGGAGCTATCGTGATGTAACCCCAACTAACCAGCGAGCTCTATCATCATATGATTGCGAAAATGAGAGCCATGATCAGTGACAATTGCTTTCGGGACACCAAACAAAGCTATGTCATGATTGAATAGGAATTGTGCCACAATTAGACCTTAATTATCATATGTAGGCACTGTTTTGGCCCATTTAGTGAAATAATTGATGTCAACGATGATATAAACTTGCCCCCCGGCCAAGCGAGGGTTACAAGTCATGAAATATATGCCCCATTTCGCAAAAGGTCCAACGGTCACAACTGGGTGCAAGGGTGAGGATGGGGCGCACTCTTTTCGAGAGTAGATCTGGTAGTCATGGAATTTTTGTACTACAACAATCCAGTCTTTAAAAATAGATGAGCAAAAATACCCTGCGCGAAGGAGTTTTTAGGCGGTAGCATAACCAGACATGTGACCACAACAAGCCCCAAAGTGGCAATCATAGAGATCGTTCTGAGTTTCCTCGAGAGTCAAACATCGACAGAGGACAGAGTCAATACTAGTGCGATATAGGGTGTCTCGAGTGATACAATAAGGTTTGGATTAGAAACGAATCCATCGTCGCTCAGGGTGCGATAGCTCTGGCCGAAAAGTTTGGGTATGGAGATAGACAATGTTGTCTCAATAACATGGGTTAAGAGTACTAATGAGAAAGAGAGTCTCATCGGGAATGGACTCATCAATAGGAGTAGGATCATCCACAGTGGGAAGATCACAAATCAACTCAGCAAAGACCAAGGATTTCTTAGACTTAGCAACAATGAATTCTAAGTCGAACCCTTGAAGGATGACAATCCATTTTGAGTACTTGCCCCAAAGAAACTGACATGTGAGAATCTATTTCATGGGGTTGCAATAAGAAATCACAAAAGTTTTGTGCAGGAGAATGTAGTGATGAAAACACTGAACAACATGGACAACAACCGACGTGAGTTTCTGTACATGAGCGTAACGAGCTTCGAATCCGGATAGGTAGGAATTTCTTGCACAACGATACTCATATCAATGCCACACATCTCTTTGTATGACCATGCCAAGACATCGCGAAATTCCTGAAAAAAATCAGTATAGATATTTATCTCATCGGGAGAACAAGGTGCACCGATATGCACATTCTCAACAATCCCTAGTTTGACAAAGATGTCGATTGGAATGGTTGGAGTAATATTTCCCATGTTCCCTTCAGACAGCACTTCATGAATCAATATTGGATTCTGAAATGAGTCAGTTGGTACAAATCAAGCATGGGATCCCAGATAAGCGGAGATGTCACCTAGGATTGGGAGAAATGAGGAACGATGATGTCCATCATCCCATGGAGTTTCTTTGAAAGACATTACCTCCACGATACTTTCGGCAGTGGGGAAAGTCTCATTCAAGGGATCATTAGATTCCCAAGAAACAAATCAGGGAGACTATGCATAAGTGTCCAGAGAGGAAAGAAAACGGTTGCTGGTCCCGGATGCAGTCTTAGAAGCCAATAGAATACTTTGATACATTTTCTCATTCGGGCTTAGAGGAATAACGTCACCAAAAATATCGAGCTGGTCGGGATTGGGAATAATCCATGGATCGTGACCAAAAGAAATCATATGGACAGAGGTGACATTCAGAGGCAGGAGTGGAAAAATTCCCATACGGGATGAGTCTTTGAATTGACCTGACCCAATGTTCTAATAGGGGGTAGCGGTCTTCCTAACATATGAAATTTTTCCCGTTGAAGAATCAGAGGAAGAGAAAGCCAACTTATCGATAGTCACGATCTTTCCTTGATGAAGGAAATATAGGACACGAAAAAGGGTGGAGACCAAAAAAACCATAGTGCTCGTCCAACTGTGTCCAAGAAGGAGATTATAGTTCAGGTTGGCGTCTACCTCTTCAAATTCTAAGGTAACCATTTTTCCCTCCAATAGGATGGGAAATGCTTTGAGAATACCGTACGTCCAAGAACCTCTACCGTCGAAAGCTTCCAAGGTATTCGAGGACTGACTCAATGGGGGAGAGTCGATGGATTTCCGGCATGTGACAGACATGATGCAGGTCAAAGCGCCTTCATCAACAATAGTTTGATGAATATTATTTCCAAAGACGGTAACTTGAATTAGAAAAGTTACCTGAGATGGGAGGTGAGGAACGCCCAGATATGATGCAGGTCAAAGCGCCTTGATCAACGACAGTCTGATGAATATTATTTCCCATGATGGTAAATTGAATCAGAAAAGTTACCTGAGATGGGAGGCGAGGAAAGAAATTATCGTGATCGAAAGTAATAATATTAGAATCTATGGGATCAATCCCTCCATTGGCAAAGAGTAATGCCTTCCGTTGTGATGGAAACAACCTAAGGACCTCCAAAGCCGACATCGCCGAAGGTTCTTGAGCTAGATCCTCTACAATATTATTGTGTTGAGTAGCTCTCACATTCAGATTATAGGATGATTTCCGAAGAACACCTTTTGGGGGTGGTCGAATGATGGAGTCACTACTAGGTCTATCAATCTGGAGAGGACTGGAGGTAGGGGGTGTGGAAGATGAAGGGTAATATGTAGCTTCTGATTCCATAGGAGACTTGGATGTATTGGGGTAGTCTTTCAATCTTGTATTAATGGTGATAGGTTCTGTTCTAGCCATGAAAAATTGAGAGTTTCTAGAAGATTGAGCTTGATCTACCATTTGTGTCTCTTGAGAAGCGTAAGGTTCTTTAAAACATCCAGAGTCCCAGGTGCGCCCTTTAGAAGATGAACAAATTTGACATGTCGACGAAAATCCTTCGTGTAATGATCATCATCACATATCAAATAAGGATATTTACGCTTACGTGTTGAATAATCTTCAGCAGATGAATTCTTTGAACCCTGTTTAGGGTTATTGAATTTGGACTTGTCTTTACCCTTTTTCTTACCTTTCAAGGGTTTATCGACTGAGGTAGATTGAACAACATTTACCTCAGAGGTTTTACCAGGATTCTTCCGGTTACTGGAAGGAGTGGAGGGTGCAACAACAGAAGTGGGTTTAGAATTTGAAGAATTTTTAGGCACACTACTATCAGTATGAGCCATTATCCCTATAACACCATCCAACGGAGGCATATGAGGAGACTGAGATGACGCGAGATTACTTTAAGGTCGCAGCGCGTTAGGAAATAGCTCATATAGAGTCCTAGATTGAGAATAAACCAAATCAAGGTATTGATCTCTGGCTATGACTTCCTCTTCCGTGACTCACCCACCCATGGTAAGATCTTAGCAATCGTGGGAACGAATTATTTCGTAAACCATTCATTCAACATCTGATCAAGGATCTCAAATTTTATGAGGCATTCATGAATGTGATCCAAGATGTGAGTAACAGTTGGCTGCTTCAATGAGGTGAGAAGGTGGGTGTCGGTTTCATACCAGACAGATAACTGGAAATAAGTAAGGAAAGCCATAGCCAAGGAATTAAAATCGAAGAAAATTCCTTGAGGGAGTTCAATATATCACTTGGCCATAGTACCGATCAAAGTACACTGGAAAAGACAAAGAAGAATAAAATCGTCGACCCAAGAATTAGAAGAGCACCATATGTGATACGTCATAACATGGGTTAGGGGGTCTTCCCCATATTTGCCGTCAAATTTTAGACAATCTCCTGGGATTTTAGTTGGAATTGGTGGCCAATGTAACTGGTGTTGGATGGGGTCATTTGTAAGATTTGACACATCCAGAAATTCCAATGTAGCCAGGAATGGCAAGGCGGATGATAAGGAGAAAAGGGTCGGGGGTTCCAACTTGGTTGATACATATTCTACCCCCAATAGGGTGGATTTTGTCCTAGATACACATAATGCCCCCAATGTTGGTAAGGAACTTGTTGCAAGTATTTCTGAACATAGGGACCTTGCTGGGTTTGTTGATAAGACCCCTGCGAGGTTTGAGGTTGCAGACCTTGCTAGATGTAGGGTCTAGGGTGAGGTCCTTGCTGAACGTAGGGTCTAGCCTGAGGTCCTGATTGGGCCTGCTGGTACTTAGGAATATGCAGATAATGAACACCACGCTGAGGCCCAGACTGGGGTTTTTGGTATTGACCTTGAGGAAATGGCTGGTATTGAGTACCAAGCTGATTGGGGAGAGGACCAGATTGACCCAGAAGGAGATTCAGACAAGCTTGTGTGTAAGAGGCAAACTGAGGGTTAGTTTTAATAACACTCGCAGAACGCTGGGGCTGCTGGACATATTGCTGAGACATGATCAGTCAAGGAACGTACTGATATTGTACTTTCGGCTGTTGAAAATAAGGGATGTTAGGTTGCTGAAGGAGCTACTAAACCTGCGAATACTGAATGTGAGGTTGTCATGCCCCAGGAATAGGTCCAGAATTCGGCTACCCCCCACCCAAAAGGGAGGTACTTAAAAAGGATTAGACTCCCCCCCAGGCACAAACGAAACCATAGATTGTCCACTCAGTGGTGGAACTGCAATAATCGTAGATGGTGAGTAGGGGGTATAGGATCTGCTCGAAATAGTCATTTTACCAATAGTGGCTATAGGTCAAACAATAGGTTGAGACACAACAGCCACATTTGAAACAAATGGGTCGAAATATGGAGGAATACCCGTTGACCATACGGGATCCGGGAATAAAGGTGTAGCACCGGAAGCTACAGAAATAAGGTTTCCGAAAGAGATATAACCATGTGGAAGCGTATATGCAACCTGACTGGAAGGCATTTCGGTCCCATTTCCTGAATCGTGAGGTGTAGAGCTGAATAGCTTGCTTTCAGAGGGAAACACATATGAAGAAACTTTCGGGATGTAGGTGCCAGTGGTTTCCTGAAGAGTGCCCCGAGGAGCGCTCACGAATGGAACATCATCAACATTGGATGCCATTTCATCAGGAAATAACTAATGGAAAGTAGAGTGAGATGCTACCAGAGGATTGCGAAAGGGAATTCTGGATTGATCAAATCACTATAAGCCTGTTGAGGTGAGACCGCAAATGGATTAGAGAGTTGATTTTTAGAAAAGATCGTAAACTGCGCAAACGCTGTTTGGAGATTTCCGGCTCAGAGTCTTCTAATGTCGTCCAAGGAGAATAGTCAAGCGGTGGTCAAGATGAAATGGGTTGAACACTAATGAAAATCTCAAGTTCAGCACCTTGTGCTTCAAGGGGATGAACTAGAAATTGAGGGACCTCAAGAAGAGGCTCTTGAGATCCATTAGAGGAGGGATGAGGCGAATTCAATGATTCAACCATGAAGACCTTTCAAAGCAAGATCAAAGAAGGAAGAGGTGAAAAAATTCACAATTTACCAAGAAATAATAAGGCTGGAGAACTGCACGGGTAATATGTTTTCATGGGAAGTTACTTTCAGAATTAACAAAAAAATAAATTAAAAAGGGTGTGCTAGGCATCAAGGTTTACCAAGTATTCGTGCACTGCAATATACACCTTGGTGATAAATGATAGAAAAAATTACCAAGGACTTAACGTACTACAATTGATCTCCTCGAATGTTGTGTTAGGTGTATCACATTTACAAGGTGACCGATTGTTACACAACATTTTGTCACCGTCCCTGCAATCCCTCGCCCCGCATATTGGAGGGTCATTCCCGTGACTTGTGAGTAGTGTCATTATTTGCAAACACCTTCTTTGCATCCTTCTGCATAAGGAAATCATTTCTCCTGTTGGACATTTGCTCAAAAAAGCACACAAAACCTATGTTTTGGCCTTGGCGCGGGTAGCCAGTTTACCCCTCGCGCTGATGTGGAAGATTTGCACTAGAGCCCGTGCCACCTGGTGCTCTATCTCAGTGTAGTGCCTACACCAAGCTGTTTTAGGAATGTTTTTTAAAAATTAGAGGTGGAATTTTCCTTCTAACCACCTCAGGGATGAGTCACTGGAAGTGGTTAAGTTGATCACCCACGGATCTCCCTCTTTAGGCAGTGGTTTCCACCTCCCATGGAACACTCCTTGAAGATAGGCCTCCCTTCCATAATTATAGGGATCCTAACCTCTCCCTCTCTCTCTATAAAAACATGCCTTCTCCCTTTATCAAAGCTAGTTTAACTTGGAGAAGAATACTATAGCTGAGTAATTTCTATTGAGAAGGTAGAACCAAGGAGAACTCCGTAGAGAGAGTCCCGTCTGATTTCCCGGCGAGCCTTTGTGAGACGCGCTCTGCTTGAACCCTGTTGGAGGAGACTGCGATGTCAAAGCTTGGTTGTACTCTTCCTTTCATTTATTAATATACTCGACTATGGTGCTGGTTCCATCATTGTGTTATGTCGTTTATTTAATGCAATTTATTTAGTCCTCTTCGACTAACTATTATTCATGAATGTGAATAAGTATGTTGTGTATTGTCATTGTTTCTTGTGTGTGTGCAGATGTTCGAGCGTGAAAGCAAGTGAATCGTGATCTGTCAAACTAGGAGCGAGAGGCAGCCACTCTTTTCGACGACAAAAATAGCATAGGACCTCTGGTAAGTCATCTATCGAATCTCCGTCCATTCATTAACTAGGAATCAATATTATAGCTTGTTTTGTTTGTTTCTAGACCCACCCTAGGGCTAGTGGGATCGCCTCTGTCCACAGAGGGGATTTACCTCACCAAAAAATTGGTGACTCCACTTGGCCTCTTTCAGATGCTTGGTTTGGGTTTGGGGCCGGGGAACATTTTCCCCCTCTTACATCGGGATCGCCATTTTTGGCTACTATCATACCTCCTAGTCCTCGTAGTCTTTTACAAGATCTCACATTGGATTTAGACATGGAATCGTTTGGTCCTATTGGCAGTGAGGGAATTCCTGTTTCTGATGAAGAATACCAACTTTTTCTAGAAAACATCCCTCAAGGGTCTGCTCAATCTTCACCATCAGTGTCACTTCCAACCGAATATAGGTCTTTGAGTCAGATTATGGCCAGTATTGCCTCCATGGCAGCATCAAATCTGTCGAGGGGGCCGGTCCTTCCATCATTAGGGATGTCGCCAATGACACCTTTCTCGTCGACGCCTTTTTTTACGTCTGTCCCAACTAGACCTACTGTCTACATGGCTGCATCGGCACCGGTTGTCACCACTTAGTCGTCAGGGGCTTCGCCTTCGGTAGAGACTTAAATTGCCATGGCGATCCCTGACGACCTTTCTTTCGAGGAGTATTGGCTGGATGTTCAACAGAAGATCTCCCAGACATACCAGTACCCTCAGGATTCTAGTGATCCTTATCTTTCTCATTATGACGCGGTCGGTAACCCAGTTTATTCACTTTCGTTTCATTATGATGAGTACGACAACCCTATCTATTTGCCTGCTCCTGAAGCTTATCAGTTCCTTTCCGGTTTTAGACCTACCTTGCCTGTGCAACCTTCTAATGAGCAAGGACAACCCTTTCATGGACAACCTTCGGTTCAACAAGGGCATGATTACGACCCACAAGGACAACCCTTTTAGGGACAACCTTCAGTCCAGCAAGGATTATTTTACAGCCTGCAAGGGAAGCCTTACGATCTATAAGGCCAACCTTTACAAGGTCAGCCTATGATCCAACATGGGCAACTCCAAGGACCTACTGGGAAACTGATATATCAACCAGGACCCTCATACGGCCCTGGGGGGAAAATTTATCCATCTTAAGGGCAACCTTTCGTGCAACCACAACAACCATACCTTCCAATTGGTCTAAATTTTTCACAGCCAGGGCCATCTTATGGTCCTACTCTAGGTCAACCTAGTCATCAGGAAAAACCTGGCCCATTGCAGCCATCAGGCCAACCTTTTCCACAGGAGCAACCTGGTGGCCCTCATCAGTTAGGTCAACCTACTCAGTAGGGACAACCTGCACAAACAGTTAACCCTACGCAGTAATGGCTCTACTCTACATCGCAGTCGGGTCAACCTGCGCGCCCAATTTATCCAGCTCAGCAGGGCCCTACTTATCAGCAGCTCGATCGACACCAAGGCGCTCATTACCCTTGAGGTCAATATCAACCGGTATACAATGTGCCTCACGGTTTTGCTTATTACCCTCAACCGCAAGGCCATACTTACATTCCACAACAAAATCTTTATGCTGCTCAATCAGGACACTCATATACTCAGAATCAGTATCCTGGTCCTCAACCTCAATATCCTGGTCCTTAGCCACAATATCAGCTAAACTATCCATCTTATACCCCTTATGGTCCGAATCCTTCGGGACAGAACCAATGGGGGCAGAGTTACACTCAACTAGGATGAAATGTGGGTACGGGTCCTTATCGAGGACCTGCAATGCCTTTCAACCTTCAATTACCCTTTCTCTCCACGTCGGAATTACTGGATGTGTCCAAATTAACAAATGATCCAATCCTTCATAATCCGTATTGGCCTTCGGTTCTAATGAAGGTGCCTGGTTATTGCCCCAAGTTTGAGGGCAAGTCTGGAGAAGACCCCCAAGCACACATTATGACATACCATTTATGGTGTTCTTCCAATTCTTGGGTGGATGACTCTATTCGACTCCGTCTTTTCCAGCGAACTCTCACTGGGACTGCTGCTAATTGATACATCGAGCTGTCTCACGGTATCTTTCAAGATTTCAACTCTCTCGCTATGGCGTTCCTTACTCATTTCCAGTTACCAGTTCATTATGAAGCCAGGACACATATCCTAACATCCTTGAAACAGGACCGAGCTACCCATATCTTGGACCACATTCATGAATGGAGACGTCATCATCGCCTGATCAAATTTAAAATTCCTTATTAGCTTCTTACTCATTGGTTCACTACCTCTTTTGTCAATCATATTGCAAAAGACATAGCCATGGGGGCATGTGTCACCAAGGAACAGGCCATTGCTCGTGCCCAGTACCTTGATTTAGTGTACTCTCAATCGGGCATATTTTATGATATCTTAACTGATGCCCCGCGACTTGGGAGTTCTAAAGCACCGACCACCCCATTCGTCGATGGCGTTATTGGTTCCATGTCTCAGACTTCATGTAAGTCTCCCTCTTCCACCACTGGGAAGAAAAAATCAAATTCTTCCAATGATTCTGCTCCTCAGCTTACCCCAGATTCTGATAAAACTCGAAGGTCAACGCCATTCAGGCCAATCCTGCGGACAAGACATCCAAGGGGAAAAAGAAGGGAAAAGACAAGGCCGAAGCTGATGCACCAAAAACAGATTCATCTAAACCTCGTGCTGATGATGGTTCACAACGCAAGCTGAAGTATCCCTGTCTAATTTGTGATAAGGAACACTACACTAAGGATTTTCCTAGATGAGTCGAAGTTAGTAAATTTCTCAAAGGCACTAAGGGAACTCCGGTTGTCCTCAAAAAACCTTTTTTGTCTCAGCAAACACAGATGGTCGAGCAACCTGCGCCATCTGCACCGTTTGGCTCTCAAATGTTCATGATGAACAGTTATGCACTTGTTTCCATCGCTACTCGGTCGAAAGATTATACTGGATCACGCCAGGAAACCAGGAAAGAGATCGCTGATGGTCCTCCTCCCCCACCTGCCTCTGGTCCTCTTGAGATTGAAAGGCCTAGTGTTGAACCCATTGTATAACCACCTTCTAAAGGTGTTCTTCGGAAATATTCTTATAATCCTAACACCCGTGCTGCTCAGCATTACAGTATTATTAAGGATTTAGCACAGGTGCCATCCGCGATGTTCGCGTTAGAAGTGCTTCAAAGTTGTTCGTCTCAGCAAAAAACGTTATTATCTACGATCGACAGGATTGATCTTGCTGATTCTAGCCTTCTCACTTTCAACTTAGAGAATTTTTTCCCCCACTTTCGAACCAGATTGCGCTTGTCATACAAGTCGGTATTAACGATCTCAACATCCATAGAGCCATTATGGATGAAGGTGCATCCACCTGTGTCATGTCATTTGCTTGCTGGAAGGCTATTGGCTCTCCAGCCCTAACTTCGTCACCTAATGCCCTTGAGGCATTTGATGGAAGAGAATTGAAACCCTTGGGTGTTCTCGCCAACTTGTCGATCACGTTGCAAGGAAAGACAGTCAATGTAAAAGTAGAAGTAGTTGACACTAAACTCAATTACAATCTTCTACTTAGTCACAGTTGGACTCATGCTATGCTGTGCATTCCGTCCACCCTCTTCCGTGTTCTAAAGTTTCCACACGAGGGAAAAATCATTACTGTCGAGCAGTTGTCGTTCTTTACCTCGTCTTCTAAGAACAACGTTCCATACGTGGATCAGATTCCTTCTACCCCCGACGACGTAGGGCCAGGTATTTTCAAAGACCCTGTCCTCATGGGTATCTTTCCCTTTTCGCCACCAAATACCATTCAAGTTAATATGATCTCTCGGTGGAATGACCCATGGATTGTCCCTTTACCTGAACAGGTTGATTCATTTGGGGATTCGATGCCGCTTAGTCCAATTGAAATCAATTATTGCGAGCTTGTAGCTGCATCAGATTCTCCCCCTTTTGAAGGTGCTCCTTTGAGCATGTCTCTCGACGTTTATTCTCAATCCCCCTGGCTCGGCAATACAGATTCGCCTGATCCTTTGAAAGAAGTGTTTCCATCCGATGAGGCTATCGTGGAAACCATGTCTCTCGAAAACCTATCGTGGAGCGATGGGCATCATCGTTCCTTGTTTATGCTTGGCCTCAGGGCAATGTCTAACTGTCTTGAGTGTTTTGTGTCTCAAGTTCCTTCTCCGCCACTTCAAACGCCTATCTTGACTCACGAAGTCTTCGCTGAAGGTAACTTGAGTAACATCACCCAGACGACGCCTATCGAAATTTCCGTGAAACCGGGAATTGTCGAGAACATCCATGTCAGAGTCACTTGCTCTTTCGATGAAGTCCAAGTGTATACTAGCCTCTTTCACGAATTCCGTGATGTTTTCACCTGGTCTTACGAAGATATGCCTGGAATTGATCCCATTATTGTGGTGCATGAGATTCCCACCTACCCCGGTGCGAAGCCTGTTCGCCAGCATCTTCATCTAGTGCATCCTCAAAAAGCTGCCACCAGAAAAGCTGAAGTTGAAAAAATTCTCAAAGCAGGTTTTATTTATCCAGTTCCTCTGACAGAGTGGGTTTCTAACATTATTCCTGTGGATAAGAGGCAAGGAATAATTCGTGTCTTTGTTGACTATCGCGATATTAATCGGACCGGCCCTAAGGATAACTATCCCACCCCTTTCATCGATTAGATCATTGACGATTGTGCGGGGAGTGAGATTTTTTCCCTCATGGACGGATTTTTTGGCTATAATCAGATCAACATTCTCCCGTCCGATCAACACAAGACCACTTTTATCTGTCCTTGGGGAACGTTTGCGTATAAAAAACTCCCTTTCGGCTTGAAGAACGCTGGGGCTACATTCCAACGCGTGATGTCTTATGCCTTTCACGATATTCATCATGTTGTTCAACCATACCTGGATGACCTTCCGGCTCATTCAGCTACGCGAAAATACCATTCAGACCATCTCCGCCAGATCTTTCTTCGCTGTAGACGCTACAACATTTGGCTCAATCCATATAAATGCGTATTCTGCATCGATTCCAGTAGACTTTTAGGGTTTATCGTATCCAAAGACGGAATTCGCCTTGATCCACTTAAGCTTGAGGCTATTGTTAATCTCCCCTCTCCATCCTCGTTACACCAGCTCCAGAGTCTACAAGGGAAAGAAAATTTCTTACGTCATTTTATCTCAAACTATGCCGAAGTAGCCAAAGGGTTCACACGAATTTTAAAACAGGACGTCCCTTTCTGTTGGGATGAGATTTCTCAGCAATCTTTTGATATGCTTAAGACGTTGCTTGTCAACGCTCCTCTATTACATCCTCTGAATTATCATCGTGATTTCACCCTCTATCTAGCTGCCGCCTTCAGTACGATCACCATGGTTTTGGTTCAAGATGATGATGATGGTAACGAGCATGTTATTTACTACTTGTCTCGAAACCTTCTTGACCCTGAAACGCGTTATGCACATGTTGAGAAGTTAGCGCTGGCTGCAGTCCAGGCCGTCCAACATTTTCATCATTATATCCTTTTACGGACGGTAACCGTGATTTCTGATTGTAACCCCATGACCTATATTCTATCTTGATAGTTGCTGGGTGGAAAATACTCGAAGTGGATTGTTATCCTCCAAGAATTTGATTTGGAATTTACTGCCGTCAAATCAAAGAAATCACTCGTTTTTTCTGATCTGATTTGTTCTCTCCCCGCCGACTCTGCCCCTTCTTATTCCGAGGATCATATTCCAGACGAAACTCTTTTCTTGATTAACACCCTTGATCCATGGTACAATGATATCATCGTGTATCTCTAGACTTCTACTTTTAGGTCTGAGTTGACGAAAGATGCCCGACGCCGCATTCGGCATCAGTCGCAACCTTATCGTATTATCAGAGATACCCTCTATCGTGTTGGAGTCGATTCCGTACTTTGCCGATGTGACCCTCGAGGAAGCTGAGAAAGTTTTAAATGACTACCACATTGGCGCCTGTGGTGGTCACATGTCCGGTTATGCCACTGCACAGAAGATCCTTCGTGCTGGCTATTTCTGGCCATCCATTTTTAAAGACTGCATTGTCGCAGTACGCAAATGTCATGCGTGCTAGATATATCAACGTAAGATGCATGCGCCACCTGTTCCTTTACACCCTGTCATTACCGTTGGTCCTTTTTCCAAATGGGGCATCGATTTTATGATGTGTAACCTTCGCTCGGCCAGGGGCATGCCTATATTATCGTCGCCGTTGATTATTTTACAAAATGGGCCGAAGCAATGCCTACACTAGCTGTGGATGGTAAGACAACAACGCAATTCATATTCAATCATGTTATTACTCGGTTTGGTGTCCCTCAAGCCATCGTTACCAATCATGGTTCACATTTTTGGGACTATATGATGGCGGAGCTGACGTCTAGTTGGGTCTGCGTCACGACAGCTCAACGCCATATTACCCTCAAGCTAATGGCCAGGTTGAAGCCATAAACAAAGTTTTTGTTATGATGCTTCAACAAACAATTGGTATCCATAAATAAAATTGGCATCTCATGTTGTTTTCAGCTCTATGGGCTTACTGAACGTCGATTAAGAGTGCAACTGGATTCATGCCGTTTCAATTGGTGTACGGTCTGGAAGCTACTCTTCCGATTGAGTGTGAAATTCCTTCACTCAAATTAGCTGTGGAATTACTGCCTAATACTTCACCTGAGGAAGAGTGTCTCCTCTATTTATAGAGATTAGATGAAACTCGTTGCTTAGCTGCTTTGGTCATCGAAGCACAAAAGAAACGAGTCAAAGCTCACTTTGACCAAACAGTTTCCCCTCGCTCTTTTATCGAAGGCGACCTCGTCCTCCTGTACAACCAAGCTCATGACAAGCTGGGGGCAGGTAAATTCAAACCCATGTGGCATGGGCCCTACATCATCAAACATGTGTTATAGAATGGGGCTTATGAGCTTATTGATTATGAAGGTTATGCCTTAACACAACCCATAAATGGGTTGTATCTGAAAAAGTATTATGCTTGAGTCATTCATGCATGATATGTGTACATAGGTGATTTTTTCATTTTTGTGCATGATTAGGTTTGATGTGCTTTGTAAGATTTTTTTTGATTATTGGGTCTTGCTTGTTATGAAGATGTCTATTGCCCCTTATGTCAGTTTTGCTGATGGTGCTTCCCGTAGTACCAGGAACTTGTCTTCGGCAGCGTGGTTAATTTATAATCTTGTTGGTGAGTTGATTAACCTACAAGGTATTTGTCTAGGACAAACTATAAACAATGTCACTGAATATAATGCTATTTTGGAACTATTAACTGAGGCAGTTAACCTCGGCATACGCACATTGCTTATAAATATAGATTCATAACTTGTTGTTCTTCAACTTAATGGTCATTATTCGGTTCGAAACCCATGCATTTTGAGATTTTATTTATGTATTCGTTTGCTTGAAAGACATTTTGATTTCATCACATATCAACATATACCAAGACGAATGAATACATTAACTGATACAGTGGCTAACATTGTGTTAGATAAACATTTGCGTAATTTATAAAAAATCATCATATGTAAATAGAACCATGTAGAAAATAGATGTATATATATCGATTGTTTTCAGCGTGTGCATCATAAAAACCCAAAAAATATATATGTATGTTTCAGTTACATCCCGAGACAACATGTCTCTCAAAATATGCGGAAATAAAATCCTAGGTGCCTAATTAGCGTGGTGCTCATGATAGCACATCATTGCCCGTACCAACCACCTCAGAAAGTGGTGGATACGACTCGGCACCCCTACGGTATGCCTCTGGTAGGCCCGAGGAACATCATCAAGGTGAGCATAGTCTAGAATCCCATGGGCGATCCCCTCTAGATTTTGTACTATCTCCTCCCCCTCACCGCCCTCACCATGAGGATCGAAATCGCGAGGATTTCACCTCGCTATTGGTGACATACCTGCAGGTCTCTCTAGGACAAAATCTGCATACATATAAGATTAACTGTCAGAACATGCATATATACCAAAAAATCATAAACTCATGAAAATAAAAAATGAGTCTCACCTAGTTCTTCGTCCCAATCCTCTCCCTCCGGGAGCAGGAGGTCTAGATCACCAGTGAAGTCTATACCAGAGTAGGGTCAGTCCTCCACAACAATCAATTGTCGGTGGAGCCAATCGAAGAATTCCGGCCTCCAGGACATCTGTTGGCTGCCCCTTGCTCTAGGCATCAGCGCAGCCCATCGGGCCATCCGTGGTTCTCTGGGTGGTGGCATCGGGACAATGACCTTCTGGAGCTGGAATATCGGTAATCGTTCCAAGAAGAACGATACAAAAATTGATCCATACCCAAACTTCTTCAGTTTGGTCTTATTGCACTTGGTTAGTTGCCGCTTAATTTTAATAGTCATGACCTCTGCCCAGTTGTAGAGAGTTGGGTTCAGGTAGTCTACGACAATAAGCAGTTGTGTTTTTGTGGCTTCATGCAGTGCTTGCGATCCTGCATCCCGCGTGATAGTGTGAAACACTACTTTTAGTGCCAGATCTGGGATGGTTTGGATGTCAACCTTTCCACTCCCTCTTCCTTTTCGTGCCCCTCGGCACACCCTGTCGATCACCATCGCCATGCTTTCCATGGTGGGACGGGTACTGGTCATGATAGGGACTGCACCCCTCCATGACAATCCTGTGATAAAATAGACATCAGAAAATTCGATTTCAAGTTCCTGATCTCGAAGCATGAACTTTTCTTGGTCTTCATCCCAAATGCTTATCAAATACTGAAGCGATTCCGGCTGAGCCCGGAGGCACGATGTTAGGAAGAATTTATTTAGCCCACAATCTCTGAGGGCATCCATGCATCGATCATTATCCATGGAAAGTTCATCTTCCTCACTATGTTCCCTCTCTTTCCACTCAATCACCATTCTTTCTGCTTGGTACCTGCACACATTGTTCATATGAGCATTGTTAGTCTACTCTGGCATTGAAATTTGCAAGCAAGTTACTGCATTTTCCTTAAAATTATGCGGATTTTTGGGTTGCGCAGTTGGTGCGACTGTTTCAAAAACAGTCATGCCAATGGGCGTGCCCTCTGTGTAAAAAATGGGCGATTGGCATGGGTCCGTGCCCGAAACTCGCGCCAACCGCGATTCCATAATTTTGATAAATCTTCTTATAGGAAATCAAAATGACATGTACAGGTAATGAAATTTAGCTTAAAAGATGGGAAATGGTGCCAGCTCTTACCTGAGACTGACAGAATCAAGATCAATTCACTGGATCACTCGCAATCGTCGCCACAAGATCGCAAAGCACAATGGGTCCTTGTTGCTCCACAAAGAGGTAAAAGTGAAAAGTAAATAATTTTTACCACTTATGGAATTTTATAACTTTTCAGAGTCTTAAATTAGGTTTTAAAACATATTTGTTGATTATTTTATCATATTATTTTCGAGAAATGGGTTTTACACATGTCTCTTGTGCAGCAACAGGTTTTTCACATGGTTATGACGAAGTAACGAGTTATATTTTATACTTTTTCGAACTCGGTAAAAACACGAAAAATTCACTACTGGAGTCATCTTTCAGCTCTTTTCTGACTCTCTAAAACTGAAAATATTGCCGAGCGCTTGTCATTCTGAACTCGTTAAATGGCTGCAAAACGATATCTACCCAGTATATGTTTACCCCTTTTTTAGGCTGGGATAGATTATTTACGAAAAATGAATACCTTAACCTATTGTGACTAAGAGGTTCTCTCGGATGATGTTTTCTACCTTTTCGGATCTGAGAGACTATTTACGAAAAGGGCCTTGCTGGATTTTTATTTTCTGCTTTATTTTCAAACTCTCTAAACATGAAAAAATGCCGAGTTCTCCCTTTGTCAGACTCGTTAAAAATTGATGACATCAGACTCTGTCGTTATGACGTTACTCGAGTTTCTCCTTCCTAGGGCTCGTAAAATGTACTAGGTTGGATTTGTCCGAAGGACAAACTTACATTGCAAGCATATGCTATCCCCTTCAAGCTTGTTTACAAAAATAATTGGGTACTTGCTAGAAATGGTGGGGGAAAATGGAACTAGACTTTAGTCGGCAGTATGTCACTGTTGAACATGGCACTTGTCTGCATTCATGTCGGGTTGGGGACATGTCACTTCATCATTTGTTTGCCTCCATGGGTTTGGGTAATCTCTTTTGACCACTCATTTTCTCTTTTCCACATTACCATGACCTTAGATCCCATGATGTAAAATACTGCCAAATCCAGTGTCATGCCGTTGATATGTTCAAGATAAGTTTTGCCTCTGCAATTTTCAACCTCCCTCTGATTCTTTGTTGTTCATGATTCGCAAACCATCATATTCCTCTGTCTCCTGTCGATGATGTGGGAAACATCATGGCCCTCTCATGGCCCTCCTTCGACTAGGTCGCTTCTTGTCGACTTCAGCTCATTTTCCAAGAAGCTAATCTAGAGACTCCCTTCAGGTACCTTGAAGCCTGCATGCCTTACTGGCAGGTTCTTTGCATCCAACGCAAGGTTCACATCATCGGCCTTCGATCGGATGATTTTGCGGGTGTTCAACGCTAGATCACTGTTCACATTTCGTGGATTATACCTTTTGTACCTTGAGAGTCGTTGTCATTATTGGTGGTTTCTCTCATGTCTGTTAACAACTCTTATTATTAGCTGGTAATCAGATGATGTTCCTGCATGTTCGACTTCAACTCGTCTATTCACATGCTCGAATTTTTACTTTGTTCGAGTCGAGATGGAGTGCAAGACCCTAGGTTTTGTCTGATGAAATCCAGGATGCGGGTTCTTTGTGGATTACTATGACTTATTACATGATTATGATTGGATGGATGTGACCATACCTGAGTTTATTTGTTGATATTTATTGCTAGATGGCTGCGTCCATACCTCAGATCTCAATTTTTATGTACTCTATTATGGATGGCTGCGCCCATGCCACATATCATGTATCAGAGATATCAATTGTATTTGTACTCACAGGTTTTCTGACAGCAGTGTTTGGGTCGAACACGTTCTCATAAAGAATTTCAGCCCTCCCTCTCTCTTGGATCTCATGCTTTAGGGGGCATATGTTACATAGCATTTTGTCACCATCCCTACAATCCCGTGACTTGTGAGCGATGTCATACTTTGCAAACACATTCTTTGCATCCTTCTGCATAAGGACATCATTTATCCCGTTGGACATTTCCTAAAAAAAGCACACAAAACCTATGTTTTGGCCTTGGCGCGGGTAGCCAGTTCACCCCTCACGCCGATGTGGAAGATTGGCACTAGAGCCCGCGCCACCTGGCGCTCTGTCTCAGTGCAGTGCCCACGCCGAGATGTTTTAGGAATGTTTTTTAAAAATTAGAGGCATTCATTACTCATGAATCCTACTTAAAGAACTGTAAAGACAATGAGTGAAAGAAATAGATATGTGATGGAAAGATAAAGCATTCAATGAAGTGAATTATTGAAGAGAAACATAGCCATACAAGATCACCACATGAATCCATAAATATTAGCTGCAACTTTTCTCTGTATTCACCGTATTACTTGATCAAAATAAAACACACTAGTTCAATGTACAAGACTCTAACATCTATTACTTCAAATGATGAAGTATTTATACATTTTCTAAACTAAAATATCTTGAAAAAACGTCAAGATTTATTACAAATATCTCTAACTGTGTTACACAAATAGAAATAAAATATAGGACATTTAAAACTAATGAATATACTTGTCACTATATTTGTGGATTGTTGGTGAAAAATAAGAGCAATTTGAATTTGATAGCAACTCTTATTTGGTGAGGTGGCCTCCAAGTCACTAACAATCTTTAAGATTTTTCCTCCCGAATTTCTGAAACACAGGGTCTAATTATCCCTTTGAATATCTCAATCCGAGATAGATATGTAAAAATTGAAAGAGGTTATTGTAGATGAATATGTTTTTGAGATAAATCTCTCTCAGTTTCCCAAAATTCAGCTCCAATTGTTAACAATATTATCTGCAAAATGATGTCTAAAACATGACTTTTCATAGGCAGAAAAATAAGCAGTTAAGATGTGAATGTATCACTCATTATGTAATACTTGTGTAAAAAGTGAGATAGGTTCTTTTATCTTGGAATCGTAGGAACATAAACCTCCTCCAGTTTCTCAATATTCATCTCTAATGGGCCACAACTGCTCTGTAAAAAGATGACTAAACAAGACATTTATGGAAAATGTGCCTTCAAATATTATTTCAAATTTCCCAAACCATAATGTGTGTGTAAAAATAGAGAGATTTTTTTGTACATACATATGTTAGAAACAAAAACCTCTTTCATTTTTTGAAAATTCATTTCCACCTGCGCGAAAACCTTATTTGAAAATACTGACTAAAAATAGTAAAAATTGGGAAAATATGCCTGCAAAGCTTTCTATGAATCTCTCAAACGATAACAATTATTAGAAAATTGAGGGAATTTTTGTGTATGAGGATGTTATAAACAAAAACCTCTTTCAATTTTTGAAAATTTGTTCTCAGTTGTTTGTAAACCATGTTTAAAATTAGTGTGTTTTATAGGGAAAAACAAAGTTTTAACTGACCATGAAACAAACATATGACATGGAGGCGAAAGGAGACATGGAGGTGGGAGATAATTGGATATTTTAAAACCATAATAATAATAATCCTAAGAGCAGTCACAACCTTAAACACCAAAAAAAATTTGCCCATATAAATAATTTTTAACAAAATTATATGTGATAACATCTGGCTCCATCTAGAGATGGCAACTCCTTTAGGATGTGTCAAGAATCGCAGATTTTTGAATTTTCGGATCAGTGCCTTATCCATTGGGTTGTTCCCAACCTCAAAAATTAGCAACCTGCAACTTGCTCTTCAGCTGAAACCCTACTGCAACTACGAACTGTACAGTGCTGCAAAAAATCATACTGCTAGCCAAATTGAAAATGCAGGCTGAAAATAAATGCTTGGACAACAAGCTTATTGCACACTCATCCTACACTAATGTGTTGAAAGAATTCTTGATCAAATAATACAAAAAATTCCAATACAACCAATCAAGGATCTACTCAAATACTATGGATTTTTTACCATTCTTTAGCAAAATTAAAACCGGAACATGTAATGACAGAGGAAATTCATGGTGCATTTGATCTCCACAGGGAAATAATGGCTGAAAAATCAAGCTGAAAAGACCCTCCATGTAGTCAACTAGAAGATCATAAAAAACATATTTTGTTTGATGACCCTGAAGTATTTATGCAATTTGATCATTATGATTGGACAGTTCATGTGTGCTCTCTTTATCATACCATTTTCCCAACTGTAAATTGTCAAACTCATCCTCAAAAACATAACAATCCTTAATCAGAAAATCATAGGACATCATTGTATCCTCTTGTTTTGGAAGGAAAAGTTTTCCAAAAGTCGAATTTTCATAGTGAATACTATGGGAGTGAATTTGAGCCTCTGAGACCTCGATATCATTCTCAAGTTTGTCAGCAAATTCATCTAAAAAATTGATCTTAGCTTCAGAGCTACATTTGCAAGACTTTCAATAAGTAGACAAAAAATTTGGAAAAGCTTCATCAATATGATAATCCTCAAACATATCCCAATATTCTTTAAAACCATCAAGAGAAATATGATCTTCTACATACCCTGTCATTGTGATTGATTAGGCCACTAGATCTGTCATTAAGCTCTGAATTCTTTTGATAGTGGAGTTGCCATGAATGTTCTGAAATCTTTGGATTCTTTGACAATAGAGTCGACCGATGAATGATGCAGCCTTCTTGTGTCTGATCACGGTTCACTATCAACAATCAGATCAAATCCTTTTCGTTCTTTCCTGGGGAAGATATGTCACCTCACTCCCGACAACGATGCCAAGATGTTAGCACTCCAACAGTTCTCCGAAGGCTGAGAATGAGACCAACAAAGGTAACCATAGAACGCTTTGGCCAAGTAGGTAGCCATACTAGGCTGAGAGGGCTCTCTCAATGAGATCACAACCAAATTGAATGGATGATGGAGATTTTAGGCTAGATATACAAATTAGGGTTTCGTTGATTTGGATTTTTATGCTGGATGAATTTGGACCTTTAGAAACTAGGCTTGAAAACTCTTTTAGGGTTACAATAGAAAAAAATGTAGGGGAATGAAGGGGCAAGGTAGGCAAGCTCAAATGACCAAATAGGCCATATGATTGTGGTATAGGATGAGCAGAGAGACCAGGAACAAGCATAGAAATATGAATTCATTCCTTAAGAAGAAAGTAAACAGAACATCATCATATCATCAAAACAGGGCATGCATTACTAATGAATCCTGATTAAAGAACTGTAAAGACAATGAGTGAAGGCAATAGATATGTAATGGAAAGATAAAGAATTCAATGAAGTGACTTAATGAAGAGAAACATAGCCATACAAGCTCACCACATGAATTCATAAATTTTAGCTGCAACTTTTCTCTGTATTCACTGTATTACTTGATCAAAATATAATACACTAGTTCAATGTCCAAGACTCCAACATCTATTACTTCAAATGATGAAGTATTTATACAATTTATAAACTAAAATACCTTGAAAAAATATCAAGATTTATTACAAATATCTCTAACTGTGTTACACAAATAGAACTAAAATATAGGAAATTCAAAACTAATTAATCTACTTGGCACTATCTTTGTGGATTTCTGGTGACAAAGAAGAGAAATTCGAATTATATAGCAACTCTTATTGGATGAGGTGGCCTCCAAGTCATTAACTGTCTTTGATCTTTTTCCTCCCGAATTTATGAAACATAGGGGCCATTTATCCCTTTGAATATCTCAATCTGGGATAGATATGTAAAACATGAAAATTTTATTGTAGATGAAGATGTTTTTGAGATAAATATCTCTCAGTTTCCCAAAATTTTGCTCCAGTTGTTCACAATATTCTCTGCAAAAAAGATGTCTAAAATAGGAATTTGCACATGCAAAAAAATAGGTTGTGAATATGTGAATGTATATCTCATTCTATAATACCTGTGTAAAAAGTGAGATAGGTTTTGTAGTTTGAAATCATAGGAACATAAACCTCCTCCAGTTTCTCAATATTCATCTCTAATGGGCAACAATTTGCTCTGCAAAAAGATGACTAAATAGGACATTTCTAGAAAATGTGCCTTCAAAGATTATTTCAAATTTCCCAAACCATAATGTCTATGTAAAAACAGAGAGAATTTTTTTTTACATACATATGTTATAAAAAAAAACCACTTTCAGGTTTTGAAAATTCATTTCCAGCTGCACGAAAACTGTATTTGAAAATGCTGACCAAAAACAAGAAAAAATGGGAAAATATGTCTACAAATATTTCTCCGAAAATATCAAACCATATCGGCTGTTAGAAAAATGAGGGAGGTTTTTGTATATGAGGATGTTATCAACAAAAACCTCTTTCAGTTTTTGAAATTTTTTTCTCAATTGTTTTTAAAGCATGTTTAAAATTACTATTCTGTAGAGGGAAAAACATAGTTTTAACTAACCATGAAACAAACATATGACATGGAGGTGGAAGGAGACATGGAGGTAGGAGATAATTGGATATTTTAAAACCATCATAATAATAATCCTGTATAAAATCTTGAGAGCAACTGCAACCTTAAACACCAAAAAAAATTTGCCCATATAAATAAATTTTAACAAAAAATTATATGTGATAACATCTGACAAGCTGTTTGTGGTTACCTTTGCTGGTCTCCTTCTCAGCCTTCGAAGATTCAGTGGAGTGCTAACACAAAATAAATGAAAAAATAAAAACTTTCCATTTTGATGAAGCCTAAACACATCTGACAAGCTATCCGTGGCTACCTTTGCTGGTGTCCTTCTCAGCCTTCGAAGATTCGGGGGAGTGCTAACACAAACTAAATGAAAAAAGAAAAAATTTCCATTTTAATGAAGCCTAAACTATTTAGGGAAGATATACAAGAAAAAGTCAATCAATGTAACAATAATAATGCCCCCCAAACTATCTCAAAGCTACGAAATGCAATTATTTTCGATCGAATTCACTTTTCCCAAATAAATGCAACTTATTGAAAATACTTCTCTTTTTCCACTAAGATGCAAAACTATTTATTTATTTATTTATTATTATTATTTACTTTGAAATGTAATAAAAATAAAAATAAACAAATAAGTGAAGAAATGCGATAACAATCCTTTCACTTTTCTTTCAATCGAACAAAATAAAAATCGCTTTAAAAAAACACATGAATGAAATGCTTTTCACTCCTCTTTTTCAAAATGATGAAGACAAGCCAAATCAAAACTAAAATGAAAATCACTTTCAATTTCTTTTGAATTTGGACAAAGTACACACTCTTCTAGACTTGTGAATCAAACAATTTGTGATTCTATGTTTGATACTAAATTGAAGGTAAGACCAGAGATGCAGTGATGACCAGTGCATACGATAAATCACTTCGAATCAAGTCAGGAATAATGCAACAAAAGGTTTTTGAAATGGTGAAAAATCTCCCAACTTACAAACAAATAAAAGAGATGAAAATACTCGCTTAGAGAAAAAAAAGTAAGCCAAACACACAGTAAGGAGGTCATTGAGATTCTACAGACATCCTTCAGGGACCAGGAAACACAAGAAAATAAATGGGAAACCCTAAATTTTCCTAGGTCTGAGATCAACGCTTCTGTGATAAGCAGAAGAGTACCGTATAGAACAAATCAACGCGACTGTACCATATAGAACAATGTTGCCAGCGCTACTGTGCAAACAAAAAGGGCGTTGGTCACTAAAAACAAGGAAAAACAAAAAAGAGTTTCACACAAACACCAGACCTGACACAGTGAAATGACTATCACACCTTACACAAACTAACAGAGGCCTAAGCAAGCTTAGATTTTAGTAATCGGTCAAACTGATCCAATATCAATTTGGGGAATGAAGGTTAAGAGGCTAAGGTCCCCAGTGGAGTCACCAATTTTGTTGTCAAGATATATCCCCTCTTGGATAGAGGCGATCTATCTAGCCCTAGAGTGGGTCTAGCAATACAAGATACTTTCTAATGCAAATCTCTCTTAACTAAAATTCACAATGCGGCAAGAAAAGAGATAGAAGTACCTTTTTCCCAAGGCTACGTTCAAATTCATTGATGATGACCTTGATCCATGATCCTTTTAGGCTCGCTCCCTGCTACTGATGGCACACAAATACCTGCAGATTATCAAGAGGCAAAAAAAAATATAATCCAATACATAATAATCATAAACATTAGTTATCTATAAAATCAAGGAGTACCAAAATATTTGCATAAAAAATTAGACAAATATAGAAAGCAAACATAAGATGTTTTATTGATAAATATAAAAGGAAGAGCTTATAACCAAGGCCTTGATGTTAGAGGCCTCCTTTGGTGAAAATCTGAGTCCTTCTCCAAAGCTCTAAAGAATTCCTTCTCCAGAACACTTAGGCATTATTACAATGCGAGGATGTAAAGGGAACGAAAGTTCAGACTAGCCCGACAATGAAAAACCAGACTAACATTAATGGAATGAGGGGTATGAATTTATAGGAAGGGAGAAGAGGTTGTGAGCCCATGAAAGGAGGAGTAAAGCTCACTTTCTAAGGGATAAACCCCCATGGATGAGATCAAAGCTCTAAAATCAGAGAGCTTGACCCTATCTCCACTGTTTAACAACCAAATCGTCGCCCTGGAACTTCTAGAGGTCGAAGCTTTTCATCTATTTAAGGAAACACTGCCAGAAAGGGATTAACGTGGTTTTCCAAGAAATAAGGGCACTGGCAGTGCTAAGCCAGAATTGGGAATATGACATCAACACAAGCATGACACCAGGAAAAGCGCTGACCCATGAAACTAGGAATTTGACTAAGTTTCTTTAGTAATCTTCCAAGAATCTTAAGGGGATGTCTTAACATATTTATTCATGGTGGAAACATTGCATAGGATCTATCACAGGGCATTTCAGGATCAGGGACGAGAAAATGAGCATGGTGACAAATTACTGTGTAACAAAGGAAGAATGAGAGCTTAGAAGAAGAGAACAAGAGGAGAGACAAAAGAAAGAATAGGAAGAAAGGCAAGGTGCCACAACAGCAGAAACATCACCTATATAGGTTGAAGAACAGGTACAAGATCAACCAATAGTAGGAGTGAGCGAACATATGCAAGAACATGATTTTGTTGAAGAGCTTGAACATTTGATCAAAATCATGGATATGGAAGTGTGATTGGAGCCACTAAATGAAGATGTGGACTTGATGCACATCGCACCTCAGATTGTCGCTCAGACTCCACCACCTTCAGTGGTAGAACAAGCACCAAGTGAGGAAGGGGAGGTGATTCCCCTTGATGAAGATCCGATCATGGACGTGTAAAATCTATCATTTGATGATCTGTAGAAGAAGATTTTACAAGCACGAAGAAATCATTTCCTAGATTATCACGCATCACCCGCATTCATGAGAGAAAGGGTGATCGTGGTAGACACTAATAGGAATTTGAATTCCATTTCCGATTCCAGCTGGGCCTTTGCAGGAGTAGCTATATCTAACACCTAGTGTTTAGTTTCCAAGAACAAACAGTTAGCGCAAAATATATAGGCACTTCGGCAAGAGAATGAACAACTTCGTGCACCAGCACAGAGTGCACCGTCCGCACAAGTATACCACGAGGAGATTAGAGAAACGCTACTTGTTGAAGTATCCACACTTGGAGACACTATGCAGGAACTTTATGAGGAGTTGGTAGCTGTCCATAAGGCAATTTTCCACCTAAATGAATTGCTACGACAGAGCAGAGAGTTTGTCAAAATCCTTAGTAATATACAAACTTACATCACCATCGTGCATGAGTGGAAAACGTGATACAAGGTTGCACCAATCAAATTGGTAAAGAAGATAAAGTCACAGGCAAAGTTAGAGAAATCTAGAGTTTGGATGTTAATTCATAACAACAAGCAACTTGCCTGGTTGATCGAAAGGATTCAGGTCGCATATGGACGGATATACAAAAGCTTGGATTTCATGGTGAGAACCCACTAGATCCCATCAATTGGAACACTCACCAAGGCGAAGCGCGAGAAACAAGTTCAACAAGATATTGATCAGTAGCTGAATCAACTGGATCAGGAGGCCACCTAAGAGGACATGGAGATAAACATACATAACTTGCATACCTAAATTAGTGGCCCAGTCTATATTAAAACCATGTTGCACCTAATTTAATAATATATGAAAACTGATTCCAAGAGATTGTACCTTGATGCATTGGAGGTAAGAGTCTGCTTCCAGTGTAGCTTTATCTCGCGGTTTGGGGAAATGATCACACAAAACCAAGATTGGTATGAGTACGTGACTGAGAAACACCAAGTCTAAGATTCCCATCTTGTGTTCACCCCAACACCAGGATCATAGTATTTTGTCCTGTTAGGCTGCCAAGTTGTCTCTACCGTATTTTATATTATATGAGTAAGAGTGGAAATTGTAATATTATTTGTAATTATTAAATGAGTGAATTTCCATGTGTCCATGATGGAATGTGAATATTCATATGTAATGTGAGGAGTAATGAGTGGATTCGAAGAGTCACCAAGGGAGCGTGCCAAGAGTCACCCCCCTTTGGTTATAAATACATCCTCATAACTCTTGTAACAAGATTTTGGGAGCCAAGATTTTGGCTAGGCTTAGGATTAGAGAAGGCTTGGGAGTTTTGTGCCAACCTTGGCCTCTCCACAGCATAGAGGGAGTATACTTATTTGGAATGATAATGTGTTCTTGACCTCATGTTCCATTATTGGGGCAAGTGGTTCGTCATTTTTTATGTGTGAATGGAACTTTCACTTATAATATATAATTAGAGCAACACATCTTCATGCATATATTGTAAATGTAGTTGGACTAGTCTGGTTATGTTTATGATGTATGTTGTTTAACTTACGCATATGCTTATGAACTATTTCGTTTTCAATTGTACGAATCATGTTGAATGCGTGCTTATGTTTTAATTTTTCACCTTTAACTTGTGGACTATTCTGCTTGTTAGTTTGTGTGATGTATTTTCAGCTCGTGTGTTCCTTTCAAGCTGTGTACTATTACAAGCTTCCAAGGGGCACATTTCCTTCCCCCTTTGTTGTTAGAACCGTTCATGCATCATATTGAATTTCAAAAGGGTCACACACTTGGTTTAACCAAGGACACCATACACAACTCTATGTGTTTTGCAATCCAAGGCATATCATTAAACACCCCACTGTTGGGACTCCTACTGCAAACAGTGTGTGGTCTAGTTGGGACTTCATATCGGGGAGATCTCGTGAATGTTGGCGGATACAACATCGTCAACAGAGCCAAAGGAAGTTAAAGAAATTATTTGTAAGAAGTCATTGGCTATCAAATCTAAAAAAAATTCCTTAAAGTCTCTATTAATTTAAGAATGCATCCTTGATACATTTACTGATTTGAATCATGCTCAAAGGAAATCCGATATACTTGATTTAAGGAGACATGAATATTATTTGATATTGAACATGGAAATATAGTTTTTTATTGATGAGGAAAAAGGGTTGTTAAATAGTGAAGAAGAGGTCGATCTCCTCTTTAAGAATTGAGACTAGAAACATCTTAAGAAAATTGAGTGATTTGCAGAACCTCTTATTATGATCACTAACAAGATAATTAGGTTGAAAAGATACCAATCAATTTTTAGTTGAGAATATTATAAAAACAACCAAGTATGATGTGATCTTGATTATTTTCTAAAAACATGGGGATTTTATGATTATGAAAAATGTCCTGACAGAGGTATATTTAGGCTTTGGAAAACTGAAAGTCTTGGATAAGAAAAAATCTAGGGTTTTAGATATTTGGATATCTAGGGTTTGTAAATCCTAGTAGGAGAAAGGCCTTAATAATAAAGCTCTAGGGTTTATGGAAAAAACTCTAATATTGGACCTAGATCCACCTTTCCGTTCAAAGAATAAACCCTAGCTCATGCAAATAAGGAATCACATATGGATGCAAGGAAGCTAATATCAAGACAGAGCTGACATTCCCTATAAACCTCAAAGATAAATATATTATATCTCTCTTCCTTGACTATTATTATTATTGCTAACTATTATCTTGTCCTTGTATCCTTTGATTAGTTGTAATTAATCTTCCGGCCTAGTGAGGATTGCAGGTACATAGTAAAAGTTTTCAAGGAACTAGAAAGGAGATGGAATAAATGAAAGGTCGAAGAAAAGCAAGAGGAATTTCCCATAATCATGATTTCTATTGAGGGATATTATAATAGAGCTAATAGGGAGCATGCATATCAACAAGTTTGAAGTATACCTTGATTGTGCCGAAGAGAAGTCAATGATATAGCATGCAATAGATGGAAACATAAAAGAAACAATTGAGAAGCTTCTCCCATAAAGAGGGAGAGGATCACGACAAGAAATTTTCTCCAGTTATGAGGTACACTTCTATTATAATTATTATCATTTATTTTGCTCCAAGTGGATGCAGGTATTTTTTCTATACTATATATATGAGGCATTCAACCTCCCTCCAAGTACACAATTTGGATCTATTTTGTTCAAGCACATTCAAATTCTCGAGGAAAGAGAAATGGACGAGTCTGAGGTGTTGTCTAAATGAAGAGAAGGAATAATTATTGATGAAGAATCTTAGTCTATCTTTTGCGGGTGAATAACTGTGTATATTAATGTATAATTGTAAATAAACAACAATAATAATTTGGCGAGGATTATAGTGAATGATAAGTATGGCGGAAGGCTAGCGAAAGGATAGCGGAGGGAGAAATTTAGCAGAAGGAATAACCAAAAATTGGAGACAGTTTTCGAGGGGATAACGGAGTGGTAAGTAACAATATGAGGGGGGGGTTGGTGTTACGTAATTCATAAGAACATGACACGGTAATTCTTGTGGTTTTAGGGAAACCTCCCGGGGGGTACCACAATGCAACATTGACCGTTGATTACTGTGGAGAGAATTGTTGCCATTAAGATCTACACAATTTTGAAATTTTCATTGTAACAAGAAAATGTTACAACCTTTTCCTTAGAGAAATCATGAAGTTCAACAAATATACATCAGTCAAATACAAGGTCAAATATACAAAAAATGTAGATAGGTCAAAACTAGACCAATTTCCCCCTATTCAAGTTATCATTCTCCCCAATAACTTTGATCTAGATAATCGTGCTCTTACACATGGTTTGCTTTAACTCAATCTCCCCTGAATAATAATCTTCTTCACTAGCCTCAAACACATTGGCATCAGATAGACCTTCATTGGCCTCAGATAGACTGACATTATTCATCAATAATTAGTCCTTCTCTTCATTTAGATAACACCTTAGACTTGTCCCTTTCTATTTCCTCAGGAATTCGAATGTGCTTGAACAAAACAGATCCCAATTGTGTGCTTGGAGGGAGGTCAAATGCCTCATATATATAGTATATTAGATATATGAATAAGTGCGTCTACATTGGGGCTGACTTGGCTTCTTGGAGCCAAAAATTTAAATTTTATTCTTTTAAAAATCGAGATGAAGAAAATGTCACATATTTTTCTCCTTTTACAATAACATGAAGAACATGATTTACAAATACATCAATGACTAAAATAATAATTATGAAGACTAACCATAGCTACAAAATTCAACACTCCCTCTTAGCTAGGAAGGTATTCATAATGACTATCCAAATGTTCTCATGTTGGCAAATTTCTCTAAGAAAATGTTATAACAAATTCAAGTACCATAATTGGGTCAAAAATTATGGCACATGGTACAACAATAGCAACAAACATTTACCATAGTTCGGGTCAACACTTCAGGCTTGTGGTATATCCTTACCATAATTTGGGTTAGTGCTTCAGACACATGGTAAATCAACTACATCAACTAATAACCATAATTTGGGTCAATACTTCAAACCTATGGTTTGTGCTCACCATAGTTAAGGTCAATACTTCAGGCACATGGGATATCATTTAAGATCAACTAGTCACCATAATTCAGGTTGATACCCAACACATGGCATCTTGACTAGTATTGGTTCACTATAATTTGGGTCAATGAAAAATGGTGAATCACCAAAGGCCAAAATATAGCTCCACAATTCAAGGCCTTATGTTAAATGAACGTGAGGCTCTAGGACCATTATTCCTCATTCAGGTCAACATATTATACACACGAAGAGTAAATGTCCTCTATCATACCATTCTCTTTGATTCAGGTTAGTATACTTGACACATAGAGAATGTCAATCCTTTACTGGGAAATTTTCCTTAAGTCAAGTCAATATACTTGACACAAAGTGAATGTGAGTCCTTGATGTTATCTCATCAGCACTCCCTATCAATGAGAGAGGAATTTTCAACAAGTCCAACCTTGTCCTTGAAGTATATTTATAGACTTCATATGGGGATATAGGCTTTACCAACAAGCTGATACATTGTAGAATAATATTGAAGCCAAAATACTTCCAGTGCTTCGACCTGTCATCATGTTCACCACCTGCACCTGATCAATATAATCTTGTAAGTATTCTCTAAAGCCAAATTTCTTCTCAACTTTCCAATCCAACTACAATATAATTGGATTCCTCAATACTAAATGCGAAAAATTATCGCTTCATGCTCATCCAGGGAATTAAAACAAAGCTCTTTCTGCCTGATCTGAATATGTGACTGTACTTTAATGTTTGAGAGAAATATAAAAACATAATTGAATTTTCCATGACCAATTGTACCATGTTGGTACTCCAAACCATGTTAGAAACATGCCCGATCTCATTAAACATATTAACTTCCTTTCACTGGGTCCACCATCACAACTATTATTCTGTTACCTTGAGTGGGCACTCTCTTTCACATTGAAACATATCTTGTTGTGATGAGTTTGATTGATCCCTCTATCATTGTTTTCTTCCAACATATAAACTATTTAGTATGACAATATCAATGATATTTCATCATATCGAACTCAGAGGTCAAATCCCTATGAAGCTAAAACAAGGATTTCTGACTGCTCCCTCTGTTACAGAAGAAACTATTTCTTCCAAAAAAAGTGCTCCCTCTAAGACATGAGTACTTTTGCTTCCGTTAGAGACAAATCATATAGGACCATCCTTTATCCATTAACCCAAGTACAACATGTCTTCTTGCGATTGTACACAATATTATGCACTTCAAATCTCTCTATGTACACTTTTTCTTCTTCATTGAGAGAGACAATCTCTGTATCCACCTGGAGAAAAAGCAATGATAATAATTATATTAGAAGTGTACCTCATATCTGGAGAAAATGTCTTGTCATGATCCTTTCCCTCTTTTTGGGATAACCTTCCTAATTATTTATTTTATGCTGCCATCTGTTGTATGTAATATTGACATTGAATTCTCTTTTCCACAATCAAGGAATGTATATCTATATATATATATATATATATATATATATATTTCAACATGAAAAATACTCTGGTTTATATTTAGTACCAGGACATATACTTTTTGTTCAACTAAACTTTACATCTTTCTTTTTCAAGAATATCAAAATAACATTCAGGATTGTAAATCCCTTAGTAAATCTGGCCCTTAACACCAGTTTTCAGATTGTCTTCTTTTACATGCTAAATTTTCAATGGTCCTCTAGAAAAAAACAAAAAGCTACAGGAAACATAAAAAAATACAGTATTGTAATTTAACTCATGTTTTCTGATTATCATATTTTTCATACTTGCAACTTAATGGTCCTCTAAACAAAAATAGAGACGGATACTTCAAAAAGGTTTTAACCATCTGCATAATAGGGCTGATTCTTATCAGCCTCCACAAAATATTTAAAAAAACAGTAAGATTCCCCTCTGTGTTGGCTCTATTCTGCTTCCATAAACCTGTAAAAGACTCGATGACGCTGTTAGGCATAAAAAACAGGTAAGATCTCGTCATGATTTTTCTAAATTATATGTGTCCTCCCACAGAGGCATCAAAAGAAAAAGAGCTTTCCAATTGCCCCTTATCCATTTGCATTGATCAATTCATAATGAATTTACCCAAATAATCCTTTCAGCCCTTTCTTTGAGAGATGGTCCGCTTCAAAATTATTTTCTCTGTAGACATGTGAGAAGGAGATGGAAGAGAAATTTATTTTTAGTGTGTGAATCCTCTCAATCCAATGGGATAGACAACTGGAGTTTAAGGTTTAATTCTAGTTCATATGGTCTATCAGAACTTTTTAGTCTCCAAGAACCCAAATTTTATGCAAATATAAGTGACAGGCAAACCAAAGAAGGCCCCATAAATCAAGACACTCAGCTTTCATGTTTGTGCCATTCCTTCCATTCCAATATATCTTATAATTATGTGTAGGGGAAATCATAATCCAAGCCCCACAACCACATATTGAGCATTGTGAGGCGCCATCAAAATAGCCAACAAGGTATTGTTTTTTGTGTGGCTGGTTTCTCCTTGATAAATCCCCAGGTGGCTTTCGGCATATTTTTAGACCTTCCCAGCTACTAAAAATATGATGTGTCGTCTTAATTGGACAACATGGCTGTCCCTCAAACAATTTTCGGTTCCTGTTTCCCCAAATATACTAGTGGAACAGAATCTGGATTGTCCTGTATATCTTCCCTCTGCCCAGCCACCACCTGGTGAAATCTTTCATTGTCCTGCAATCTGGTTGCTGAATGTTCAAACTCACACATATGATTTTCAGAGTTTCCAAAGCAAAAGAACATAAGTAGAAAAGGTGTTGATTGTCCTCAGTTTCATGTCCACATAGGATACACAGGCCCGACCCCTGCCACCCTTTTTTCTGAAGATTATTACAAGTCAAATTCTTATCCCTCCATACCATCCATAGGAAAATAAACATCTTCACCTGTGCTTTGCTTTTCCACATATCTCTAAACCAGCTATTGGGATCCCTTAATTTTTTTTTTATTAATTAGAGTTGAAAAGATCTCGTTAACCTTTAGATCTTTCCCCATTCTAGGTCCACACCATATAAGTCTGTCACCCTCCTCAAATTTAACTAGTCCAAGATACCTCATGTAAATGATGAATACATTCCATTCTACATCCCATCCCTCATCCAGGCCTAAATCCAAAAAGGATTTCCATCTAGGTGCCTCTAAATCCCACCTCTCAATGATATGATGAATGTAAAATAAGCCCCTCTCGTTCAAGTTTAGAATTAAACCCTCATTACTGTGTTGTTGTGGCCTTGTAATCAACTCATTTGAACATCCAATCAACATTTTTTGACCATTCCCAAAGTGCCATTTGAGATTTTCCTTAACTATTGGCCATATTTTTCCAAAACTCTTCCAAATCTCAGAACGGGTTCAAGTTCCCTTCCAACCCATTATATACAGGTCCTCCACTGTAGCCTCACCAATGTATTTTCTTTTTACTACCTACCACCATATTCCCTGACCATTTAAACACCTCCAGAGAGATTTTATAAGCAGTGATTTCCCAAATTTGGCCAAATCCATCAGACCCCACCCACCTTTTTCTTTGGGAGTGGAGAGAAGTTCCCACTTCGCGAAATAAATTGGTCTCTAGTCCTTGCATCCTCCCCACAATCAAGGTATACTTAAAACTTGTTAATCTGCATGCAGTCTTAAATTAGATACTTCAGGGATTTTTTTTTATAGATTTGATGGCCAATGAATTATTAAAAATAATTTCTGTAAATTCCTTTGGCTCGGAAAGGAACTTCAAAGATCAAGTCACCAATCATAATGAAAGACCCAATTCTCCAAATAAATTGGTCTCTTGTCCTTGCATCCTCCCACAATCAAGGTATACTTAAAACTTGTTAATCTGCATGCATTCTTAAATTAGATACTTCAAGGATTTTTTCTTTAGATTTGATAGCCAATGAATTATTACAAATAATTTTTGTAACTTCCTTTGACTCGGAAAGGAAATTCAGAGATCAAATCACCAATCATAATGCAAGACATTTCCTGCATACTTGATATGATATTTACATAGAGGTAAATATTCTTGTATCAAGGAAATATCTCTTACATAGGTCTATACAAAAGCTTAATTCAACTAGGCTTCAGGATACCAAATATTTTTGGCACAATTTAATGTGGTTATTGTGAATAAGTCATTACATCTAAAATGCTCATTTTTTGACAAAACCTTTAATTTACACATATTTTTTTAGGTCTTTTAGAATTTGTAGAATTTTTCCGCAAGCATATTCAAAGTCATCATTTCTTGTAGTTGAAGTAAATTTTTTTATCCAAATGAGAAATGATATATACCTTACATTCTAGGAATTAAGAAGAATTCTTATTTTTTGTCCTCATACTCATCATCTTTAACTTTGTAATGTGATTTTATGAGAAACACAGTCCTTCAGATACACAATTTATATATATTGTATCTTGGTCTTGGAAGTCATAACTGATCTTCAAGATGAATTTAGCTAAAAACTATTTCGAACTACCCTTTTTGACTACTTTAAGAGACTCCTCTCAGCCATAGAGGCTTAGGGTCATGATGAATTTTCCTTGTATGCTTAAGTGAAAATTAAGGTCTCCTTATGCAAGGTTATCAACCACCTTTCTTAGGACATGCTATACCCTTGACTTTAGATTACTTCTTTCTTAGGACATACTAGACCCTTGGCTTTAGATTACTTATGAGGTCTAGCTGATTTTGAAGCCTAGTTCTAAGACTCTTTGACCTCCTGTGGATTATCAAACTCCCTGACATATATTGGCTCTTGAAATAGGCCCTAAGGCTTGAACCGAGGCTTTGATAAAGGCTTGGTCTGAGCTCTGAAAACACTTCAACATGAGATTTAGAATTTATGCCTTCTTACAAATGCAATAACAAACCACAAATTTCAGCAATAAACAAAATAAATTTTTTATCTTGAACTAGGACATCGATCCCTTTAATTTTCATTGAACTTCAGACCATTTTTCCTTTGACATATCTTTGGTTTTAATAGAACTTCAGACCTCAAATGCGTGAACGTATTTCAAATGTATATGTTATTCTTTTTTCAAACAAAGACTCCTTTCACAATAGAATTTCAAGCTACTGTAATATAGTCCTAAGGTATATTTTTTCCCTACTACAATATTAGACTAGGGCTTCTAGATATACTCCTTTGTCATGGAGATTCTATTAGGTCATGCTAACTTGAAAAATTTTCTCTTTCACCCAAAAGCTCTAATACCATGTTGATTTTATGCAGGGTCTTCTATATTGATAATTACTTCAGATGATTTAGATATTATTCACATTCTTATCCATTATTACATCATCAATCAATTATACAAAAGACATCAACAACATAATAATGGCAGTAAGATCATGAAGAGACAACCACACAAATATTTGTACTATTCCAAGGGAGAGTAGGATGTGTTATCTATAAATTGGAATGGATGGGCTGCTCCACCAGACAACTTAGAGTAACTCTTTCAAACCAAATTTTCACTGAGGATTAGCCTCTTCAGCCCGAGAGGTCTCTCTCAGTTTATCTAATGATTTTCTCAATTAGGTCTTAAAAAAGAGGGCTAACTCTATGAGTATCTTAGTGTATTTTATTTCAGGTGAAAAATGGAATAGGTTTCACTACCATTTGGCTCATGGATTCAACAATAAGGAATTCAATGACAAGTGTATCTTCTTATGGAAACTAAGGTTTTTTCTATCTCAATGAAAGGGAAACACTAACACATGCAAATAATCAATATCTCAATGCTAAAAGGAAGTCAAAGCATGCATAACATGAATTCTAAGTAATTTAACATCAAGATACTGGAAGCAAGATAAAAGGAAACATAAGACATAAACTTATTGAAACATCTCAAGAATCTCAGGTGAAGCAGAAACACATTCACTGTGTATTACTGATATAGAAGATTTACAATAGTGGTAGTGTCAAAAGAATTCTCCAACCTGTTATAAATCTAAAACTATTTCATTTATAGAGAGAGGACTCATACAAATGATTTTCCACCTTGCCAGCTTCGAATTCCCACTTCAGGGACCTATTTCAAATATTATTACATCACTTGGAGACTTCCTAGGGATATTTCTATTTTAAAGAGTATGAATACAAAAAGGACTCTTATTTCATTAAATAATTCAACAAATCCATTTACTAACCCTTATCAAATGCAACCAACTAATTAAATGAGTGTACTAGAGTGATGATGTGTCATTATGCCACGTGGATGCTGATTTGGACCTCCTCCAAGTCAAATTTTACAATTTTTTCATCAATATGGTTAGTGAAAATTCTGAAAATTAGGCTTCAAATATGAGTGTATAATTTCCAAACCCTGATGGATTTGAAGAAACTGAGAGAGGTTTTTGTAGATGTACCTGTGCTAAAGAAAAAAATCTTTCATATTTTCAAAATCCTTTTTCGTTTTTTCATAAATAAAACTTGAAGTTGACTGCTAAAACAACCATGTACAAAAAATTTCGTAGCGCTCATTTCGTAGCAAACTCCAAAATCCACCTTTTGCATAACCTTTGACCTTTTTGACTATTGGAGGGTCTTCCTTGAGGCTAATGAGATAAATACATTTTTTTTCCCAGTTTTATTTTAACCATAGCTATGATTTTAAGCAAAAAGTCACCTACAACGGTTACGTAGCGAAATCTGGCCTTCAAGTTTAGACTTCGCTACGAAATTTCCTAATTTGCTGAAAAACCCCAAATCCTCCCTTTTTTTTCAGAATTTAACTTTCTAGGTTTGAAATATGATACGATGAAGTATGTTAAGGCAGATTCAGTTCAAACTACCTCTTATCCTCCTCAAGAAACAACATTTTCACCTTCAACAAGTTCCTCTATTAATAAAAACAGAGCTGTCTTTTCTGAAATTTAGGGCTAAGAAATGATCTCATATCTCCATATCCTTGATAGGTGTTGCAAAATTGAAGGAATTTTTTGTAGATCAGTTTGTGGTGAAGAAAAACCTCTCTTGGTTTTTTGAAAAACATCTCTAGGTGTCCGGGAACTGCATTTGAAAAACATGTCTCAAATAGGAAAAAAACGCATTCTGAAAATAGATCCCAAAGACATCTTTGAATCCCCCAATTTGTAGCACATTTGAGAAAAGTGAAAGAGTTTAATGTTCTTTGATCTATGATTGAAAATAACCTCTCTCAGTTCATTAGAATTCTCCTCTATTTTCCCAGAAACTTCTCTTGAAGTTGACTGCTCAAAAAATAAAATAAAAAACGGAGAAATCCTCAGATTCGCTACGAAATTGTCAGGTAGTTTCGTAGAAAAATATACCTATTTTGCATAGAATTCGCTATAGAATTGTGAAAAATTAGATATGTGGATAAAAAATGAATTTTAAACCAATGCATGTGAACCTAAGGTGGATTTGATAGAGATGACTGAGATGACATGACTAATGAAGTGTTTTGGACTTAAGATAAAGGCTTATTTCATGATTTATTTATCAATTTCATGGACCAAACTTATGAGACAGAATGAAACCTAGGTGAGTGAACCTAATAAAAATTAAAAATTTAAGTGTGATAACAGTGGCTCCACTGTGGATGGTGTGCCCCTGTGGTACAACTAAGAACTTGTAGTTTTAGTGCCTTCCTTAAAAAAACAAAAAATTCTGAAATTGATGAAGACTTCTTCAAACCCTTATGGCCTTCTCCTCGGGCTCAAGCTTGTTGAAAATTGCAATCCAAGCTGAAGACTAAATCTATACATGCTGAAAATATGCTCAGAATACTTGAGCTTATTCACACACACTCCTACCTACCCTAACAACTGCAATCTTCATGATTGATTCAAGCGACATCAAACCTCCAATAAAGCCAGTCAATGAGATGATCTGATACGTGAACCCCTTGATTGTACTTGAACAAAATTGGAAGTGAGTCTTCTATTGGCAACTCAGATTGAGAATTGAATCCCTGATCCATAAGAAATACAAAATTTGTCTTGGCTAATGACTGCAACAAACTTACCATTGGATCTTGAAACCATGAAAAATCACCTTATCTTGATGAGTAAAATCATGAGAGCTGAATTCATTCACAATTGATGGCTTCTATTGTCCTATGTATTCAATTCCAAGAACAACATCAAATGAAATGGCAACAATAAGGTTGTATTCCCTTTCGTGTAAATCAACAAAAACATCCATGCATCCTTGAAGATCTTCAAACACGACATCCATATTTTGTGTATCAAAACTACTCTTTTTCTTATCAAACAAATTAGATGTAATCTTTGTTAGTTTTTATTAAGGGTTGTCATCTTGATTCTGAACACTAACAACTCCTATACCAACAACTTTATGCATATCATCCATGTCATTTTTATGATCCCCAAAATGAAAATGTAAAACATGTATATTCAACTCTTCATGTAGCTCGAGTTTACCCAAAAGTGAACTTTCATCACTTGTTACTTCACTGTTCAGAATTTTCATGCATGTATTTTCAACAACCTGATCTTGAGGAGTTTCTCCTTGACATAAAATTTCAGAAAAGGAATGAGTTGAATTTTTTTTTGAATGATTTGGCTCATACCTTTGACTACATATAGATTTACAAGGCTGCAAATCCTCATAAATTTCATGTAATATGACTTGACTGTCAATTTGCTGATCTATTTTATCTTCAAGCAAAGAAAACACTTCTTCTTGTTGGAAACCTTCTTGATTATCATGAAAACTAACATAAGAAGAGAAATCATGAATTGCCTCTAACATATCCTCATCCATGAACTCTCCATTATCACCAAGACTTTTAAGATATGGAATGAAAACCTCACAAAAGTCACAGTAGTCTTGTAACAATGATAAAGAATAATGATTTTTCTCATAATGTTCTAAGAAAGCCTTATGGAAATCTCTGAGAGAGAACAAGCTTCTTGGTTGCAACCCTTCATACCATGTTCTAGCTTTATCATCTAGGGTGGCCATAAACGTTTTCATGAGACAATATTCAGGAAACTCAAGTTGAAACTTCTGAAAATGCATATGGAATCTAACCAAGTGAAGAGCAACATTATATTTCTTTTCATCTTTAAATATGGGAAGATAAGTTGACCAGTTAACTCTTGGCATAGGATTTGGAAAACCAGGGATGTGAGACCGATCCATAGGAGCATACCTAGAATTCTTTATTGCAATATAAATCATCTTGGAACTTCATCAAACTACTGATCTTCAAGCAGTGGAGTCACCATCAAGCTATGAAATTCTGAATTCTTTAAAAATGGAGTCGCCAAGGCAGTTTTTGCAGCCTCAAAATGTTCTGAGCTCCTGCTACCTCCAATATTTCAACTTCACTGTTTGAGCACAAACTTTGGGAAATATGACTTCGAAATCTCGACAGACGCACCCAAATTTTGTCTCTAAGTTGGTACTGATGGTCTGCTCCACCAGATAACTTGGAGTAACTCTTTCAAACCAATTTTTGACTGAGGATTAGCCTCTTCAGCCTGAGAGGGCTCTCTCAATTTATCTAATGATTTGCTCAACTAGGTCTTAAAATCGATGGCTAACTCTATGAGTGTCTTAGTGTATTTTATTGCAGGTGAAAAATGGAATATGTTTCACTACCATTGGGTTCATGGAGTCAGCAAGAAGTAATTCAATGTCAAGCGTATCTTCTTATGCAAACTGAGGCTTTTTCTGTTTCAATGAAAGGACAACACTAACACATAGAAATAATCAATATCTCAATGCTAAAAGGAAGTCAGAGCATGCATAACATGAATTCTGAGTAATTTAACATCAAGATATTGGAAGCAAGATAAAATTAAACATAAGACATAAACTCATTGAAAGATATCAAGAATCTCAGGTGAAGCAGAAACACAGTCACTATTTATCACTGATATAAAATATTTATAGTAGTGGTAGTGTCAAAAGCATTCTCCAACCTGTTATAACTCTAGAACTATCTCATTTATAGAGTGAGGACACATACACATGATTTTCCACCTTTCTAGCTTCGAATTCCCACCTCAGAGACCTATTTCAAATATGATTACATCACTTGGAGACTTCCTAGGGATATTTCTGTTTTGCAGAGTTTGAATACAAAAAGGACTCTTCTTTCATTAAATAATTCAACAAATCCATTTAATAACCCTTATCAACTGCAACCAAATAATTTTTTGAGTGTACTGGGGTTTTGATGTGGCATTATTCCATGTGAATGCTGAGCTGAACCTCATCCAAGTTGAATTTTACAATTTTTTCATAAATATGGTTAGTGAAAATTCTGAAAAATAGGCTTCAAAGATGAGTGTATAATTTCAAAACCCTGATGGATTTGCAGCAAATGAGAGAGGTTTTTGTAGATGGTCTTGTGATGAATAAAAACCTATTTCATATTTCCAAAATCATTTTTCATTTGGTCAGAAATCAAACTTGAAGTTGACTGTTAAAACAATCATGTACAAAAAATTTCATAGCACTCATTTCGTAGCAAACTGCAAAATCCACCTTTTGCATAATCTTTGAACTTTATGATTGTTGGAGGGTCTTCCTTGGGGCTAATCAGAGGAATAAAATTTGTTTCCCACTTCTATTTTGACCATAGCTTTTATTTTAAGCAAAAAGTCACCTACATCGGTTTTGTAGCAAAATCTGGCCTTCAAGCCTGAGCTAATTTCGCTATGAAATTGCCTAGTTTGCTGAAAAAAACCCCAAATCCTCCCTTTTCTTCAATATTTAAATTTATGGGTATTCAAGATTATATGATGAAGTATGTTAAGGCAAATTAGGTTCAAACTACCCTCTTAACCTCATCAAGAAACAACATTTTCACCTTCAACAAGTTCCTCTATTAATAAAAACAGAGTTGTCTTCTATGAAATTTAGGGCTCAGAAATGATCTCATATCTCCTCCTTGATATCTATTGCAAAACTGAATGAGGTTTTTGTATATCAGTGCCTGGTGAAGAAAAACCTCTCTTGGTTTTTTGAAAAACATCTCCACGTGTCTGATAACTACATTTGAAAAACATGTCTCAAACAGAAAAAAAACGCATTCTGAAAATAGAACCCAAATACATCTATGAATATCCCAATATGTAGCACCTTTGAGAAAAGTGAAAGTGGTTAATGTTCTTTGATTTCTTCTTGAAAATAACCTCTAAGTTTCTTATAATTATCCTCCGTTTTTCCAGAAACTACTCTTGAAGTTGACTTCTCAAAAAGTCAAAAAACAGAGAAATCCTCAGATTCGCTACGAAATTGTCAGGTAGTTTCATAGCAAAATCTGCTTATTTTGCATAGAATTCGCTACGGAATTGTGAAAAATCAGACATGTGGCTAAAAAATGAATTTTAAACCAATGCATGTGAACCTAAGGTGGATTTGATAGATATGACTGAGATGACATGACTAATGAAGTGTTTTGGACTTAGGATAAAGACTTATTTCATGAATTTTTTTATCAATTTCATGAACCAACCTTATGAGACATAATGAAACCTAGGTGACTAACCCTAATAAAAATTAAAAATTTATGTGTGATAAAAAGATGCAATGCCTCAATTTTGACTTTCAAATTAGAAATGATGATGATGATGATAAATATATATATATATATATATATATATATATATATATATATATTAACTTGGTTATTATTTTAATGTCCAGCTATGTGCACTTAGTTTATAAAACACATATAATGTAAATCACATATATAGCTTGTACATATTCTAATGTGAAGTCCAAGGCCAAGCACAAAGCATACTAAATAATGATGAAAGTCCTTGACTTAGACTTCATTTATGGGTATGCTTCATGTTTCTCAAATGTGATAACATGATGTCACCGTGACATGTTTACATAGTTATCATATCGAAAAAATAATTCCATGGAATTGAACACTAAAATAGAGAGGGACACAATGAGACTATAGAAAATGTTAAATCCAACAAGTAATGAGAAAGGGATTCAAAAAAGAAGAATATGAAACATTGTAGCTACAACCCAGTGCAAAAGTATTGTAGCTTACTAGAACATAACTATTTAACAAGTGGAGGAATCAATAAACAATTAGGGAGAGTAAACAATAATGAAGAACTATGAAGACACATATTCATATAACTGTCAATTCAATAGTCACCTAGGATGTCTATAATATATTAAATTTTTATGAGGATTTAACCAATCCTAATGATCCCACTGACATATAGAGGGTGCGACAAACTCTCAGTATTTAGTCTAATGGAGGAGGATATGGAAGTATTTCCAAACACTCAAGTAATCTCAATGGGGAATAATAGACATGATAAAGGTTAGTTAAAAACTCAAGAGTAAAGGAGGGGATGATTTCTTTCATAAAGTTAATGCTTCATATTGGTATTTTTTATGGCCCAAATAGGGTAAAATGGAAACAATTTCCAATTATTATTTTTCTAGGATGAGATTATATTTCTCATTTCTACCCTAATAGCTACAACCTAGATTATCAATATTCATAGTGCTACTATATTACTATTAATGTCACTCAATTATTATAATAAACTAGAAAATAAATTAAATATAATGTGACTTGAGCATTTAAAAGGGTTATATTAGGGTTTTTTTTGTGGGAGTGAATGTGTATCTTTCAACCATTTACTGTGTCCTTCTCACGTTTACTACCTATATCATTTCATTCATTGGCTTGAGCTTTCATTTATTAACTTGTTAGTATTGCCACAATCCTTGATATGTATTTAATTGTAAAAGTGTTGTTCTAGCATTGTATTTGTTTATCAATATTCTATTGCATTTTGGAAATAAAACCATTATATATTGTTGATGGAAAATTATAGACGTGGTGTATAAGTTACTAGATTTAAGGGATGTGACTTAGATACATAAAAACATGAAGACGAAACATGAAAACCACATTCTAATAGAGATTTACACTTCTTTAAACCCTAATCTATCCATATAAAAAAACATAAAATAACAAAATACAACCATAAGAATGGATAAACTAATTTAAATAATGTAATTAATTATTTCATTTCCAATGGAAACCATACCCAATGTCACATATGGAGAAAAATTTGTTGAATGAGTGGCTCCCTAATTTCTTCCTTGGGAGGGTCCTTTGCTTCCCAAGTGTATGTTGATCTTCTCATTTGTTTCAAATAGCGTGAAGATCCAAAAACGATATCAAGAGGAAGGAGTCCCAAATATTCACAATGTAATTCTTGTTGAAGAATTTGTAGTAGGTTTGGTCTTCATAAATGTATTTGAGTCATTATTTAATATCAAAAGAATGAAAATAAAATTTTATTATTATTACAACGACTTATTAAAACATGGATTTCATCTCAAGTCATCATGTTTTAGGCCAAAGTCCCCATTAAGGACTTCTAGGATTTATTTTGAGTCAATAGAGTCATTGTACATTTAAAGAGACCTTTCTTGGGATTTTGAATTTTGTAAAAAGGCTTATTTTTGAGTAAAAAATGAATTATATCACCTCCACACCAAGTCAGCCTCAAGAATATCAAGGAGGGCAATTTGACCTCAGCTAAAGGTTGTATATTGAAAATCAAATTCATATGGAGTAATCACTCTCTCACAAGTTTGATATAAAAAAGTAGCTGGGAAAAAGTGCGAAATTGGAGAAGGAGGTCAAAAGGAATGCGAGTTTGGTCAACGATCAAGAGAAAGGAAAAAAATAATTTTTATGCTATTTATCTCTCTCTCGTGTGGGCTACTTTAGGAGTTCGTAGTATTTTTTTCCTATATCAAAATTGATCAAGGAATCATAGAAGGGGACCTTATAAAAGAAGAATATTACGATATTCAAGAAAAATGTCTAACACATTAAAGGGGGAATTCTTGCCGCCAAGAGGAAATGAGAATCATATTGGTTTCCAAAAATGAAGAAGTTTCAAAGTTATATACTTCTAAACATAAGAAAGGAAACTACAAAAGGTCAAAAGGACCAAGAAGGAAGGTTGACATGTCCAAAATAGAATGCTATCAATGTCGTAAAATGGGCCACTATAGAAGTGAATGTCCTGGCAATCTAAGGAATTATAAAAGGGAAATATACCAAGCCAATGTTGCTGAAGAAGGATCTCCCAAGAAAGCTAAACCCAAAGAATCATATATAAGGGACTTGCACTACTAATTCCTTTGTTCTAAGCCTTAGTTATTTCATTTTTTATTTTTTATTTTTAGTATTTGTAGGTTTAACATACTTTTGGAAAGAAAATTTTGAATTTTTTTTATAAGGTTATAGGTATCCCTAAATCTTGGATGGAGCCCTCACCAACTTCCTAAGATAAGTATCTTACTACTTTTTCAAGTTTTGGTTTCCCTTACTTATCTAAGTTTGCTTATATTAAATACTAATCACATTTATATTTATATTTTCTTTATTAGAAAAAAAAACTTGTTGCATACTTAAGGATTATGAAAGAAAGCTTCATAAGACAAAGCTTTGGAATTACAAGGTTTGTCAAATAAAAAAGGTGTGCCTTAAACTATAATTCTTTGATCTCTTCATGATACAAGTATATTCATTCTTTTTAATATTCTACATTACTAACATTTATGTGTCCAACTTTATTGAATCACAAAGATTCTTGATTGGATGATTCATCATTAGATGAATCTACCCTCCTATGGAAAACCCTAACCTAAGGGTATATCAATGATAATATGTGAAACTCTAAACTCCTTAGGGTTATTGGTGAAAGATGTTGTTTTTGATTTTGAAGTTTTGAGGTTTTGGTATGGTTATGAAAAACCTAACTTGTTAGGGTTGAATGGTGCTATCTGAAATCCCAAACCTTTGAGGTTTTGTTAAATTAGGGTTTTCCATGTTATGTGTTTAAACCCTATACCTTTAGGGTTTGTTTTGTGAGCAAGACCCTTATTTAGATATTGTCATAGGAATGGAGCCCTAAGCATATGCTTGTTCATCTAATCAGATATGTTAGATGTCTGAATATGTTTGTATCATTGGGTTTGACTAACATATGTTGTTACGATATGCTTGTGCATGATGATGTAATCCTAGATATATGTGTTGACCTAATTATTGGTGGTCATAAGTTCTAGGGTTTGGAACTAAGCCCTAGTTTAAGTTTGATAATCTAGGATGATAGTGAATTCTAGTGTTTTGTAACTAAACTTTAGTAGAAGCTCAATTCTCTAATATATAATGACAAGTTATTGAACTCTGAAATTGAGCTATGATTGATTTTTATTATTGAAGCTTAAAGGTTCATGTATAAAATCTAGGGTTTTCACTAAACCCTAGTGGGAAGTCTAACATATGAATCCTAAAATTTGTTAGATACATTGTGATACATGCTTGAATTGTTTATAGGGTTTTACTATATAAAATAATCTGCCCTAGATATAATGATTAAGCTATTGATAGGGGTTGTAACAAAACTTGGGAAAGAGGTTGAAATATTGAAGTAAAGTCTATCGCTGATTATATTTGTAAAGTTTAATGCTTCCATGCTTTGACATGATAAAATTCATGCTTCTATAGATTAATTTGTACTTGCTATCTAAGCCATGCAGGTACATAATCTTCAATATAGTGAAGATGTTCATAAAGCATGATGAAATAAGATATATAAAGAATGATGGTCAAGGATGGAAGCCATGAAATATTCTCCAATATCATTAAAATTGATCTCCCTAAGTTAAGAGGGAGCTTGGATAGAAGAGATCTCCCTAAGATTGAGAGGGAGGGCATATTATATTCATGATGAATACCTTGAAAGAAGAAATTAGAGAATGAATTTGAAGGATCTGGTTGTAGATTATGTTGCTACATGGGAAGTAGGAAATAAATTTATATGTTTGAGGAATCGTTTTTCAAGATGAGTTGAAAATATGTAAGTCCTACTATAAAAAGTTGAGAAGCAACATTAATTTGTTTGAAAAAACCCGGAGGTTTGTATTTGTTTATGAAAATTTGAAAGTTTATTAGTATATTACTGATTGGGGTTGTGTTTATACATGTAAATCTCTCAGAGGTTTGATAACATGTTTTAAAGGTTGGTTAACGATCAATTTTATCATGAGAGATTTTTTTTGTTACCGATATGTTTAATAGGGGGGATTTCTACCGATTGAATAATCGAGAGTATTGAGGCTTTGTCAGTGAATCATTGCCTGGGAGGACATCTGGCAGACATAATGTGCTGATGTCTAGATCCCGAAGTAGCAAAGATGGTGTTGGTCATTGAGCTCTGACGCACACTTGGCTCCCTGGGTTGATGGTTTGTAAGTAAGTCTGATGGTACCTAGAGAGGGTGAAAGCTTTAGTCCATCTTATTCCCACCCAGATAGATTTCCCTGTTCAAGAATCTAGTCCACGTCATTGCGATTCCTAAACTAATGAGAGACCTTGGATAGATTACCCTGGACATGAATATAGTCCATGGCATTGAGGTGCCTAAATTCTTCATAGTTCATATAGTTTGAGATATTCCTTTTACTTGTTATTAATACCTCTCTAGTTAAGAGGGAGCGTTGAAGAGTGTAACTAGGTTCAGTCTTCATAAATGTATTTGAGTCATTATGTAATACCAAAAGAATGAAAATAAAATTTTATTATTGTTACAATGACTTATTAAATCATGTGTTTCATGCTTGGGTCATCATGTTTTAGATCAAAGTCCCCATTGAGGACTTCTAGGATTTATTTTGAGTCAATAGAGTCATTGTAAATTTAAAGAGACCCTTCTTGGGCTTTTGAATCATGTAAAAAGGTTTATTTTTTATTCAAAAATGAATTATGTCACCTCCACACCAAGTTGGCCTCAGTAAGATCAAGGAGGGCCATTCAACCTCACCTAAAGGCTATATATTGCAGATCGAATTCATTTGGAGCAATCACTCACACATAAGTTCAATATCAAGAAGTAGCTATGAAAAAGTGCGAAATTGGAGAAGGAGGTTAAAATCAATGAGAGTTTGGTCAAGGGTAAAGAGAAAGGAAAAATTGAAGTTTTAGGATATTTATTTCTCTCTCGTGTGTGCTACTTTAGGAGATCTAAGTATTTTTGTCTATATCGAAGTTGATGTTGTCAGTGCTAAGACAAGTTTGTTGCTGATAGGTCGAAGTTGTTATTGCTAGTTGTTGTTGAATCAATTAGAAGTACTAAATCAAGATCAAAGTTACTTGGTCAAGATCAAAGTTATTGGGTCAAGATCGAAGTTGGTAGATAAGTGTTGCATCATATTGATGTTGTTGCTGCTACTGCCAGTTCCAAGATAGTATTATCTGCAAAATAAGAAGAGGTATGACTTGAAGTGGAGGAGGTCCATGTCAAAGTCAAGAGTCTTGGATTATCTCACGAAAACTATTGAAGGAAGAATTATTGACTGGGTTTTCTCCTAGAGTGGGGTTTTTCCCTAGTTGTCCACTCATATTTGGTGTCCTTGATTTGTGTGCTACTATTTTGGTAATTGCTTGATGAAAGAAGAAAAAGAAGATCATAATAGAGTTAAAATAAGACAAGAATATAAAAAGTAATTATCAAGTATAAGAAAATCTTTCTACCTTTATTATTTTCTAACAATTCTTGTAGCATGTAATTAGAATATCAATTAGGGTTTATAGATATCAAATTATAAATACTTTCCCTTTCTAGAAAATTTTAGTTGAAAACAATCAACATTGAGGTTTTTATGGTGTGTATAGTTTTTTTTGTTATCATCAATAGTGACATCCATTCAAGGTCCATAATTAAGAATCACTTTATTATTTATGGTCCTACCATGACCATCCCTAGAAATCACCTTATATTCCATCTCTAATGAGTCAAAATACAAGTTTTCCTCTGAATTTTTCAGAGGTCTATTGGAGGTAGACAATGCGATCAAATGGGTGAACAACATGTTATTTGATGGTGCAATTTGGAAAAGTTGTGGAGATGTCAAAAGTGAACATGCTTTAAGTAATAACATTTATGATAGAATATAGCATGACAATTACACCAAATCTCCCTTAGAAGTTTGTCCCCAAGGTTTACTGTGAGGCAATTTTGAAACCAGAGTTTTTCTCAATAAGAGACGATGCAATTTTTGTACCTAGGGGCCAATTTTTAAAAACTTAGCATCTAGAACTTGTATATGGCATGTGCGCATTATCCTTGCCCAAAAATAGGTGTAGGAGATGAGTTTCAATTATGTTTCTTTGGTTTTTATGCCCCAGACATAGATTTTCCATGTGTCCCTTAATTAATTATGAAAGTGAGTTGCAACTCACCATGAAATGATAACCAAGATTGGAACCAAAAAATGTTCAACTCCATTGGACTTGTGACATTGGATTATAGCTAGGATTTCCCTCTCATGTTAGTTTATGGCCTAAATTTTGTTTAATTCAACAATCTATAAAACTAGGTTTAGCTCAATAAAATACAATGCAACTTTTTTGCATTAAAAGGTTCAAATTTAAAAACACTACCCCAAGAGAATATGTAAATAATGCTCATTTCAAGCTTGCCTAAACACATTTACGATGCTCAATTTTTTTTCTCACTTTGGTTTCTATGACTTCAACACAATTTTTCCTAGTGTCCCTTAATGGCTTCCAGAAATTAATTACAACTTGGCATAAAACATTAACCACCACTTACATCAATGAAACATCAATTTTGTTGACTTGTGACATAAAATTCCAACTATTTTTACCCGTATCTGGGGGATCAACGGTCGAGATAATGTTTAAGTTAACAATTTATTGAACTAGGTTTTGCTCAATAATGCTGGCATTGTTGTCATTGATGCAAAACTGTGCTCCTCTCCCTTTTTTCCCTTTGACATTAATGGAAATGGGGTCTAGTTTATAGTGAAAATCAACAAGATCGAGAAATTCTTGTTATATGAAAGACAATCTCCAATATTTTGATTTGCAAAAGAAAACCAAAAAAAATTCTAGCTCCACCCTTTCTATGGAATCCTAAAACAAGTTCATGAAAGCACTTGCTCTCCAAATAATATAATTCATTAAATGAAACTTTGCATATTTGGATTAGATTATTATTAATACAACACACCCTTGAATAACAAAGTTTCATTGAGAGCAAACAACATCCAATGGACTCAATTTCTTTCCCTTTACTGATTCTTCAACCTTTATTCTTACGATTTTCTCCAATACTAGATATTTCCTTTTCGATTTACACCAAATGAAATTGGCACAACATTTCATAGGTTGTCTTTGTCATTTTTTGCACAAACAATAAATTGAATACACCTAGTTTCTGTTGCATCTTCAAATGGATAATAAAAGGGAAAAATAGATTTTAAATACATGCCCATAGACTTTCAAGATGAATATCCCTAGTGCCTCAAATTGTGTTGAATTCAGACTCTACAGCATTCCACCAATTCATATCCATAACCTTTGAATAGAGTTCCACAATTGTATAACATTACCTTATCTTGGCCATATATAGATCAGGAAAGATAACGTCACCACAACTGCAAGAATGTCGACACATCCCATCATTTTACTTCCAAATGCGACACATCATTATAAGACTTCCTTGGTCACGCATGAGCAAAGACAATAAAGCTTCCCACAAGGAAATAGCTGGGTAGTGCAAGAAAAAATATTATGATCACATTATTTGAACTTTGATAACATGTGTTCCTTGAAGACTTTACTCGTGTGGAAAAAGAAATAATTGAATTTTGTGAGAGGAAGATATTATGCCCGAGGGAATTCTTCTAACTCAAAATACTACCTGATCCAAAAATGCTATATAAACCAAAAATAGTTCCAAATGGCCTAATGAAAAAAGATCATCCAAAAAGTCACTATCGAAAAATCTTGATAAATATGCCATATAACACAAACTTTACTTGCAGACCTCCCTTATTGGTTGTTGTTGGACAATGTTTGTAATTAAAAAAAAAAAACCACACACACAACTTCCTAACACACATGCTAAAGGGATTTACATCACTAAGGAAGTTAATGTGTATACTCCTATGGGTCTCAATCTGTGCACCATCCAACGTTTGAACAATTCAAACTTTTCAAAAAATAGGACAATGCAAAACAAAGTCTTCAAGACAAAACAATATTTCGCGATGATATCGACAATCTGTGTGCTACGACTCAACTTTAACGTAGTGATAATGATAGATATGTTTTAATGGTGGAGGTTCTTCCTTTGTTACATTACCTCCTCTCTTTCTATTGTCGATCTGCGGCCTCTCTGAGAGCACAATCCTCACTTGCATATGTGATGGAACTTGCACAGGGTTTGATTCACTGGTTGCATTTTCACTATGCCTACCATCAAGGGTTACAATCCCAGACAGGACTCCACCTACTGTGTCGACAAATGCTATGGTAATTGAAAACCTCTAATCCTAGACCTCATGAACTTACTGGAAAATGCTGCTATGCCTAGAAAATAAACCTCCTTAATAAAATTGTAACTAAATACCTGGAAAACTGCATTTTTAAACAGAAATTCAAAAATCGTTAGTTCTGGAAAATGATAAATAGTTGGAAAATTGATTCAAAAGAGAGACTTTGTTCTACTTAATATTTTTTTCTATGTAATCAAAGTTAAATAAAGAAGGAGGAGTCGAGACTTGAGCCAAGAATTTTAATTATTTATTTCATTTAACTATTTTTTAATCTATTAATTCAAAAATTGAAACTAAAATTCCTTAAAGTTATGGAATCGAAGATGTCCATACCAAATATGTGAAGATCTATCACGTGTCAAAATGAGCGTGCCAGGTTTATTACATTTTTCATGCATAAATGCCACTAGAGATAGAGGTAGATTCTTCATAGAGAACACGAAGAATTCGTTGGTATGTATTTTTTAGAAGAAGGTATGTAGTTCCACCTCATGAACAACTCCCTTTGTGATCGCTTACCTTATGCTTTCCTATCCTACAACTTATTTTCTTTGTTTTTTTGTTATATGGGTAGTGGTTGCATAGCTGGACTATCAGGAGGAACATCATCGCTATGGAAAATGAAAATAACTATTTAAATAAAAAGATTATAAAAAGAAATGGCTTGAAGAAATAAATTAAAGGCATGTCAGTTTGATATGTATTGATTTTTGAAGAGCTTCTGAGATGAGGGTTTTCCTCTATTCAACTGTCATTCTATGTTGAAATTTGGAATGCTTCGATACCAAGTTGGAAAATACAAGAAGCTCAAAAGAAATAGGGTTTACATAGTTATGCGGAAACACAAAAATAATTTACAGAGCTACACACAAAGACAAAAAAAGAGAGATTTTTTTCTTCTTCTATCATCTTCTCTACTTCTCTGTTACATCATATGAAAAACATATTTTTAAATAAAAAATGGCAGAGCTTGATAATTTAATGCCAATTCAATGTTCGAACGGACAGGTAACCATAAAATGTCATTTTGCCGCGAAAAACTATTTCTTCATTAAAACAACGTACAAACCTTGTACGCCCGGACTTGAAACCCTTCAGGTTTCAGCCTTGAAACCATATCGCATCCGCGGAAATACCACATATCATATTTCGGCGGTGAAAATTTTTACCTGGGCACTATCCTCCTGGGCTTGTGATTGTGATATGTGATGGTGATATCGCATCGCAACTTTCAACACTTAACTACGATGTGTTAACACTTAAAGAAAATGATCACCCATTGCGATGTGCGATGGCGTTATCGCATCGCACCATCGTAAGGTTTGGGATGGAGAAAGAAAGGTAAGAACCAAATTTTGCGAAGCGCGATGTGCGACGCGCTAAACGATGGACAATGCGAAAAGGAAAAAGGTAAAGGTAAAGCAGAAAAAACAAAGGTTCATTTCGGAAATGATATTACGTATGGAGTATATATTAAGGAGGTCCCACCATATCGCATCACAAAGTTTGTAGGATTCGGCAATTTCATTATGTGGAAAAGTTAAACCTTGCGGGGTGCGCAGTGCAATCAAGAAGGTAGGTGATACGGAAGAAAAGGACTTAACACAGAGAGATGGGTGGATATTAATTTTTGAGCATTGAAATTTGCGTACGTAAATAGGCTTTTAGATTAAATGTTTGTCCATACAAATTTACTATGCATGGAGATTTTCCTTCCCTGCAGAAAACATTTAACTGATGGTATGCCTGTTACCATTTTATTCAAGGTGGTGGTTGGGAGTAATTTCCAACACTCCCCCTTAATCACAACTACCGTCATTGACCATTCCCAAACATTCTCTAAGATAAACAAAATTTTTCTGTGCCAACGGCTTTGTGAAGATGTTTGCAAATTGTTCCTCTGACCTGCAATGCTGTAACACAATTTCACCATTGTTAACTAATTCTCTTATGAAATTATATTTAGCATCAATGTGCTTTGTCCTATTGTTGAAAACAAAATTCTTTGATAGTGCAATTGCTGAACTGTTATCACATAAAATTGTGGTTGCTCTGTCTTGTTCATGACATAAATCCCGCAACATCCTTCTCATCCAAACTACTTGACACGCTGCTGCTGTTGCGACGACATACTCAGCTTCTGCTGTTGATAATGAAACTATTGGCTGCTTCTTGCAAGCCCATGAAATGGCTCCTGAACCCAAATGAAAAACATATCCTGATTTTCTCTTTCTGTCATCAACACTTCCAGCCCAATCACTGTCAGTGTAACCAATCAGCCTAAAATCATCAGCTGCAGAGTATAGAACACCATACTCCTTTGTCCCATTGACACACTTTAAAATTATTTTGGCTGCTTGCCAATGTGTCTTCTTGGGTGTCTCCATGAACCTTGACACCAAACTAAATGCATACATTATATCAGGCCTAGTTGCAATCAAGTACATTAGGCTTCCCACCATGCTTTTGTATAGTGTCGGATTGACATTGCTGCTACAATATTCCTTGCTCAACTTCAACCCCATGACTGTTGGAGTTGGTGTTGGCTTGCTGTTCTACATATTGAACCTTTCTAAAATCTCCGCAACATACTTTGCTTGAGAGATAAAAATTCCATTTTATGTTTGCTTCACTTCTATGCCCAAAAAATATCTTAAAAACGCCAAGTCAGTCATTTTAAACTCACTTTTCATGACTGCTTTGAAATCAACGATGAGAGAATCATCACTGCGTGTAAAAATTACATCATCTACATACAAAACAACAATAAGAATCTTACCGTCATTTTATTTGATGTAGAGAGTAGGTTCACCATCACATTTGTCGAACCCATTGTCCATCAAGTAAGCATCTATCCTGCTGTACCATGCATGCAGTGCTTGCTTCAGCCCATAAATAGCTTTCCACAATTTACACACCTTGTGTTCTTGGCCTTCTACCTCATAGCCAGGAGGTTGTTCAACATACACCTCCTCTTTCAGCACTCCATTCAAGAATGCTGACTTCACGTCCATTTTATACACTTTCCATTTTTGTTGTGCTACTATTGACAACACTGTACGCACTGTCTCCATCCTTGCGACTGGAGCAAAGGTTTCCTCATAGTGTCTTCCATGTTGCTACTTGTAGCCTTTGACAACTAGCCTTGATTTATACCTTTCTATCTTTCCTTCAATGTTGTCCTTGGTCTTGTAGACCCATTTCACTCCAATGACTTATTTTCCTTGCGGAAGGTCCACTAACTCCCATGTGTCATTATTTTCTATTGCTCCTATTTCTTCATTCTTTGCTTCAACCCATTTCTCTTCTTTGACTGCATCTTCAAAGTGTATTGGTTCATCTACATGACAAAATAATGCAAATAAAGAATTCAGACCAACACTATTATACTTGGTCTTCTTATACTTGTTGAAGATGAGCTTGGTGTTGAGCTTAGAGTAGATGGAGTTGCGGATCTTTATGGTGTGCTTGGAGAAACACTTGATTTCGCAGTGCTGTCCTATTACTTGCTTGCGGTGTGCTTTGTTGAGCTTGTGTGGGTGGAGGAGGAGTTACTGTTGAGGAATTACTTGCTATAGTCAATTCCTCTTTGTCTTCATGTGCCATACACGTCTTCACATTGACTGTCTTCTCTAAAATTCCATCCCATGCTTCCTCTTCTATGAAATGAACATCTCTGTTGATTATTAACTTCTTGGTTAATGGATTGTAGAGCTTGTATGCCTTGGATTCATCACTGTATCCAAGAAATATACATTTCTCCCCCTTGATGTCCAACTTCTTCCTCAACTCATCCGGGACATGTGCATATGCCACACATTCGAACACTCTCAAGTGAGTGACAAATTTATTTCTTCCACTCCATGCTTCTTCAAGAACTCTATTCATGACACTTTTGGTTGGACATCTATTAATGATATATGTTGCACAAGCAATAGCTTCAACCCAATAATCATTTGGAAAATTCTTTGCCTTCAAAATACTCCTTGCCATTTCCAGGATGGTCTTATTCTTTCTTTATGCAACACTATTTTGCTGAGGTGTATACCTTGCTGTAAGCTGCTTGTGAATTCCATGCTCCCTGCAAAATCGTAGGAAGTCATTTGAGATATATTCGCCACTTCTATCAGTCCTCAACACTTTTATGTAGTGTCCACTTTGCTTCTCAACAAGAGCTTTGTAGTGGCGGAACCAGTCAAACACTTCACTTTTCTGTTTTAGAAAATAGACCCATGTCTTCCTTGTGTAGTCATCTATGAATGTCAAAATGTCATGGCTGCCACCAAATGATGGTGTTTGCATTGGTCCACATAAATCTGAGTGGACAATCTCCAAAGGTGCTTTTGCCCTTGTTGACTTTATTGCTGGAAATGATTCTCTGTGTTGTTTGCCCAAGATGAAACCTTCACATAGACTGTCTAGTTTTTCTATGAGTGGAAATCCTTTCACCATACCTTTCCTATGCAAAAAATTCAAACCTCCGAAGTTGAGATGACCAAATCTCAAATGCCATTATCTGTTTAGATTCAACAAGATGATGATCCTAGTGGAAATCAAACACCTACACTAGGTGGGGCCCGCAGGCTATTTTTAGGTGTATGTCTATTTTTAGAATGGTGAGCATATTATATTTATAGCAGGAGTCTATTTATAGATGGTTGAGAAAATTCTATTTATAGAAGAGATTCTATTTTTAGATGCATGGGCGAAGTCTATTTATAGGTCACATGTCTAAAAATAGATCGGATGTCAATTATTATCAACCCTTAATAATACTTAGACAATAAATAATAATCTATTCTCTTGAAGCACTTGATTTTAGTTAAGTGATGTGGCAAACCAGTTCACTAAAGGAATTACGAGTTCTAAGGTTGGTTGGTGGGACATGCAGAGTGGACTTCGTTGTAACTCAGTGATACAAAGTTGTAACAGAGTTGGATGTGTAGTTATGTGAGTTGTTATTTAGTTTAACTCAGTTAAGTGAGTTAAAATTAGTTGTGCTAGTTGTAACTAAAGATACACTAGTGAGAGATCAGTGAATTAATTATTTAATTAATTCACAAGCAGTGGTCTCACTTGCAACTGAAGAAATACTATTGTTAACTACATGCATGCCTAGTTGAATATCAGTTGTGACTATAGTGGGTGCACAAGTGCAACCAAACACACATTGGAGATGCCAATGAGGATTGCGCAGTAAAGGCAAGGCAAGATCGAATTCATTCAGGGATCTACATTAGCGTGATTGTGCAGTGGAGGTAGGCTATGAGGAGGCAGTAAATTGGTGCATGTTTATGCCAATTTCTGTATGACAGTGTGAGAAGATTGTATATTGTACTGAGGGCTCTTGGAGTAGAGCTTTGTATGAGATTATTTCATGATCCATGATATACATAATATATGATAGTTGGGGTTTTTAGCTTTAAGCTTTCCCGGTAAAAACAACTTGTTATGTGCATTTGATTTTTTCTTCATGTGTTTGCAATTGGCGATTAAATTTCCACAAAGATTTAAGTAAAAGGATTCTGTATTTAACAATGGATATAATTGTTAGATCAAGAGAGTCCAGTAATACATCACAACACTTATAAATTTCTACATAACCAATTATCATCTTTGACTTCTTCTTGAAAGTTTTCTTGTGCAACAACTGCTACAACACCTTCTTTCTTCAAGTCTGATCTTATCTTGAGAGGAAACATTCTATTGTTTGTCATATGAAATTTTGCAATGAGCTGTCTACTTGGAGGCTTATCCAATATTGTGCACACGTCATCTTTAAAAATACATTGTAGCCCTTTTGCATGAGCTTTCCAATTCTTAGGAGGCTATGTTTCAAACTAGGGACATAATAAACATCTGGCATGAAATTCTTCTCTCCCTTCTTTGTTAGTGTGTCTATTCTTCCTTTTCCCATGATAGAGACCTTGCTATCAGTCCCCAATGACACTTTAGATTTTACACTTTCATCTACATTGGAAAACATTGCTATGTTTCCAATCATGCTGTTGCTATACCTTGAATCTAAGGACCATACATCTCCTTGTTTTTCTTGTGCTACATTACAAGTTAAAAACAAACTATCATGGTTCTGGTTTTCCTTTGTGAAATTTACACTTGGTTTGCTACCTATGTCATATTGTTTCTTTCTATATTCATTTGAATAATGACCATACTTCTTACAATAATGACATTGAAATTGAGATTAATCATACCTCTGACCTTGTGCTTGATCATGGCTTCAACCTTGAATTTGATTTTGATTGCTGCCCCTTCCACTTGAGCTTGAAGGGCTGCTTCTTCCACCTCTATGTGGGCTTCTTCCTCTTCCTCGGTAGTTTGATATTCCTCGACCTCTACCTTGACCAAAAGACACTTGTGTCTTGAATGCATGCTGCAATGAGGAGTTTGTTGCTCTATTCAGTATGTGCTCATGAGACATCAATGATGCATGAAGCTCATCCACTGAAAACTGTGAGAGATCCTTTGTCTCTTCTATGGCCACTACTATAGCATCAAACCTTGATGGCAGACTTCTTAAAACTTTCTAAACTATTCTCCTTTCCTCAAGTGTCTCACCATGAGATCTGATTTGGGTAACTAACCCAATCACATGTGTAAAGAATGAGTCTATATTCTCATACTCTTTCATATATAATGTTTAAAATTCTCTTCTTAGCATTTGTAGTTTTGCTTTCTTCACCTTTTCCATGCCTTCGTAGCCTGTCTGGAGGATATCCCATGCTTGCTTGGACTTCGTTGTTGCTGTAAACCCTTGGGAAAATACTTTCATGCACTACCTAGAAAATATATAAGAGGGCTTTAGAGTCCTTCTTCTTATTCTCCCTCAAAAAATCTCTTTTTTCTTGAGTCAAAGCATTTTATGTTGTTGCATCTGCTTGTTCTTGGAATCCATTCTCCACCAGTTCCCAAATATCTTGTGAGGAGAACAGGGCCTTCATTGTAATAGCCCAATAATCATAATTTTTGCCATTAAACTGTGGTATTTGTGGATTAGTCAAGCTTGTGCTTGCAGCTGCCATTTTCACTGTGTAAACAAAAACCTTCTCAATGTGTAAAAACTTTCTCTCTGCTGGAGAATACACTTCTCAAAACAACCTTCAACTCTTCAGTAAAGACACTTTCTTTTAATGAGAGATTAAACTCGCTCTGATACCATGTTGAAATTTGGAATGCTCCGATACCAAGTTGGAAAATATGAGAAGCTCAAAAGAAACAGGGGAAATGCTTTTCCCTCAATACACAATTTACCCAGTTATGCGGAAACACAAAAATAATTTACAGAGCCACACACAGAGACAAAAAAATGAGAGAATTTTTTTCTTCTATTATCTTCTCTACTTCTCTGTTACATCATATGAAAAAAATATTTTTAAATACAAAATGGCAGAGCTTGACAATTTAATTCCAATTCAATGCTCGAACGGACAGGTAACCACAAAACGTCCTTCTGTCGTGAAAAACTATTTCTTCATTAAAACAACGTACAAACCTTGTATGCCCGGACTTGAAACCCTTCAGGTTTTAGCCTTGAAACCATATCGCATCCGCAACAGTACCACATATCATATTTTGGCGGTGACAAGTTTTACCTTGGCACTATCCTCTTAAGCTTGCGATTGCGATATGCGATGGTGATATCACATCACAACTTTCAACACTTAACTGTGATGTGTTAACACTTAAACAAAACGATCACCAATTGTGATGTGCAATGGCGTTATCGCATCGCAAGGTTTGGGACGGAGCAAGAAAGGTAAGAACTAAAGTTTGTGAAGTGCGATGTGCGATGCGATAAACAGTGGGAAATGCGAAAAGGAAAATGGTAAAGGTAAAGTGGAAAAATCAAAGGTTCATTGTGGAAACGATATTACATATGGAGTATATATTAAGGATGTCCCACCATATTGCATCGCAATGTTTGTAGGATTCAACAATTGCATTATGCGGAAAATTTAAACCTTGCGGGGTGTGCAATTCAATAAAGAAGGTAGGTGATACGGTGGGAAAGGACCTAACATAGAGAGATGGGAAGATATTAATTTTTGAGCATTATGGAAGTTGCATAAGTAAATAGGCTTGCGGATTAAATGTTTTCCCATACAAATTTACTATGCATTGAGCTTATCCTTCCCTGCAAAATACATTTAATTGATGGTATGGCTGCTGCCAGTTTATTCAAGGCGGTGGTTGGGAGTAATTTCCAACATTCTTGTGGGGTTTTAGCATGTAGTTTTCATCTAGGTCTAGAAAAAAAAGGAGATTAAATCAACGTATCCTCAGAGAGATTTGCAGGTGAAAAATACTGATATTCTCCACTGTTGGTGCCCAAAGAAATTTCATTATATTGCACTTTAGATTTTTCAAATTGAAAATGGAAAATGGTTTTATGGCGAGAATTTTCTATGGATATGAAGAAATTTCATGGTGAATGGAGTAGATATGCAATTAGCGATGGTGAATGGAGTAGATATGCAATTAGCGATGTTGTAGGATGGCCCACAATTTTTCTCGAATGAAGCCATGAGCAAGAGGAACTCCATCTCCATGCAAAAAATTTTGATAATGCTTCACCCTCAATGCCCAATTTTTATTTCAACAATTTCACTTGTGCACAAATTGGGCAATGAGGGTGAATCATTACAAAATTAGTGGCAGTGTTCATACCTCGAAAGGGCAAAGCCATGGAGTCATTTAAACATGCTAGGATTGTTGTATCTAGAGAATGGGATCAATCAAATATGTTTGCAAATGCTTTGCACATGGTGTTGTGGGTTTGGAAAGAAAACACAGATTGAAGACTGTAGTATGTAGGAGTTAAGGTCTCTGGAGTGTTAGAGTCGGTCTGGTTATACCTCCGTCAGAGATAAAAAAACTCTTTTGTTGCATTTCATTTTAGGTGTCTCGTTCATCCAATCAGTTGCATTCCATTAGAAGCATAGGTTGTCTGATGGAAGGGTCTTGTCTCTCATTTTCCCTCATGTCATGTATCTGCTGGCTTGTGTCTAATCATTAAAGTTCATCAAAATTCATCAAGGTCAATTTTACAGTCATTCATAGTCGTAGATGGTCTTTTGGTCAACAAAGAGTCTTTTCAGTCATTAGGTCTAGGGTTTCATTTTCAAAAGTGTCAAATAATGCCATGCAGGCACATGAGGATGTTTCTAACAAGTTTTCATTTCAATATTTTCATCATCAATAATGCTTGAAAACGATTCTTCTTCAAAACTCTGTTTTGAAGAAGAAATCGTCAAATTTATGGTTTGTAATAAATATGTAATTTTTAAAGTTTTCCGTCATGAAGTACTTCAGATGCAGCCCTGGTCATCCTTTGCCAAAATACAATGCCAACCATCCCTGAAAAATTTGACAAAAAGTTTCATCATTCAAGCTCAAAAATTCAGAGGAAACAAAAGAAACAGAGTTTACATTAGAAAGTGAAAAGTGCCAAAGTGGAGACATTACAAAATGGGTTTTTTAAGAAGCAAAAATCAGACTCCAAGCCATAAAAGATATTTTTTGTTTTGAACAAGTCATTTGGACACCAAGAGATAGCCATGAGCCGACTCAAGCGTGGAGGGCGAAATTAGTAATTTGAAAGCCGGGACTGTCTGTGAAACACTTGCGCGGCGCATAGGAAGGAGGTCGCGACGCATTGGTGAGTCGCGGCGCATAGGTCCAATTGTCACAGTGTAATTTGCAACTGGCGCGACGCATACGTTGGTCGCGGCGCACTGGGTTTGTGCGCGGCGCACAGAGCCTCCAAACAAATTTTCACCACCGCTTCACCAAATTTCAAATCAACTCAGTTTTCTAATGATCCAAGTAAGTTTGTGGGCTTTGGCTATTGATATTAGCTGGTGTTTGGTGTGGTTTGAAAGTGAAATATAGGAATTTGAATGCCAAAATGATAAACCCTCTCATTTGTCAAAAACTGCTCTTAGGGTTTGTATTTGAATTTTAAAAGGTGTGATTTTTGTGCCAAGAACTTCATAGCACATTCCCCATCACTGTCACGATATCATTCATATCCCTTCCCTATTCCTTTATAAAACCATTCATATCATTCAAATCCTTAAACCCTATCATTCCTTCTCCTTATTCCTCTCCCATATCATTTGCAAAAGATCCCCAATTCCAAACTGTCAAGTGACTATTATTGCATTAATTTCACCTTGACAAACCCCCACTTTTCCCACTGTTCATACTTACCACAACTCTTCATTTCCCTTGGCACACATTTGGCATTGAAACGAAAGCACCACTTGCTCATTTTCAAACCAACCAAACATACAGTTGACACATACATTTGCGGCACCATTACAGAGACAGATTCATCATATGAGCAAGAATATGAGCAAGACAGTGACTCAACCACTGAGCTTAATGTACCGAGAAGGCCTCATAAAAGTGGCAAGCACGTCAGAGAAGAGCCCACTTCCTTGACTCAATTGCAGGCCTGCCCACTTGCAATGTCTTGCTTTCAGCAACAGTCATGTTTTCAGTACTGTGAGATGATTGCTCGGATTCAGCATCATCAGGAGTTAGCTCGCTTATTTGTCTTACATTTGCATAATGGTCATGTAAACCTTGCTGGAGTGAATTTCACCTTGACACCAGAAACCATTTCTCAGGCCATCGGGATACCCAATGTAGGTGAAGAGTGGAATAAGAGACAGCAGCTGGACAAAGTGGTCTATGAGCCATACATCAGACCCAGCTATATCAAGCAGCTCAGCAGGGTATTCCCATTCCAGTTTCTGAAGGAGTTATGTGTGCCATTGATGAGACTTATTATCCGATACTTCAGTTGCGAGGGTAGATTCTCACGCCTTTATGCATACCACATCCGGCTGTTGATGCATTTCACGAGAGTACGGATGATGAAAATTCCATATTTTATGTGCCGAAACATAAAGAGGATGAATACCCTTGTGCAGAAGAAGACTCCAGAGCAGCAACATAACAACATTTATCATTATGCGCTCATCAAGATCATTGTGGTACATCAGCTTGGATTGCAGGGCATTGCGTGGGAGGAGTTCATTTCCCGTGACCTTTTTACAGCCCCTCAGCCTCCTCCTGAGATTGTTCATGATGCAGGTGAGCCTTCACATTAGTTTTAGGGTCCTGAGACAGAGCCTATCAGTGTTCTAGTATGTGTTACCTATCAGAGATGCACCAGAGCCTTATTTGCAGCAGCACGACGAGTACTATCTCCACCCGGGGTGGAAGGGGTCTCGTTACCTTCATCAGCAGCGCGAGTACTATCTCCACTTGGGGTGGAAGGGGTCTCGCCTTCGACATCAGCACAGGTACATGACAGAGGCAAGAGGCCTATGCAGGATGAAGGCCCTTCAGGAGGCCAAGACACTGATTTTACACTCATTGATGTTGATTTGAGCTCTCCCAGCTCAAAGCTGAAAGAAATCATCCAAGAGCAGAAAGCTGAGATCGACACACTGACCGAGAAATTGCAGAGAGCTCAGTGGGTTATAAATTACTTGGAGCAGCGGAATAAACAATTGGAGGATCAACACACACTCATGGAGTTGCAGAAAATATGTGAAGACCGGGAATTGGCCCGAAAAAGACCAGGTGACATGACACTGTTTGAGCGAGAGATTTGCCTTACGAGAGTCAACATTCATCTTAAGAAACTATTGGTGAAATAAAACAAGGACAAGGACATGCTCAGACATATGAAGAACCACTATTGGGCCCGCACACATGTTTGCAAAGCTAGGATTAAGATCCTGAAGGCGAGGCTGAGGAGAGCACTGAAACGTCGGAAAAGGCCTGATCCACTCCAAATATTGGCCGAAGCTTCTTTGGCTGAGCATGGCACATGATGGGGGACTTTCACTCCAAATTTCAGCAAATTTGGAGTAAATTTTGTCATTTTTGAAATTTTGGTCGTAAAACAGATTTTTCCGCCCAACGCGTAGCGCCACCTTGCGCGCGCTTATTATTGGGACATCTTCTGGAGGAAAACTTGGCATTTTTGGATTTTCTATGATAAATTATGCATGCTCATGGATTACCTAAGGATTTCATCAAGTTCTGGGTGGTCTTAAGGGTAAAAAACACTCCAAAAATGGCCTTGCTGCCACTTTTTGCACCAGCAGGAACCAGTATTGGGAGATTGCAGTTTTGGAGGGGCAAATGAACTCCAAATTGAAAAATTCCACTTGGGTTGGATAGTAGACAGGCAGGGCTTTCCAACGAGATATCATGAGCTCAATTTGGACTTCGGGAAGTGCCTCAAAAACAGGCTCAAAGTGGCGCGACACATTGAGTTTTTGGGCATGGCGCATAGAGGAATTTGGCTCATTTTTCACTCTTCAGCTCAGAAATTCGCCTAGTTTTGACTAGTTTCACTTTTGATGTAACTCTTGATCTATATTGATGTAATTTCATGACCATGATGTAAATTGGGCACATTTTTACTTGTTCTAGAGGATTCATTCACTAAAAAGTAAAAATTAAATGAATGAATCAGTTTCCTACCATATAGAGGCAAGTTGTTTGATTGCCTAGATTTCAGTTCCTAGTTTAGAATTGGTTGAAACAGTTCCTAGAAGGATGAGCTCAACCCCTAGAGGCATGGGAAGGGGTTAGACTTGTCTATATATTTTATTTTCTGAGACATTTTCAGGGTTGGACTTTTGGGAATAGTTTGGCACCTCATTGTATATTCATTTCAGCTTTTTTGCAAAGGAAAGACCAGAGTTTTGCAGCACTTGTTGGGATCCTTGTGGCTCTGAGTTTTGATGATGTTTTTTCTCCATGTATTTGTAAGTTTCATTAATGTTATATGTATGCCATTTCCCTTCTCTTTGCTTCTGAATTAAACAAATGAGTAACTAAGGTAGAATTCATTAGTTTGCTGGTGCTCTGCCTTAAAATTTTGTTTAGTTTTATATGTTTTCCTCCGTTTGAAGAGGATCCTTGCACCTTCTTGCCCTCTTTAGCTCCTCAGCAGTATTTTTTATCCATTCATTGAATCTAAGACATCAAAGCCATTGCATTCCCTGCCCCAACTTGAACTCTGCAAGAATTTGGCCTCATCCCCAAGCCCAAAATTTCCTTTCCCTTTTTTCCAACAAAACCCCTAAAAATCATTCCAAACTCCTTGATTAATATACCTAGCCTAAAATTAGCACTCATTTCATGTCATCTCAAGGCCTATTGATACATTTTTACTGAGATTGACCCGGAGAGAGCCCTCTCCTGTTTTGGTAGGGCTAGCTACCAGACTGAGCATGGTTTGGTGTTACCCTGAATCCCGCCTTCCTTCAACCTAAGGTGGATTTGGGCTATAACATGGAGGAAAACAAATTTCAACATTTTTGAGGAATAAGTTGCGTGCAGATTTTGGGGCTTTCAGAGAAAAACTGTAGCTTCATGTAGATTTCATGGTCAAATCTGTAGGGCTTCCATTATTTGATGTTGGGAATTATCCAGTAATTCTACTTGGATGCAACTTGTAGGATAGGTTAATTAATTTCTTCGTATTAAGTAATGCAATGGATGCATTGACGTCGGTGCGATTGTAATTGTTGAAAAGAGACACTAATTTTCCTAAGATTGCTTCAGTTTGAAGATTTTCTCAGTCATACAACTGCTATCTAAATTCCACAAGAAGCAGATTCATAAATAGGAGCAATTTGATAGTATTGCTTCATCCATTTCAATTGAAGGTACAACTACTGGTTCTTGTCCTCCTTTGCATTTAAATGTATAAATAGATTTCTGATACCAGCACAAGACATACATAACAAAAAGTGATTTGTTCTTAAGACAACACCTTATTGTCTATCATGAACTCTCACATCTAGAACGACAATTTCTATGTGGCATAACAGAGTGTGGTTTGCCTCTGAATGCTAAAAAAATATAAATGCATGAGGTGCACTATTGATATATGAAAAAGCCTTTTGATATGTACATCCATGATATGCCGAGAGAAATACTTATTATTCTTTTGAATAGTGGCGTGGTTTGCGAAAGTGAAACTATTCTTTAAGTTTTGTGATTACTATGGTCTAAAATACTTCTAAGCTTTTCTATTATCCTTAGAATTATATGATATATACATTTCTCAAGAAGGGAACATTTAGAGAGATTGAAAATGACTAATTGATTTACTGGATTTTTTTTGCTGCCTCCACTTCAATTTCCAAGGTTTTGTAATTGCGTTTGTGTAGGTCTGCAAAGTGATCATATTGTCCATCTGGTCCGTCATACATCAACCTCTAGATCTTCCAATGTTGCTACTGCAGAAATTATTATGTCTCCAAATAGTATGCCAGCTATTTCCATTTCGTGGTCGAGGGCACCTTATTGCGTTTATCCTCTGTGGCTCTGTGTGAAACTCTTGATAAAATTGGTTAGCCATACGATTCGAGAGCCTCTAGAGTTCCAAACCACATCAACAGTCTCGGAACCTGAATAAGGTGACTTCAGGGGTTCCCATCTTGGTGCTGTGATTGCTATTGTAAAGGGGAGGAGGAGGCAGATATGGTGGCAGAGGGCACTTGTTATTTGGCGGCCTAACAGTAAGCCTGCCTGTTGAAGCATAAGAACAAGCCTGGTCACAGTGTTGTTAAACCTCACCTGCCTGCCTGCTGAAGCATAACTGAAGTATAATAACAAGCATGGTACAGTGTTGTTAAACCTCACCTACCTTCCTGCTTGCTGAAGCATAAAAACAAGCCTGGTACAACATTGTTAAGCAGCCACAGAGGAAATTCCTGAAGCATAACAGGAAGCCCCGTGTACCAGAAGAAGTCGCATGAATAATCCATATGTAACAGGGCTCAGGAGATCATGGCAAGACTAGAGATCAGAGATCGTGGCAAGACTCAATTAAGTAAGACATACCAGAATGGAGGTCATTGGTACACTGTTTAAAACAAACAATTAATGTTAACCAAGTAATGCTAGCATTACTTAGCTATGAAAAAAATTTCATCGAAACATACTTTTTGTTCCTAAGTTTTTGCGTCTCTGCCTCGGGAAGAGGCCAATAAAACGATGAAATAAATTTCGATATCATTAGCTGACAAGACAAAGTGTATAAGTGTATAAGCTGCAGACTCAAACGTATATAAGATGAAAACTAGAAATTAAAGCAAACAAAAAAATGCTAAATAACATCATTTCGATTCCTATAGTCCCATACCAGACGACAGGGACTAAAAAACGTTGTTGGAAGTACGCTGCTTCAAATGGAAAGAATAACGATAATATATTACATGTTGTTCATATATTATGGAAATATAACATGATCAATAAATTCATCATCTAATTCGATGCATATTGGAAATACAATGCATGTATGTTTTTCCTCATTAATTCTTTTACCGCAATCAAATTAATATTCTTTTACCGCAAGCCAACCAACCATAACCAATTAAAAGGCACAATTACCAATATCATGACCACCACATCAATATAAAATGCACCATCATCCATGTCATTATAACACCATATTTTCACTATATAAATGTCATAATGCCGTCATATAACATATTTCAATATCATATTCATCGAAGTTGCTACCATATAAGATATTTGAAGTCGTTGCCATATAAAAATAATATATTTGACCATGCAATAAGCCAAGAGGAATCGACGGTGCTTAAAAAGGCAATAACTCATGCAAAGGGTGCGGGGAACGGATCTAGTGGCAGATCTGAAGCAAAGTACCAAAAATATCGCACGTGCTTCTTCACAAGGTATGAGTTTTTCTGGAAAAGTATTGCAAGATGGGATTCAGTTAAAAGACTATGGTGTACAAAGGAACTCCACCATTATTTTGAATTTGAGATTGCAAGGTGGTGCCCCAGGAGAGAGCTTTCCTCCCAGATCATCTTTCGCTGGCAGGGACCCGACCTTGTTCGAAAACTCCAACGGATCTACATCATTTAGAGACACCCTCAAAGGGAAGGCTGTAGTTTCTGTTAAATCTGAATAAACTCTCAATATTCCTTGGCCCTATATTGTGGAGAAGATGAATGGAACCCTATTAATGACAATAGATATTGCAGAAATAAATAACATTTATACAACATATCATTCTTAGGCAATCATTTGCAGGTTCAATGGTTTTTGGTCAAAACCTGTGGATCTTCACATATTGGACAATAAATTGTGAGATTCACTTATGCTCAAAAGGTTTTTACATAGTAGAATTTGAACCATCAGAGATCAGAGACCAAGTTTTACATGAGGGTCCATGGTTATGGGGAAACACGAGACTATTTATTATACCATGGTTCCCAAATTTTGATGCTAATTCAATGACGGTCTCCAAAATACAGGTCTAGGTAAGATTGCATAACTTACCCATTCATTTCAGGCATCCAATGGTCTTGGAAGGAATTGGTAACATGCTGGGGAGATACATCAAGATGGATACATAAAGAACTGAAGAAGTGAATTATACTTTTTCCAGGATATGTGTTGAGGTAGACCTTAGTAAAGGACTAACTGACCGTACCCTTTTGACACACAGCCAATGTTGGAATCAGTTCTTAGATTATGAAAACACAACATTTCAGTGTCGTCTATGTCTACAAATTGGCCATTTACAAATCATGTGTCCTTTGGCGAATAAAGATCCCACGAAGAAAAATAAACCAGTCAAAAGGCCTAAGAGATGTCAATTCCCAACAACAAAACCTGAATATGAAGAGAAAGAGGAGGACTTGGGACTGCCCACCACTAAGGACAATCCAAATCCACAAACATCCCCAACGAATGAATATTTAAACTGAGAAAGAACAAGGGTATCAGTGTCGCAAAATCCAAGCCATAAAGGACACACAGGCCAAGAAAAGCTGAATGAGAAAGAGATAAGAGGCTTTAAACGTCCTTATAAATACATATGAGAGCTTTGACTGAGATAAGGAACATATGAGGAAGACAAAAGAGAACCAACTAACTATTTTTACCACTCCTAATCAAGGAGGTTGGTGAAAAGTAAAAAAGGAGGTTGGTGAAAAGTAGAAAAGAAAAAAAAAAAATGGTGACTAAATTGCTTAGGCCTTTGTTTATTTTTGTGTTTTTGTATACTTTTGTTTTGATTTTTTGATGCAAATTTCTTGAGTTTGCCATGAATGCACAATGTGTATCTACACGTGTAACTTTTTATAAATTAATAAGAAGTTAAGATTTCCTTCATCGCTGAAGTAAGAATGAAGTAAGAATCCAGTCATCAAGAGAGTTTTTCTTCAATAAAACCGATGAGAGACTTTGATGAAACAATTGCCTCCATGAGTACACTTACAATCTTTTCGATGGAAGAAAAAGGTAGGTATCCCGCGTCCATTACAACTACCTTCAGGGTTTCAATTCCACGTCTACACATAATTTTGTTCTTCACAAAAAATTATGTGTAGATATGTGATCCTTCGTCTAAAATGTATGCCATTGAATAACCATAAGATCGTTACTATATCTGTGAAAAATAGAAGAACTTTTTTTTTTAAAAGTTGGTAGTTGCTTTCAGACACAACGTTTGGTTTTGAGTGAGATTGGCATACTTCTCGATGTAACATCTCAGGACGACATATATGTCTTCATAAACGATGAAGGCAGTCCCGCGGGTGTTGACAATGAATTACAGTGCAAAAACATATAATATCAACCTGTTTATCCTGCAAATACACAGTGGAACAGAAAGCCGTACACTGCATGCTTGGATTGTTCTTCCAAAATAACTAGGTGATGAAGAAGCTTGTATAGAGCATGATGCATAGAACATTAACGCACTCTCCAATGTATGTATGCCAATATCACCAATAATGTAGGCCAATAACATTAACTCCCTAATGAACGCTGCAGACAAGTGTAATGTTAACGCACAAAAATAAAAGCAGGTCGTGCCAGAAGTCGTGACAAATAGATAATGTAATGCATGCATTATTTGCTGATCCGTGGTTGCATTAATGTTGTGCATTAAATATAATACAATGGCAGTGGCAGAATTACAGCGAACCAAAAATCTAAAGCTATACGTTCCCTATCATGCAGATGAAATGGAACTATTGCCATAACTGACAAGGCCCTGGAGAGCATTAGAAATTGGAGACCGTACAAATTAGAAAGCGTTATTATTGTGCAGGTTATTACATTGGCAATGGTACGATTAGAGAGCGTTAAAAATTGGAGAGCTGTCCTCACCTCTCGAAACTTTCGTTAATCATGTTAATTCACCATACCAAAAAGATGTGTTACTTATTCAACAAATCTTGATGCCTTGTTCAACAATGATAATATTTTTGCGTTGTCTCTTTGTGTTGTTTCTTGAGTGATGATAAATTGATATACCACGAATCATTATACTTATGTACAACATCCATTGGTGCACATAAGTAGAAGAGAGAAGAAGTGTTTCTTAGGACAAAAGGGGAGGACTATATTTTTTCTGTCAATGCCAAAGGGGGAGATTGTTGGCATTGTTTTTATTGATGGTAAAGCAACAACATTATGGAAAAGGAGCAATAAAAAAGTAACAAGGCAAGGAGTAGCAAAGAAGCAACAAAGAAATGATGTTACAAGGGACTATTGGCAAGGCAAGATAAAAACATGATCATTGTTGTGATGCAAGGAAAAAGCAAAGGTAAAATTCCATGATAGCAAAGGCAAGACTCCATAATAGACAAGACAAGACTCAAGGCTATTGAGACAATCACATGAAGGAGTTGTGGTGCATGAGGTTGTAAAACATAAATATGATGCTCGAGAGTGATGTATTGCTCTCATATGTTGCTTGCATATTTCTTACATGGGAGAGTGACTGTTTTACTGTTATAATATATTATTTACTTGCATGTCCTTGGTATTATGTTGGTGTATTTAATCATTATAGGTGGCTGAAAATAATATCTGGAGCTCTTAATCATGTTTTAATATTCAAAATATGAAGAGATTGTAAACAAAAGGGTGGAAGGCAAAGAGTCAAGTCTATTCACCTCATATTATTTTGTGGAATACAAACAACCAACACACTATCTCTTCATAAAAGATGCGATTTTGGAAGGAAATATGAGAGTTTGTGAGTTTGAGGATGTGAGAGTTGATTATTTGTGAGTTACTTGGCACATATGAAGCTAATGAGAAGCAGATTTGAAGGGGAGAAGAAGCAGAGATAGAGATGGAGGTATGTAGAATTGATGACTAGGTAAACCAAGATGTTGTTTCTTGTATGTATTAGGAGATTGTAGTCTCCTTTCAAGTTCTATCTTGATAAAGAACAAGTTGTAGCATGTTGAGGTAGGAGCCTCCTGTGGGTTGTAGCTTGAAGAAAACTTATGGGAGTTGGAGCTTCCTTCCATGTTGTAGCTTGCAGAAAAAATGAGGTAGTAGCCTCATGTAGGTTGGAGCATACAAAAAATCAGATGTGATAAGGGAGTAGACGCTTGCCTTTGGATCGCAACAATAACAAAGTCATGGTTTTCTTCCTTTATGGGTTTCCTCTTATATTTGGTGTCCATATGTGATGATTTTATGTTGCCATTAAGGTTGTTATGTCATGGTTCACATATTACATATTGTTTATATATTAAATATGCATTTTATATGGTGTGAATTTTCTCATTCCATAATTCAGATAAACATTAATAAGAAAAGAACAAATTTATCCAAGAATGTACTAAAATGATTCACCCCCCACCCCCTCGCCCCCTCCCCCTCAATTTGGTTAAGTCTCCATCAAATAAGATACAATGCAATTTTTCTTCAAAGGGTCAAAATTAAAAAACTATTCCATAAGAGTGTGTGTGAAGCATGTTCATGTTAGGCTTTCTAAAAACACTTGTAGGAGTTGATGACATCAATTTTATTGCTTGGTTTGGTTTTTATGTGTTCATGATTAGTTGTGGTCATTTCCCTTTTGATGTCTTCTTAAATCCATATTATTAAACTACGTTGTCATATCCCTTGTTGAGGGTTGTATTTCACATTAGTATGATTGCAATTTATTATGTAAAAAATAAAATAAAAATTAAAAAAGAAGAGTGTATATAATAAACCCGAATTGACAACAATTCTAAAAAACAAGTGGTTTATCACATACTACATTGCTAAATCATGTACCCAAGTTGATGTGATGGTATCCTCCCTCATTACCATACTTACATCAAGAAGAGGTGTATGTGTGCTTTAGTAGTCCCCATTGATTGTGGTGGTTATCATATAATGCTTCTTTTGAAATCCCACTAAACCACTAAGACGTCCATTATTCAAGGATCCATGTACATTAATATTAACACTCTTTATTGTACAAAAATAAGCAATGTAGAAAAAAAGTGGGATTCCATGTAATAATAATGCATTGAGATCAATTGCGAGACACTCGTGGTTTGTGAAGCGCTATGTTGATGTGATAAGTTTTTATGCTTCTCACAAAAACATTTTTGAATTTTGTCAGGATTAGCGAGATAGTTGAGATTATTACCCTGGGTGTTTAACCCTATAATTAATAATTATACAACTAGATTTGAAGAAACAAATCTTTAAAATAAGAAATCTCCTTTTGCTTTGTAATTTTTTGATAAACTAATAATTATACCAGTTAATAAAAAATAAGGAATGAAAGAACATTTTATGAACTCATAAATAAGAAAATATTAAATAAAATATTGTTGAAATGATTTTAAAAGAACAACATCACAACAAGATAATCCAATGCTTCAATAAACCATAATATAAGAAAGTAACCAACGAAGAATTGTATTAAAAACTAATATGAGTTATAATAAAAATCTCCCTCTACATATCCTAGGTAGGAACAATATCAAAGAAGATCCCTAAAAGTGAATGATATAAAAAAAATATACAATGGCGACTAAGTGTCGAAAGAAAGAGATAGAATCACAAAATATGCACTAGATCACTTCAAGAAACACAAAAACATCATCCAAGTATGCAAAATCCACATTGATCAACAATAAATTAAATCAAAACTTCTGAAAATGATATGGATTGGATCATTATATTGTTTGTCATCCATCTTGATGCTTTCATAGTGGAAAAATTGAAGAAATCATCTATTAGGACGATTTTTATTGGCGGGACCCTGTTACACAACATTTTGTCACCGTCCTTGCAATCCCTCGTCGCGTACATTGGAGGACTATTCCCGTGACCTGTGAACAGTAAACTTTCCTGAAAACACCTTGATGGTATCCTTCTACATAAGGGAAATAATTCTCCTGAAGAACATTTCCTCTAAAAAACCCTAAAAACCCATGTTTTGGCATTGGCGCGGGTAGTCAATTCATCCCTCGCGCCAATGGGGAAAATGCACACTAGTGGGCGCACCAGCTGGCGCTCTGTCCTTGTGTTGTGCCCGCGCCAAGCCTATTAAGGAATGTTTTTTAACAATAGAAGGTAGAAGTTTGATTCTAACAACTTCAGAATGGATCATCAAAATGAGGTTGGGTTGTTTGCCTCCGGATCTCCCTGATTAGGAAGTGGTTTTTCACCTCTCATGGAACCTTCCTAAGAGATAGGACTCTTCCCCATGATTATAGGGAGCCTAACCTCTCCTTCTCCCTCTATAAAATCCTGCCCTCTCCATTTTCTAGCTAGCTGAACTTTTGGGAAGGAAATTATAGCTAAGTGACGATCAAGAGTAGAGCTAAGGAGAACCCTGTGAGAGTGACGAGCTTTGAGAGACACGTCCCGCTGGAGCCCTGTCGTAGGAAGATCACGACGTCAGAGCATCGATTGTAATCATTCTCTCGTATCTTAATATACATGACTCTGCTATTAGTTCTATGATTGTGTTTGTCCATTATATAATTCAATTTCATTCGTTCCTGTCTAACTGATCGATAGTTATAAAAGTGTGGAATATTACGTTGTATGTTGTCTCTCTTCTTTGCATGTGTATAGGTATTTGGATGCAGCAAGCTCACGGATCGTGACCTGTCCAACTAGGAATGGAAGCACCACTTATTCTTCGACAACAATAATGAAGGAATCACGGTAAGCGATCTATCGCGATTCTATCTTTTGTAACTAGGAATCAATAGCTTTGCATGTTTCGATTGTTGCTAGACCCACTCTAGGGCTAGTGGGATCGCCTCTGTTCGCAGAGGGGATTTACCTCCACCACAATTTGGCGACTCCACTAGGGATCAGTGGGAGTTGGTCCTTCCTTCATTGGGTTGTTTTTTGGCTTTTTGTTTGATTATTCTACATTTTTGGTTCACCTTCCTTGGTGTTAAACCCCTGGTCAGCTCGCAGAAGACCAGATCTAGCCTCTGTTTGTCCATTTTCATCATTTTTCTAGGGTAAACCTGATTGGCGTGGTTATCCCCTTGACAGTCGTGCCAACTGGCACTTGTTGCTAGTTAGGCCCCTGCGCCAACCCCTGTTTGGCGCAGATTACAGCCAAACATGCGCGCCAACCCTACTTGGTTTTAGGGTTTGTCTATTCTTGGACTCTCTGAGCTTGAGTTTTGGTCCTGGTTCATTTTTTCTAACTGATTAAATGATTTGAAGTCACTTTTGACTGTGTTTAGCCCTTGTCCTTTGGTTGTTTGCCCTTTACTTTCAATTTTTCATTTTAGCCCTAGGGCTTCTAGGTGCTTCAGTGTGCTGAGCCTCCCGTGGGAGTTTTGGGTCTTTGCTTTCCCGGTCAACTTTTTTTTTGCTTCTTTGCATTCATCTTGCTGAATCCTATTGAATCATTGCATTTATTGAGTGATTGTTCTCTCTTTCGTTCAATTTTGCTTTGTGTTTCTCCAAGCCTAGATCACACGGTTTGTTTGAGTCTCTTTCAAGATTCTTCTTGATTGTGTTTGTTTGAGTTGAGTGGATTTGTTTTACTTCAGCTCTCTCTTTATCGTTCTCAAATTGATGTTTTCATTAGTTTTTCATTTATTTAGTGCATTTGCTCTAATATATTGAAAAATACCAAAAAAAAAACTTTTTCATTTTGATTGGCATAGTGGAAATTGAAAACTCTTTCACATTACTAGCATTATATAATTCTAGAGAAAAGTTTTCTACTTTCATTAGTTTGCATTGAAATTGGTTGTGGATGTTTTTGTGTGTTCATTTCGCTATCATTTGAAAGCTCTCAACTCTCCCGTAGATAGCTCTTCATTGAACGAAATGATGTTTTGTGGCATGTAGTTTTCATCTAGAGGTTTTATGAGATCCAAAATTCGATAGGGCCTTGAAATTGAAACGTAAATTGAAGATCAATTTTAAAATTTATTGAATTAACCTAAAGCAGCATTGAAACTTAACGAAACATCTAGTAGTCTAAGGTAGAGACGTGTTCTGACGTCTTTAAGCCTAACAGCTGTCGCTCGCCATCTGGCTACAGACAGTGCTAGTATGGACTTGTGCTCCCCGTACCGTCGCGTATATAAAGGGAGACCCCATTAGGTTTCAAATCCTTTATCCATAGGAAGCCGAGTCTGCTGCCTTTTACCCGTGATACACCAGACACAACATTCAGAGAGATTACCTGCACATACGTTAAGTCCTTGGTTGATTTCTCTTTCATTTTTACCAAGGTGTATATGGAATTTCATGGATATCTGGTACACCCATTTACCTAGATTACCAGAGTAGTCATTTTGATCTTCATTGACTCCCTAAATTTGAAAAGATCATCAAGTGCTTGTCCTTTCACGCTTGTTTCCAAACTGAAAGTGATAGAGTCATATTTTACTCGTTTCTAGACTCTTTAAACATGAAACAGTAAAAATTCCCGTTTCAATGTGGTAAAATTAATCACCTACGATCACACGCTCATTTAGAGATTGATTTTTCGGCCCGTTTTTGTTTGCCTTGGTTTTTACCCGTGTGTCTTTTTTTTTTATCTCTTCCTCTTTTTTCTATAGTCACAGTGGCAGAACCATTAGTTTCGTCTACTGGTAGTCCTTATATAGATGATTCATCAGAGGTCTCTCAGTCCTCTGTTGAGCATCAACAACCCGTTGTATCCGAGTTTCCCGACGGGGGACCGATTATATCTGAACTTCCCTTTGGAGGACCAGTTGAGTTCAATTGGCCCTTATCCAACGCTTGGTTTGGATTTGGAGTTGGGGAACACTTCCCTCCTCTTACATCGAGATCACCCTTTTTGGCTGCTGTCATACCTCCTAGTCCCCCTTGTCTTTTAGAAGATCTTATGGTAGGGTCAGATATGGACTCATCCAGTCCTATTCCTAGTGAGAGAATTCCTACTTTTGGTGAAGACTACCAGCTTTTTCCTGAAGACATCCCTGAACCTTCTGTTATGTCTTCACCTGGTCCATCACTCCTAGCTGGATATAGGTCTTTAATTTAGGTCATGGCCGCTATTGCCTCTATGGGGATATCGACTCCGTCCACAAAACCGATCATTCCCTCGTTAGGGATGTCACCACAGACACCGCTCACAACATCTCCTTTTATCACATCGGCACCTATTAGACCTACTGTCTGCATGGCTGCGTCTACACCTGTTGTCACCACTTAGTCAACTAGGACCTCGTCAGTTCTTGAAGACGTTTATATAGCTTCAGCTATTCCTGAGAACATTTCTCCCGAGGAGTACTAGATGTCTTTACAACCGCCGATCTCCGAGGTTGGTCAGACCTCCCAATATCTTAATCGTCCTTGATTTTCTCATTATGGAGTAGATGGTGCCCCGATCTACGTATTTCCATATCGATATGATGAGCAGGGAAACCCCCTTTGTTTTCCGGCTCCTGAGGCTTATCAGTATATTAACGGTTTTTTATCTACCCAGCTTGTGCAACCTTCTAATCAACAAGGGAAACCCTTTCAGGGACAACCTTTGTTTCGACAAGGATATGCTTCTGGTCCACAAGGACAACCCTTCCAGGGACAACCTTCGGCCCAAGCAGGGTATGCGTATGACTTGCAAGGACAACCCTTACAGGGACAACCTTCGGTCCAACAAGGATTATTGTACGGCCCACAAGGGTAGTCTTACAATCCTCAAGGTCAACCTCTGCAGCCTCACCCTGCGGTCCAACCAGGGCAACCTCAAGGACCGGCAGGGCAACCAGGGTATCAACCTGGACCTCCATACGGTCCTGGGGGGCAAACCCATCCTTCTCAACCTTTGGTACAACCTCAACAACCTCATTTTCCAATTGGTCAAAATGTTGCACAGCTAGGGCCATCTTATGGTCCTGTCACAAGTCAACCTGGTTACCACGCACAACCTGGCCCACTCCTGCCATCAGGCCAACCTGCTTAGCCAGGGCAACCTGGTGTCCCTCATCAGCTAGGTCAACCTGTTCAACTAGGACAACCTGCAAAACCAGGTTAACCTGTTCAACCAGGACAACCTGCACAACCTGTTAACCTTGCTCAGCCGCCAATCTATTCTACGCCACAGTCGAATCCACCTATGCGCCCGACTTATTTGACTCAGCAAGGCCCCACTTACCAACAGCCCGTTCGGCCCCAAGGCGAATATTACCTTCAAGGTCATTCTCGACTAGTTTACAACCTACCCCAAGGTTCTGGTTATTACCTTCAGCAGCCAGACTATACTTATACTCTGCAGCAAAATCCGTACACTTCTCAATCGGGGCCCACATATAATCAGAATCAGTACCTTGGTTATCAACCCCCGTATCTTGGTTTTCAGCCGCCATATCAACCCAATTATTTGGCTTATACCCCCTATGGTCAGAATCCCCCAGGACATAACCAATGGGGGCAGAGTTATGCTCAACCAGGATGGAGTACAGGTACAGGTCCTTATCGGGGACCTGGCATGCCTTTTAACCCTCAGTTACCTTTTCTCTCCACGTTGGAGTTACCAGACGTGTCCAAATTGACCAATGATCCGATTCTTCATAATCCATATTGGCCTCCGGTTCTGACGAAGGTGCTTGGTGATTGTCCTAAGTTTGAGGGTAAATCTGGAGAAGACCCCCAAGCACATGTCATGAAATATCACTTATGGTGTTCTTCGAATTCTTGGGTGGATGACTCGATTCGTCTACGTCTTTTCCAGCGCACTCTCACTGGCACTGCTGCTAAATGGTACATAGAACTGCCCCGTGGTATTTTTCAAGATTTTAATACTCTAGCTATGGCATTCCTGACGTCTAGTTACCAGTTTGTTACAAAGCCGGGATGCATTTCCTGACATCTTTGAAATAGGAAAAAGCCACTCATATTTCAGATCATTTCATGAATGGAGACGTCGTCATCTTCTGATCAAGTTTGACATTTCTGATCAACTTCTAACTCACTGGTTCAATACCTCCTTTGTCAATAATATTGCACAAGACATTACTATGGGGGCATGTGTAACCGAGGAACAAGCCATTGCTCGTGCCCAGTACCTCGATTTAGTGTACTCTCAGTCTGGCACGTTATACGACATCTTGATTGATGCCCCGCGACCAGGGACATCTAAAGCACCGGCTACCCCATCAGTAGACGGCATTATTGATTCCGTCTCTCAGACTTCTCGCAAGTCTTCTAATGGGAAGCAGAAATCGAATTCTTCCAACAATTCTGCTCCTTCGACTACTCCAGATTCTGGTAAGACCGCAGAGGTCAATGCCGTCCAGGCCAATCCTGTGGACAAGAATTCCAAAGGGAAAAATAAGGGCAAAGACAAAGCCAAATCTGATGCCCCAAAACCAGAATCATCCAAACCACGTGCTGATGATGGTTCACAGCGAAAACTGAAGTACCCTTGCCTGATTTGTGATGAAGACCACTACACCAAAGATTGTCCTCGACGATCCGAGGTTAGTCAAATTATTAAGGGGTCTAAGGGAACTCTGGCAGTTCTTAAGGAACCTTTTCCATCACAACAAACTGAGATAGTCGAGCAACCTTCGCCATTTGCATTGTTTGGGTCTTAGGTTTTCATGATGAATGGTGTTGCACTTGTTTCTATTGCCACTCGGTCGAAGGATTATGCCGGATCACACCAGGAAGCTGGGAAGAGATTCGTTGATGGCCCTCCTCCCCCACCTGCCTCTAGTCCTCTTGCGATTGAGAGGCCCAGTGCTGAATCCGTTATACATCCACCTTCCAAAGGTGTTCTCCGAAAATATTACTATAATTCAAATGCCCGTGCTGCTCAGCATTACAACATTGTTGAGGATTTGGCACAGGCACCTTCCGCGATGTCCACATTGGAAGTACTTCAGAGTTTTCCATCTCAATGGAAAGCTTTGTTATTTGCAATTGGCGGAATCGATCTTGCCGATTCTAGCCTTCTCACCTTCGATCTAGAGAATTTCGTCCCCCGACTTTCGCACCAGATTGTGCTCGTTATACAAGTCGGAATTAACGGCCTCAATATTCATAGAGCCATTGTGGACAAAGGTGCCTCTACCTGCATTATGTCATCTTCTTGCTAGAAGGGAATCAAAACCCTTGGGTGTTCTCGCGAGTCTACCGATTACATTGCAAGGTAAGACAGTCAACGTCGAAGTGGAATTTTTTGATGCCAAACTTAACTATAATATTCTCCTCGATCGTAGTTGGACCCACACCATGTTGTGTGTTCTGTCCACCCTCTTTCAACTTTTGAAGTTTCCACATGAGGGCAAGATTATTACTTTCGATCAGTTGTCTTTCTTTACCTCATCCTCCGAGAACAACGTGCCGTACGTGGATCAAATTCCTAATCCCCCCGACAGTGTAGGGCCGGGTCTTTTCAAAGACCCCGTTCCCATGGGTATTTTTCCTATTCCACCACCGAACACCATTCAAGTAAATATGATCTCTAGGTCAGATGACCCATGGATCATCCCTTCTCTTGAACAGGTTGCCTCTTTTTGAGAATCGATGCCTTTGACTGCGGTTGAAATCAATTATTGTGAGATCATTGCCGCATCGGATCCTCCTCCTGCTGATAATGCTCCTTTGAGCATGGCTCTTGATGTTTGTTCTCAATCCCCTTGGCTCGGCGATGCAGATTCGCCCGATCCTTTGAGAGAAGTTTTTCCGTCTGACAAAGCTATCGTGGAGACTATGTCTCTCGAAGATCTGCCGTGGAGAGATGGGCATCATCATTCCTCATTCATGCCTAACCTAGGGGCAATGTCTAATTGTCTAGAGCATTTTGCATCTCAGGTTCCCTCCCTGCCGCTCCAAACGCCAATATTGACTCATGAAGTTTTTTCGGAAGGAAAGCTGAGTAATATTACCCAAACAATGCCTATCGACATCTCCATTAAACTGGGGGTCGTCAAGATCATCCATGTGGGAGTCACTTGTTCTCCTGATGAGATTCAAGTGTACACTAGTCTCTTCCGCGAATTCCGTGATGCTTTCGCATGGTATTATGAAGAGATGCCTGGAATTGATCCCAGTATCGTCGTGCATGAAATTCCCACCTATCCCGGTGCGAAGCCTGTGCGCTAGCGTCTGCATCCAGTGCATCCTCAAAAAGCCGCTACTATAAAAGCTGAAGTTGAGAAACTTCTTAAATAAGGTTTCATATATTCGATCCCTCTGACAGATTGGGTTTCCAATATTTTCCCTATGGATAAGAAGCAGGGCACAATTCGAGTCTGTGTTGACTATCGAGATATCAATCGGGCTTGCCCTAAGGACAAATATCCCACCCCCTTTATCGATCAGATCATTGACGATTGCGTGGGGAGTGAGATATTTTCCCTTATGGATGGATTTTCGGGTTATAATCAAATCAATATCCTTCCATCCGATCAACATAAGACTGCTTTCATCTGTTTGTGGGGAACATTCACCTATAAGAATCTCCCTTTTGGCCTGGAAAACGCTGGGGCTACCTTCTAGCGTGCCATGTCTTACGCCTTTCACGACATATGTAATGTTGTTCAACTATACCTGGATGACCTTCCGGCTCATTCAACTCTACGCGAAGACCATCCGGAACATCTCCGCCAGATTTTTCTCCACTGTAGACGTTACAACATCAAGCTTAATCGTCACAAGTGTGTCTTCTACGTTGACTCTGGTCGACTTTTAGGATTCATTGTCTCTAAGGATGAAATTCGCCTTGACCCTCTTAAGGTTTTGGCTATCATTAATCTCCCCTTCCCATCCTCGTTTCATCAACTTCAGAGTCTTCAAGGGAAAGCGAATTTATTACGTCGTTTTATCCCGAACTATGCGGAGGTAGCTAAAGGGTTTACGCGACTTCTAAAGCAGGACATCCCTTTCTGTTGGGACGAGATTACTCAGCAATATTTCGACAACCTTAAGACGTTGCTTGTCAACGCTCCATTAATACATCCTCCAAATTATCATCGCGACTTTACCCTCTATTTGGTAGCCGCATTCAGTACAATTGCCATGGTTCTGGTACAGGATGACGACGACGGTAATGAAAATGTGGTTTATTATCTGTCTCGGAACCTCCTCGACACTGAAACGTGTTATGCACACGTCGAGAAGTTGGTGTTGGCCGCGGTCCAGGCTGTTCAGCGGTTTCACCATTACATCCTGCTACGTACGGTAACCGTGATTTCCGATTGCAACCCCATGACTTACATTTTGTCTCGAAAATTGCTAGGGGGCAAGTACTCAAAGTGGATTGTGATCCTCCAAGAGTTCGATTTGGAGTTCACTACTGCCAAATCTAAGAAGTCACTGGATTTTTCTGATCTCATTTTTTCTCTCCCTACCGACTTTGTTCCGTTTCAATCCGAGGATCATATCCCGGATGAAACTATCTTCTTAATCAACACTCTCGATCCATGGTATGGCGATATCATCGTGTACCTCCAGACATCGACCTTCTGGTCTGAGTTAACGAAGGATGCTCGACGCTGTGTTCGACATCAATCACAACCATATCGCATTGTCGGAGATACCCTATATCGTGTCGGAGTCGATTCTGTACTCCACCGATGTTTGACCTTAGAAGAGGTTGAGAAAGTTCTGAATGACTGTCACAGTGGCGCCTATGGCAGTCACATGTTCGATTATGCTACCACATAGAAGATCCTTCGTGCGGGCTATTTCTGGCCATCTATATTTAAAGACTGTATTGTTGCAGTACGAAAGTGTCATGAGTGCCAGATATTCCAACGCAAGATGCGTGCGCCGCCTCTCCCATTACATCCTGTCATTACCGTGGGCCCTTTTTCCAAATGGGGCATTGATTTTATGACGTGTAACCCTCACTCAGCCGGGGGGCATGCTTATATCATCGTTTCCGTAGATTATTTCACCAATTGGGCCGAAGCAATACCTACATTGGCTACAGATGGTAAGACAGTTACACAGTTCATTTTCAACCATGTGATCACTCGTTTCGACTTTCCTCAAGCCATCATCACTGATCATGGCTCTCATTTTCGGGACTACATGATGTGAGAGCTGACATCTAGGTTGGGCTTGTGTCACGACAGCTCAATGCCATATTACCCTCAGGAAAATGTCCAGGTTGAAGCCGTGAACAAGGTGCTTGTCACGATGCTTCAACAAACAATTGGTATACACAAATCGAGTTGGCATCTCCAGTTGTTTTCAGCTCTTTGGGCCTACCGAACGTCAGTGAAGAGTGCGATCAGATTCACACCATTTCAGTTGGTGTATGGTCTAGAAGCTACTCTTCCAGTTGAATGTGAGATCCCTTCACTAAAATTGGCTATGGAATTACTGCCCGATACTTCCCCAGAGGAAGAACGTCTCCTATATCTTGATAGATTGGAAGAAACTCACCGCTTGGATGCTTTGGTTATCGAGGCACAAAAAATGCGGGTTAAAGCTCATTTCGATTAATCGGTTTCTTCGTGCTCTTTTATCAAAGGGGACCTCGTCCTCTTGTATGATCAAGCTCATGACAAGCTTGGGGCAGGAAAATTCCAACCTATGTGGCATGGGCCCTATATCGTTAAACGTGTATTGAAAAATGGGGCTTATGAGCTGATCGATTATGAAGGTATTCCTTTGATGCAGCCCAGAAATGGGTTGTACCTGAAGAAATATTATGCTTGAATCATTCTTGTGTAGTATATGTACATAGGTGATTTTATCATTTTTGTGCATGTGTGGTGTGGTGTGCTTTGTAATCATTTTTCTGCTTATTGGGTCTTCCTGATTATGCAGATGTCTATTACTCCTTATGTCGGTTTTGCGGATGGTACCTCCCGCAGTACCAGGAACCTGTCTTCGGCAGCCTGGGTAATTTACGATCCTGCTGGTGAGTTGGTATATTTACAAGGTGTTTGTCTAGGGCCTGCTACAAATAATGTCGCGGAATATTGTGCCATTTTGGAATTATTAACCAAGGTTGTTAACCTTAGCATTCACACATTACTTGTACATCTGGACTCACAGCTTGTGGTTTTACAGCTCAATGGTCATTATTCAATTAGAAACCCATGCATTTTAAGACTGTATCTACGTATTCGTTTACTTGAAAGAAATTTTGATTACATCACATATCAGCATATACCTAAACGAATGAATACACTAATAGATGTAGTAGCCAACATGATATTAGATAGACATTTACGCAATTTGTAAAAACATCATCATATGTAAGTAAGATCTATGTAGAAAATAGATGTATATATATATGTCGAGTGTTTGCAACGTGTGCATCATATAAAACCAAAAAATATACATGTTTGTTTCAGTTACATCCGGAGACGACATGTCTCTCAAAAATATGAAAATAAAAGCCTAGGTGACTAATCGACATGGTGCTTATGGTAGCACATCACTGCCTGCACCAACCGCCTCAGCAAGCGGTGGAGACGACTCAGCACCCCTACAGTGTGCCTTTGATAAGCTAAGGGAACATCAGCTAAACGAGCATAATCCAGAACTCCACGAGCGATCCCCTCTAAGTTCTGTACAAGCTCGTCCCCCTCGCCCCCCTCACCTTGAGGGTCATAAGAGAGAGGGGTCCTCCTCGCTACTGGTGACATTCTGGCGGGCCTTTCTGGGCCAACATCTGCATAAATATAGGATTAGTTGTTAGAACATGCATGTATACCAAAAAATAATAAAACTCATAAAATTAAAAAAGAGTCTTACCCAGCTCCTCGTCCCAGTCCTCTCCTTCCGGGAGCGGAAGGTTTGGGTCTCCAGTAAAATCTGTGCCCACATAGGGCCAGTCCTCTATGATGATCAATTGTCGTCGGAGCCATCCAAATAACTTGGGCCTCCATGACATCTGCTGGCCACCCCCTACCCTGGGCATCAATGCCACCCATCGAGCCATCCGTGGCTCTCTCAACGGTGGATTCGGGACTATCGCCCCCTGGCACTAGAAGATGGGTAGTCGTTCCAGGAAGAACAACACCAAAATCAATCCATATCCAAACTGTTTCAGTTTGGTCTGTTTTCATTTTGTGAGTTGCTGTTTGATGTTCATAGTCACGGCTGTGGCCCAATAAAACACTGTTGGGTTCATGCACTCTGATGCAAGAAGGAGCCGTGTCTTTGTAGCCTCATACGGTTCCTGTGACCCTGCAGCCTGCGTAATGGTATGTAGCACTACTCTCAGTGCTATATCAGGGATGGTATGAATGTCTACCTTTCCGCTACCTGTCCCTTTGCGTGCCCCTCGGCACACCCTGTCCATGACCATTGTCATGTTTTCACCTGAAGGCCTGGTGCTGGTCAGGATAGGGACTGGGCCCCTGCATGACAGTCCAGTGATGAAGTACACGTCTGACACTTCGAGCTCAATTACCTGATCTTGAAATTTGAACTTCTCCTCTTCCTCATCCCAGATGCTATTCAGATACTGCAGTAGTTCGGGCTGAGCCCGGAGACATGACGTCAGGAAGAATTTCTTCAGCCCGTAATTTCGGAGAGCATTCATACATTGCTCATTTCCCATTGCCAATTCGTCTTCCTTGCCGTGCTCTCTTTCCTTCCATTCAATTACCATTTTTTCTTTGTACCTTCATCAAATCAAACATAGGAGTGTTAGAAACCTCCTCAAGTATTCAAAATTGCTTTTCATTGGTTCATTTTTGAGATTTTTTAGCCGAAATTTGCGTTGTGACGTTGGCGTAGCTGTCTGGCTAACAGTGGCGCCAACTGGCGTGACCTCTGTGTAAAACAGAGCAGATTTGGCGCGGGTCCATGCCTGGTACCCGCGCCAATCGCGGAGTCCTAAATTTTGAAATTCCCTCCCTAAAATACCTCAAAACATGATTAAATATAATGAAATGCAACTTAAAATATGGCTAATGGAAAAGGCTCTTACCTGAAGAAGACATAATCTAGATTGGTCCACTGGAATGTTCACAATAGTCACCTCGAGATCGCAAAGGAAATGGCTCACTATTGCTCTGAAAAGAGGTAAAAAGGTGAAAAGTGAATAAGTTTTTACTATTGGTAATATTTATAACTTTTAAAATCGAAATTAGGTTTTAAGACTCATTTTTCCGATATTTTATTATATTTTTGTTTAAAAATGGGTTTTACACTTGATTTTTGTGCAGCGATAGGTTTTCATGCGATTAAGAAAAAGACACAAGTTGTATTTTATACTTTTTCGGACTCGGCAAAAACACGAAAAAGTCCCTACTGGAGTCACCTTTCAGCTCTTTTCTGACTCTCTAAAACTGAAAAGATCACCGAGTCGCTTGTCGTTTTGAGCTCGTTAGGTTGCAAAACGACATCTACCCAGTATACGTTTACCCCTTTTTCGGGCTGGGAGAGATTAATTATGAAAAAAGAATACCCTAGCCTATCGCAACTGGGAGGTTCTCTTAGGTATTATTTTCTACCTTTTCAGATCTGAGAGGCTATTCATGAAAAGGGACTTGCTGGAGTTTTCTTTTCCGTTGTCTTTTCAAACTCTCTAAACATGAAAAGACGTCGAGTTCTTCCTTTGTCAGACTCATTAAAAATTGATGACATTGGACTCCGTCGTAATGAAGTTACTCGATTTCCTCCTTCCTAGGGCTCATTAAACGTACTAGGTTGGATTTGTCCGAAGGACAAACTTATATCGCAAGCACATGCTATCCCCTTCAAGCTTGTTTCAAAAATAATTGGGGTACTCGCCAAAAATGGTGGGGGAAAATGGAACCAGTATTATAGTTGTGTCAACAGTATGTCGCTCTTGAACATGGCACTTGTCTGCATTCGTGTCGGGTTGGGGACATCTCATCTCGTTATCTGCTTGCCTTCACGGGTTTGGGTAATCTCTTTTGACCACTCATTAGCTCTTTTCCACGTCACCATGACCTCAGATCCTTTGATGTAAATACTTCCAAATACAATGTCGTGCCGCTGATATGTTCAAGAGAAGTTGGCCTCTACAGTTTTCAACCTCCCTTTGATTCTCTGTTGGTCTTGATTCACAAACATTATATCCCTCTGTCTCGTGTTGATGATGTGGGAAAAATTATGGCCCACCTTCGATCAAGGTCACTTCCTGTCGACTTCAGCTCATTATACAGGACGCTGATCTAGAGACTCCCTTCAGGTGCCTTAGAGCCTGCATGCCTCAATGGTAGGTTCTTTGCATTCGATGCAAGGTTTTCATTATTGGCCTTCAATCGGATGATTATGTGGGTGTTCGATGCCAACTCACTGTTCACATTCTGTGGATTGTACATTTTGTACCTTGAGATCCATTGTCATTATTGGTGGTTCCTCTTGCGTCTTTTAACGACCTTCATTATTGGTTGGTAATCAGACGATGTTCTTGCATGTTCGACTTCAGGTCACATATTCGCATGCTTGAACTTGTACTTTGTTCGGGTCGAGATGGAACGCAAGACCCTGGATTTTGTTTAATAAATATCCAGGTTGCGGGTTCTTTGTGGATTATTATGATTTATTACTTGACTCATTCGATTGGATGGCTGCGACCATACTTGAGTCTACTTGTTGATCCTTATTTACCGGATGGCTGTGTGAATACCTTGGATCCTGGTTTTTGTACACTCTGTTATGGATGGCTGTGCCCATACCACATATCATGTGTCAGAGATATCAGTTGTATTTGTATTCACAGGTCTTCTGACGATAGTGTTTTTAGTTGAGCGCGTTCTCATAAAGCATTTCACCCCTCCCTCTCTCTCAGACCTCATGCTTTAGGAGGCATCTGTTACACAACATTTTGTCACCATCCCTGAAATCCCTCGTCCAGTACATTGGAGGACTATTCCCATGACCTGTGAATAGTAAAATGTCCTAAAAACACCTTGATGGTATCCTTCTGCATAAGGGAAATAATTCTCCTGAAGAAAATTTCCTCTAAAAAACCCTAAAAACCGATGTTTTGGCATTGGCACGGGTAGCTAGTTCATCCCTCATGCCAATGGGGAAAATGCACACTAGTGGGCGTGCCAGCTGGCGCTTTGTCCCTGTGTTGTGCCTGCGCCAAGCCTATTAAGGAATGTTTTTTAACAATAGAAGGCAAAAGTTTGATTCTAACAACTTCAGAACAGATCATCAAAATGAGGTTGGGTTGTTTGCCTCTGGATCTCCTTGATTAGGAAGTGGTTTTCCACCTCTCATGGAACCTTCCTAAGAGACAGGACTCTCCCCCATGATTATAGGGAGCCTAACCTCTCCTTCTCCCTCTATAAAAGCCTGCCCTCTCCATTTTCTAGCTAGCTGAACTTTTGGGAACGAAATTATAACTAAGTGACGATCAAGAGCAGAGCTAAGGAGAACCCTGTGAGAGAGAGAGTTCTGTCAAATCCCTGACGAGTTTTGAGAGACACGTCTCGCTGGAGCCCTATCGAAGGAAGATCACGATGTCAAAGCATTGGTTGTAATCATTCTCTCGTATCTTAATATACATGACTCTGCTATTGGTTCCATGATTGTGTTTGTCCATTATATAATGCAATTTCATTCGTTCCTCTCTGAATGATCGATAGTTATAAAAGTGTGGAATATTACGATGTATGTTGTCTCTCTTCTTTGCATGTGTAAATGTATTTGGATGCAACAAGCTCATGGATCGTGACCTGTCCAACTAGGAATGGAAGTGCCACTTCTTCTTCGACAAGAGCAGTAAAGGAATCACGGTAAGCGATCTATCGCAATTCTATCTTTTGTAACTAGGAATCAATAGCTTTGCATGTTTCGATTTTTGCTAGACCCACTCTAGGGCTAGTGGGATCGCCTCTGTCCACAGAGGGGATTTACCTCCACAACAGACCCAGTTTGACAAAATGGTGTATGAAACTTTCCAAGGGAGTTTTGAGGCATCAAACGACATTTTTTTCCTATTAAACACAAAGAGACCTTTCGAATGATGTAATAATCACATTAATCAGAGTCTGTATGTGAAATTTATGCCACTCATAAGTTGACCTTCTTGTTTTCACCGCCATAATTCAAGAGGATACCACATCAAGACCATTTATTCTTGAAAAATGGGTCAACCACATGATTATTATGTATAATAATTTAGAAGAGTCTATATTGTAACTGTGGTTTAGAGTTGAGGTAGTCAAACCTAAACACTAGTAGGTTGTCGAGATATGTTATAACTAGGCCACTAGGAGGAAAATGGGTTCCATTTTTTCGAGTGCATTTGTTCCATATCCGAGTGAAAATTTACTGAGAGGGATAGGAGATAAAGCACACAAAGAGGGTTTTTTCATTGTAGTAGCCCACAGGCCACATGCCATACTTCTTTGTACTCACATGCATTTTATATTAAGAGAAAGAGAGCATAACGACTCACCTTCTAGTTGGGTTTTTCTCCCAGAAGGTTTTCCCAAGTCATATCTGGTGTCAAATGCATGGGAAAGATTTTATTTCACTTTTCTCTATTTGTTGCATAATTTTCAATTTACATGCTTACACTATTAATAGTATTCTATAGATCCTGAAATATAAAAATAAATATAATTGTAATAGTGTAGAATTTCATATTTTAAATATAATTTTATTAGATCTTATGTGACGAATTGTCCAATGGAATATCCACGATAGTTTATAGATCATATTGGTACCATAACAAGTTTCTTTGGGTATACTATGGAGATATGCAGGGGATCTATATCGACTGGGCCAAAATTTGTAAAACCCTAATCATGGTTGACGAATGTGTGAATAAGCCTCGTGATCCTACATAGGAGAGGTTCTCGCGGCTAGAAAAATAAATCTGAGATATAAATAGTAATGTAAATATCCTCATGGTGGCCCTTAGTAATAAGCTCAAAATATTTAGAGAATATGGGGGTTCTAATGCAGAGGAAAAATCAAAGGGGGGATTAGGAGATCACGAAGAAATGGAGAACCAACTTAAGGAAGAACCCCAAAAATATCAACCCAATTTGAGTGTTGTAAATCAATCATAGTCTATGTTTAAAATGGAAGAAAATGTCGATATCAAGCCATACCATGGTAATATTGATGTTATGAATCTAAATCAGTGGTTGTAGGAAGTTTATTTCAATGTCAATCACATTGAGGAAGAACAAGGGATTTCATTTGTGTGGCTGAAATTAGAGGGCCATGCCCTGACTTGGTGGGAAAACCACATGGAGACATTGAGGTTGGAGGGAGATAATCCAATGATTAAGAGGGATAAATTCAATAAACCCTCATTAAGTCATAGTTATACCCTATTGGTTATGTAAAGGACCAGTGGGTGCGATGGCACTACTTCAGGAAAAAACCAGGGAAAAGTGTGCAGGAGTACACCAAAAAGTTCAGAAAGATGGCCATATTGCTTGTGGATGAGAAGATCATATGTACATCAGTGTAGAAGGAGGTGAATATGATTAGCGTTGAGAAACAAGAAGAGAAATAAATGACCAAACTTATCCATATAAAGATATAGGTCAAGAAGACCAATATTGATGCTTTGTTTGACTCAGGATCGTATACAATCTCACTGCAACAGAGCTAGTCAAGAAGTTAGGGTTGGAATTCCATGATCATCCAAGCCCATATCCATTGGGATGGGTAAATAAGGATGTAGAGTTGAAGGTAAAAAAATAGTGCAAAATTAGATTTTCCATCAATGTTGAATTTATTGATGAAGTAGAACTAGAAGTGGTTCCCCCTGATGTATGTGGAGTCATGCTTGAGAGTCTCTACATGTACATTCAAGATGCAATATACATGCGAAGGGCCAACTAGTATTGGCTCTTCAAAGATGGAAAATCATTCACCATCAACGCACATAAAGGCAAGTCAAAAATTTCACTGGTAAGTGCCAACCAAGCCAATAAATTGAGCAATTCAAACAAGAAGTATTCTTTATTGTTTTTAAGAGAAAACCAGTCTGCATAAGATTCAATAAGAGTTAAGGAATCCCTAGATGGGTGTAGTAAGAAACAAAAAAAACATCTAGAAGAGTTTATACATGCATATAAGGATGTGTTCCAGGAGCCTAAAGGTTACCACCTAAGAGGGAAGTGGAGCACAAGATCCATCTATTTCCAAAATCCCCATTACCAAACATTGGGCTGTATAGGCGGTCTGTTATAGAAGCAAGTGAGGTGAAGAAAAAATTGCAACAACTACTAGAATACGATATCCTTCGACCAAGTACATCACCATGTGGGTCACCCATCATCATTGTGTGAAAGAAGGATGAGACTTGGAAAATGTGTATATATTACAAGGCATTGAACAAAATCATGCTCAAGAACAGGTACCCCCTACCTAGGATAGATGATCTCTTGGATCAATTGCAACAATAAAAATACTTCACCAAGCTGGACTTAAAGTCAAAATATCATTAGGTTCGAGTTAGAGAAGATGATTCTTGGAAGACCACCTTTAAAACTAGGAAAGGTTTGTATGAGTGGTTAGTCATGCCATTTTGCCTATGTAATGCACCAACCACATTTATAAGTTTAATGAATGACATATTGCACCATTTCATAGATTCATTTGTGATTTTCTTTTTGGATGAGATGATATATTTGTATACAATGCTATCTGGGAGGAGCATATCTCACATTTGATGCAAGTTCTAGAGACATTGATGAAGCACCAATTCCTAGAAAATGTACAAAATTGTGAGTTTGAACCACAATATTTGGTGTATCTGGGGTATGTGATAGGTGGAAGAGAGTTGAAGATGGATCTTTCCAATATGGATGCGATCATCAAATTAAAAATGCCTTGTAATGTCTATGAGGTCAGGAGTTTCATTGGGGTAAAAAAAGTACCTGAATAAATTCATAGCCTCATTTTCAATGGTAGGAGCACTGCTCCATGCCATAATAACAAGTGGAAAGAGTTTCTAGTGGGGAAAGGGCTAGTAGAGGGCTTTCGAGGATTTAAAGAAGAATATTAGTTAAGCACTAGTTATGGAATTACTAAACTTGCATCAACCCTTTAAAGTGGAGACAAATGTGAGTGAGTCTACTATGGGAGCAGACTTGATGCAGGGAGGAAGGCCTATATGCTACCATTCTGAAGTATTTCAAGGGGTAGTTCTTAACTACCCTACCTATAACATGGAGCTTTATGCCCTAGTGAAATATATGAAGAAGTGGAAGCACTATTTCATGGGAAAGGAGACAATAATCCACATATATCTCCAACCACTACAATACCTGCAAGCTCGGAGTAAGGTAAAACAAACTAGGCATTACAAGTGGAAGGGGATTTTACAACAATTTCATTTAGTGATTAAATACAAGAAGGGTAACACAAAAAATTTGTTCGACATGCTTTCAATGCCACCCACACCAAAGTTCACAGCTTTGGGAACTTTGATACAGATGGAGCCACTCACCCATGATGGATATAAAGAGGCATATTCAAATGATGAGGACTTCAAGGAGGTGTATTAGTAATTGCACAGTCAGACTCATGTGTATTATGGTGACATAATTGTTGACTACCATATCTAGGATGGGTTACTCTATAGGATGGATAAGCTATGTTTTCCTAAAGGTGAGTGATTATAGATGGTTAAAGAGGCTCACACCTCCAAGTTTCCAGGGCACTTTGGTGTAAGGAATATCGTGGCCAACTTGTGGAGTTATGTGTATTGGCCCAAGATGCAAGAACGGGTAACTATTTTTATAAGAGTATGCATGCATTATTGTACCAACAAAACTAGAAACAGGAAACAAGGTCTATATCATCCTTTAACTGCACCAACTCGTCCTTGGGAAATAATTTCCATGGAATTTGTGGGAGGTTTACGAACAACCGGGAAGGGACATGGCTACTAGTTCGTGGTAGTTGACAGGTTCAATAAGATGTGTGTTTTTATGCCCAATAGAAATACCATTAGCGGGAAAAAATAAACAAAATTATTTTTTGGATAGGTCTAGGTGCACTTTGGGATACCAAGGAGCATTGATTTAGACAGGGACACAAGATTTCTTAGTGAATTTTGGACTAGATTGTGGGATAAAATGGTCACAAAGTTGAATAAATATACAACATTCCATCCAAATGTAGATGGGAAGACATAAGTAGTTAACATGGATTTGGTGCAACTTCTAAGGGGATACAACCAGAATATTTAAAATATTTGGGATGAAAATATGGTATATAGACAACATTCTCACAATAGAGTAATCCAAAATTCTACAGGAAATTCCTTATTTGAAACTTGTTTTGGATATTTTCTGCCTTCACCTTTGGACATTGCATATGGGAAACAAGGACGAGTGAGGGAAGATCTTACAGGAGATGCCTTGAGGGTTGAAAAATTTATAGAGAAGATCAAGAAGATCCATATAGGGTGCAAGAGACACTACAAAAGTCACAAGAGATATATAAGGCTAGGCATGATCAACACATAACAAAGAAACCATTCAAGGCAGGAGACAGAGTATGACTAAAGTTTAACAAAGAGAGGCTACAAGGGTCTGGTAATAAAATCAATACTTCGACGTATGGTCCCTTTGATATACCAGAAAAGGTGGTTGATAATTCTTGCTAACTCAGTTTAACACCATATATGCACATTTACTCAATTGTGAATGTAGAGAATTTGAAACTCTATGAGCCTTCCATGTTAGATCAGGAAGAGGAACAATTCCTAAATTCTGCAGAGGATTTAGCACTAGAGGCTTAGGAAAATTTGACAAAGTATATAGTTTTGCAGAAGATTTACATAACTACAAGACAGATTGGGTTGAAAGGACAACTTCTAGGCAAATCTAAATGGTACACCAGAGAGATGGTGGAGGAAAAATTTCCTCACCTCATTAAGTATAAGATTTTGGGGACCAAAAGCCTCATAATGTGCTATCATTTCCTCCATAAAAATTGACCAAGTGACAATTTTTTTACGGGAGCAAAGCCATCAATACCATACAAATGTATTTTCTTCTAAATATAAATTTGCGATGTGTGCCTTTCATGTGTTTTTCACATTATTGCGATTAAAATATTTCTCCATCTGTAGTATCCATGTTACGAGATCCTTGCCATCAAACTTCCTCATATCGATCTTTGGAATATGGAGGGTCTTCAATACAACATTAGATTTTAGGAAATCAAGATTAACATTTATTTTTTTCTCATCATGAGTTTCCTCTACTATATTTCAGCCATTAGGAATCATTTCTTGTATCAGCCTTGTCATCAAACCTTCCATGTTTTCTTTCAATTTTTCATTGATCTTAGCTTCCATGCCAACTTCCATGCCATCTATCTCAGCTTCCATGCCATTCTTCAAACCATCCATCTTAGCTTCCACACCTTTATTCAAACCATCTATCTTAGCTTCCACGCCTTTCTTAAAAACTTCCATTTCATTTTTTGTTGCTCTTTGCGAGAGCGAAATTTGGTGCACTTGCTCTTGTAATTTTGATATGTCATGTTGCGCTTCTTCCTCTTCGTGAGTCATAGTAGAGCCTTCTGAAGGCTTCATGGGTGTTGAATTATTTTTAGGTGGAATTTTAGAACCCAATACTGATATCTATGCTTCAATATGCCCTTGGAATCACTTCAAACTGATTTTTCAGACAAGACTTATGCAATTTGAAAAAAAAATACACACCTTTTTCTTGCTTTTGAGGAGCTCGATATTGAAAATGAATTATCTCTATGATTTCGGATCTTCAATATCTTAAATTTGGTCCTATAGTATCCCTCTGAATCTTCTTTCCAATTCCACAGGTATGACCTGCTTTGGGTTCTTCAAGGCAAAGTTATTCCCAATCTCCCACAATGACCTAATTATGGATTGGTTCAGTAGAGTGAACTTTTACGACATGCCACGTGTCACTGTTTCCTCCTTCGTCTCTGAAATTGATATACAAGAAATTAAATTATGTCTAATTTCAGCCACTTTTTACAGAATCCCAATCTGATACTCAGAGAGAGAGTTATGATGATTTTCCCACAAGTCACCTCTTTGAGATGAAATTCGAGAGCCTGAAAAAACCCTAACTTTCACAAACCATATCTCCGCAAATATTACAAACCAAGATCTGAAATTTTTACACGAAATTCCTCAGGATTTATTCTTCGCATTTTAAAAACTTCAGCTTCTAAACCTTCATAGAAAAAAAATTATAGTGAAAATTCCACGATGGCCTGTTTGGAGAAGCGAAACCCTAGAATCCAAAGCTCTGATACCAAATGTTATGAAACCAGCTCCAAAAATAGAAGAAAAGAGAGATCAACACCTTAGAAATAAGCCACTTCAAGGGGGAACCTCCTTTACATTACATAAATTAACAATTCTTGTATGATAAAAATGACAAAACCTCCTTCTATATATAGGAGTCCATGGGGTCACACTATAATCCTAACCGACCTAACAATAATAATGTAAGGGCACAATAATAATAATATTTGGGTTACAGGGGTATAAAAATAACAATAAGGAGGCTACACTAACAACAATAAGGGACTATACTAGTAATATAGGGACCTAACATAAGTTGCAGGAGTTGAGATCAGTACCTGTAATAAAAAATAGTAGGAGTGTAGTAAGGATAATTGCGTGGGATGAGAGCAGGTTGATTTATAACACTATGATTGATTATAGTTGTGGTAAGACCTGTTAAAGAACAATGATTTAGAGGATTAAGGCTAAAACAGTTTAATCAGAAACATGAAATTTGAAATGAGCTTGTGTGTAATGGGAAATTCGCAATAGTAATGGGCAATGAGAAAATAAAGGAATGGCAAGTGGCACAACGTTATTGGAGGAAAAAAAATGCTAGAGATGATGTGGTGGGCCGTTAGCAGGAGCAGAGGAGAGAGAGTCAGATTTCATGGGGGGGGGTGGGTGCGTGGGTCCCGAGAAAATAAATACCGCTTTTCGGAACGCCCCCCCCAAGATTTCATGGGGGGCGGGGCCCGAGAAAATAACACGTTGACTTCATTAATGAGAAATGGGAGAGGGGGGTGAGAAGTTGATTCCCCGTCGTTGATCTGGGCAGGGAATATCATGGCCCTTGAAACATGCATTTTCCATAACACAAGCTGACAAAATATTTTATCGTTTTCAGAATTTATTATGAAACCCAAATTTAACGTGAATGCTTTATTACAAATTTCTAATCATGTTTAAATGACATGATTAATTTTTCTAAGTAGGATTAATATATTGTAAAACATGTTTGATTAATCATAAGGGTGCATTTTGTCTTGCAAGCCCATTTTATTTGTCAAATAGTTTTTTCCTAATTTCTACTCTAATCTATTGATTTAAGTAATTAATTTGGTTTAAACAGTTTGGTTAAATTATTCTCTAATATAAGAACATAAATTTAAATGTGTTTGATCATGATTATACTATATGTTTCAAACAAGGATCTTTGATTGTGGTATTTAAACAAGCTGCACAAAAAAACCCTAAATTATTTTTAAATGCAAAGACTATTTTTTTGTTACTAGTGGCATTTGAACTTGCTCACTTTACACTTGTTTTTCTTTTCATGGGGTTCTTTTCATCATTTTTTATTTTCATTCTTTTGTTCCATTTTTCTTTTATTATATACCCTCTTTTCATTATATATATAAACCGTTTGGTTAAATTATTCTCTAATATAAAAACATAAAGTTAAATGTGTTTGATCATGATTATACTATATGATTCAAAAAATTAACTTTGATTGTGGCATTTAAACAAGCTGCACACAAAAACCTTAATTTATTTTTAAATGCAAAAACTGTTTTTTTGTTACTAGTGGCATTTGAACTTGCTCACTTTACACTCGTTTTTATTTTCATGGGGTTCTTTTCATCATTTTTTATTTTCATTCTTTTATTCCATTTTTCTTTTATTATATACCCTCTTTTCATTATATATATATATATATATATATATATTATTTACAACTTGAAATAAATTGAAAGAAAGTGTTCAATCATCATTTTATCCTATGAATAATAGACCCTAACACACTCTTCCTCCTCAATTAATTCACCGAGGAAAGAAATCTCAACATCAACTTGATGCAATTTCAAAACAATGATAAATAAAAGTGTACTTCACAACTGGGAAAACATCTTGTCATGATCCTATCCCTCTTTCTGGGATAACCTTCTCAGATATTGCTTCTATGTTGCCATCTGTTGCATGCTACATCTTGTAGATATTATTTGGAATTAATTATTGACTTATCTTCGACATAATCAATGCATACTTCAAACTTGTTGATCTACTAGCTCCCCTTGAGCTTAAATTTCATCTAGTACCATATTTCTCAACACAAATCATGAATATTGGAAATTCCTCTTATCACATGCTTTGCTTCATTCTTACACTTCTTACATATGTTGCTAGAGCCTTGGAAACATTCAAAATTTCATCTTCCTCTTGATCCTATCCCTCCTTGCATCCATCTTGTAACTTGAAAATCTTTTCCCTCATCATCAACGTAATGTTATTTCTTCCTTGTATGATCTATGGTTTCTTCCTTTCATCGGAAACATCTAGTTATGGTTTTGTCTCCAAACCCCAGGTCCTCAATATCCTTCAAAATTAATCTAGGGTTTACAAAACCTAGTTTTATAACACTCTTTGGAAGTCCAATAAACTTTGCAATACCCGATTGCCCAAAACTATTGAGTCCTCATGTTGGTCACTACTTCATCATTACTTGCAATTATACTTTCACATGTATATATTATTAGTTAAACATCAACCATTATCATAATAGAAATAATAAGGGTACATCAAGTCCTGCAAGTGACTCATCTTTCTTGAGAGAACTTCTTCTTCAATCTTGAAGAGGAACACATTTTTTTTATTCTAACCTCAGAAGATTTTGATACTCTTCAACAGTGTTTGAAACTTTTTTGATAACTATAGCAACACTAGTAGCAAAATATATTTCCATATTAAAATGTTCAAGACCAAAGGATCTTCATGCCTTATTTCAAGAGCTCTCGATAAGTAACAATGGTTTTAAGAGATTTACTTCAGGTTTTATGAACAATATTCTTGCGAATGGTAGTCTTAACTTCATGAAAATTTGAAATCAGATAACCATGCTTCTTTTCCATAATGCAAACCATCTTCCACTATAATTGCCCCTCCCCACATTTACTCGCTTTACAAGCTCCTACGGTAAATGTGAGGCTGAGTGCTACTATGACATACACCTATGTGACCATGTAACAACCTTGGTGAAAATTCCATGTAATACAAGTTAATAAAGGCAAAATAATAACCACGGTTACGAGACACTTATTCCAAGTTGAATGTTCGACAAAACATCCTAGTGTGGGTGTTCATTTCGGTTATTATAGCTAAGTAAATTGGCAAAGGCAATGACAAAGGCATTTGGAAAGGGAAAATGACATTTTTGGCAAATTAATTTATGAAAATAATGGAAATTAGGAGAAAATGAAGGTGAATGGTCACAGGTTTCATGTGAGGAGGAAAATGAAGAAAATAGAGGCCACATTAATAAAAAGACTTATGAGGATAAGTTGGTACCTTTTTGTCAGTTTAGTTTTGGAGCTCTCTCTCTATTCTCTCTCTCTCTCACACTCTTGGACACTTAGATTTTTCTTGGAACACTTCAACATTGGATCAAGAAAGGGAAAGAAGGAAAATAGGAATAAAAGATCAAGCAAGGAAGAGTGGGATCAAGAAACTACAACAAGTTTACTTGAAGGTATAAATTTGCATGTGTAATTTCTTTGCTAGATTTGGCATGCATAGTTATGCATGTGTGTTATTGGTTCTCTTGTTGTCATTGGCATGGGTTGTGACAGGTGTAACAATGTTATTTAGCCTTGCCTTTCCATTTCTAGATAACCATGGTGTGATGGGGTTCTCATGTTTTGGTTGAGCTTGATTGCCGGATGGATTCCAAACTGAGTGAGATTGATCTCTGAATGAAATAACACATGGCCTAGTAATCCTTCAACTATATTGTGGATTGCAGTAAAGGCACTGGCCTAGTGACCCTTTAACCATAATGTAGGTTGCGGTAAATCTAGGTATTTTGTTCCTCAGTGGGCCTAGGAATCCTCAACCGATGAATGGTGGGATATACGGTAAAGACTAGAGGTGGTTGCACTTGATCAAGCCTAGGAAACCTTTCCGGTGAATGACAGGATATACAATAAATCTTGGAGGGTGATGTCCCAATTATGACCTAGTGATCCCTGGATGAAACTGTGGATTGAGGTAAAGCCTAGAGACTACGAGATAGGAAAATTCCTCGCAGTGTTGGTGGAGAAATTTGTTGGCATCCATGCTTGCTTATGGTCTAGTGATCCAGTGACGATTGCGGTAAAGTCTATTTCTATTGATGAGGGTGAGGTGGTTTAGCCTTGGGAAGCCTTGGTTGGTTATTTTTGGTTTGAGTCTACTTTCATTCTTGGAATATGGCACAAGGGTGATTGGATGAAAAGAGATTTGGCTCAACCAATCTATGGTAGGGTGAAACGTGGTAATCCCATACTGGGTTGGATTTTGCGTTCATTAATAAGAGGTTCTTTCCTTGGTATCTTATGTGTAAATGGACTGGATTATATGTGGCCTTTATGGCTATTGTGTCCTAATTATTTATGTTGTTTATATGATGGTTATGAATATGTTTTATGACAGTGAAAATGCATGGTTCTCATCATGTCTAATTTGTAAATGAATGAGCAATGAATATATGAACTAATAGATGATAAATCACCTAATGATATAAGGCATCAATGCTTCTTAGTGGTTCTCAAACAAGTATAAGACCTCAATGCTCAGATATGTCATTATGACCTGTAGAATGCATCTTTGTGATATGTTTGACGAAATTATTGTCATGGCTAGTAGGGTTCTAGTCAATTTTATGTTCAATAATTTGCATTGATATCATAGTATCTATGTTTCATATCATTTATGTGAATTCCATAAAGTTTTGGGCAGTGACTATGTCCTAGTCTTGGAATTCAACCTTAAATCTTGTAGTCGCTAGCATAACATTGAAATAAAAAGGCTACATTCACACTCAGGTAGGCTCATGGGAGCGAATGGGGCTCTTAGTCGCTTGGAGGGCTTAGAAAGGGAGCGACTAGGGCTCTAAGAGCTTTAATTGATGAGTTTCCTCAGGGGTTGGTCATCTGGAAAGGTGGGGTAGCTCTTGGAGGTTCTGTTGGCTATGTGGATGATCAATTTGGTTTTATTTTGTTAGTTCCATTTCATTTAGATGACCTAGGAGGTTGAATAATATCATAGTAGCCTCTTGTCACATGTTTACCCCAACAGACCAGTTAAATTAGTTAAATGTAGGAGGAGGGTGTTACAAAGTGGTATCAGAGCATGGTTCACCCCTTGGACTAGATGGGTGGTGTGTTGGTTGTGCATTCATGTCGGTTGCATATGCGTTCTTATATTTGTGGGCTATGTGTTTAATCTTTATGCATGGTGTTGGTCATGGTTGTAGTGGTATCTCCATGTGAAAGTTGATGATGTATTTGATTGGATGTGGTTGTCATGGGTGCATGTTGGTGATGCATTGGTTATGCATTGTTTATCCATGTCGATGTTTAAATGTTGTTTTGCATACAATGATATGATTATAGTTTCCATGCATGAGGTCATGATGTATGGTGGGTGTGGTCATGCATTTATGACTGGATAATGGTAGTGAAGATGACTAAATGCTAATATGATTATGTTTATATGTGTATTGTGATAATATGGCCAGTATTTCAGATGAGATATCCTCCCTGAGTTATACTAAGGTACGTTGGTTTTTTTATGATTTAGTTTAGCTAAGTAGGAAGAGATTAAGATGAATAGAAATATGGTAGGCTACAAAGAGTCTCCCTACAAATCATATGAACGACGTGGTGTTGGGAACTCTTCTAAATTGGAAGAAACATTGAGGAGTTTGAAAGAAGAAATAAGGAGTTGCAGAGAAGATAATGACAAAATCATGCATGCACAGGAAAAAAGGCAGAAGTCAATGCAATACCTCTTTAGAGTTTTTCAGAATTGCAAAGACAGGGACCACACTAGATCAGCTATGGATAGGAGGATGGGACTAGTGGGGCATATGGAAGTTGGTCTCATGGTGGTCACAGGTCAGATAGATATGACACGATCATAGATGATAGATTCTTTGATAATCCAAATATGAGAGGTGATGGACACAGGTACTATTCTAGTTCTATTTTTTATAGACATTATGATCGTCATCGTTATCATCCCTACATGAGGAGTGGTAGGGGATATTTGTTGGATGAGTTAAATAAAGCAAAACCACCAAATTTTGATGGAGAGTTGAAGAATCTTGGGGATGCATAGGCTTGGTTACTTGGCATGAATAAGTTCTTTGAGCTACATGAGTATATAGAGAATATGAAGGCCAAAGTAGCTATCTTTAGCCTTAAAGGTAAAGCAGATATTTGGTGAGAAGATGTAAAATGGGTCAGAGAAATCAATACAAAGGATTTTAGTTGGCATGAATTCAAGAGACTCTTAAGAAAGAAGTACTTTTCAGAAAGGTACTACGATAGAAAATCCAAGGAATTCCACGAGCTTAAAATGGGTTATGATAGATGAGGAGTATACGACCAAGTTCTTGGAGCTATTGAGGTATGTACCATATCTTAAATATTAAAAGGCTAAATTTCATTGATTTTTCAATGGATTACCATTATCATTTAGAGATTGGATTGAGTATGATGAGTATCCATCACTTCAAGAAGTTATTGGGAAACTGAATCACTGTTATGAGTAGTCAAAGCATAAGAATGAATATATGTAAGAATGGAAAGGGAAAGAGAAAGATAAAGGTAAAGGTAAATGGCAACCAAAAAGAAAAAGGCCTCAGAATGCAGAAGATAAAGAGAATGTTTCAATGCATAAGAAGTTCAATGCAACTAGACAGGGACATGGGTCACAACAACATAATAGAGGTGATGGTACAAGACAGTTGTAGTGTTGGACATGTAGTAACGAGAATATTAAAAGATATATTATGTAGAATGAGGGTGGTAAGCCTCATATCTATAGAGCACAGGAGGCGTAGAATGTTGGGGGATGTTGGGCAAAGCATTCCTCGTATCTATGAAACACTGGATAACATGCAGGAAGATCATCATGAATCTATCATTGAGGTGGACGGTAAGATTTTTGATCAATTTATTTCTATTTTAAATTATCCTGGATCTAATTATAGTTATGTTAACCCTGAATTGGTGGATAAGTGTGGTTTGAATAAATAAGTGCATGAAAAATCTTGGTTAGTGTAGTTGGACATAGGTACCAAGGAGAGATTTCATCATTGGTTAAGAGCTTGTGCATTTGATTTGAATGGTATGCCTACTTCAACACATTTGAACATATTACCATTGGGATCATATAGTATGATTATGGGTATGGAATGGCTATATATTCATAGGACCAAAGTGGATTGTTATGACAAATCCATTGAGTGCTTGGATACAATGGAGAGTAGACAATCTTACAGGGTAAGAAGAAAGCAACATTAGTTAGCATGGTGACAACTATGCAGGAAAAGGGTGTGTGTTATTTGCAGTGCACATTTCTAGTGATAAAGGTAAGGAGGATGAGGATGCAGGGATATTAAGCAGGTACCCGATCTTACAACAGTTTCAAGATGTGTTTCCAGGAGAGATCTCAGATTTTTTGCCTCATAGAGAAGTGGATTTCTCCATTGAGTTGGTACCAGGGGCAACAACAACATCAAAGGCACTGTATATGATGAGCACTCCGAAGTTAGTAGATATGAAGTTTCAGTTGAAAGAAATGCTTGAAAAATGATACATCAAGCCAAGTGTATCACCGTGGGGTGTGTTGTCCTTTGAGATAACCTAAGGTCGATTAGTTATGCCAAAGTATCTAAAATGTTTGTTTGTTTTTAAATAATTGGATGACCAGTGAACAATTTTCTGAAACATGTGATTTTACTTAGAAAGATCTTTGATAAAATAAAAGGCTATTATTTTACTACATATGGTTAATTTGATTTTAAAGTGGAATGGATGGAAGAATGTAGATGTATAAATGATTTAATAATCAAACATAACACTTAATCATTTATAAGCAGAAATAATGAAAACTATGTTTTCACTATCGACAAAATATAATTAAATCATAACAGAAACCTACGTGTAACTAAATTTCAAGAGGAATTTACATATAAAATAGCTTTGTAAATTAATCTCTTAATCCAGTGATCCAGGTGGATATCAATGGCCACCCACCTATTCCATTTGGACTAGCACCATCAATTCTTGTAGCTTTTCACATTCATCACAACTTACTATTTTTAGCAGGTTTTCGGGTCCTCCACTCCCGAATTTGTTTTGGGGCCTTAATGATCCAGGTGGATATTGGTGGCCACCCACTTGTTCCATTTGAACCCCCACCATCAGTTCTTTCAGTTTTCAAGTTGCAACAAAACTTACTATTTTTAGCAGTTTTTCGGGTCTTGAACTTCCGAAGCCGTTTTGAGGCCCTAAACGACGTTTTTTGGGAAAACAGAGAGCAAAATCGGTCCATGGACCCATGTTGCTCATTCAAAAATTGTACTCCTCGGACAGATATTTCTAACAAGCTATGGAGCGTGTCAAACGGAGATCGGATGCCAAAGTTACGTCCCCGGGAAGTTGAACCACCAATTTACCCAAATGAGGCCCATAGTTTTGGCACTTCATCTCCTAGGGTTAGGTTTTTGGAATTTTAGAGTTCTCCATTGTTTCTCTATAATAAATAGGCCCTCGAGCCTCATTGTAACATAGTTCAGAGGTCTGTAGCCATCACATCTCTTCTCAGAGATTCGCTACTAGCACCCTAGCTATTTTATTTTCATTATGCCTATAAACATATTTCTGTTATTTGATATTAATGAAATGAAGCATTATTTCCGCTGCATCTCTATGTTCATGGTTATTTCTGTATTCTTTTGTGTTCCTGCATAAATCCAGATCATCCAGTTACAGCTTCACAAGGATTAAAAAATGAAACTGAGATTTAATTAAATTTTTAATTGGATAACTGTTAATGAAATAAATTATATCAGGAAAACATAATGAAAAATAGAATTGAAGTAACTTACAAGAACACAATCCATATGAAGTAAAATGCAGAATCCTTTATTCAATAAAAAATGATCCATCTGTTACAAGTTTGTTTGATAACTTAGTTCAAGGGTGCAACCTCGAATACTTCAATGAATGAAGTATTTATACAAAATGTAAAATATTACAATCAAGGCCTGAGTGACAAGGAAAACTATATTTTCTGAAAATGAACAGAAAGGAAAGAAATTGATCTAAAAGGAGTGCATCTGTGTTTCTGGTCTTGTTTTGCTGGAAAATTGTTGCTGAGTCACCACCTTTTTAGTACTGCGCTGGTAAACTGAGTATTTTGCTGGCACAGTGACTTGACCTTTAATCTTGGTATTCGCAAAGCTTGTCCGATCGCTCTTCATTCGGAACTGAAGCTTTAATAACTTTGCTATAGATTTCATCTACCTCAGTGTAATTTGTAAAAGTGGGTTTTGCAGTGAAAATGTGTTTTAATTCAAGGTGAATAAAACTGATATCTTCAACAGCATTAAAAAATACTTTACCTGTCATAGAACCCTGAATAGAAGACATAGATGCAAACCTTACTGTTTCTTTGAGCTTATTCATATAATATTCTCTGGGCATTAATTTTTCATTTATAACAAACAGTAATGGGAGACCTTTTTTAATCAATGCATCAATCCTTGTAAGAAACATGCTTATTACCACATCAAGAGTATGCAATTTTTCTGTTAACTGTACTCTAAGTTATTTTTAATCAGAACTTTCTTTACTTCAAGGATAGTCTCAGTCCTGTCATCTACCCCTAGCTCATCCAATTCTTGGTTGTATTTAGAGTTTAGAAATTTTATGATGCTGCTGGCTGTATTACGCATTTCTCCCAGTTGAGTGTTTATATCAAAAATTGCCTGATTTGACTTTTCTACTAACTCCTTCTGCTCAAAGATGATCTTGATAGATGGCCATATTTCATTAATCTCCTCAATGATGTTATTCCAAATGATTTCTTTGACATTCCGAAGAGTGTAGCTAATATAATCTTCAGTTGCTGAATTCTTCCATATTTCTACTTGGTTTTGAGCTCTCTAAAGCTCTGATGCATGGAAAGTGCCAGACTTCTTCCGCTGATCTTCAAGAAGTTTCACTTTTTCCTATAATTTATTTATTTCTTCAGTCTACAAGGTCATGTTTTAGAGTGTAGAAGCTAACTAGTCTGCAACATCTCCTTTACTGGTGGTAGCAACTATAGCAGTAGGAATAGTTGTCATAGGAAGTGCTTCTAATGGAGCAACTTGCTTGACTAGTTTCTTAATTTTTTTAATCCACTTCTCCATATATGTTTCCATCTACTTCCAAAATAAGATTCATCATTAGGAATTTGGCTTCTGTGATCCATAAATTGTGTAAGAAAATTTACGGTGAAAATCACATGTAAGAAACTTTTTGCCAAAAAAATTTTGGCAAAAAATTTCTTACATGTGATTTTCACTGAAAAATTTCTTACACAAGATTCATCATGTCTACCTTTTCTGTCTCCGTCTCTTCAATTTCCTTGGCTAAAGGATAGTATGTTGCTGGTAGGTTCAACTGCTTCCTTAATGCTGCAATATCTGCATTCTTTTTCTTAATTAACTCCTCTGTAGCATTAACATTTGTAGGATCATAACCCACTTTGATTACCAAATATTCCAAGGTTTTAATCTTGGTATCTTTGGCAAAAGATGAAACTTTTTCCATTTTGAGTTGTGATCGAACATTTGCTAACGTAACCTGCATTTTAGATAAAGACATAATAGTGTTAGTTACAGTGGATAAAATCATCTCTCCAGTTTTTTTATTCATCTCCATTTGATCAATTAGATGTATGTCGCTGACATTAAACTTAAGAGATGTTTTCTTATAATCTTCTTCTCCTTTAGGCTAAGGAACTTGTGCTTGAATGAATTCCATTAGCATTCTTCCTTTCTCCGCATCAAAGGCTGACAATAGCCTACTTTTGGCACCTGAAGTTTGTTTCCAGAATTGGTTATATGTGTTTATCTTCAAGGCTTCATTTTTTAGTCTGATTTCCTTGAAGATATCCATGGTGCTCTTCTTTGGCTCACTTGAAGTTGATGTACCTATATGCATGATTTGCTGCTGCTCTGAAGTAGTCATGGAAGTGGTAGGCGAATGTGTGGACTGCTCACCTAATAATGAGGATATAAGAGGCTCATTAGTGTTGATAGGAGTCTGATGTTTTGAATCTTTGCTAATGCTTAATCTGGAACTAAGCTTAGCCTTCTTTCTATACATGATTTTTAATCCTTCGCTGAAGATGTCTATCTCTGAAGGAGATCCTTCTTCTCGATTCCTTTTAGATGTCTTTTCCTAATTTGTTGGAGTCTGTATTGTTGATGAAGAAACTGGTTGTTCTTCCGCCTCATGTAAAGTGTTCTCTGTCCATTCTGACTTGTTCTTATATTGCTCTATTTCTAGCCTTGGTGTGTGAAAGTAAGGAGTAGATTTGGTTTCTACCCTTAATTTAGAAACTATGCCTAATGGATCATATGAACAGGTGAAGCTTAAATCAAATCACATTTTCTTTAATAGCTAATCTGCCTCTGCTGCTGCTTTTCTGCTATTACGTATGAATGGGCCAATATGGGTTTTTAGTTTACACTGTGACTTTTTCTTGGCAGCCACAAAATGTACCTGATCCATGTTGATAATTTTCCTAATGAATTCCAAAGAAAAAATCCTCATTGGGAGGAATTTGGGCAACTTATATGGTTGCATCTCACATCCAAAAACTCTTATTTATGTGTAGTATTCATATAGGTACTAATCACATGTTTGTACCTATTCTGTCAACTGCAAAATATTTTGAATTTCTTCATTGTTTCTTGGTTCTTCTCTGTTGTTTAGAAGACTGATAGCTGGGTGGATAGACATCTCAATGAACTACTTATATGTGAATTAATTCTGATCTTTCATGACCAAGGAGGTCCAGAAAATGACTGATTTTTGGTCTCCTTTATCATTTAATTTCTGCAATGACAATTTTATGTTGTTTCCTTGAAAGTATATAAACATGTAAACTAGAACAGAGGTAATATTTAAATACCTCCTCTATCTTGAGATCAATAAATTGTTGATGAATGGACTCTGTAAGGAAATGACTGAAATTGAACACTATGGAAGGCTTGGCATCATTGGAAAGGATTTATATAAATCCTATAATGGCCTCATCTATGTATTGATCAAAGGAGTATCCAAGCAGGTAAGATAGGGCAGTGGTTATCTGCTTGGTTGTCTCAGGGAATAGTGATGAAGGATAAGGAGGATTTATTTTAGGAAATGCAGCATCTAGTGGTAGGAATAGTTCTAAGGCTTGGGTTCTCTTAGCAAGATCTAATATCTGATATATTTCAACTAGAGCTTCATGAGAAAATGGGGTACCATTGTTGACTTTGGGAGCTAGCATCATTTGTTCAATGGCCTGAGGGGTTATGGTAAACAGAACTTGGCCATTAGAATTGACTATGACTCTCTGGCTTGGAAAATAGGAGGCATGGCACTTCCTAATGAAATTAGGAGCGTTGTGGGTAGGATGGAAGTCATAACGGGGTAAGTTTGGCTCCCAGAGCTAGATTTCATCTGATTTCTCAATCCATTTGTCCTCTAGCTATTAGGTCCTTATATTACTAGTATAGTCCCTTATTGTTGTTATTGTAACCCCCTTATTTTTATTGTTGTACCCCTGTAACCCCCATATTGTTATTATTGTGCCCTTACATTATTATTGTTAGGTCGACTAGGATTACATTGTGGTCCCACTAGGATTACATTGTGGCCCCATAAACTCCTATATATAGAGAGGAGGTTTTGTCATTTGTATCATCCAAGAATTGCTCATTTATGTAATATATTGGAGGTTGCCCCTTGAAGTGGCTATTTCTAATGCGTTGATATCTCTTTTCTTCTATTTTTGGAGCTAGTTTCATAACATTTGGTATCAGAGCTTTGGATTCTAGGGTTTCGCTACTCCAAACAGGTCATTGTGGAATTTTCGCTATAAATTTGTTATAAGAAGGTTCAGAAGCTAAAAGTTTTAGAGTGCAAAGCTGAAATCCTGAGGAACATCATCGCAAAATTTCAAAACTTGGTTCGCAATATTTTCGGAGATATGATCTATTGAAGTTAGGGCTTGTTGCAGGCTCAAGAATTTAACCTAAACAGGTCATCGTGGAATTTTCACTATAAATTTTTATCTATGAGGGTTCGTAAGTTGAAATTTGCACAGAGCGAAGCTGAAAGCCTTAGGAACCTCCTGTAAAAATTTCAGATCTTGTTTCGTTCTATTTTGGGAGATATTATCTGTGGAAGTTAGGATTGTTTCAGGCTCCCGAATTTCATCTCAAAGAGGTGACCGTGGGAAAAAAATCATAACTCTCTCTTTGAGCATCGGATTGGGATTCTGTAAAAAGTCGCCGCAAGTACATGGATTTTAGTTTTTTTTTGTATCAATTTTAGAGCTGAAGGAGGAAACAGTGACACGTGGAAATTCATACAAGTTCACTCTACTGAACTAGTCCATAATTAGGTCATCGTAGGAGATTGGGCATAACTTTGCCTTCAAGAATCCAAATCAGGTCAAACCTGTGTCATTCGAAAGAATATTTAGAGGGCTACGTCAGGGCTAGATTTCAAATATTGAAGATCTGAAATCATAGAGATAATTCGGTTTCAATATCAAGCTCCTCAAAATCAAGGAAAAGGTGTGTATTTTTTTTTCAAATTTCATAAGTCTTGTTTGAAAAATAAGTTTTAAGTGGTTCCAAAGGCCTATTGAGCATAGATATAAGTATTGGGTTCTAAAATGCCTCATAAAAATAATTCAACACCCATTAAGCCCTCAGAGTACTCTACTATGACTCATGAAGATGAAGAATTGCAACATGATCTATCAAAATTACAAGAGCAAGTGCACCAAAATTCGCTCTCACAAAGAGCAACAAAAGATGAAATGGATGTTTTGAAGAAAAGCGTGGAAGCTAAGATGGATGGTTTGAAGAAAGGCATGGAAGCTACGATGGATGGTTTGAAGAATGGTATGGAAGAAAAAATGGAAGGTTTGAAGGCAGACATGGAAGGTTTGAAGGAAGTTTTGTCAAAGTTGATACAAGAAATGATTCCTAATGGTGAAAATATAGTAGAGGAAACTCATGATGAGAACAAAATAAATTTTAATCGTGATTTCATAAACTCTAATGCTGGATTAAAGAACCACCATATTCCAAAGATGGATATGAGGAAGTTTGATGGCAAGGATCTCGTAACATGGATACTACAGATGGAGCAATATTTTGATCTCAATAATGTGCAAAACACACAAAAGGTATGCATTGCAAATTTACATTTAGAAAGAAATACATACGCAAGTGACAGTAGCTTTGTCACCAACAAAAAATTGTCACTTAATTAGTGGAGAAATGATAGCATTGAGGATACAAAGAGAACACCTTTGTGTGTAAATATCTCAAACAAAAGGGTTCAGTGGTGGAGCACATTGAGGACTTCCAAAAATTGAATATAAGGGTAACTGATATTCCAGAGGAACACGAGATTGATGTCTTCATAAGGACTTTAAAGGATAACATCCAACATGAGGTTCGTCTTTGGGAACCTGATTCATTGGAGAAGGCATTCAGGTTGGCAAGAAAAATTGAATGTAAAATTATGGAGACAAGGAAGCCTACCACTCACATCTATAAAGATGTAAGTGTTGTTACTCATAGAATTCCACAATCTACAATTTCAACACCACAACAGTTGGAAGAAAAAAGAGCAAAAGGACTTTGCTGTAGTTGTGATAGAAAATACCCTAAAGGTCATAAGTGTGCTGAGAAGAAATTATTTTACATATATTGTGAAGAGGAGGAAGAAAATGGCTAAAGCCAAAGAAAGAGGATATCGGTAGGAAGAAATATGAAGAGAAAAATGGTGAACATATCATATAATGGGTAGCGATATCACTCCTCAAACTCTCAAGATAGCAGGACAGATCAAGAAGAAAAGAATAATAGTGTTGATTGATTCAGGTAGCACCCATAATTTTATTCATTGTAAGGTAATCAAGGAATTAAATTGTTTCCTATACCCAGCACCAGAATGTCAAGTGATGGTTGCAAATGGAGGAACTATAAATTGCTCTGGAAAATGCCATAATATCAAGCTAACCATGGGGGAATATGTATTGAATAGTCCGATGCTTTCCATTCCTATGGGAGGTGCTGATGTTGTACTAGGAGTACAATGGTTACAATCTTTGGGGACGGTAGCTTTTAATTTTCAAGAACTTTTCTTGAAATTTTTTTCAGAAGGAAAGGAAGTCGAATTACGGGGTATTGAAGGGAAGCCAGAAAGGATAATAAGCTCTAATGGCATGACAAAGCTTCTAAAGAAAGAACAACGAGGCGTAATTGCACAATTATGCTCACTAGAAGTTCCAACATCAAAATCATCTATTTCTGCAGATCTCCAACAAGTCTTGGACAATCATTCCAAGGTGTTTGAAACTCCCAAAGGACTCCCACCTATTCGTGATCTTGATCATGCTATTCATTTGATTCCAGGAAGTGTTCCTCCAAACATCAGGCCTTATAGATATCCTTACTTCCAAAAGAGCGAAATTGAACGTATGATTGCAGAAATGTTAGAGGCGGGTATAATTCAACCTAGTCAAAGTTCTTTCTCTGCTCCTGTAGTTTTGGTATACAAGAAGGATGGATCATGGCGAATGTGTCCGGATTATAGGGAGCTCAATAAGCTCACCATTAAAGACAAATTTCCCATTCCTGTGATTGATGAATTATTGGATGAATTACATGGAGCAATTTATTTTACCAAGTTGGATCTTCGTTCAGGATATCATCGAATTAGAATGAAGACTGAAGATATTCCAAAAACAGCATTTCGAACTCATGAGGGTCATTATGAATTTTTGGTCATGCCTTTTGGCCTTACCAATGCACCTTCTACATTTCAAGGGTTGATGGATTCCATTTTCAAACCCTTCCTTAGAAAATTTGTGCTAGTATTTTTTGATGATATACTAATCTACAGCAGGTCTTGGAAGGATCATGTTGAACATGTTGACAGGGTGCTCAAACTATTGCAGGAGAAACAATTATATGCAAAAACGTCCAAATGTTTCTTTGGAGTACAAGAGGTGGAATATCTGGGTCATATTATATCTCACGAGGGTGTTAAAGTAGACCCTAACAAAATTAAAGCCATTAAGGAATGGAAAGTCCCCAAGACAATAAAGCAGTTGCGAGGATTTCTCGGGTTAACAGGCTATTATCGCAAGTTTGTTAAGAATTATGGGAGAATAGCAGCATCTCTAACAACATTATTGAAGAAAGATGCATTTTCATGGACTCCTGAAGAAACTAAGGCCTTTGAACATCTTAAAGAGGCAATGTGCCTAGCACCAGTCTTAGCTACGCCAGACTTCACAAAAACCTTTATTGTGGAATGTGATGCCTCAGGAAATGGAATTAGTGTTGTTTTAATGCAGGAAGGAAGACCCATTACTTTTGAAAGTCGTCCAATCAAAGGAAAGTATTTACAGAAACCTATTTATGAGAAGGAAATGTTAGCAATACTGCATGCACTAAAGAAATGGCAAACTTACCTAATGGGAAGACACTTCAAAGTAAAAACTGATCATGATAGTCTTAAACACTTTTTGGAACAAATACTATCTTCAGAAGAGCAGCAAAAATGGGTCACAAAGATGTTGGGTTATGACTTTGAAATCATCTACAAAAAAGGGAAGCTAAATGTTGTTGCAGGTGCACTCTCAAGAAAGGATGAAGAGGTGGAAGCATTGCTTTGTGCCATTTCTATTATCCAACCAGATTGGATAACCGAAGCAAGGGATGAATGGAAGAAGGATGAAGAAGTTTGGACACTCATTCAAAAGTTGCAGCAAGATCCTAGTACATCTGATACATTTATTTGGAAAAATGATTCCTTATGGTACAAATATCGCTTATATATTTGCAAGAATTCCCAACTAAAACAAAATATTCTTTTGGAATTGCACACTTCTCCTTTAGGAGGACACTCGGGATTTTTAAAAACTTACCACGGGGTGAAGAAAGAATTTTTTTGGGATGGCCTTAAATCTGATATTCAAAAGTTTGTGGCGGAATGTTTGGTTTGCCAGCAGAATAAAGTGGAGACAATTAAGACCCCGGGACTTCTACAACCTTTATCCATTCCAAGTCAGCATTGGGAGGAGATTTCAATGGATTTTATCACAGGTTTACCTAAGTCTGAAGGAAAGAATGTCATCATGGTGGTAGTTAATAGACTTACCAAGTATGCACACTTTTGTGCATTATCTCATCCATTTAAAGCAAGTACAGTTGCTACTACATTTGTGGACAGAATTCAAAAGCTACATGGAAGCCCAAGGGTTATTGTGAGCGATAGAGATCCCATTTTTACGGAAAATTTTTGGACGGAGTTATTTTCTTGTTTGGGTACTCAATTAGCTCATAGCTCATCTTATCATCCTCAATCTGATGGTCAAACTGAGATAGTAAATAAATGTTTGGAAGGATATCTTCGTTGTTTTGTATCTGATAAACAAACACAATGGGTCAAGTGGTTACCTCTCGCTGAATAGTGGTATAACACTTCCTTCCATACTGCAGCAAAAATGACCCCATTTATGGCACTTTATGGATATCATCCACCATCCATCACATCTTCTTTAAGGGAAAATTCTAGGGTTCAAGAAGTGGAGGATCACATCGAGCATCAACAAGAAGTTCTCCAACTCTTAAAGGATAACCTAAATTTGGCACAAAATCGAATGAAGCAACATGCATATCAACATCGCAGTGAGAGAAGTTTTGATGTGGGGGACTGGGTATTTTTACGACTACAACCATATAAAAAAATGTCCCTCAAGAAAGCTAAGAAGGATAATAAATTATTGCCAAGTACTATGTTCCTTACAAGGTGTTGAAAAATATTGGTACTATGGCATACAAATTGGAGCTTCCTGCTTCTTCGCAAGTGCATCCAGTTTTCCATGTTTCATTCTTAAAAATGTTATAGGGGAAAAAATTCCAATTCAAACAATATTGCTAGAACTTGATGAGGAAGGAAAAACCATATTGGAACCTGAAGCAATCACGGAAACAAGAACCCGATAGCTATGAAATCGATCAATTTCAGAATATCTCATCAAATGGAAGAACTTACCCACTGAATATTGTACATGGGAGGATGAGAAATTTATACAGAAGCACCTGGAGCTACTCAAGCATTGAGGACAACACTTTTTTGAAGGAGAGGAGCATGTTAGGTCCTTATATTACTTTTATAGTCCCTTATTGTTGTTATTGTAACCCCCTTATTGTTATTCCTGTACCCTTGTAACCCCCATATTGTTATTATTGTGCCCTTAAATTATTATTGTTAGGTCGGTTTGGATTACATTGTGGTCCCACTAGGATTACATTGTGTCCCCATGGACTCCTATATATAGAGAGGAGGTTTTATCATTTGTATCATCCAAGAATTGTTCATTTATGTAATGTATTGGAGGTTGCCCATTCAAAGTGGCTATTTCTAAGGCGTTGATATCTCTTTTCTTATATTTTTGGAGTTGGTTTCATAACACTAGCCAACAATACATCTCAATAATATCGATATCAGAATGTGTTCCATAGATTCTATAATCTCTGTCAGTCATAGGGATATGATGAATGTCTAGAGGAGGAAAAATCAAAGGATTGATGTTTTCCTCGAGTTCTTTATCCTTGGGATGCATAATGGCTACAACTGACAATGGAAATGATTTTCAACAGAGGGAAGAAAGAAGGTTGTGTGAGCAAAATAAATTCTTTGAGCAAGAACGGGGAAGGGAAAACAAGATGATAAGATCGGGTGTTTCTCACACAGTTGTAGCATCTCTGGATCAATGGACAACCTGAAAACAATGAGGCATAATAGCCTGTAATCAGAAAAAGGAGTTTTTAGAGTGGTTTAGAAGGTTTAATAATAAATCCAGTTTCTGTTGATGGCGTGGGTCAACGGATAAGTGATTAAGTTCATAATGGAAATATGGAGGGAAGGCATTTAAGTGGATAACGTCTAATGAGGTGGCAGCGAAGGAGTGGTGTGAAATGGTCAATAAAGGTAAGTTGTATACCAGAAACATATTTCGGAGGGGGGGCAAGATGGTTTACGGTTTTTCCTGAGGGAGGTCTGAAATCATACGGAGCTGACACGTATTAGCAGTCGGTTTCGAAATACAATTATTTTCAGACCCCCCCCCTCCCCCAGTGATAAGGTTCAGATCGCGGAGGGGGGCCGAAAGGCCATGAGGGCCGTTGGATGCCTAAAAATGTAAGGATGATCATCGGATATGTGGGATATACGAGGACAGTAAATGCGCTGATGTGGAAATGATGGGGTTAGTTTTATTAAATAAGACGTCTGGAATGTATGAAGGGATATTTCGGGAAATGTAAATAAAGGGAAATGTCGGGATATGTTTAAGGGAAATATGATTAAGGGAAATGAATGGTGGGGGTATATAATATGGTTTAAAAATTAGGATATAAAATTAATAATTAATTCTTAAACCATACAAATCTCTGTTTTTTGTGGGTGCATTTAGACTAGCAGCCAGTGAAGCTTTTAAAACAAAAATTGAAGCTTTACTTTTTCTTTTTGCTTCCCTAAAATTTTATTTTAATTTTCCTTCTTTATTTAGGGCAACTAACACCTATCATTTTATTGATTTGGATGCCTAAAAAGCATAAATACATTTCCTAATTTTTTTTTTAACTTTTTTTTAATCTTTTGCATCCATATCCTACCTTAACATTTTCAAAATTATTTGACTTCTTATGCTAACTTATCAAAACTAGAAAATGTTACAACATTGGCTCCATTTGAGGACCGCTTTCCCATGTGGATGTAGAGAATAAGCAGATCCAAAAGCCTTCTCCTTGGGCTATGGAGTCTTTTCTGAAACAGATACTCACTTGCAATTTTCAAAAAATAAATAAACACTCTGAATATTTACAGATGTTGAATGAAATGGAAAATAAATACTAAATATAATGTTTCAAGTACTTCCCATTGACAAGAAATGAGGAATATTCTCCTTCGAAATTCTGTAGGAAAAATGTATTTTTCTCTTTGACTTCTGCAATGCTGAATGGACCAAACCATAAATTATCAAATTTAGCATGATTTCCTTTGTCTTCTCTCCTTGTATCCCATCTGAGCACAAGGTCACCTTTCTTAAAATTTCTTTCTCTTGCTTTTTTGTCAAACAAATTTTTCATATTGTTCTAATATTTTCTTAGGTGAGACTTAATTTCATCCCTATCTTCATTCAACTCAATAATTTGGTTAATCCTTCTTAAGAAATCATCTTTTTCCTCATAATATTCCTAGAGAAATCTCATAACAGGCAAAGCTAAATGAGTAGGAAAAAGTACTTCCTCACCATAAACTAATTGGAAAGGAGACTTTACCATTGATCTCTTAGGAGAAACTTTGTTTTCCCAAATGGCATGGATTAAATGACTATCCCAACTCTTTTTATGATCTTCAAGATTCTTCTTAATTACCTTAAATAAGCTCTTGTTGGAAGATTCTGCAAATCCATTACCTTGAGGGTAATATGGTGTAGAATGATGTAGTAGGATTGAATATTTATGACAGAACTATATCATTTTAACACTGCTGAAGGCTGCTGCATTATCTGTTACAATTTGTTGAGGACACCCAAAGATATTATCTTCAAGGAATTTAATTACAACAGTATCATATGCATTTTTAACAGGTATGGCTTCTACCCATTTGGTAAAATAATCAGTAGCAGTTAGAATCCATCTGAGTTGATTACTTGATTGAGGATGAATTTCCCCAATAAAGTCCAACCCCCATTGTGGAAAAGGAGCATCAACTGACATTGGAACCAAAGGAAGAGCTGATAGTTTTTGTTTCCCTGCAAATAATTGAAATTATACAGAACCCCTTACTCTTGCTCCAACTTCTTTGAAAAGTGAGGGCCACTAAAAACCTGCTTTCAAGATCTTGTAGGCTATTGCTTTCCAAGCATAGTGACTGCCACAAAATCCTGCATGGAATTGATCTATAATTCCCTCTGTTTCATTTTTAGTTAAACAAATAAGAAGGATATTCAGAGGATATTTCCAATATAGATTAACATTAACAAAGCAGTATTTTATTGATTTGAGTTTTAGAGCTTTGCACTACTTCAAATTAAGATCTGTTGGACATTGAAAATCTCTGAGAAACTGCACAATATCAGAATACCAATCAAAGAGTAGATACTTTTGATATATGTGAACAAGAATGGATTGATATGAAGGAAGAGGTTCTTGTGGGTTCTCTCCTTCCCTAAGAGAAGGAGGTTCTTGTGGATTCTCCTCTAATATTAAGGAAGGTTCTTGTGGATTCTCCCTTGATATTATAAGAGGTTATTGTGGATTCTCTTTTGATGATGAAGAAGGTTCTTGTGGATTCTCCCTAATTGACATTCAACAACCAGATTTATCCCTAATACTTTGCAGTTGGATTCAGCTAGTAATTTGGCCAAGCCTTGACCTTTTACTAGCTTTCTGGTTTTAATCTCAAGCTCAAATTCAAGGATTTTAGTAATCCATCTTCCTCTCTTTCCATCAGTATCAGGTTGGGTTAAAATAGTTTTGACAGCATGATTGGGAACATAGGAAATAATGTGTGAATGCAGGACATAGGTTCTAAAGGCCTTGAGGGCTTGGATTAAGGCATAAGCTTCCTTTTCCATAATATCATACCTAAGTTCAACATCCCTCATAACTTTGGAAAAGAAGGCTATAGGTTGGTCATCACCATTGGATTTCTTTCGTAAATATACAACAGTTAGGGTAGTCTCTAATGCAAAAGAGAATATGCTAAAAGGTAAAGAATAATTAGGAATAGCTAATGTAGGGGCTTCAGATATTTCCTTTTTGATTTGGTCAAAAGCATACCTAGTTGGAACTTTCCATTTGAATTCATGGTTTTTTTTAGCATATCAATTATGTCCTTTACTATCTCTGCATAATTCGGGATAAAACTTCTAAGAAAATTAATCTTTCCCAAAAAATTTTGAATCTCTTTCTTATTCCTTGGTAGAGATAGAGTCTGAATGGCTGAAATTCGCTTTGGGTCAATTACAACTCCATCCTTAGAGATTATATGCCCTAGTAATTTTCCTTCCTTTACATCAAATAGAGATTTCTTCGGATTGATGGATATGCCAAATTTCCTGCACCTATTAAAAACCTTGCTCAAGCATTTTAGATTATTTTCATCAGAGTTAGAGAAAACAGTCAAATCATCCAAATAAATAACAGTAAATTCCGTAGTTTTACCTACAAACGCAAGATCCATTTCTCTATGAAAAGTGGCTCCTGCATTATTTAACCCAAATGGCATCCTAGCATACATAAATGTACCCCAAGGTGTGGTGAAAGCAGTTTTATCTTGATCATCTTGGCTTACCATGATCTGGTTGTAACTTGAAAATCCATCTAGCATAGAAATCCTACTTGATCCTGAAACTCTCTAAAGTAAATAATCCATTTTAGGCAATGGATAATTATCTTTTAAAGATGCTTTGTTTAGGTTTCGATAGTCTACACATAACCTAATATCTCCATTCTTCTTTCTGAATGGAACTATGTTAGCTACCAATTAGAATACCTTAAAGGTAAAATTATATGAGCATCAAGTAGCTTTTTGAGTTCCTTTTCAATGGTTGGAAGTAGTATGGGATCAATTCTTCTTAATTTCTGTTGGAAAGGTTTTGCCTCTGGTTTTAAAGGAATCTTATGCTCTATCAAAGCTATATCATAAGTTTTTAATTCGTTGTAAGACCAGGAAAACACATCTTTGTAATTTTTAAGAAGATTTAAGTATTTGAGTTTCACATCCAAATGAAAATTTGATGATAACTTAACATTCCTAACATCATATGAAGTCCCAATATTACATTCTTCAATTTCTTCATCAAGTAATTTAGACAAAGGATTTTTAGAGACATCATTATCATCGAATAGTTTTTCCAATGGAATTAATCCTTTAGGAATAAAATTATTAGATAATTGAATGATATCATGATCAAGAATTTTAGAATTAAGTGAATTTTCTGGATTTGATGATTTAATTCTTGAAATCTCTTTGGTCTTCTTCAATTTGCATATTTGAGAATTCATCGATGACTTGAAGGAAAGACTTTAATTGTTCATCATCTTCAAAAAATTGCCAATGTTAAAGTTATCAGGGATTTATGGTCTGTATTTAACCTAGATTTGGTATTCTAATGATACCGATTGAGGAATTTTGAAAGAACTTGCTGAAACAACAAGTGAATCAGCATGCATATTTTCATCTCTGGGAATAGAAGTTATATTAAATCCAAGGAGAGAGTTTTCAACGGTATCCCACACTTCATTTATATAGGATCTAAGACTTGGGTGTTTATTTTGACACTAGTTTCTAACTTGTTTGAATATAAGCTCAGAATCAGAGAAAACACTCAATTTTTTAACCTTTCAACTTTTTTCGAGCTCAAGACCAAGAATAAAAGCCTCATACTCAACTATGTTATTGGTAACTTCAAATTCAAGTTTACATGAATGAGTAATGTTTTCTTTAATTGGTGAAATTAAAACTATTCCTGCTCCCGCTCCTTCCTTTGAGCAAGACCCATCAAAATAAAGTTTCTAGATATTTGATTCTACAATCTCTGGTTTATAAACTATATTTTTAATGGCAAGTTGAGTGTTTGATGGTTTTTAAGAAGATAACTAAAAGCAACTAAAATCCTGATCTACTGCATAGATAGGGTGGTTTTTTTCTTGATCAGCTCTGCTGACAGTGTGAAGGAATTTGACTTCCCTATATAACCTTAAATGCTCACCTCCATAGATTGGAATAGTAGAAAAATACATGTCCATTTGAAGTGATCCCCCAAGTTTAGCACAACATGATTTAGATAGAAGCATGCCAGATTTGGGTGGAATGTCAATAACAAAAATGTCTAATACTATACTCTTGATAGGGATTTGAGCTAAGGTCACAACTAGATCTTTAATCAATCCTAAACATGGTACTTTCTTTGAATCAAATGTATAAAGATCATGAAAGGAATGAGTAACGTGTAACTTAAGCTGGTCCATGATCACCTTTGGCATAAGGTTTTTTGAAGCACCATAATCAAGCATACAATTATACAATAAAAATTCATGAGTCTTAAAGGTCACACAAAATGGTGGGACAATCTCATCGATCATATCAGAACAAGGGCCAAAGACTACTGAGGGCTTTTCATCTTGCAAACTGATAATATATCCCTCAGTATCCACACTATAAGACTGTATCCATTTAGACACTTGATTTTTATAACCAATATTTTTGGAAAGATTTGCTAAAGGTAGAGGAATTTTAACCCTTTCCAATTAATTTTCGATATTAAAATTTGTAAAAATGATTTTATCAGATGAAATAGTTTTAGTGGATGACTCTGTAGTCTGAGGTGTTGGAGTTTCTGTTTGAATAGATTATATTGCAGGTTCAATGGTTGTGGTAGATTTTGGAGGTCTACCTGGGACTGATCTTGGTCTAAGATCATACCTTTTATTTAACTCTGCAATAAGAAATTCAAGAAAATCTTGGTATATTGAAAGTTGAGTATCTTCTTGCTCTTGTTCCAAAGACTATGATGAAGATGAAGGAACTATGGCCATCTGCTCTACTGAAGAACCAAAATTATTGATATCTTTTGTGATTACAGGGCCAGTATCCTGTGGCTCTTGGTCATCAATCAACAAAGGAGTTTGAATGTTTTGATCTGGTCTCTGAAGAATCTAAAGTTGAGGAGCTCTCTGAGATTGATTTTGATTTTGATTTCGAGGTCTAACAACAATTTTATGAGAAGATATAGGTTGTGTTTCAATCTTAGAGATTCTATTAGAGAGGTTTCTAAGTAAATATGTTATTTCATCAATTTTCTGATCTTCGAGTTTAGATTTAGAAGAGGATGATTCATCAAGTTTAGCTTTTAATTTTCTTTGTTCTTTCTCTTCTTTAGATTTAATTTTACCAGAAACTGATCTATTGGATTCTACCTCAATATCATTAGTATGCATGTCTTGTAATGTGTTAGAAACTCTCTCCCTTAGCATAAATGCAAAGTCATCATCAAATGCTTTAGAAAATCTGACCTTTGCAGCTGCTACTGGAGGTTTACAATCAACGAGCATTTTGTGGTAGAGTTTCTTAAATATCTTAATAAAATCAACAACTTATTCACCATGATTTCTTTTTAACTCTTCAAATTCAGTGAGAAAATAAAAAACATCTTTCTTTACCCCCCATTGATTTTTAAATATAGTTATAAGTTCATTCCATGATCAAATAGAATCAGCTCTAAGTTTCCTAAACCAGATCCTAAAGTTACCTTCTAATGACTGTACAAATAGTCTCATATAAACATCTTCATGTTTGATTTTCGTATTATCAGTGAAATCTAAGAAGGCTCCTATATGATCCTCTGTTGAGGGGCCTGTTTCTCCATTAAATATTGGTAAATCTTTAAGATATCCATCAGGAAAATTTCCCAAGACATTAGGAAGAATAAGAACAACATACCTTGTTTGTATAATGGGTTGAAAATCCATTTCATATGATGATGAAGATGTAGGTGATTGAGTATTAGAAGGTGGAGGAGAGTGTGAAGGAGGAGGAGGAAGTGAGGATTTCAAAGGAATTATAAAAAAAAACTTTTGACGTGATGGTGTTAGATCTTCTTCCTTATATTCAAACAATGGATTAGAATAGACAGAAAATGTCTCTTCTTGCTTGGTAGAGGATGATGGAATGGAATAATAAACTGGAGTGAAAAAATCTATAGGCTTAAATTCATGTAATTGCAAGCCCAATTCTTTCAACAAGGTTGACTGAAGATCTACTCCTTTTGCATAAAGTTCAGAAACTCTAGGAGGTACTTGAGTCGAATCAGGATGAGATGATATTACTGAAAAATTATCTACAAATGAAAGCTCTTCAAGGTGTAAATTTGAATATGAAGAAGCAACAATGTTATGTTTTCTTCTTAAAGAGGCTTCCTGTTATGAAACTAGCTCCAAAAATAGAATAAAAGAGAGATAAACGCCTTATAATTAAGCCACTTCGAGGGGAAAACCTCCAAAGCATTACATAAATGAACAATTCTTGGATGATACAAATGAAAAAACCTCCTTTCTATATATAGGATTCCATGGGGCCACAATGTAATCCTAGTCGACCTAACAATAATAATGTAAGGGCACAATAATAGCAATATGGGGGTTACAGGGGTACAACAATAACAATAAGGGGGTTACACTAACAACAATAAGGGATTATACTAGTAATAAAGGGACCTAACATTCTCCTCTCCTTTAAAAAAGTGTTTTCCTCAACGCTTGAGTAGCTCTGGGTGCTTCTGTATAAAATTCTCATCCTCCCATGTAGAATCTTCAGAGGGTAAGTTCTTCCATTTGATCAGATACTTTGAAATTGATCGAATTTGTAGTTGTCGAGTTCTTGTTTTCGTGACTGCTTCAGGTTATAATATGGTTTTTCCTTCTTCATCAAGTTTTGGAAATATTGTTTGAACTAGAATTTTTTCGCCTATAACCTTCTTTAAGGATGAAACATGGAAAGCTGGATGCACTCACAAAGAAGCATGAAGCTCCAATTTGTATGCCATAGTACCAATCTTTTGCAACACCTTGTAAGGACCATAGTACTTTGGCGATAATTTATTATCCTCCTTAGCTTGCTTGAGGGACATTTGTTGATCTGCATGTTGTTTCATTCGATTTTGTGCCAAATTTAGGTTATCCTTTAAGAGTTGGATAAATTCTTGTTGATGCTCGATGTGATCTTCCATTGCTTGAACCCTAGAATTTTCCATTAAAGAATATGTGATGGATGGTGGATGATATCCATAAAGTGCCATAAATGGGGTCATTTTTGCTGCAGTATGGAAGGAAGTGTTATACCACCATTCGGCGAGAGGTAACCACTTGACCCATTATGCTTACTTATCAGATACAAAACAAAGAAGATATCCTTCCAAACATTTATTCATTATCTTAGTTTAACCATCAGATTGAGGATGATAAGATGAGTTATGAGCTAGTTGAGTACCCAAACAAGAAAACAATTTTGTCCAAAAATTTCTTGCAAAAATGGGATCTCTGTCACTTAAAATAATCTTCGGGTTTCCATGTAGCTTTTGAATTGTTTCCATAAATGTAGTAGCAACTATACTTGCTTTAAATGGATGAGATAATGCACAAAAGTGTGCATACTTGGTAATTCTATCAACTACCACCATGATGACACTCTTTCCTTCGTAATTAGGTAAACCTGTGATAAAATCCATTGAAATCTCCTCCCAACGTTGACTTGAAATGGATAAAGGTTGTAGAAGACCTGGGGTCTCAACTTTATTTCACTGGAAAACCAAACATTCCGCCACAAACTTTTGAATATCAGATTTAGGGCCATCCAAAAAAAATTCTTTCTTCACCCTGTGGTAAATTTTTAAAAATCCCGAGTGTCCTCCTAAAGGAGAAGTGTGCAATTCCAAAAGAGTCTTTTGTTTTAGTTGGGAATTCTTGCAAATATATAAACAATGTTTTTACCATAAGGAATCATTTTTCCAACTAAATGTATCATATGTACTAGGATCTTGCTGCAACTTTTGAATGAGTGTCCACACTTCTTCATCCTTCTTCCATTCATCCCTTGCTTTGACTATCCAATCTGGTTGGATAATAGAAATGGCACAAAGCAATGCTTCCACCTCTTCATCCTTTCTTGAGAGTGCATCTGCAACAACATTTAGCTTCCCTTTTTTGTAGATTATTTCAAAGTCATAACCCAACATATTTGTGACCCATTTTTTCTACTCTTTTAAAGATAGTCTTTGTTCCAAAAAGTGTTGATGACTATCATGATCAATTTTTACCTTGAAGTGTCTTCTCATTAGGTAAGGTCACCATTTATTTAGTGCATGTAATATTGCCAACATTTCCTCCTCATAAACAGCCTTTTGTAAATACTTTCCTTTTATTGAACAACTTTCAAAAGCAATGGGTCTTCCTTCTTGCATTAAAACAACACCAATTCCATTTCCTGAGGCATCACATTCCACAATAAAGGTTTTTGTGAAGTCTACGTACCTAAGGCTGGTGCTAGACACATTGCCTCTTTAAGATGTTCAAAGGACTTAGTTGCTTCAGGAGTCCATGAAAATGCATCTTTCTTCAATAATGTTGTTAGAGGTGTTTCTATTCTCCCATAATTCTTAAAAAACTTGCGATAATACCCTGTTAACCCGAGAAATCCATGCAATTGCTTTATGGTTGTGGGTACTTTCCATTCATTAATGGCTTTAATTTTGTTAGGGTCTACCTTAACACCCTCGTGAGATACAATATCACCCAGATATTCCACCTCTTGTACTCCAAATAAATATTTGGATGTTTTTACATATAAGTGTTTCTCCAATAGTTTGAGCACCTGTCAACATGTTGAACATGATCCTTCCAAGACCTGTTGTAGATTAGTATATCATCAAAAAATACTTGCATAAATTTTCTAAGGAAGGGTTTGAAAATGGAATTCATCAACCCTTGAAATGTAGAAGGTGCATTGGTAAGGCAAAAATGCATGACCAAAAATTCATAATGACCCTCATGAGTTCGAAATGTTGTTTTCAGAATATCTTCAATCTTTATTCTAATTTGATGATATCCTGAACGAAGATCCAACTTGGTAAAATAAATTTCTCCATGTAATTCATCCAATAATCCATCAATCACAGGAGTGGGAAATTTATATTTAATAGTGATCTTATTGAGCTCCCTATAATCCGGACACATGCGCCATGATTAATACTTCTTGTGCACCAATACTATTGGAGCATAGAAAGAACTTTTACTAGGTTGAATTGTACCAACCTCTAACATTTATGCAATCATACGTTCAATTTCGCTCTTTTGGACATAAGGATATTTGTAAGGCCTGATGTTTAGAGGAACACTTATTGGAATCAAATGAATATCATGATCATGATCACGAATAGGTGGAAGTCCTTTGGGAGTTTCAAACACCTTGGAATGATTGTCCAATACTTTTTGGAGATCTAGAGAAATAGATGATTTTGATGTTGGAACTTCTAGTGAGAATAATTGTGCAATTATGCCTCATTGTTATTTCTGTAGAAGCTTATTCATGACATTAGAGCTTACTATCTTTCCTCGATTCCCTGTGATACCTTGTAATTCGATTTCCTTTCCTTCTGAAATTTTTTTTCAAGAAAAGTTATTAAAAATTAAAAGCTACCATCTCCAAAGATTGTAACCATTATACTCCTAGTACAACATCAACACCTCCCATTGGAATGGAAAGAATTGGACTATTCAATACATATTCCCCCGTGGCTAGCTTGATATTATGGCATTTTCCAGAGCAATTTATAGTTCCTCCATTTGCAACCATCACTTGACATTCTGGTGCTGGGTATAGGAAACAATTTAATTCCTTGGCTACCTTACAATGAATAAAATTATGGGTGCTACCTGAATCAATCAACACTATTACCTTTTCTTCTTGATATGTCCTTCTATCTTGAGAGTTTGAGGAGTGGTAATTCCTGCCAATGCATTACACGATATGGTCAGATTCATTTCTTCCTCTTCTAGGGTTGGTTCCTGGTGTATATCCTCTTCTTGTTCATTTTCTTCTTCCTCTTCACAATCTATGTAAAATAATTTCTTCTCAGCACACTTGTGACCTTTAGTGTATTTTCTATCACAACTGTAGCAAAGCCCTTTTGCTCTTTTTTCTCTGAATTATTGTGTGCTTACATTTAGAGTTGTGGAAGTTCGTGGAGTAGCAACACTTGAAGACATAGATGGAGTGGTAGGCTCTTTGTCATAATTTATTATCTAATTTTTTTTTACAACGAAATGGCTTTCTCCATTTAAATGACTTCAACAGAAACTTCAGTTCAACAGAAACTTCATGTTGGATGTTATCCTTTAGAGTACCTAAGAAGAGATCAATCCTGTGTTCCTCTGGAATATTAGTTACCCTTATATTAAATTTTTGGAAGTCCTCAATGTGCTGCCCCACTAAACCCTTTTGTTTGAGATTTATCAATTGGCTAAAGAAGGTGTTGCTCTTTGTATCCTCATAATGTGTGATCATTTCCTCCATAAAAATTCACCAAGTGAAAAAAAAATTACTGGAGCAAAGCCATCAATACCATACAAATGTATTTTTTTCTAAATGTAAATTTTCAATGCGTATCTTTTGTGTGTTTTGCACATTATTGAGATCAAAATATTGTTCCATCTGTAGTATCCATGTTAAGAGATCCTTGCCATCAAACTTCCTCATATCCATCTTTGTAATATGGTGGTTCTTCAATCCAAAATTCATGCTTATGAAATCACGATTAACATTTATTTTGTTCTCATCATGAGTTTCCTCTACTATATTTCCGCCATTAGGAATCATTTCTTATATTAACCTTGTCATCAAACCTTCCATGTCTAATTTTAGATCATTCTTCATGTCTTCCATGTTGTATTTCATTTTTTCATCGATCTTAGATTCTATCTTATCCATCTTAGTTTACATGCCATCCTTCTTAGCTTCCACGACTTTCTTCAAACCATCCACCTTAGCTTCCATGCCTTTCTTCAAAACTTCCATTTCATTTTTTGTTGCTCTTTGCGACAGTGAAATTTGGTGCACTTGCTCTTGTAATTTTGATATGTCATGTTGCGCTTCTTCCTCTTCATGAGTCATAGTAGATATTTCTAAAGGATTAATGGGTGTTGACTTATTTTTAGGTGGAATTTTAGAACACAATACTGATATCTATGCTTCAATATGCCCTTGGAATCACTTCAAATTTATTTTTCACACAAGACTTATGAAAAAAAAAAAAACAAAAAACAAAAAAATACAAAAAAAACACCTTTTTCTTGCATTTGAGGAGCTCGATATTGAAACTGAATTATCTATGTGATTTCAGATCTTCAATATTTGAAATTCAGCCCTTTAGTAGCCATCTCAATCTTCTTTCGAATTCCATAGGTCTGACCTGATTTGGATTCTTCAAGACAAAGTTATGCCCAATCTCCCACAATGACCTAATATGAACGGGTTCAATAGAGAGAACTTATACGACGTGCCACATGTCACTATTTCCTTCCTTGGTTCTGAAATTGATAGAAAGGAAACTACAGTCCCTTTACTTCAGTCCAATTTTTACAGAATTCCAATCCGATGCTCAAAGAGAGAGTTATGACGATTTTCCGACGGTCACCTCTTTGAGATGAAATTCGGGAGCCTGAAAAAAACCCTAAATTCCACAGATCATATCTCCGAAAATATTGCAAACCAAGATCTAAAATATTTACAGGAGATCTCTCAGGATTTCGACTTCGCTCTGTAAAAATTGTACCTTTTGAACCTTCGTATAAAAATAGTTATAGTGAATATGCCATGATGACCTGTTTTAGGTAAAATTCAGGAGCCTAAAAAAACCTTAACTTCCACAGATCATATCTCCGAAAATATTGCAAACCAAGATTTGAAATTTTTACACGACGTCCTCAGGATTTCGGCTTCATTCTATGAAAATTTTAGCTTCTGAACCTTCTTAGAAAAAAATTTATAGCGAAAATTCCACGATGATCTGTTTGGAGCAGCGAAACCCTAGAATCCAAAGCTCTGATACCAAATGTTATGAAACCAACTCCAAAAATAAAAATATAAGAAAAGAGAGATCAATGCCTTAAAAATAAGCCACTTTGAGGGTGAAACCTACAATATATTACATAAATGAACAATTCTTGGATTATACAAATGAAAAAACCTCCTTTCTATATATAGGAGTCCATGGGGCCACAATGTAATCCTATCTGACCTTAGAATAGTAATGTAAGGGCACAATAATAACAATATGGGGGTTATAGGGGTACAACAATAACAATAATGGGGTTACACTAACAACAATAAGGGACTATACTAGTAATATAGGGACCTAACACTTCCCTAATAAATTTTTCTGGATCTGGTAAAGGGTTAACAATCTCAAATTCAGAATGTGATCTAGTGTGCTTAAAGGGAGCCAAATTGAACCAGTGGAATCACCAGGTGAAAGGTTTTGACCTATATCATTATCCTTTATTCACCTTAAAGGAAAGGGGAATATCGTTGGCCTAGGAAAAATTTAACTTTCAATTCTTCGTCTCCCCGGTAACGGTGCCAATCTGATGTTGTCCTTTGAGATAACCTAAGGCCGATTAGTTATGCCAAAGCATCTAAAATGTTTGTTTTTTTTTCAATAATTGGATGATGAGTGAACAGTTTCTGAAATAGGTGATTTTACTTAGAAAGATCTTTGATAAAATAAAAGGTTGTTCTTTTACTACATATGGTTACTTTGATTTTAAAGTGGGATGGATGGAAGAATGTAGATGTATAAATGATTTAATAATCAAACATAACACTTAATCATTTATAAGCATAAATAATGAAAACTATGTTTTCACTATCGAAAAAATATAATTAAATCATAACAGAAACCTACATGTAACTAAATTTCAAGAGGAATTTACAATAGAAAATAGATTTGTAAATTAATCTCTTAACCTAGTTACAACTTCACAACGAATCAAAAATGAAACTAAGATTCAATTAAATTTTTAATTGGATAACTGTTAATGAAATCAATTATATGAAGAAAACATAATGAAAAACAAAATTGAACTAACTTACAAGAACACAATCCATATGAAGTAAAATGCAGAATCCTTTATTCAATAAAAAATGCTCGAGTTGTTACAAGTCTGTTTGATAACTTAGTTCAAGGGTGCAACCTCGAATACTTCAATGAATGAAGTATTTATACAAAATTTAAAATAATAAAATCAATTCTTGAGTGACAAGGAAAACTGTATTTTCTGAAAATGAACAGAAAGGAAAGAAATCGATCTAAAAGGAGTGCATCTGCATTTTTTGCCTTGTTCTGCTAGAAAAATGTTGCTGATTCACCACCTTTTTAGTACTGTGCTGGAAAACTGAGTGTTTGTGCTAGCATAGTGACTTGTCCTTTAATCTTGGTATTTAAAAATCTTGTCCCATCGCTCTTCATCCGAAATTGAAGCTTTAATAACTTTTCTGTAGATTTCATCTACCTCAGTGTACTTTGTAAAAGTGGGTTTTGCAGTGAAAATGTGTTTTATTTCATGGTGAATAAAACCGATATCTTCAACAACATTAAAAAATGCTTTACATGTCATAATAGAAGACATAGATGTAGACCTTATTGTTTCTTTGAGCTTCTTCATATATTCTTCTCTGGGCATTAATTTTTCATTTATAACAAACAGAGATGGGAGACCTTTTTTAATCAATTCATAAATCCTTGTAAGAAACCTGTTGATTGCCAATGACATTTTTCTGTTAACTGTACTACTAAGTTATTTTTAATCAGAAATTTCCTTACTTCAAGGATAGTCTCAGTCCTATCATCTACCCCTGGCTCATCCAATTAATGGTTGTATTTAGAGTTTAAAATTTTTATGATGTTTTTGGCTGTATTAGGCATTTCTCCCAGTTGAGTGTTTATATCAGAAATTGCCTGATTTGCCTTTTCTACTAACTCCTTTTGCTCAAAGATGATCTTGATAAATGGCCAGATTTCATTAATCTCCTCAATGATGTTATTCCAAATGATTTCTTTGACATTCACAAGAGTGTAGCCAATAGAATCTTCAGTGGCTGACTTCTTCCATATTTCTACTTGGTTTTGAGCTCTTTGAAGCTCTGATATGATGGAAAGTGTTAGACTTCTTCTACTAATCTTCAAGAAGTTTCACTTTGTCCTGTAATTTCTTTATTTATTTATTCTGCAAGGTCATGTTTTGGAGTGTAGAATCTAACTGGTCTGTAGCATCTCCTTTACTGGTGGTAGCAGCTATAGTAGTAGAAATAGTTGCCATAGGAAGTGCTTCTAAAGGAGCAACTTTCTTGAATGGTTTCTTAATTTCTTTAATCCACTTCTCCATCTATGTTTCCATCTTCTTCAACTGTGTACTATGTTCCAAAATAAGCTTCATCATGTCTGCCTTTTCTGTCTCTCTCTCTTCAATTTCACTAGCTAAAGGATCTTCTGTTGGTTGTAGCTTCAACTGCATCCTTAATGTTGAAATGTCTGCATTATTTTTATTAATTAAATCCTCTACAACATTAACATTTGTAGGATCATAACCCAGTTTTATTACCAAATCTTCCAAGGTTTTAATTTTGGTATCTTTGGAAAAAGCTGAAAATTTTTCCATGTTGAGTTGTGACCGAACATTTGCTAATGTAACCTACATTTTAGATAAAGACATAGTAGTGTTAGTTACAGTGGAGAAAATCATCTCCCCAGTTTGTTTATGCATCTCCATTTGATCAATGGGATGTATGTCACTGACATTAAAATCAAGAGATGTTTTCTTATAATCTATTTCTCCTTTAGGCTGAGGAACTTGTGCTTGAAGGGATTCCATTAGCATTCTTCCTTTCTCTACATCAAAGGCTGACAATAGCCTGCTTTAGGCACCTGAAGTTTGTTTCCAAAATTGGTTATATGTGTTTATCTTCAATGCTTCATTTTTTAGTTTGATTTCCTTGAAGATATCCATGGTGCTCTTCTCTAGCTCGCTTGAAGTTGATGTACCTGTATGCATGATTTTACGCTATTCTGAAGTACTCATGGAAGTAGTAGGAGACTGTGTGGACTGCTCACCTACTAATGAGGATATAAGAGGCTCATTAGTGTTGATAGGAGTCTGTTGTTATGAATATTTGCTAATGCTAAATCTGGAACTAAGCTTAGCCTTCTTTCTATACATGATTTTGAATCCTTTGCTGAAGATGTCTCTCTTTGAAGGAGATCCTTCTTCTCGATTCCTTCTAGCTATATTTTCCTGATTTGTTGGAGTCTGTATTATTGATGAAGAAACTGGTTGTTCTTCTACCTCATGTAAAGTGTTCTCTTTCCATTCTGACTTGTTCTTATACTGCTCTATTTCTGGCCTTGGTGTGTGAAAGTAAGGAGTAGATTTGGTTTCTACCCTTAATTTAGAAACTATCCCTAATGTATCATATGACCAGGTGAATATTAAATGAAATTGCATTTTCTTTAATAGCTGATCTACCTCTGCTACCGCTTTTCTGATATTACATATGAATGGCCAATTTGGGTTTTTAGTTTAAACTAAAACTTTTTCTTGGCAGCCACAAAATGTACCTGATCCATTTTGATCATCTGCCTGATGAATTCCAAAGAAAAAATCCTCATTGGGAGGAATTTTGGCAACTTATATGGTTGCATCTCACATCCAAAAACTCTTATTTATGTGTAGTTTTCATATAGGTACCAATCTCCTGTTTGTACTTGTTCTGTCAGCTGCAAAATCTTTTAAATTTCTTCACTGATTCTTGGTTCTTCTCTGTTGTTTAGAAGACTGATAGCTGGGTGGACATACATCTCAATGAACTGCTTATATGTGAATTAATTCTGATCTTTCATGACCAAGGAGGTCCAGAAAATCACTGACTGTTGGTCTCCTTTATCATTTAATTTATGCAATGACAATTTCATGTTGCTTCCTTGAAAGTATATGAACATGTAAACTAGAACGGAGGTATATTTAAATACCTCCTCTATCTTGAAATCAAGAAAGTACTGATGAATGGACTTTGCAAGGAAATGACTGAAATTGAACATTATGGAAGGCTTGGCATCATTGGAAAATATTGATAGGAATCCTATAATGGCCTCATCTATGTATTGATCAGAGTAGTATCCAAGCAGGTAAGATAGGGAAATGGTTATCTACTTGGTTCTCTCAGGGAATAAGGATGAAGGATAAGGAGGATTTATTTTAGGAAATGCAACATCTTGTGCTAGGAATAGTTCTAAGGTTTTGGTTCTCTTAGCAAGGTCTAATCTCTGATATATATTCAACCAGAGCTTCATGAGAAAATGGGGTACCATTGTTGACTGTGGGAGCTAGCATATTTTATTCAATGGCCTGAGGGGTTATGGTAAACATAACTTGGCCATTAGAATTGACTATGGCTCTCTGGCTTGGCAAATTGGAGGCATGGCACTTCCTAATGAAATCAGGAGCGTTGTGTGTAGGAGGGAAGATATAATGGGGTAAGTTTGACTCCCAAAATTGGATTTCATCCGATTTCTCAATCCATTTGTCCTATAGCCAACAGTACATCTCAAGAATATCTATATCAAAATGTGTTTCATATATTCTATAGTCTCTATCAGCCTGTTGAAGCCTCGAAAATCATTGCTTCAAACATTTGGGGATAACCACCCAATCAGGACCTTAGGATAGCTCCTTTTCCGTTTGGTGTGGTGGCTCCAACTGGATTGATAGGACCAGTTTCCTAGTATTTTAAATGGGTTGGTAATGGAATGATTGGATGAAGGGAAAATGGGACTAAATGACTGAAATAAAACTATCTAATCTAATTTAAAACTGATAAAACAATTCTAAAACTAACCTAGGCATCAAATGTGAATACAACTTTAAATTGTTTCAATTAATCAATAACCATGAAAATGTATTATAGCTTAATTGAAATATGTAGTAACAAATAAAGATAAATTTGTTTAAGAAATTAAACAGAGTTATAATAACATATTGCATTCATCATTATATAACATTTTCATATATTGTACAAGATAAATACTTCTACACACTTAGAAATGATATGTATAAAGAAATATTGTAAAACGAGTATACATGAACAATAGCAATTTAAAAGAGAATATCACATAACATAAGAAAACTAACAGTGAATAGATAGAAATACCATATCCATATTGATACTTTCCAATGCAATTCGATATCCAAATCCAGTAAATTTAATGTAAAATCGACTCCAAGATATAGAAATGCAATTCTTAAAGGCAATTTCGCACAAAATCACTAGATGTGATCCTTTATAAAAATATAAGAGTCAATGGAGTACAGAAATGTAATCTCCAAGTCAAAATATTACAAATTCAGGACCCCTTTCTAAATGCATGAAAAGGGTTTAAATATGTGCTTAATAAAACAAAATAACTAAAACTATTCCTACAATCTATCTAAATCAAAAAATCTAGAAACATAAATGCGATCTTGTGGTGAACCGATTCATTGATCATCTGTTGCGTTTGATGTGCCCAGATGGCAGATTTTGAGCATTTCCTTCACCTCTTCTGGATGACTACGCTTGAGTGCAACTGCCCTGTATATGTGGCATCAGAGAATTCAGGAATGATGCAATCGATGGCATTTGAAAGAAATTTTATTGTTGTTTGCTGACTATGAGGCTTGATAAGGTAGGTCCACATCGTATCCCACGATATTCCTTGTAATTGGCCAATTTGTTGATTTTTATTGATTATTTCTTGTTTCCATCTATAATCAGTTTCTTTTACCTTAGGTAACTGGCCAGGGGTACAATCTGAAATCAAATTGATTGCATACAGGCTATTATTCACCAGCTCTGTTACATTTTTCATCATGCTTTTAGCTCTGGATGTAGCTCCTTCCGCTTTGATTAAAAGTTGTTCCCATTCTGCAAAAATAATTTCCTTATGTCTCTCCATAATCCTAGGAAGGCTTGCTTTTCTTCCCGATTTTGATTCTTGCCATAAAATAAATTCATAAATATTTTCATCAACTTCATCAAATTCAATCTTAAGACTGACTGCTTCATCTACTAAGGAAGATGTAATTTCACATAAGGATTCTACTTCCGCAACCTTTAGACAAATTTCATTTAATTGTTGAGACAATAACTTGTTTGTCTCCAGGGCTTCATTTTTTAATTGATCCAAATTAGGATAATTCTTAAAATTGTCTAATTTGGATTGAAACTTCTTCTCTTGCTCAATCTTTGAAGTCTTCTCATTTTGTAGAAGGGATTGTAATTTTGCTATCTCTTGACTTGGCTGTTGTTGCTTTTATAAAGTCTGTTGATTGATCTTTTTCTATTCAGCAGCAAGCTGCTCTTCTAACTGTTTGGATTTGAGCTCTCCATCCTTCAAATGTTGTTCTAACTAAATAATTTTCTGTTGGTTCTCTGTAACCTTTTCTTCCAACATAGTTATTTGCAAATCCTTTTGTTTCATTAATTGTGTGACTTCAGAGGCCTTGTCTATAGTAGTAGCACTATAGGCACCTGCGTATTGGGATAATTTGGTGAGATCCTCATATGGATTCACCTCAACATTTTTATAAAAAATATTCAAAAACTCCACCTGTGATGTCAAAAGTGCATCTTGATCAGTTCTCCTCCTTTTCCGTTGTTTTCTCACAACAACCCTATGCTTAGGACTGTAAAATATATCCAGAGGAGGGATTTATTCTATCTTCAACATGATTTCACCAGTGGGATTTTCAGGAATAATTTCTATATCCTGGTCTTTCAAATCATTAACTTGGGGATTAATCTGTGGTCCTATTTGTTGGGCAAATTTTTCATATTGGTTCAACAAATGAGGAGAAACTATAAGTTTAGCAAATTCAACTACCTCTTTAGCAGCTTCCTCTCTTCCAAGTTGATAATCTAGATTATTGTTTATATCTTATTTAGGTGCCTGTTCAGTAATATTACTGTTTGTGCCTCCCTTTTCAGTATGCACATTGGCATCAGTAGCTGTGCTTTCTTTTCCTGTCTGGGCCGAAGACTGCTGGTCAATATGTACATCAATTTTAGCAGATGTTTCTTTGTTTTCAGTATCAACTTTGCTGCTAATATCTTCTTTTTGTAAATCAGGATTAGTTCCTATTACTTCTTTGCCAGATGTATTCTCTGTTTCCTTCTGTTGTGATTCATTCTCCTGTAGAGGAACTCTCAACTGATCTAGAGGAACTTTGAGTAACCTCTGGCTTCTAAATAACAAAAACTTATTCATTTCTTCGGCCTGAAATTTGGACTTGGCCAAATCAAAAACTTGGGAAAATGTATCTACAGAAACAAATAAATCATCAAACATATCTGGTTCATGTTCGAGCCGAGCAATTGAAACAGAAGTAGTAAAATCATATGCCACCTTTCTTGGGTCATATTGTCTCCCTGAGATTGTTGAAAGCTTGAGATTGGTTAGTTTACCAACTTCTTTTTTAGCTTGAAAAAAATTATTGAGGGTATAGTCACCACATTTAAAAGGAAAAGTAGGCCACATAAGCTTCTTGTTGTTCTTCAAAGTTCTAGACATTCCTTCTATTGTCAGCTGACATGAAATTTCCTGTGCTAACAGTTTGTCTGGAACATACAAAGGAAGAATGTGTGGTTCTACAATACTTCTTAAAACTCTGATATATGTGAACTTTTCCTCTCTGAACCAATCTCTAATTGAGGACAAATCAACTTTAGCTTTCTCGGAAAGCCTAGAAGGGAATCGGCCAAAAATAGTTTGATAAATCGGGATAAGAAAACCGTGACAGACTCTGTAAACATGGCTTTTGAAATGCCCCTTCCACAAGAACTTGTGATATATATGAATAGGAATAGGATCTTTAGGGGTCCATTTCCATCCTAATATGGGGAATTCGGAATTGAAACAAAGGGCATCTAGGATATAAGCACAAAAATAAAAAGGAGTGGTATTTCCTGAATTTCTGTCTTTCCTATACTCAAGAATTTTGTTGGCTATCTTATCAGAAAGAATGACAGCCCAGTCCATTATCTCAGAACTAATAGCAAAATGTATTAATGACAACATTTGTATAGAAAACCTAGCCGAGTTATCATTCCCAAACAATCTGCACATCATTGCTACAGCATAACAGTATGGAGGTAAAAGAGACTCCACAGAGTACATACCTGATGCCTTGTGTCTATGCTTTTCATGAATTTTTCTCCATTCTTTAATCGACTCAGACTGATTTTCATGATTCACAGCAAATTCCTTGATGAAGTCTTTGTTATAGATTTTATGTGGGTCTGGAAGGTGGTACATTGCTTTAATGTCCTCTGGTTTGAATGACCCGAATGTTGCTCCAAAAGCTGAAACAAAGGTTCTGTTTTGGCTAGCCACATTATCAATTACCCACCGAATTACATCATAATATGGAAAAATATTTCCCCGAGCCACAATTTGGTGCAAAAATGAGTTCGCTAATGCACTAAGAATATTCTCAGAATCAGAGTCTGAGTCGTTTTCATCAAGAACCGTAGCCTTGGCTTCAAAAACTTTAGGGTTTTCCTTTTCAAGCAAGTTATAGACATTTTCCCATGTCATCTTACCAAGTCCCTGGCATGAGGTATCTGTAACCAGCTTAAGCTTTGCTGGTTTCTCTTTAGGCGGCATGGTAAACATAGGAGCTTTTGCAGTGATGGCGGCTTTTGATTTCCTGGATCTTTTCGACATTTCGGTATTAGGCAATGTTTCCCTTGTTCTGCAAATGAAAGGATTGGACGTTCTATTGTTCTGCAACAAATAAAGGTTTCAACCGAGGTGAAAATGCAATAATGAAAACAACTATACAAAAGGATTTATTCGTTGATTTGCATTTATTATCTCCATGGTTAAAACTTAAATGCCCTCTAGGGAGTCACACTCACGCATTCAAAACAAAAGAAATCATTATCATTTGTTTGATTTTCAATTAATGGTAAACGTACAATTAGAGATCGACATATTTTGAAATAAATGTAAAAATATTACCTTTTAAATCCTTGGGATTCGATAAATAAATAATATATGAATATTAAGATGTATTCGCATCGTGGATCTTTAAAGGTAAATGAAATAACATAATATGATTTATGCCAAATTCTGATTGCGAAGATCGCATCGGGGATTTTCAAATGGAATGAATCGTTAAAGAGTTTCTCCGATAATTTGATTGCGATGAGGTGGGGTCCGCTGAGTCGGAGTCTTTCAATCAAATGAATATAATGTTTAACTCTCTGAAATGCGATTGCGATGAATTGCATCGCATCGGAAGTATGTAAAACAACTATAACACTTTAAAGCTTATCCGATTTGCGATTGCGATTGAGTTCCATTGCATCGGAGTTTTACAAAGTGAATATAGAACTTAAAAAATTTCTCCGATTTTCTGATTTGCGATTAGTGTACACATCAAATATTGTTAAATATAAAAACTTTATATAATATTTTTATATGATTAAAATATTTGTATCTCATCAGATCGGACAGTTTTTTAAGGTTGTGTCTGTTTATACACACTTGTAAATAAAAATATGAAATATTCCTTTTATCAATGAACTTCTTATTCCTAAATAAAAATGATCGGATTCTTTCTAAATCTTTTGTTTCTATCTAGAAAGAAAAATAAAAAGGGGACCTATTTCTAAATGAAATTTATTCTAAAAATTTAGAAATGGGGAGGGTTGTTGTACCATACAACACAACCATAGGGATATGATGAAGGTCTAGAGGAGGAAAAATCAAATGATTTATGTTTTCCTCGGGTTCTTTATCCTTGGGAGGCATAATGGATACAACTGACAGTGGAAATGATTTTCAACAAAGGGAAGAAAGAAGGTTCTGTGAGCAAAAGAAATTATGTGAGCAAGAATGGGGAAGGGAAAACAAGATGATAAGATCGTGCATTGCTCACGCAATTGTGGCATCTCTGGATCAGTGGACAACCTGCAAACAATGAATCATAATAACCTGTAATCAAAAAAAGGAGTTTGCAGAGGAATTTAGAAGGTTTAATAGTAAAAATCCAATTTCTGTTGATGGTGCAGGTTAATGGATAAGTGATTAAGTTCGTAATGGAAATATGGAGGGAATGCATTTAAGTGGCTAACAACTAATGAGGTGGCAGCAAAGGAGCAGTGTGAAATGGTCATCAAAGGTAAGTTGTATACCGGAAACAACTTTTGGAGGGGGGAGGGGGGAAGATGGTTTACGGTTTTTCCTAAGGGGGGTCCGAAATCATATGGAGTTGACACGTATTAGCGGGCGGTTTCGAAATACAATTCTTTTCGGACCCCCTGGTGATAAGCTTCAGATGGCGGAGGGGGGCCGAAATTCCATGAGCGCCGTTGGATGCTGACAAATGTAAGGATGATTGTCAGATATGCGGGATATGCGAGGAAGGTAAATGTGTTGATGTGGAAACAGTGGCTTCATTTTTATTAAATAAAACGTCGGGAATGTATGAAAGGATATTTAGGGAAATTCAAATAAATGGAAATGTTGGGATATGTTTAAGGAAAATATGATTAAGGGAAATGAATGGTGGGGTTATATAATATGGTTTAAAACTTAGGATATGAAATTAATAATTAATTGTTAAACCATACAAATCTCTGTTTTTTGTGGGCACATTTAGACTAGCAGCCAATGAAACTTTTAAAACAAAAATTGAAGCTTTCCTTTTTCTTTTTGCTTCCCTAACATTTTATTTTAATTTTCCTTCTTTATTTAGGGCAGCTAACACCTATCATTTTATTGATATGGATGCCTAGAAAACATAAATAATATTCCTAACATTTTTTTTTTAACCTTTTTTTATTCTTTTGCATCCATATCCTACCTTAACATTTTCAAAATTATTTGACTACTTATGCTAACTTATCAAAACTAGAAAATGTTACAACAGGGTGCACCGATATTGTTTGTGAAAAATAAGGATGGTGCTCCTAGATTATGTATTTCCATTATAGGAACTTGAAAAAGGTGACTATCAAGAACCATTATCCGTTGCCAAGGATTGATGGCTTATTTAATCAGTTAAAGGGAGCAACATTGTTCTAAAAGATGTATTTGAGATCCATATATTATCAGGTATGCATCAATGAAGAGGACATTTACAAGACAACTTTCCGGACCAAGTATGGGAATTATGAGTTTTTTGTAGTTCCATTTGGTTTGACTAATGCTCTAGCTACCTTTATGTGCTTGATGAATAGTGTGTTGTGTCCTTATCTAGAAAACTTTGTTATTGTATCCATCAATGACGTCTTATATATTTTAAGAATGAAGAAGAGAATGCCGAGCATTTAGCATCATTGTTGAGATTGTTGAGAGAGAATCAATTGTATGTTAAGCTCAGTAAATGTAGTTTATTTTAGACAAAGGTACATTACTTGGGTCATGTGGTCTCCACAGAAGGCATAACAGTGGATCCAGAGAAGATGAGAGCTATCATGGAGTGGGAAGTTCCTAGAAATGTGGATGAGGTAAGATCATTCATTGGGCTAGCAGGATATTATAGGAGTTTAATCAGGAACTTCTCCCGAATTGCATATCCTATTATGTCATTGTAGAGGAAAGGTAATAAATTTGAATGGACAAAGGAATGTGCACCACGTTTTGAATAGTTGAAGCAGTTGTTGATGAATGCTCCAGTGTTAAAGATTGCATACCCAGAAAAAGAGTTTGTAGTGTGTATAAATGCTTACAAGAGAGGGCTTGGTGGAGTCCTTATGTAGGAGGAACATGTAGTATGTTATGAGTCTTGGAAATCGAATGAGCATGAGCAGAATTATCCGACACATGATCTGGAGTTAGCAGTGATAATACAGGTAGTGGTATAGGTATAGGTACAGGTGCACATGAGGTGGAATATCAACTCTTAGTAGATGAATTAATCAAATTTAGGGACAGGATATATGTGCCAGACAGTAGTGAGCTCAAGAAGATTACATTGAGGGAGTTTATTGCAAAACCATATTCAGGTTACCCAAGATACCAGAAGACCTTCACAGTGGTAAAGAATTTTTATTATTGGATGAATCTGAATAAGGATGTGGCATAGTTTATGGCTATATTTTTGGGTTTTTAGTGGGTAAAGGCAGAGTGTAGGCATCCAGGTGGACTACTATAGCCAATTGCGATTTCAGTGTGGAAATGGGAGGTCATTTTCATGTATTTATTACGGGTTTTCCAAGGACATATAGAAAACATGATTCCATCATGGTTTTGGTGGATAGATTGACTAAGGTAGCATATTTAAATCTAGTGAAGACTATGTATTCAACTAGTGATGTGGAACAAATGTTCATCAGAGATGTGGTCAGATTTCATGGTGTTTTGAAGAAGATTGTGTCAGACATTAATGCTAAGTTCACTTCCAAGTTTTGGAAGGATTTGTTTGCATGTTTAGGTACAGAGTTGGCCTTCAATGCAGCTTATCATCCACAGACAGATAGACAGACAGAGAGGGTCAACATGATATTGGAGTACATGTTGGGGATGTATGTGATGCATCAGCAAAGGAGATGGGAGGAGTAACTTCTGTTGGTTGTGTTTGCTTACAAAAATGGTTAGTAGGAATCACTTAGGATGATTCTGTTTGAGGCATTGTATGGGTAGAGTTGTAATACTCCTATTAGTTGGAATGATCTAGTGAATAGGATATTGATAGGACTAGATATGTTGGTATAAATGGAACAAGAAATGCAGGTAATTAAGAATAATCTAAAGGCAACACAGGATAAACAAAAACACTTATGTGGATTGTGTTAGTGTCAGTCTATACATCTTGTCACCAGTGATCAAATGGGATCTTATCATGTCTTGTTAGGTTCTCATAGTAAAAAAAATTTCATTTCATTAGGTTTTCAAATACAAATTTGGTCCTTTTCATCACTCAGTTGAGTGTACCATAATTGAAATTTCATCATTATCACTTCAATCATCACCATCATGATTTCATTTAGCTCAGTGTCTCCATTAGGTTATTAGGGTTTCAGTCACAAAATCTATCATTCTATACATAAAATCCAACAATGGAGGAGTGGTAATAGGTAAATTTGTACAATAAAGTTTGGTTTCAAATGTAATTCATGTTTCATTATGTAATAAGTTCATAATGTTTATAAATTTTTAAAGAAAGTGTTAAAGTTACAAGGACATGTAGTGGGCCATCCCACTACCATGAAGAAAAGTGACCACCACAAGCTATAAAAGGCCAATTCAAATCATTTTTTCATTCATCTAATCCAATAAGATCTCTCATTCATCATCAAGTGAAAATTCAGCAAATTCAAGTAAAAAACACTCCAAATTTGGTGGCAACAGCAACCACGTTGCACTTTCTTCCCTCCACGCTACACTTTCCTCCAAACGTTTTGTTTTCTCTCCTAGAGGTATTAAAACAAGTTTTGAATGCTTCTAAAGGATACCACAGTGTTTAGCATTAGTGTAAAAGTAAGTTACATCTAATTCAACCCCTCTTGGTAGCTCAATTTCATAATTTTAGTGTGAAAACCCTCCATTGACCTCCATGCTGCGTTTTAGTGGCTAGCCCTATTTTTCAAAGTTTTGCAAGGAAAATACACTCTCCCACATATTTTTTACCCTCCATCACACCAAAAACCATCTACTATAGCTTTTATACGCCTTCATTCCGAATTCCTAAGTCCCAAACCCTAAACCCTAGCCTAATTCTGCAAATTTGGGCAGTTTTCCTAGCTAGGGTTGTGTAAAAATTTCCTAGTCAAATTCCCTCACTCATTTCATTCCATTTCACTTCCTAAAGTTCCCTAAGATTCCTACCCATATCCATAAATTTTCCCACTCTAATCTCCCTTCCCTAACCCACTCATCCTATCCCTTTTTTCCCTTCCCCTATTTTGTCCTAATAGGGTTTTGCCCCTTGCAATCAACCAAATGGAGGAGAAGAAATCTTATAACAAAGGAGGCTAGGTGATAAGAGATGAGCCCTTAACCACTCTTGAAATGATGTCTACACCACTGTCCAATCACTTTTTTCAAGCAGTGGGGTGTCTTCCTTTTTGTGAATTAGTTGATAAAGTCAAATACAATGCCACATTGACCAATTTTTTTGCCACTGAACTCAAAAGGACCAAGTAACAATTGCAGAGGTTAATTTCACTATATCAAATGATATAGTAGCTGAGGCCAAAAGGATACTTATTCAGGGTGAAAAATGGTTTAAGAACCAAGATTTAGACCTTCATAATTACCAGCCCTATCTCAGAAGACATTATAGACAACACATGAGAAGATTTTTCTTGTTGGGCACCTCCTTGAGAAGTATACACCACTCATGAAGATCATCATGAAGTACTTCATCTGTGAGGGGATATTTTCTGTATTATATGGGTATCATGTCATACTTCTCATGCATTTTAGAGGGGTAAAGCCACTCAATTTTCCCTATTACCTCTACAGAAGTTTGGAAAAGATGGCAGGAAAGTTCCAACATAAGCAGAGTAGTCTCGAAATACGCCTCTTCCACCATGCTCTGATCAAAATCATTGTTTTACACCAGCTTGAGTAGAAGAGCATCACTTTGGAAACCTTCATGCAAACATATGTCTTTTTGTCTTCTAGTAACCAGCCTACTAGCCCTAGTTCTCCATCAGCACCATTAGAACCTTTAGCGCCATCTAGACATGTGGAGGTTGGCTCCCCTAGCACGGTTTTAGTGAGGAGGAAGATTGAGCTCAACCAAACATACCAAAGAGGTAGAAGACTCATGTTTTCTCCTTAGATTGAGGAAGGGGCCAAGCCAACATAAGCTAATCAAGAAATACCATTACAACATGAGACATCTATGCATGTTGAGGAGCATGACTTTGATTTAGTAGACTTGGAGGCTAGTGAAGAGCATGAAAACCTAGAGAGGATCATCAAGGAAAAATATGCTCAGATGAAAGAGCTCAAATACAACTTTGCAGGGGCTAATTTCATCATTTCCTTCCTAGAATAAGAAAATAATCAATTCAAGGCAAATCATTTGTCGTTAGAGAAAATTCAGTTTGAGGCTAGTATGCATGATGTGAAAGGAAAAGCAGTGGTTGAAATTGAAGAGTCAGAGAAGCATGAAGAGTAAGTCACAAGGAAGAGGCCAAGGACCATGGGTCTCAGAAGAGCATTGTAGAAAGAAAGAGACCAAAATCCACCAGATGAGGAGTTGACCTTTGAAGAAATAATAGCCATGGTAATTAATGAAAACAAGGGGTTTTGGATTGAGAAAGTCAATATTCACTTGGAGAAGCTCATTTAAAAGGCCAATAGGGATATCAATATGAAAAAACACATGGTTTACCACTACTATGCAATAAATTATTTTTTAATGTTAAAGTCAAACAATTGCAAGCCAAACTCAAGGAAACCCTAAAAAGTCAAAAGGAGAAGGATAACTTGGATATTATTACTGATGCTTCCCTAGTGGCATAACATACCTTATGAGGCACCTTTGGACCAATTTTGAGGATTTTTGGAGCAAATTTTTTTTTTTGAGAAATTCTGGTCAAAATTGGAAATTCAGAAAACCAGTCATACTGGAAAAAGCATAGCCTGGGCCACACTATGCTTTTGTTGGGGGGGGTCCACTGGAGGAAAAATCAGCATTTTTGGATTCCTCTTGATTACTACATCAATATGAGTTAGCATTTGAGCCATTTCAGAGACTTATGGGGGGTAAAATTTCCCAAAAACATTAAAAAAATCACCTTTATGCCCTGTTTTTGAAGCCTTCTCTACGCTTTCTGAGTACTCTTGGGAGATTGAATATTTGGAGAGATAGACGCCATCTTTTTTAGTGATTTATGAGCCTATCCTGTAGCAGACATCTAGATCTTTCCATGGCATCTTTCAGGTCAGGATTCGGACACCTAGAAGACCTCCGAAAGTCAATTTTCCTTAGCTCGCTATGCTTTCTGCAGATTTTGCTACACTTTCTCCATAAGGAAATTTTTACACGTTGTTTGACCTACATTGAATTTTTGACCTATGTAATTAATGAATAATGATGTCACGAGGTGTAATTGAGCTGTTAAATAGTGAAATAGGCTAGATACATGCTTGTAAATGTAATTTTTGGTCAAGTGTATCTATTTTCCTATGATGAGGTGAATTGGTTGACCTCCACTAGACATTAGAGTTTTATTGAGCTTATCATGCAATCAGCTCCACAACTGATGGATTCGACCCCTGAGATAGGGGATACTTTTTTTGGGTATATATCTATCATTTTTAGAGTCATTTGACTGGTTGGACATCAGTGAATTGTAATCTTGTAGCTTGTACTTTCACTCATATTCAGAAATCAAAGGATGCAGTTCCAGCTATTATCTATGAATTCATGTGCAATGAGTTTATGATCATGTATATTCTCTGTTAGTATTTATTGAATGATATATAGCTCCTCTTTAATATCTTGTATCTTCAGCGTTTTTCCTTACAATTCATAGGAAAAATTCTATTGATTTAGCTCTGTTTAAATGGAAATGTCATTTTGTGTTTTATGCTTCTAGTTTAATGAATTCATGAATGAACATGCTCATTAAATCCATCTACTCTTTTAGACTCACCACCATACCTATAAAACCCTAAATCCATCATAAATCCATTTCTACCTTGCTCCTTTACATTTTTGCAATTGTAAGCCCTTTGATACCTAGACCTAGCTACTTGGTTTCATCCCTGATCCAACATCAAACCCTAAATAACTCAAAACCTACCCAAGCATATCATATATAGCATAATATCCTTCATTGCACAGTCAATCCTTGGCTGTGATATCATTTAGAGAGTCCTCTCAACTTGGAAGGGTTAGCTACTAGATCAAAGTGGTATGTGGTTACCTTTGTCATTCTCCTTTTCATCTTTCGGAGAAATGGTGGAGTGCTAACAGATTGGATAGATAGAAAGGTTGCTTAAGGATTTTCAGGTAAGGGAACAAGTGTACTTGCGCATCAAGCCCAAGAAAATATCCTTGCGGATTGGATCGTGCGCCAAGCTGGCACCTCAGTTTTGTGTACCTTTCAAGTTTATTAAAAGGATTGGTCCAGTAGCCTATTGACTTGAACTACCTTCGATAATGAAAGCCCATGATGTTTTCCATGTATCATTACTTAAGAAGTATGTTAAATATTTTGATCATGTGATTGACTGGTTTGTATTGCAGGTGGATCCATATGGATAATTCTAGTCGAAACCTCAGTGTATATTGTAGAGAAAGGTGCTCATGCTTCGGAACCGAGCAATCGAGCAAGTTAAAGTGAAGTGGAAGCACTTTGGGACCGATGAAACTACATGGGATATGACAGATCAAATGCATGCTTATATGTATCTGTCTCTATTCATTGGATGAACGAATTTCCTTGATACATGTTTTGGTGTGATGTTTTTGGTATATGTACATATTTATATCAATGTAAATTCCACCATTAGCTATGTTATAAAGCTCCAATAAGTGGTATGGATTTCATGTCATTATGATTTTTATGTTGTCATGTTGGTTGCTTCTTAATAGGTTGATCATTGTAAATAAATAAGTTATAAAGCTCCATGGGCAATATATTTTGCCTTTAGCATTATTTTTGGTTGTAGTCATTGTTGAACATCGAGGACGGTGTTCCCCCAAGGGGGAGAGTTATATAACACCCCTGGTGAAAATTCCATGTAATAAAAGTTAATAAAGGAAAAATAATAACCACGGTTATGGGACACTTATTCCAAGCTGAATGTTGGGAAACACATCCTAGTGTGGGTGTTCATTTTGGTTATTATGGCTAAGGAAGTTGGCAAAGGCAGTTGGAAAGGCAAAATGGAATTTTTGGAAATTTATTTATGAAAATAATGGAAATTAGGAGAAAATGAAGGTGAAAGGTCATATGTTGCATGTGAGGAGGATAATGAAGGAACATAATGGAAAATGAAGAAAATAGAGGCCAAATTAATAAAAATGATTCTAAGGATTAGTTGGTACCTTTTTGTCAGTTCAGTTTTGGAGCTCTCTCTCTATTCTCTCTCTCACACTCTTGGACACTTATAGTTTTCTTGGAGCACTTCAGCATTGGATCAAGAAAGGCAAAGAATGCAAAGATGAAGAAAAGATCAAGCAAGGAAGAGCGAGATCAATCAACTACAATGGGTTTACTTGCAGGTATCGATTTTCATGTGTGGTTTCCTTCCTAGATTTGGCATGCATGGTTATGCATGTGTGTTCATGGTTCTCTTGTTGTCAATGACATGGGTTTTGCTAGGTGTGACAATGTTCTTCAGCCTTGTCGGATAGCCATGGTGTGATGGGATTCTCATGTTTTGGTTGAGTTGGATTTCCGAATGGATTCAAAACTAAGTGAGTTGGATCTCCAAATGAAATAACACATGACCTAGTAATCCTTGATCCTGACTATGGATTTCGATAAATCCACTGGCTTAGTGACCCCTGAACCAGACCATAGGTTGCAGGAAATCCAGGTATTATGTGCCTCTGTGGGCCTAGGAATCCTCCACTGGTGAATGGCAGGATATACAGTAAATCCTAGAGGTGGTTGCCCTTGATCAAGCCTAGGAATTCTTGCTGGTGAATGGCAGGATATAAAGTAAAGCCTGGAGGGTGGTGTCTCGATTATGGCCTAGTGGTCCCTGGATCAGACTATGGATTACAGTAAATCCTAGAGACTAGGAGACAAGAAAATTCCTCACGGTGTAGGTGGAGAAATCCGACGGCATCCATGATTGTTTATGGCTTAGTGATATAGTGAGGATTGTGATAAAACTGATTTCTATTGATGAGGGTGAGGTGGTTTAGCCTCAGGAAGCCCTCATTGGTTATTTTGGTTTGAGTCCCACATTCATGCTTGGAATATGGCACAGGGATGATTGGATGTTGAGAGATTTGGGTCAACCAATCTATGGTTGAGTGGAACATGGTAGTCCCATACTGGGTTGTATTTTGCATTCATTAATAAGAGGTGCTTTCCTTGGTATCGTATGTGTAAATGGACTATATTATATGTGGCATTTATGGTTTTTGTATCCTCACTAAATTTTTTTTTTATATGCTGGTTATGAATATGTTTTATGATAGTGAAAATGTATGGTTTTCATCATGTTTGTTTTGTAAATGAACAAGCAATGAATATATGACCTAAAAGATGATAATGTAGCTAATGATATAAGGCATCAATGATTATTAGTGATCCTCATATAAGTACGAGACCCCTATGCTCATATATGTTATTGTGACTTGTGTTAGCATTCTATAATTCCTCTAGGATGAGGAGAGGAATCCAAAGGTAACCACAAACCACTTGGAAGATGGAATCTACCCCTTCCTGATTCAGAGAGGGATCTCTTTGTCTGAAATTTTTAGTCACTTTGATCTTAGGCTAGGTATCTTTCTCATAGGGATACAGGTTTTAAAGGTTTGCTGGCAGGGGAGAGAAGACAAATCCATTGGGAATACAATCATATAAAGTTGATTGTTTTTCCAATGAGAGGATGAAGGGATTAGGGATACTTTAATAGAGGAAAGGTATGTTGTCCTGGTGGTGTTATAAATTTAATTCAATGTATAAAGGTGAGTATAAAAATGGTGGAAAAAACATATAGATCATCAATCCATGGGATGAATTCTAAATGATGTTTAAGAAGAAAACACAGATTAATTGGAAAACTATATCAGAGAATTTTAAAAAATAATTATGCAATAAATCATATTTTAAACCAAACATGAAGACATACATTCAAAGTATGGAAATTAAACAAGACAAACTTACAACATAAGTAATCACATCACCATTAGGAGTTCACATAGGAATCCCTATAAAGTCACACCTCTATCTTTTTCATTCACTAGAAAATATCAGAAAATTACTATGCACACAATGTCTCTTCTTCTAAACTTTGACCAACCCTTTTCTTCATCAAAATTACAACATAAATAGATCATAAATAATCAGTTCCCACCTCTATGAACCAAATTCCCTAATGGGATTTTTGTTTCTACCTAATGCAGTGAATATAGAGTTGTTTTTTCTGAAAACTAGGAACTGTTCAAATAATGCTTTCTAAAACAACTTTACACTAAATAAAAAGTCTAAATTGAGCTTGAAGGTCATTATATGCATTAAAAAAATTACCAGTATCATCAAAATAAATTAGATTTTAGACATAAAATTCTTGGTCAAAATATTGACTATGTGGAAGTGCAACGCCTGTGATGCGCAACATCCTAGTTCAACAAAAATGCAACATAGAAGCGCATCAAATCGATGTTTCATGTAGCTCTGGTCACTCCCTGAGTTGCTTGATGACCGGTAAAATTATGAAATGGTTTATACATCATCAAATTCCCCTCTAGAAACCATATTCCATTATGCAAATCTCCCAATTCTCAAAATTACAATTACAACAAAGCGCAACGCCTATGAGAAAGCACATCGAAACCTATCCTCCATGGTTTTGACAAGTACTAAGGTATATGAACATTATGTATAACATATTGATGATGTTAACAGTTCTAAAAACCCTTTTCAAACATCCACTCAGAAAAAAGATGACAAAATTTCTGATTTCCATCAAAACCCTTACACTAATGCTTGGCCAAAATACAAAATTGTTGTTTGAGCTTCTCTTTTAATAAAGTTTCATGGTTTCTCTAGTTTTATTGATTGTAATATCAAGAAGTCTTAAAAAAATACATGACGCCCTTATACAACCTCATTTAACCATCATACTTAGAAAAAAAAACAAAAACCCAAAATTGATTTGATTTACTTGTTGCAACACTCAAATTTTGGCTACTTCCACCAACAAATCCAACTTACCTTTGTCCTTCTCATGTATCTCCTGCAACTGCTACTTGTTAACCCTCAAATCCCTCCTCATTGTAAGTTTCTATCTACATATGTTTTTTAGTTGCCTATGTAATGGGATAGACCTCTTCAACATATGCTTGGCATTTTCCATGAATGGCTAACACATCTTCAAATGATCATACATATTTTTCCTAGCCCTATCATCTTGCTTCTTAGGTTTAGTGATATCCTTCAGGGATTTCTTCAAACACATACTCAATATGTTAAAAGTGTGTTTCCTTTCATCTAATTTAACCTTCTCCTCTTTCTACACTAACATTTTCTTCTGTAGCTTCAATTTTCTTGCTAAGGACCTAGTCACATGAACCTTAGTTGATGAAGCTTCTAACCTTTGAATTTCCCTTGTTGATAATTTCTCCTTGCCTTTAGATTCAGTGAAAGATGGTGTGGCCTTTGTCACTAGTTCTTCTTCATTAACCTTAATTTTCCTTTCTAGATAAACCTTCTTCAATTCCCTGTTGTCATGCTGCAATTGGGAAATGACTAAATGTGCTTTCTTTAACTGTTCTTTCAATTTTGAAATATACTTGTATTTATCACTTGGAATAATTTCCTCTCGTATAGTCTCTAAAGCTTCATATGGATGCTCAAGTGTTTGTTCCAAGGGAATTTTCTTTGAAGTAGATCTTGTGAGGGGCTTCTTAGGAACCTTCAATACAAATCTATGCCAATGATGATAAGCCCATGACACCATGAATTTACTCATGATTTTTTGGTGAAACATGACCCTAGACTCATTTAATTCGACCTCCTAGGATATTAATGACTATTTTCATGATCCTTCACACACTTTAACATTATTACATTCAAAAATGAAATTTTTATTCTATACTAAGACCAATAGCTTGATCTCTACAAAATCATAAAAAACCAATGTACCTTTGCCAAAATAATTTGAAGGAAAAAACTTGTTTTCTAACTACTATAATTATAGGATATTAACATTCTCTCCAATGGTGATGGCATCCTTCCTGTGAGGTGCTAAGAACACCATATACCATTTGCCTGACCATTGGGTTTATTTATTCCTTATATTGACTCAAGACTGACTCAAAACAGACTCGTGATTGATTCATGGCTTATTACATTTTGAAAAATGGCAATAGGCCATCAAAATCTTAGGGCCTACTCTTTGGGCTTCAAATCTTGGTGACAGCTGATTGAATGGCTATATACAATAAAATGATTCAGAACCAACTAATTTCAAGTGAAATAATGCTTGAGGAACCTTCCATTTACATACCCTCCAACAAGAAATTACCCTGTCAAACTTTGCAGTAAGTATGCATTACTCCCATGAAATGCTGCAATCTTGAATGGTCCTTTCCAAAGGTTTTCAAATCCATGTTTACCTTTGTCTTCATTCCTATCATCCTACTTCATAACCAAGTCACCAGCCTGGAAATATTCAACCTATGTCCGCTGATAAAAATCTTCTTTATTTTATCTTGAATTGTTTGAGTGTTGTTGTACACCTCCTACCTTGTTTTCTCCAATTGAATCATCTATTTTATTCTCCTTTGTAAATCATTTGGTTTTACATCCACTTCATGCAACAACTTCATTACTGGAATTTAAAAGGAAGAAGGAAAAACAACATCTGTCCCATACACCAGTTGAAAAGGTGACATACCAATCGACTTCTTAGTATTCACTCTATCAGCCCACAGCCCATAGATCAACTTATTGTGCCATGTTTTTTATTTTCTTGCAGTAATTTCTTTATGATTCACCAGAATCTTATTTGAGCACTCATCTAAACCATTACCCTGTGGGTAATATGCAATAGAGTGACTAAGTATAATATGATATTTATGACAAAATTCAACCATTTTCTTGGACTTGAAAGAAACAACATTATCTGTGATTATTCTATTAGGCCAACCAAATATCGAGAGAATATTATGTTCTAGAAATTGAATTATCATTGTGTTTGTTTCCCGCCTAGTTGGTATTTCTTGTATCCACTTTGTAAAATAATCCATAGTTGTCAGAATCCATTTGCGTTGGCCTGACGATGATGGATGAATTTCCCTAATGAAATCCATACCCCACTACTGGAAAGGTGCTTCAATTGCAATTGGTTTCAAATGTAAGGGTAAGAGCTTTATTTTTCCTTCAAAAATTTGGCACTCATGTCAGCTTGATACCATTTTATAAACATCAACAAGCAATGTTGGCCATTAAAAACCAACCCTCAAAATCTTGTTAGCTGTGGCTTTCCAAAAATGGTGGCCTCCACAACCTCCTTTATGAAATTCTTTTGTAACTTTATGTGCCTCATCCTCTAATAAAAAATTTAACAACACACCTCCTCAATATTTCCAATACAGAAACTGATTTAAAATGTAGAATTTTACAGTCTTCAATTTCATAGATGTTGCTTTTGGTTTGGTCATCTATGGAGGGGCCTATAAATGTTTCAAAACATAAACTATGTCAACATACCATTGAGAACAAAGAAACCTTTCAGATACCTATTGATAAGCTTCCACATTGCTATCATCAGACACACCATCTATGAAATTAATGTCCAATACACTCAAATTTGAATACACCATCAATTTTTCCAATCCTTGACCCGTTATCATCTTGGTAGGCTTGATCTCCACATCATATTCTAGAATTTCTTCTATACATATGCATATTCTACTTTCAGGATTAGGCTGGGTTATAATATCTTTCACAACAACATTTGGGACATAATCAATCACATGTGAATGAAGCACATAAAATCTAAAATCTTTCAAGACTTTAACCAGTGCATATGCCCGCTTCTCCATTATATTGTATTAAATAGAGGAGTATCTCAAAACTATGCTAAAGAAGGTTATTGGATGTTCATTACCTTGTTGATTTTTCTGCATAAGGAATACTTCAATTGCGTGTTATGATGCGAAAGAAAAAATGATGAAATATTTAGCATAGTCTAGACTTGCTAGAATTGGAGCCCCAGCCAAGGCCTGTTTTACCTCTTCAAAAGATTTCTTAGTTTCAATAGTCCATCTGATTTCACTTTCCTTTCTCAACATGTTAGTAAAAAATCTTATAATTTATGCTAAATTAGGAATTAACCTTCTCAAAAAATTAACTCTGCCAAAAAATGGTTGAACCTCCTTTTTGTTCCTTGGAATGTCAATTTTCTGAATTGCAATCACCCTATTTAGATCAATATTAATGCCATATTTTGAGATCATATGCCCCAATAAATTAACCTCCTCCATTGAAAAATGTGAATTATTTGGGGTGAGGGATATTCCATACCTCCTACACTTAAAAATTTGTCTTAAATGCTGCAAATGATCAAAATCAGAATATGAAAAGATAGTGATATCATCAAGGTAAAAGACAATAAACTTACCCTTTTCATCACAAAATGCAATATCCATAGCCCTTTGAAATTTGGCCCCTGCATTCATCATCCCAAAGTGAATTTTAGTATACATGAAAGTGCCCCATGGAGTGATAAAGTTGTCTTTTCTTGCTCATCAGGGTGCACCAAGATTTCATTGCATCTTGAGAATCCATTAAGCATGGACATCCTCCTAGATCCAACCACCCCTTGCAGTATGTGGTGCATCTTAGGTAAGGGGTAATTGTATTTAAGAGCCTCCTTTTTTAGGTTTCTAAAATGCACACAAAGCCTTATCTTACTAGTCTTCTTCCTTACATATACCAAATTAGAAGGCCATTTTGAAAACCTTGAAGGAACAATAATGTTTGCATGAAACAATTTTTTGACTTCCTTTTCAATAATAGGTAACAAAAAAAGATTAGTTCTTCTCAACTTTATGTTTAAAATTATTTTGATCTTGTTTGATTGGGATTGTATGTTGAATGATTCTCTTGTCATACACTTTTAGGTCCCCATATCCCCATGTAAAAACATCTTAGTATTCCTTCATAAGATCAAGGAATTCCTTTCTGCCTTGAGGAGTAAAGGATCTTGAAAGTTTGATAATCTTAGGATATTTTTCTGTCCCTATATTGTAGTCCTCTACTTAATTTTCAATGGGAACTACTTTAGGATTCTTTGCTACATCATTCTAGTCAAATATTTTTTCAAGAGGCACTAAACCTTTCAGAATTGTGTTGTTATTTAACTGTATAACCTCAATATTTGTTATATGATCTTAAAAATCACCCACATCTGAACCAAAATATTTGTTTTCATCCCCCCCAAAAAAAAATTCTTCATCTATGTGCAAGTTAGAAAATTGTTCAGTCATTTGCAGAAAATTATCAAGCTGCTTGTCATCTTTGAACACTTGCCAATATTTTATATTATCATGGACTATTGGTCTATGTTTGAATTGTATTTCATACTTTCTATTAGTATCAATAGGAATCCTAAACATACTATCTAAGGTGGCCAATGCATCAACTATCACATTCTTCTCTCTAGGAGTCAAATACAAATGATATTCAGGAAACATTTGCAGCATTTCTAAGACAAAATTTCTATAGGCCCTCATCCTAGGATGTTTAGTTTGATACACACCTTTAATTTGGTTGATAATCAGGTCTGAATCCCCATGGAATGAAATCCTATTTTCACCCAAGTCTTTCAAAAATTGTAATCCCAAAATCAATGCGTCATACTCGGCCATATTGTTTGTACAGTAAAAGGATAGCTTGTAAGAGCACAATGTTGACTAGTCCACCTTTGGGATCATTATCCACACACCATCTCCAACCCCTTCCTTGTTTACTGCTCCATCAAAATCCATTTTCCAAAGGCCATCATCATCTTGTTTATGCTCTGATTTTGTTCCCTGCAACTTACTTTGTTCCTCTTCTAATATGTTTTCCTTGTTTTGACTATCTTCCTCCAAACACAAATGATTATATAATATGAAAGAATCCCTCCCTGTTACCTATTTTATAAACCCTTTTTAAAATTTATTTAATTTATTTGTTTACTTATTTATTTATTTATATATGAAAATCCTTCTAGGTAGGTTTTCTTTTAATATTTTAATTAAATTATTGATTAATTAATTAATTATATATTTTAAATTCTTTCTTACCTATTATATTTATTTGAATTACATTGTTTTTATTATTTTAATTAAATTATTCATTTTTCTTTACATTTAATTAATTAATTATATATTTTAAATTCTTACCTATTATATTTATTTTTAATTACTTAATACTTTATTAACCCGTTTGTAATACAATTTTCATTTAATTAATTAATTTAATTTTTAAAAACTAACTAACTAACTTTCTAACGGCTAGTTCTTAACAGCTAGTCTTAATGGCTAGTTCTTAACAACTACTTCTCAAAGGTTATTTCCGGACAATGATGCATCTCCCTATTTATTCATCGAGATCGATTAGTCTCTCCACCTTGTCCTGAAGATGAACCACATTAGTTGGTTCGAAACGTCAACGTAATCCTAATGATGTGATTTATCTTAAAGTACTTTTATCTAAATTATGGATCACAAAGTCCTAGATCTAAAATATGATGGTTATCAGGCTTTTCATTTCTACTTACAATGTACTTCGTTGTAGCTCGTTTTACTTTATCCTCATATGTTCAAAATAGAAAAATTATATATGTACTCAAAAAGAAAAAAAGGGAAAAAAATAAAAAAATGAAAGTTAATTTTAGCCTTAGGATTCTGATTAACTAATGGTGGATTAAGCAACGTTGAATGAGTTTCAAATGAAGTATTAATTTGATAATCTTGGTGGGTCCGAGTAGAGTAAATTCAGATGCGGGTTAAACTTCAGTTGATTCGTTGAAGCGCGATGCAAAGAGGGTGTGGGGCCCATCGGATGGTGAAAACCCGACGACACTACATGCCCAATGGTTATGCCATCACTTGCCTCCCTAAATACTTATAAACAATCTAGGTTGACCACATATTGACGATGGATACAGATTACAGGGACACTTCGATGTATTTCCTCCGTACTAGAGTGTGCCCCGTAGAAATTTGGAAAGTAAGCGCAAAATGCCGTATCACCGCCATGTCACCCTGTCACTTCATATTGTCTTTTCTCCACGTCATCAATTTCTGCATGCCACACATGAATTTACTCTTGTTTTCACTCCATATTTTCGTTTTCCCCATAAATCTTGTTACCATCATTCATTAAATTTTATAATTTTCTTCAGTTCTCTGTCACCAAAAGTTGAAATTGTACAACTTAGAGCTTCAGTTAAAATCAATTGTCTAGTAACCATGTATTTACACATCATCCCAATTTTCCCAAACTGTCAAAATTTCTAAGAAAGCAATACTAGTATGGTCTTCCTCTCATATTCCCCTCATGGACACCGAGAGGGGCTTTTTTTACTCAATCTTCTCCTTGGACTTTATAGAACTTCACCAACATGTCCTAGTAAACTAGACATAATCCCTTATGTGTTGCAGTCGTGAGGTCTGGTCTTTTAGCTACCATGATTCCCCAAACCTACATTTTCTCAGAATTCATCTATTGGCTAGTCGTTGCCCTGTACCACAAAAGTGTTTTATCATGAAAAAATTGGGTGATAATATCTTTCAAGTCTCATCTCTTTTAATTCAACAAGCCCTGGTTTTTCCTTATTCAAGCTCCTACACTTCATTCTCACAGGAAATTTGATGTCATATTTCCAAAACCTATATGGGGAAAACTATGCTCAAATGACCTTCTTCTTAATTCCCACTAGAAATAATTTGCCTCTAGAACCCACTCATTTCTCCCTTGATACCTTTGCTAAAGAGGTAAGACAATTTATGCAAGTCATTGCCAAGATTTTGGGAAGGGAGGAAAAAAGTGTCATTGACCAGCATTAGGGGAATTTTGAGGTCTAAAATGGGCCTCCTAAGAAAAATGTACAACAAAAATAAACTTTATAACAACCAATAGGATTCAAGATGATGATGTCAACCATGGGGGATGATTCACCTTTTTTTAAATAAAAGGGTAAAAATATTAAAAAATAATAAAATAATAAAACTATTTTTTCAACTCGTATTTTCAACTTATCTCCCAAAAATTTTACTCAAATTTTGAGCGGGAGTACTCGTTGGATGCAAACTTTAATTCCTCATCCAAGGAGTACCCATGTTGCATACTTTCTATGAACTCTACTACACGAAAAATGAGAAATACATAAAAAAAAATGTGATTGTAATCACGTTTTTTTATGTATTTCTCATTTTTCGTGTAGTAGGACCCATCGAAAGTATGCAACATGGGTACTCCTTGGATGGGGAATTAAATTTCGCATCCAACGAGTACTCCTGCTCGAAATTTGAGTAAAAACTTTGGGAGATAAGTTGAAAATAAGAGTTGAAAAAGTAGTTTTTCCATTTTTCCCTCTAAAATTTGATGATGTCATCAAATCTTATTTGATTTTTCCCACTATTATTTTATAATTTCCTTAGGAGGCCCATTTTAGACCTCAAAATTCCCCTAATGGCTATTCTGGGAATATTTAACTTAATTATGAGATTTTATGAAAGGAGTGTATTAGTTTTGCTATGTTAAGTGTCCTTTTAGTAATATAAACATGTAAAATTTGTCTCCATTTGTTTGCTTATGGAATGAGTGTTTTAACCATGAAACATAGATTAATTTGTGAGAAATACAATCACAGATAAGTTTTACACAGTAGGCATGATGAAGCAGTTCACCCCTCCTAGGCTACATTTGTTGGTCCAGCTCCCAATGGCATGTCCCTCTTTTTCATTATGCTCAAAATTGTAAATTACATATGTTTACAGGCCTCTAATGGTTGTTTTATTTGCACCAATGGCTCTATAATGCTCAAATTAGTCTAGGTAGACTCTTGTTTCACCCAAATTGGTCGAAAATTGACCTCCCAATGTCAACTAGAAAATCTCCACTAACTGTGGAGAACTGCAGTAAACTGTCGCTAAAACTAGAAACAAAAACCCTAAAATTAGGGTCCACACCAAAATTCCCACCGTTACAAACCATTTGAATTAAATATGAGTGGTTAGTTTGGGGTCATCACAAGCTGACCCCCCACCTGAAACCACGCGGTTATGGGTTTTAAAATTCGGCATTGAGTTGGAGTGAAACTCGGAGGCTTCCACGTTCTGTAAACTGCTTGCATTAACCGTCGTATGAACTCTGCCATGTGACAGATGTTGTCGAATCCGTTGACATCGGAGTTAACGTTAATCCAACCATCGCCTTAACCTTAACTCCTCTCATGTGAACGTGACAATACCGTCGAGGTTACAGTTTATACAATCGTCACCTTGCAGTTAATGTCACCGCGTGACATGTGAACGCATATATTGAAACTGTCGGGGTAAAGTTTATTGTAAACATCGTTTTAAAGTTTGATGTCGTGGTTTAAACACTTGTTGCATGTGACCTTGTCCACTAGCTGCCGGAGTATTTTTTGCTGTGGGTTTATAACGTTTGATGCCATGGTTTATATAAACCATGTGACTGCTACCATGGGGCCCCTCCCCCAACACAAAAACTTTAACACGTAAAATTAATGTGGAATACCATAATGTCAAGAACCAACTCGTAGGTGGACTGGTCAGAGGTCTTCACGGGCAGGCCGAAGGTCGCGGGGTCGACCCCCCCCCCCCACCCGACTCCACAAAATTTTACCACATCATCATGAGGATACATGGCAGCCTCCGTGTCACTCATCCAACAACCCATATACAAAACATCAATAGACAGAAACCATCTCGTACCACAAAATTCAACGGCCTTGATTAAACTACATGGCACGATCTGATTGGCTGTAAGAAAATCGAATTTTCTCGAAATATACCTGCTGACTGTACCCGCATGTTGACTGGGCATCCCAGTCACAAAATTTTTTCTATTTGGGAAATCGAACAAATAACAATATCTTCCTCATACGACATCAGTTTTTTGAACCATTCATGGCACCAGAATTGCAACGACGAGACCTTTCCGGTCGTTCAGGTTCGGACGTGTTTATATCACTTTCATTTTTTAGCATAACACATGATCTCCTGATCACACCTCCCCACTGGGAAGATTTTGGAACCCAAAAGCTCTCTAGATTACTGAACATGAATATGAGGAGACTGTGTCCCCACTCTTCCAATATGTATCCACTGAAATTTCCCTAATTTCATTAATTGGAGGTTTTCATGAAAAGGCAAATTTTTCCTTGATTCCGTTGACCAACCATTTTTGTCTTTGACACTGTCATGCTGCACCTTTTCTGAACTTGCAGAACAACAATCTAACTTTGTAGTAAACATCATGTTTCTACATTGGTCTATAATCAAAGGAAACTTGGAATTTTTCTCACCTTGCATTCTGTCCTTACGACAATTTTTTGCTGCTTTTGCTTTGAACTTATGTCGACTCTTGACCAAGCTTCTTCGTCATTTTACCATGCCTTTCGGAATCTAGTAATGAACATTTCTGAATCATGTGCCTTCTTTTTCAAGTTGTTTTGCCCTCTCTTTGACCTTTGCAACTTCTTGCACTGACACTTTATTTTCAGCACCGTTCAACACCAATGTCGACTGCTGCCGCACTGCTTGTCATCTTCTTTCAAAGACAACCTGCTTTCAAAATGAAACAAATCATTACATACATCAACATTTGTTTGAAAAGGATGATGTAAAACATCTCTTTGTTTAATCATCTTCAATGTCAAGTTTTGGCTTGCATTGACTAGCCTCTTCATTTGCCCTGCATTAACTAAGGAAGTGTCTAGCTTCTTGTGATGAGCTCTCACAATGTACTCATTTCCATCTTTGAATAAATGGTATTTTTTCTCATGGAGATGGAATATTTCTTTCTTGTCATACAGGTAAGGATTTCCCAACACTATACCTGTTATATCAAGCAGAACAACATCTAATTCAACTGTGTCAATGAAATGTGCAGTTATTGCAAAGCACAATATTCACTTCTTTGAAACCTATAAATTTGCATCCTTACAAATCCAACCAAGTTAATTTTAGCCTTAGGATTTTGATTAACTACTAATGGTGGATTAGGAAACGTTGAACGAGTTTCAAATGCAGTATTAAGTTGATAATCCTGGTGGGTCCGAGCAGAGTAAATTCATATGCGGGTTAAACTTTGGTTGATTCGTTGAAGCGCGATGCCAAGAGGGTGTGGGGCCCATCGGATGGTGAAAACCCGACGACACTACATGCCCAATGGTTATTCCATCACGTGCCTTCGTAAATACTTATAAACGATCTAGGTTGACCACATATTGACGATGGATACAAATTACAGGGACACTCTGATGTATTTCCTCCGTACTGGAGTGTGCCCCGTAGAACTTTGGAAAGTGAGCACAAAATGCCCTATCACCGCCATGTCACCCCGTCACTTCATATTGTCTTTTCTCCATGTCATCAATTTGTACATGCCACACATGAATTTATCTTGTTTTCCTTCCATATTTTCATTTTCCCCATAAATCTTGTTACCATCAATCATTACATTTTATCATTTTCTTCAGTTCTTTGTCACCAAAATTCGAAATTGTACAACTTAGAGCTTCAGTTAGCATCAATTGTCTAGTAACCAGGTATTTACACATCATCCCAATTTTCCCAAACTGTCAAAATTTCTAAGAAAGCAATACTAGTATGGTCTTCCCACTAGTAAAAAATGGCTAATTAGTTACTTAAAAAATGACTAAAATTTGCATATAAATGACTATTTTTCGGCCGGTGCCCAATAGTAGCTAATTTACAGTATCTTATAACGCGACCAACTTTTAGTCGTTTTTAGTTTAGTCATTAATTGGTTGTCTCAATTTTGTTGTCTAGTAGTATATCTGGTCATTAATTTAGTCATTGATTATGTCATTGAAGTCATTGATTTGGTCATTGATTTAGTCATTGATTTGGTCATCGATTTAGTCATTAATTTGATTATTGATTTGGTCATTGATTTTATTGTCTAGTAGTATATTTGATCATTAATTTAGTCATTGATTTGGTTATTGATTTGGTCGTTGATTTGGTCATTTATTGCCACAATTAATGACCACTTATACAACAAAATATATTACTAAATGATCACCATATAAAACTAATTAATGACCAAAAAATATGACCAAAATGTTGGTTGTGTTATAAGATACTGTAAATTAATTACTAATAGTCGTATATATGCAAATTTTAGTCATCGTTTGAAACCAATTAATGACCAAATAAATATGAGTAAATTTTGGTCGTGTTATAAGTTACTATAAATTAGCTACTAATAGTCATATATATGCACAGTTTATTCGTCATTTGTAATCACAAATTTATCATTTGTAGTAGTCATTTATTTTTTAGGGTAGTTTCATATTCATTATACAAATGACTAATAGTTTATATTCATTTCATTTACTTTCATTAACAATCGTTATAAGAAACTAATTTAGTAGTATATTAATTTTATTTGTATTCATCATTAATAAACATAAGCTACTAATTTAGTAGTTTTAGATGGATTTTATGTGTTCATTATTAATCAACATAAATTAATTAGTATTATTTTGCAACTAAATTTAATAAAAATGGCATACAATGTACATGTTCATCTAATATGAAAACAGAAAGTTACATATGTTAATTACAATACTATGTAATATCGAGTGCAACTATAAATAATTCCAACCACATAAATTATATTATATAAAATTTCAAGTATAACAATATGAGTTCCCAACTTAATATTAGTTGGATTACAATTTACACATGAAATAATGTTCCATTACTTCAAACATTATCATTGTTTTGCCAAGGCATTGCAAGTGAATTCACCAACTCTGAAGACTTGATCATCTGTCTCTATGTGTGTCTTATGTAATATATTGACTCTATGAGTGCCACTAGACCAATTCTCTTCTCTCTTTAATTTTCATTTTGTCGCTCTAGTGTTATTTGTTCTCCTCTTTCTTCAATCTTTGCTTCTTACCATCAATATTGAGTTCCTTTTCTGACAAAAAAAAAGATACAATGCAATGTATAAGACATGAAAGTCGACAAACAGTAGAATATAAAATAAATTAGACCATAAAATATTTATACGATATATACCTCAACATCAGAAATATTGTTAATGCCATTTTTCCCCATAAAAGCAAGAAACTTGAACTAGTTTTTTTTTTTTTTTTTTGGAAAGTAGTGGTAGCTATGTAACCTAATGACCTGTATAAACAAAGAAAATAAAATGTAACAAATAAACACAACAGAGCTAGCAATTTTTCCTAAGAATGTCTCATGCTCCACTTTTCTAGTTATATCATTTCCTCTAGTTATCTCCAAGAAGTAGCGGCACTTCAACAATAAAAATCATCAGTAGAAACGAATGGGTGGAGCAAAATATTGTTGACACAAGATTACAACAAGAAACTAAAAAATAATAAGACAAGACTTGGTAAATTGCGATACTAACGGGGAATATAGCTTCAATATAGTAATCTTCAGTTATCAACGTACTATTCTAGGGGAAAAAGGAATACAATTCCCATAAGCCCAAAAAATTATGTATCTCACTTGTTTTCCATATAATTAATTGAGGGAGATTAGCACATGAAATTTCCATTTAGAATCTATGAAATAATTCTATAAATATTTAAAGAAAACTTAATGTTACTCATTCATTTTTCTCTGATGCAGAAAAAAATGAATATGCTAACCTGTTTTTAACCTGGAGAGTTTTGTAATTCATCGTGTCTAAAATCATTTCTTATTGTCATGATTGTTTATTTTAATGATCAAGCAACAGGCCTATATTTGATTAGAATACATATTCTTCAAAATATATTCCATTTTTCTAATTCAAAGCTAAATTTCCTTCCAATTTATAACTCTCAAACAAACTGGAATCATATTCCTTTAACAAGTCATTGTTGTAATATACTACTAAACGAACAGCTACTTAATGAAGTTATTAGTGGTGGAATACTAATAAATCACAAATACAGGCAAGAAATAACACCATTATGTCCTAGGCATGCCAAGTCTTTATCCTCTTAGTTGGAAATATTTCTTCATGAAAATAACATATTTGACAAAGAGAACTTTTCTAAAACTAACCAATGCCAATGTATCCAACAACATTGACATTTCTATTGGCATCCCCTCAAAATGTCTAGAAGTATCAAACAAGTGTAGTGCACTTCCCTGTAAGGTCAAATTTTGGCAATGGAATATGTTGTCCCTTAGTCTAATCAAGTTTTAACTTGCCTTTGATAACTTAGAGAGAATGGGAATCCAATGTAGAAAAATGAAAAAAAACTTTTATTCATTCACTTACCTAGTTCCTAAACAAGCATTGAAGCACTATACAAATCCAAGCATGTTTCACATTCCACCAAGAAACATAATTCCAGATTTTTATTACAACCCTTGAGGCTTTCTCAAATCTGTAAACAAGTAACATCATAAATATTTTTTCTTAGTTCTAAAACCTTATCATGTGTGGAGCTTGAGAAAATATGTTCATAAACATATCACATTATAGCATGTTCTGGAGTACATTTACAAGAATCCAATCATTCAAAATTTTATATTCTGTCAAGATTGAGGCATGTGTTAAATTCCCATTATCTGCATCTTTGCACAATGGTGTCAAAAAATTTGAAGGTTCTCGTCTTGCTAGTATGATCTAATTATTGCTTTGTGCAAGATGTTTTTTCACTCTCATTATTAAAATTTTGATGTTATGAACAATATATAGATACAATGGATGCTTTGAATAATAAAAGAGGTAATTGTTTGTCCATCAATAGTGTTTAGTATTTACATATGGTGTAAATTTAGTAGTTATACTAGTGGTTTTTGCAATGACATATCTTGAAGGCTTATAACATATCTACTTTCCCATGCTAAACCATAGTTTTGTGTCATCAGCAAGCCCTTTTAGAGAGTCCATTAGCCTCTGCCTTAAATTCTTTGTAAATATGATGGAATGATATCTTCAAGAATTGTGCCTTGACTGTCTTCGGCTACTCCAAAATGGGTTGTGAAAACAATTCTTCCATCCTAAAGCTACCATTGAACCAATTGATAACCAAGGAATCCCCAAAGACCTGGAATTCAATCACCTCTTCTCTACTACTACTGTTAACAAAAATTTTAGTGCCTTTATTTCGTCATAGTTGTTAGACCCTATACCAATAAATGCTTCAAATTTTGAAGATATGAGTATAATAGAATCACTAAGGTATAGGATACCTTCTGCAACATATTCTTCTTGTTGACCTTGATTGGCACTATTGAAAATTGAAATAACACCATTCCCACTCTTAACAATAGAAGGATGGATCCATGTCCTTTCTTTACCAGTATTAGGGAGTTTTTTACTTTGAAAGCTCAGTCATGACAGGGAGACACACTGAAACGATGGCTAAAACTTACCTTCAAAGATCTCAGAGTTTTTGGCAAGCCAGATACATCAAAACACCATAAGACACAGTGCCTTACAACCCTATAAGTCTGTATTCAAAACACAATTTTTTAAAAACATAAGCTTTTGTTCATGGTAGAGCCACTGAATCAAAGTGATTAAGCCACCAAAAGAGAAGCCAACCTATAGCAGAGGATAACGAAGAGCATTGATAGCTCTCATACAAACTTTAACTAGTCACCACCTAGAAAATTTGTGAAATTGAGCTGCCAAAGCTACCAAATAGAAGATGTACTTATGAGGCATTTAATATAGTATTAAATGTTGTTGTTGTTAGTTAGGTATTTGGTTGATATGCAATGTACACCTCTTCTCCTACTATGTAATGACACAATGAGACATTGCAACATCTAATGAATTAATGAATCCACTCTTTCTCATTCTACTGTGTATTCATGTCCTCATACATGTGTGCAAAAAAAATACATTTTAGAAATACAAGTGTGGATTTGTGGAGTTTGTTTCTAGAGAAAGGATGGATACTCATTTATGTTGAGTGCAGTGATTCTTATAATATTTTAATATTTTCACTCCCACCAGAAGACTTCATTTCTTTAACTAGTGATGGAGATGTTCAGCAGTGGACTCATGTTGTACCAAATCCTGCAGATGGAGTATATAATGTGCCAACTACCCCATTGTATGGACATGGTCCTTGCATTCCACATGGTGATAAGTTGATAATTTGAGGCAGGTATCCATTGGGGCTAGTATGTGTGATGGAATTGCAGATGGTGGTCGAGTGCATACTTGGAGGACTGCGATGAATGGTGGGCTTATAGGAATGGTATTTCCAGAGAAGGAAGCTTTGAAACCACTTGGCCATGAGGAAAGCCACAGGGATATTATGATTTTTAATCTAGGTTTGTACCTTGGTTTCTGCAAAGCATGATCTATGTATTAGATTTATTGGTTTTATATTTTATTGGCTTATATTTTTAACGTTTGTATTCTTTTTGTTATACTCTCTGAAGGAAGTGTAAATACTAAGAGGTTTTTTATTACCATTATCTTTGTGGGGTAGTAGACATGAAATATGTTTTCTTCGTTGAAATTGTTTTTTCTTTTTACTATGGGTTTAGATAACAAGAATATTCATTCTGTTGTGGGTCTCAGGACTGCCACGAAAGTAATATGTGTAGCAGTATCCTTGATAGTAGTTGTTAAGAAGAAAACCATGGTTTGAATGGGACCAAGGAAGAAACCAATGAAATCTAACAGCAAATCAAGAATAAAAGGGCATTCTTGAATATTCAACTATAGTTCCATTTGGTTACAATTCTATTATGACTTCTATATGTGGATTATCCTTTTTGTAAACCACCCTTATCAACTTATGGCTAATGTACAACTTTGTAAATGATATTCATTTGTATATTGTATCGATGAATTTTGAATTTATCTGCGCTTATTATGAAGAAATGGTAACAAGCTTCCTTGCAAGCATTTGTAGGCAACATGCAGGTCCTTTTATCTGTTGTGAGATACTTGCAAAGAACAGTTCTGCTTACAATCTCTAAAGGGTGCAAGGATCGTTTTATACTGCCTTTTGCACATTCTTGGTTAAATTTTGAAGGCATTTTTTATTTTGACATTAGCTACATGTAGAATTTCAAATCTGCTTACACTCTTTAAAGGGTGTGAGGATCGTTTTATACTGCCTTTTGCACATTCTTGGTTGAATTTTGAAGGCATTTCTAATTTTGACATTAGCTACATGTAGAATGTGGAGCATGTACCCTTTTTAACTAATAACTCACTACCCCGATTTCCAAAAGGAGGATGCTATTGAAATTTTTAATGATAAATTCAGTGGGTAAGACACGCTTCTATGCTCCAGAATTTAAAGAGAATAGTGTAGCTTCAAATGCCGGATGGATCCATTTAGATCTGGTATAGTAGCGTTTAGATATGCTTAGAATCTTGACAAAGAATCATCTGTCATAATCCTATGCCTCTTGGAATTGTTTGTTGGTTTGTCCACATTATAGAGTAGGTTGATTTTGAATGGATTGGTTTACATCCTTTTAGAGATTCAAGGCTCTGTTTCAATTCATATTTCTTCTCTATGAAATCTAACGAAATATGGCTTCTGATTTGTGGCATGAAATTTTTAATGCCAAGGGAATGATATGCCTAGTGAAGGCACTGAGGGGCAGATATAACAACTCAAATTGGACAAAAGATAACAAAGGCAAGCCATCCTGGAATGAGTCAAAGGGACTATGTATATATATATGCAATCAAACTGTGAGAACCATGTGAATTAATAGCATAAGGAAAAACCCACAAAAATATTGTAGAAGGTAGGCCAAAGAATCATAGAATTGATGATATCAAATCAATTTCTCGACTCATGAAGTGACACTAAGTGTAGGAACTTTTTAGGTTTTCCTTTTGTGAAGCCTGTCATCACATGGGTAGATATTATCTGTTGAATAACCAAAGAATGAAGTTAAAGATGTCATGAGTGGGTGGGTAGCTGCCAACGGAGATGTCAAAATGTATAACTTTTGTTCATGGTAAAGCAGTTGAATCAAAGTGATTAAGCAGCCAAAAGGGAAGCCAACCTGTAGTAGAGGATAACGAAGAACATTGATAGCTGTCATACAAATTTTAACTAGTCACCACCTTGAAATTTTGTGAAATTGAGCTGCCAAAGTTGCCAAATAGAAGACGCAATTATGAGGCATTTAATATAGTATTAAATGTGGTTGTTGTTAGTTTCGTATTTGGGAGATATGCAATGTAATCCTCTTCTCCTACTATGTAATGACTCAATGACACATTGCATCATCTAATGAATTAATGAATTCACCCTTTCTCATTCTACTATGTATTCATGTCCACGTACGTGAGTGCAAAAAAGATACATTTTAGAAATGCAAGTGTGGATTTGTGCAGACTGTTTCTAGAGGAAGGATGGATAGTCATTTATATATAGTGCACTGAATCTTATAATATTTTAATATTTTCACTCCCACCAGAAGACTTTATTGCTTTAACTAGTGATGGCCATGTTCATCAATGGACTCATGATGTACCAAATCCTGCGGCTGGAGTATATAATGTGCTAGTTACCCCATTTTCTGGACATGGTCCTTACATTCCACATGGTGATAAGTTGAGGCAGGTATCCATTGGGGCTGGTATGTGTGCTGGAATTACAGATAGTGGTCGAGTGCATACTTGGAGGAATGTGATGAAGGGTGGGCTTATATGAATGGTAGTTCTAGAGAAGGAAGCTTTGACACCACTTGGCCATGAGGAAAGCCACGAGGATACTATGATTGTTAATCCAGGTTTGTACCTTGGTTTCTGCAAATCACAATCTTTTTATTAGATTTATTGATGTTATACTCTCTGAAGGAAGTGTAAATACTAGGAGGTCTTTGCTTACCATTATCTTTGTGGGGTAGTAGATATGAAAGATGTTGGCTTCGCTGCAGCTGTGTTTTCTATGTACTAGGGGTTTAGATAACAAGAATATTCATTATGTTGCAAGTCTCAGGACTGCCACGAAAGTAATATGTGTAGGATAATCCTTGATAGTAGTTTTCAAGAAGAAAACCAGAGGTCAAATGGGACCAAGGAAGAAACTAGTGAAATATAGTAGCAAATGAGGAATAGAAGTGCATTCTTGAATATTCAACTACAGTTCCATTTGGTTACAACTCTATTAATACTTCTATATGTGGATTCTCCTTTTTGTAAACCACCGTCATCAACTTATGCTAATGTACAACTTTGTAAATGATATTCATCTATATATTGTATCGATGAATTTTGAACTGATCCACTCCTATTATGAAGCAATGGTAATAGGATTCCTTGCAAGCATTTCTAGGAAACATGCAGGTCTTTTTATCTGTTGCGAGATACTTGCAAAGAACAGTTCTACTTACAGTCTCTAAAGGGTGCAAGAATCATGTTATACTGCCTTTTGCACATTCTTGGTTGAATTTTGAAGGAATTTATGATTTTGACATGAGCTACATGTAGAATGTGGAGCTTGTACCCTGTATAACTAATAAATCACTACCCCGATTTCTAAAAGAAGGATACTATTGAAATTGTAATGATGAATTGCAGTGGGTAAGACACACTTCTATGCTCCATAATTTAAAGGGAATATTGTAGCTTCAAATACGAGATGCAGCCATTGAGATCTCATATAGCAGCATTGAAATATGGTCAGAATCTTGACAAACAATCATCTGTCAGAATCTTATGCCTCTTGGAATTGTTTGTTGGTTTGTCTACAATATAGAGTAGGTTGCTTTTGAATGGATTGGTTGACATCCTTTTTGAGATTCGAGGCTCTGTTTCATTTCATATTGCTTCTCTATGTGATCTAACCAAATCATGGCTTTTGATTTGTGGCATGCAATTTTTAGTGCCAAGGGAATGTTATGGCTAGTGAAGGCACTGAGGGGAAGATTAATAACCTTTAATTCTGACCTCCTACACAAACTACCAAAGAGTATCTCTTGAATCATGAAGAAAAGAAATAATTATAGCTGAACACTCGACATATTCTTCTGCAAATGCTCAGAATTTTGTAACAGATATTGACAATCAATATTCTAGGCAACAAATGTCTGGTAAGAAGAAAAATATATGTACCTCAATTTCTAATCCATCCTGGTCTCCAACTGCACCACCACTCAGCAAGCTCTTATGCTTATCTACCTTTGGCTTTGGAAGATATGTAACAATAGCTACACAATTCAGCAAAGAAAACATACAGCATGCTTATTATTTGCAATTCAATCCACAGCAGCATCCTTCAAAGGGTGCAATTGTAGCCCAAAAATATGCAAATTCTCAAGTGTAATTTGCCTTCACTTTCAAACTTACGTTAGCTTTTCCTAAAAGTATCAGATGGATCATACTCAGGATCCTAAACGAGAAAAGAAGACATGAGCATACACACTCCCATTATTCTTTACATCCTGGAAATAAATACAAAAATTACACCATTATACTTCAATATGCTAAAACCTATTCTAGCCTCCACCAAGTATGTTAACCAATCCAACTGTTTTATATTAATAGCTTATGCCAACTGATATTCAAATCAAATAGTCCAAAATATAATATGGTAGAAAGTAAGATCACATTACAATATTAACAGAAAAATAGTTATATATACCAAAACCAGAATTTACATTGAATTATCTCAAATACCTCTGAAGGATGGTAAACTATTCTATTTTTTCGAACATTTTTTGGGCCCCAGACTGCAAAAGGTACATTGGTTTCCTGCCAACAAGAGTTGCTTCATTGCTAAAATCATAAAACCTCTCATTCTCAGAGAGATAGAGCCACATATCTTGAATCATTTACAAAGTATGGAAAAATTAGGCTGGAGTTCACAAATTCATGACAACCAAAATGTGAACCACACGATAGTACATAAAATAGGCCCCAATTAATGGTAGTTGGGTTTTAACATTGTTACTAGGAAAATCTAACAAGACACTCTCTAATGAAAGTGACACTTTAATATAATAATAATAAAAGGAGACTCGAATATTGTTCCATTCCAGATAAATAATCTAGTTCTTCATATCTAAATGGAATTAATGTCCATTAAGTGTATCATTGTATATTCCCTCAATTGGCATAATAATAAATGTAATTAACATAACAAGGCTTAGTTGTGTGCATAGTAAACATTTGAAGAGGTTTAGTTGCATCTGATAAATGTTGCAAAAGGCTTAGTTTTATGTTCACTAGATTGCAAGGAAGTTAGGTTTTGTCAATTTCATTTATATCTAAGCCTTAAGGATATTCATTTCCTTGAACGGGACTTGGGCATATTCTCTCTGGTAGATATATTATGCTAAGTTAACTTAGCAGCTAATCCATCAGCTTTTAATTTTTCACTGCAATCTCTTAGGAAATTCTGTTAAATTTAATTCATAGAAGTCAAACCAAAATGGAACTGAAATTGGCCAAATCATTAAAAAAAGGTCATAACCTGCTTTAAGCAAGTTTCTGGAGTTAAGTTACTTCATCTGACCAAAAATACAGAGTTGAAACGTCTGGCAGAATCAACAAAGCAAAGACCCTCACCCTATAAAATTGCTTGGTTGTGTCATTTCTCTATCTAGAGAGATAAAACTAGTTAACGAGCCTAAAGAGATCTAGATCTCCTTAACTTACAACTAGTTTCTTTGGATTTGTGTGCAACTTTCATGTGTGCTAGACTATAGCATGCAGCATAATAGCCCAATCCTCCAGTGGTATATTCCATATTAGAATGTTGGAAAATTGATTACATTAGTAACTATGTTATTATAATACTTGTAAAAAGCAAAGTAAATATCAATCTACTTGTTTGTCCAGGTCATAGATAATGCATACAATTCTAATATGAAGTTTGCAAAAGCTGTAAGTGTTTCCTTAAAAACTTTGTATGAATAGGAGACTCCAACTGATTCCCTGCCTCCTTCAACCAGATCATATCAATTTCATCCCAGTGGTGAACGACCCCAAACACAAAGCAGACCAAGCATTTAGGGCACACCATGAACACCACCACAACTGACCTCACAGCAAACCCAATCAGCCCCTGAATGACAAGTTTCCAATGTTGTCTATGGGAATCTTAGATGCAAAACAACCATAATGGTAGAAAATGATGGATGGGAAGTTAATACTCCAAAACCCTACTTAGACCAAAGGCTGGGAAGGTATGTGACACAATAACAAAAACAATTCTCCAGCTACTAGAAGACCTCGGCCGGTACATGATATTCAACTCTATAATATTTTTTGGTAAAGTCTGTCATGTTTGCAACTTTCCATTGCCATGATGCCATTATTGAATTTCGGATACCTGAGTTCCTTTATTGATGCCAGTTGGCACTACAATCTTTTTGCCTTAGATTTAATTTGGCAAGTAGTCTAATTGGACAAAATATAACAAATGCAAGCCATCCTGGAGTGAGTCAAAGGGTTTGTGTATATGTATGCAATCAAATTGAGAGAACCATGGGAATTCATAGCACAAGGAAAAACCCACAAAAATATTGTAGAAGGCAGGCCAAAGAATCATAGAATTGATGATATCAAATCAATTTCTTGACTCATGGAGTGACACTAAGTGTAGGAACTTTATAGGTTTTACTTTTGTGAAGCCTGCCATCACATGGGTAGATATTATCTGCTGAATAACCAAAGAATCAAGCTAGAGATGTCGTGAGTGAGTGGGTAGTTTCCAAGAGAGATGTCAAAATGTATAGCTTTTGTTCATGGTAGAGCCACTGAATCAAAGTGATTAAGCCACCAAAAGAGAAGCCAACATGTAGGAGAGGACAACGAAGAACATTGATAGTTGTCATACAAATTTTAACTAGTCACCACCTAGAAATTTTTTGAAATTGAGCTGCCAGAGCTGCCAAATAGAAGATGTAGTTATGAGGCATTTAATATAGTATTAAATGTGGTTGTTGTTAGTTAGGTATTTGGTAGTTATGAAATGTACTCCTCTTCTTCTACTATGTAATGACTTAATGATACATTGCATTATCTAATGAATTAATGAATCCAGTCTTTCTCATTCTACTGTGTATTCATGTCCACATACATGTGTGCAAAAAAAATACATTTCAGAAATGCAAGTGTGGATTTGTGCACACTGTTTCTAGAGAAAGGATGGGTACTCATTTATGTTGAGTGCAATGATTATTATAGTATTTTAATATTTTCACTCCCACCAAAAGACTTCATTGCTTTAACTAGTGATGGATATGTTCATTAGTGGACTCATGTTGTACCTACAGGAGCCTTTCTCTAACAGGACGCACGCCTTACTCTGCTGTATAGTGGGCCGTGAAGGCATGTATCTTCACAGGTGGGCCACAGACTTAATTTGGTGAAGGCTGGTATACATGGAGGCATGTTTTAGGAGAAGACTTGTGACAGAGGGAGGATAGATTGTCTTGGAGAAAGACCACATCAGTTGAAGGATGTTTTGGAACTGTTTAAGGACTGTAGCAGTGAAGCTTCATACCCTAACTAGGAGCAGCCATCAGCAGCAGTAATCTCCAGCATTTAGGTCGATGATTGTTCAGGTTGGTCAGCTTATAGAATCTTCTTGATGAACTGCATGTAACCCTATCCAGCCCAAGCTCCTTCAGCTATATGACACCATTTTATGAAGGAACAGTTCGATTGATTCAGAATTGTATTGTGATTGGGTCATCTATTTATCTAAGGACTATGATTCTAGATCTTCTAATTAACAAGTCAATATTGAATTTTGATTATTGCTCTCTCTCTCTATGCTGAGCAATTTGATGATTATAATGAGAAGGATTGATAAAGGGTTTTCCCCATCTAGGGGTTTTTCCCGGGCTTGAGCCATATCATCGTGTTCTCTTTTCTTGGCTTGTCTTCTGGATCTATTGTTTATGATATTTCTTAATTTACTTTCAGTTATGATTCATATAATTGCTAACAAAAATAATATGGTTTAAGTGAATGGGCTTCTATGGAATTCTGAAGTAACTGTCCTATGCAAAGATCATGTAATTTTAACATGGTAACAGAGCAAGGAGAGGACAAGTACAAGCTAGAGTGGAAAACCTTGTTGGATAAAACCTTATGGTCTGTGGTATGCTGCACAATAAATGGATCTAAAAATCTTCAAATGAGAGAGGGAGAAAACCCTTTCACCTAGATAAGCCCTAATACAAGATTCAGTCTCAGGGCAAGGTATAATGAATTAGTTCCACATTTCATGATTTGGATGGCTTCTGTGATCTGAGGATTTGGATTAGGACCCACTGTTTCAAGTCCGTGTATATGCCTTGCTCAGTTGTGGCATGGAAATACATTGGAAGATCTTGTCCTTATAATTTATCTTCAGAATCAGTGGATAGTTGCTACTTCATTAGGTTCTTTCAGCTCTGCATCATCAATCCAAGGAGATGCCAATGCATGCACTAGTTTTAGAAAGATCATACATTGATCCAAGCTCAAGAGTTCAAAGCTAGCCATTGTAATTCCAATGAATTTTAGTAATGCAAGTATCCTCTGGTTAATTCTTCCTTTCCTTTCTTGTTGGGTATGTGTTATATTCTTTCCACGACTAAGCACGTGCGGGGGGGTGATAGCCCCCCCTGTCGGGGTCCGGGGCAGCGCCCCGGCGAAAATTTTTTTGGTCCTTAATTTCCGGCAGGTAGTCCACGTCCATGGTTTTGTGCATGGTTTTGCACATGGTATTGGTGTACGATGGTTTTCGGCCCCTGGTATTTTTGTAGATTCGGTCAAGGGAACTACGGTTATGTTCTAATCCAGGGTTTATGTATGCTTCGACATGTATATATATGTGTGTTGTAACACTAAAAGGAACATAATGAAAAATCAAGCTGGTCGTCCCAATTTGGGATCCAGGGGAAAATCTCTGTGTTTATCTGTTTTATGTTTTATGCTCTCGCTATTGTTTATTTTCTGTGATAAGATTTGTGTGTAGATAATTTATGTTCAGGGTTAAAACCTACATTTGGTATCAGAGTTGTTTCGGCTTCAAGGGGACGCCTTTGCTGCTGAGGGTTTTTTAGTTCGGGCCTGAGGTAGACCCTGTTCAGTGGGAGATTTGCGGGATCGATTCTTGCGGTGAAAGAAGATGGCGAGCGGCGGAAAGATAGAGATCGAGAAATTTAATGGTCAAAGTTTTGAGTTGTGGAAGCTCAAGATGGAGGATCTGCTGGTGGATAAAGATCGGTGGATCGCGGTAGATCCAGGTACTAAACCAACGGCAATGTCAGATGAAGACTGGAAGAAACTGGATCGGAAGGCTAAGAGCACAATACGGTTGTGTGTCTCAGATTCAGTATTGTTGAATGTATCTGGGGAAGCTACGGTGAAGACCTTGTGGGAAAAGCTAGGGACTTTGTACCAATCTAAGTCTCTGGTGAATAAGTTGTTCCTGCGGAAAAAGCTGTATAACCTGAGGATGAAGGATGGAGATTCGGTGACAGAGCATCTGAACACCTTCAATACTGTGGTAAGTCAGCTGTCATCTGTTGATATTAAAATCTCAGATGAAGATAAGTGCATCAGCTTGTTGTGTTCTCTACCAGATTCATGGGACAGTCTGGTTATTGCAATAGGTAACAATACAACTACCTTGAATTTTGATGACATTGTCTCAGCCTTGCTGTCGGAGGAAATGAGACGGAGAAATATGGAGGGTCAGAATGGAGATGCCTTATCTGTACGAGGAAGGTCCCAAAACAGAAACAAGAATAAGGTTTTGAGTGGGAGATCCAAATCTAGAGGGAGATCTAAATCTCCTGGAAAGTTTGTAAAGGTATGCTGGAAATGCGGAAAGGAAGGGCACTACAAAAAGGAGTGCAAATCTAAAGCTCCTGAGAAAGGAAAGGGATCTAATGATGCTCCTTCTGGAGAGGCAAAAACCACCTCGGATGAAGGTGGGGATGTGTATTTGGATTCTTCTTCAAATACACATGTAGATCATGAGTCATGGTTGATTGACTCAGGTGCATCCTTTCACTTCACTCCCCATAGGGAGTGGTTCTGCGAGTATGAGAAATATGATGGTGGTGATGTCTTTCTAGGGGATGATAGGAAGGCCAGAATCGTCGGACGTGGAAAGGTCAAGCTGAAGCTGCAAGGTGGAAGGATTAGAACACTTCCTGGTGTTCTGCATATTCCTGCATTGGCCAGAAATCTGATTTATGTAAGCAAGATGGATGATGCAGGTGTAAAAACAGTGTTCGAGAAAGATGCCTGCAAGATGGTTCGGGGAGCACTGGTATTAATGCGGGGAGTTCGGACTGGAACTCTGTACAAGCTACAAGGTAGCACTGTTATTGATGGGTGTAATAGTTCTGTGGTTCCTGAAAGTGGGACGGAAAGCCTAGCTGTGTTTGGAGAAAAGACCATGCTATGGCATCAAAGGCTTGGACATATTGGAGAGAAGGGCCTTCGGATACTGCATAGAAATGGTATGGTAGAAGGTATGTCTAATTGCTCTCTGGATTTCGATTTCTGTGAACATTGTGTATATGGGAAGCAGAATCGGGTGAGTTTTCTTTCTGGTGCTAAGAGGGCGAACAAGATATTAGAACTTGTGCACAGTGATGTGTTTGGGCCTGTGTCAGTTCCGTCACTGGGAAAGTCTGTGTACTATGTTTCATTCATAGATGACTTCTCAAGGAATACATGGATATATTTCTTGAGGAAGAAATCTGAAGTCTTTGACAAATTTAAAAAATTTAAGGCTCTGGTGGAAAACCAGACAGAGAAGAAGATAAAGGCGCTGAGGACAGATAATGGTGGGGAGTTCTGCAAGAATGAATTTGAAGAGTTCTGTAAGAAGTGTGGTATAGCACGACAGAAGACTACTCCATACACACCTCAGCAAAATGGAGTTGCAAAAAGAATGAATAGAACACTGATGGAAAAGGCAAGAAGCATGCTCAGTGGTACCGGGTTAGGACAAGAATTCTGGGCAGAGGCAGTGGAGACTGCATGCTATCTGGTTAACAGATCACCTTCATCAATGTTGGAGGATAAGACTCCACATGAGGTATGGACTGGTAAGAAACCCTCTCTTTCACATCTAAGGGTATTTGGATGTGATGCATATGTGCATGTTCCAAAGGAGAAAAGGACCAAGTTGGATAATAAATCTGAAAGGTGCATCTTTATTGGGTATAAGGATGGTTTAAAGGGTTACAAGTTTTGGAACCCAAAAACAAGGAAGGTTGTGTATAGCCAAGATGTGGTGTTTAGAGAGGTGAAAGATGTTGTTAAACATGAAGTCCTACCAAAGGAACCTGAGAAGATAGAGTTTGAGCTAAAGGAGGATGAATCGGACTCTACAACAGAAGAAGACTCAGAAGATGAAGAGCCACAAACTCCAGCTTTGAGAAGATCAGTTCGGGAAAGAAGGCAACCAGAAAGGTATAGTCCATCTTCTTTTTGTTCAGGTTTTGCCTTAACTATAACTGATGATGAACCCAGAACTGTCAGGGAGGCAGTAGATTCAGAGGATGGAAAACTCTGGAAGGAGGCCATGGTTGATGAAATGGCATCCTTACACAAAAATGAGGCATGGGATCTGGTGGAGTTGCCGGCTGGAAGGAAGCCCATCGGGAGCAAATGGGTGTTTAAAAAGAAGATGAATGTAGAAGGCAAGGTGGAGAAATACAAAGCTCGGTTGGTAGCAAAAGGTTATTCCCAGGTGCGGGGAATTGATTTTGGTGATATTTTTTCTCCTGTTGCCAAGGTTACTTCTATTAGATTACTTTTATCTGTTGCTGCTGCATTTGATTTTGAGATAGAACAGATGGATGTGAAGACAACATTTCTTCACGGGGATCTAGAAGAGGAGATCTACATGAAGCAACCTGAAGGCTTTGTGGTGAAGGGTAAGAAAGAACTGGTATGCAGGTTGAAGAAGTCTCTGTATGGGTTAAAACAGTCACCAAGGATGTGGTATCAGAAATTTGATACCTATATACGGGGACTTGGCTTCACCAGAAGCAAGGAAGATCATTGCGTTTATTTTAAATTAATTGGTGATCTTGTTATATATCTGGTCTTGTATGTGGATGATATGTTGTTGATTGGAAATGACAAAGAAATTATCCAAGATTTGAAGACCCAACTGTTCTCCAAATTCGACATGAAGGATCTGGGTGCTGCAAACTATATTTTGGGCATGGAAATTAAGAGAGATCGGGCAAAGAGGAAGCTCTGGTTAAACCAGAGGAAGTATGTCGAGACTATATTTCAGAGGTTCAATATGCAAGATAGTAAACCGGTGAATGTTCCTATTCCTGTAGGTGTAAAGCTGTCTGCTGAACAGTGTCCCAAGACACAAGAAAAAGAGGAGTATATGTCCTGTGTTCCATATGCAAGTGCAGTGGGTAGCCTGATGTATGCAATGGTCTGTACTAGACTAGACATTGCACATGCAGTGGGAGTATTGAGCAGGTTTATGTCAAACCCAGGGAAGGAGCATTGGATAGTAGTGAAGCGGGTTTTCAGATATTTACGTGGCACTAGTGATTATGGCTTGTGCTACCAGGGAAGACCAGGATTGGAAAGAATGTTGGACATTCGTGGTTTTGTTGATGCGGACTGGGCTGGAGATCTGGACCAAAGAAGATCTACAAGTGGGTATGTGTTTAGCCTATTTGGAGGCGCAGTCAGTTGGATGAGTAAAAGACAGTCTGTAGTGGCTCTTTCAACTACAGAGGCAGAATACATATCAGCCACTCATGCAAGCAAGGAAGCAGTTTGGTTGCAGAGATTGTGTTCAAGTATGGGGTTGGTACAACAAGCTATAAGGATAGACTGTGATAGCCAAAGTGCAATTTTCTTGGCTAAGAACCCTGCTTATCATTCAAAGACAAAGCACATTGATATTCAATATCACTTTGTTAGAGATATGGTTGAGGCTAAAAGGGTGTTGCTGGTAAAGGTGGACACTTTGAAGAATGTTGCAGACGCATTAACAAAGTCTGTGAGCACTCAGAAGTTCTCTTGGTGTAGAGAAACAATGGGTGTTGAAGAATTGGGGCAATGACTAAGCCCTCCTGTGACCCCCCCGTGGAAAGAAAACAACAAGTGGGAGAATGTTGGGTATGTGTTATATTCTTTCCATGACTAAGCACGTGCGGGGGGGTAAGAGGTGGCGCGATAGTCCCCCCTGTCGGGTCCGGGGCAGTGCCCCGGTGAAATTTTTTTGGTCCTTAATTTCCGGCGGGTAGTCCACGTCCATGGTTTTGTGCATGGTTTTGCACATGGTATTGGGGTATGATGGTTTTAGGCCCCTGGTATTTTTGTAGATCCGGTCAAGGGAACTACGGTTATGTTCTAATCTAGGGTTTATGTATGCTTCGGCATGTATATATATGTGTGTTGTAACACTAAAAGGAACATAATGAAAAATCAAGTTGGTCGTCCCAATTTGGGATCCAGGGGAAAATCTCTGTGTTTATCTATTTTATGTTTTATGCTCTCGCTATTGTTTATTTTCTGTGATAAGACTCGTGTGTAGATAATTTATGTTCAGGGTTAAAACCTACATTTCTCGGTGGCCCATATATCTTTTCAGCGTTGACTGCAGTCCCTCCTCTCGGCTCATTATCTAAAGTAGGTTGTATCTAGGGGAGTGTGAATCAAGTAGGTCTGCTACCTATTTCAAGCACAAGAATACACAATTCAGATTTTTCTCTTTTGGGGTTGACATCAATCAGGGAATGGTAAGTCATTACTATCATATGTTTATCAACTAGCAGCATGGGAAATAGCTACTTCAGCATCAAGTTTCTCAGATGCACTGTACTATTGGCTTGATGTGTTAAGATATCATTAGATTATAATATTGGTTCTGTTGTATATTTATAAGTACAAATTCAAATATCTGCTCAACAACGACTATAGATATCGAAATAGGTTAGGATTCGTATGACACTTTATTTCTTTGACATCATTGTTGCATGATTGATCTTCGCTCTATGGATTTAGCATTGTATTTACAATACTGGATAGCCTAAATCATTGATGTTCAGTTCCAAGATGTTGTTTGATGTCTCAATTAAAATATCATATGAACTCAATCGTCATTTCAGAAAATCAATCTCTGGTAATTCATATCAGCCTTGAAGACATTTCAAGATTATCCTCAGTAAGTAAGGAAGATTCGTAAGAGACATGAGGCTTTTGCACAAAGTTACATTAGAAGGCTATATATTGATATATGGTTGATCATGTACAATCTTGCAATTCTAGTGATCAAGCTCATTATTTGGATACAGGGAATAAGATGCTCTGGAATCATTAAGTAATGGATATAATATATGCTCTGGTTATTTATCCTTACAGCTCACTTATTATCTATCTCCTTGTATCTCTCCATATGGCACCTCTTCAGGTTTTATTTGAAGCATAGATCTTATATTAAGAAGTCAGGAAGTGCACAGATTGAGAAGATGATTTATCAAAGTCAGTGAAATTTCTCACTGTCCTTTCTCAAAAGGAATCATATGTTATGCACCAGTGATAGTTAAGGCCATCAATTGTATTCATCTCAAGAGTACTTGATGGAAATTAATAATTTCTATGAACAATATTCCCATGATGTTTATGGATAGTAAGACAGTACGCCTGGATACCTTATATGATCTAGTATCTTGCGAAAAATAAGATTAGTGATAAAGGAAGTAACCTTGTAAACAGTGACCTATGTTTGATCTGGTGGTCTTCCTGTCATCAATATTGCAACAAGAAGCATAGTTGACACTTAGTAAAGATTTCTATAATAAACTTGAAACTCTTAAGGAAGAATAGTCTTCCCGAAATATGAAGGCCTTCTATTAGTCACCATGTATCATGTCTATGGCATCAGCAGCTATGGTGATATGATTTAACTCCTGTAACCTAACAGTCATGTTCACAATTGAAGTTGTCTTCAGAATTCAGTGGTCACTTCAGAAAATCTTATCTTTTGGAAGGTTTTCTATTGAGAAGTAGCTACAATGATCTCCCTGGAAAAGTAATTGCAGCTCCTTTGATAAAAGGAGCAACTCTCCTGACGACAGAAGCTCATGCTAAGTCTCTTCTCTCATATGGGAAGATCATGATTGAAGTTCAGATGATCACCTTAAGAGGGAGTTATAAAATCCATGAATTAATATCAGATGGTTACACTCTCAAAATAATTATACATCTATTGATGTTGTCTTTCATTACATGCCTAGATTCTAGTGGTCATCTGCTCATTAAACTAAAATGATGCATATTTTATCACAGTAAGTTGCAGGGTTGTCAGTATGTAAGAGCACATATAGGTGCTATATCTTCTGGGATCCACCATGGATGAATCATTGATTGAAGTCAGTTACTCTGAGAAAGCATGGCTTATTATGAAGCCACTCATATTGAAGAATCTCTTCAGTGAGTCATTTGTGCTCACTACCATTGCAGAAGAAGTATTTCACATAGCACTGGATATGGTTTAGCAGAGGACACTCCTGTTTTATGGCATGCTTGAGCGATTGTTGGACATTATGCACCCTGGAAAGACAAGTATAGGCTATGATCTCCCTAAGAGGAAGTAAGATCAGTCAAATATCTTCTCCATCTAGATGTACAAGAACCAGAAGATTGCTAATACATAGACTTCTGATTTATTTGAAGAAAAAAACCATAGACACCATGAAACCCTAAGGGCAAAAAAAATTACCCTAGGTCACTACATGCAATCGCAGATTTGAATTGCATTGATTGGGTAAATTCTGGCACTTCTTGTTCATGTTGATTCAACATAACATAGGGAAAAAGTTGTTAAGTAATATAACATATTATTTAAATATAAGAGAGCATATTTTTGGCTATAATAAAGTGCTTTTCAGACCTGGTATTTACTTCTGTAAATGTGCCTTGAGGGTTGTAACTTGTTGGCATTGAATTACATTTTCTTAGTGTATTTTCTCTTGAGTTGTCTAGTGATTTGGGTCGAAACAAAGTGAAATATTTGCTCTGTTTTCTGTTATAATTAACTAATTCAGATCAGCCCTAAGGCTAAAAATTAACAAGTATTAAATTCAGAAAACCTGCAGTAAGAGGTAAAATTTCATATTCCCATTAATTGGCCTAGATCCTAAATTTATAGAGGAAAGTAGTTGTTTTCCTTCATTGGATAAGAAACCCAACATTGCTTTGGATGGGATCCCAGCAATCATTGAATCCCATGAGCCAATGTTGGGGTCAAAATGACAATAAACTTTCTTTTCCACAAATCTTTCATGCATATTTATAATTTTTGTGACAAACATTTTGCTTTCAAAACTAAAATATAGCTCAACTGCAATATACCTTCGATCACTGTAATCCTGTTTTGGGATAAAACTTCTGCACGGTAGACATGCCTCTATTGTTTTAAGTAGACCACAACTCACTACTGAAAATATTTCTCATATATTGCCACACAATATGCCCATTTCAGTCTTTCCTCTACTTTCCCACACTATCAAAGAATCCACGAAAGGCAAAGAACCAAGACCTCCCATCATCTATTATTATCTTCTCCTTTGGGTTGTATTTAACTGCAACGATACCCAATGTTTATGTTTGAGATTTCTTGATAATTTAGGTCATCATATGTCTACATATCAAATCAGAATAGCTCCTACAAAACTTTTGTGATGGATGTTTTAATATTTTCCCTTGCTTCATGTTTCTGAAAATTGTAACATTTTCTTCAACAATAAATGTTGGGGACTTTATGTAACATTAATCTCAATTTTTTAATGCACTATATTGGCTCAATGTATCAATGCCCTAATGGTGTGTAAAATTCTGGTCTTGATCTTCACTATTTCCTATGTCCCATGGAAATGGATACAGATAAAGAGAAAGCATATCTAGCCTTCAGATGTGGCACTATGCCAAAATATGTATAGTTATATCTCAGAAAATATATAAATAATAAATTCAACATGTCATTAACATTTTCAGTAGTCAATGCTAATTGTTGACTGGATCTCTGTTGTAAGTCAATATGTCTGTTTACTGCTGAATGGAGTTGTGAAGCTCCCATTTGATCTAGCCTTGAATTTCAGAAAGCATATTGGCCCTATTCCCTATATGAAGGGACTCTTGGTTGAATATTGAGCTCTAGGAGCTCCTGGGGGCTTGGGGTACTTATTGAGCTAAGCAACCATAGGATGAGTGGTTCATCCTCCCCTAGTGGTGCGTTGTGTACAAGGTGAGTGGTTCACCTTCCCCAGTGATACCCTATGGTGATTGACATGTGTGAAGGGTGAGTGGTTCACCTTCCCCCTGTGATCTCATGGTAACTCAACCAACCCTATGGTGTGTCACAATACAAAAAGAAATGTGTAAATTGTAAATTGGGTATCCAAGGTGCACACATCTACTTCTAGGTTGCATGTACCTATTCGAGTGGCACGTACACTACTTGTGGTGTGGACCTGATTGACATACAATATTTTGCACACAATTAGAGGTGGCACACACATCCTTCAATATGATTTAGGTTGCCTCCTCTATTTTAGGGACATCCCTAGTTCCTTATTACAACAATGCTGACCCAAGTAACAAATCCTTGATAAGTGCGGAGTATAACTGTTGCTAGAATACATAACTTGAAAGAAGAGAAGGGGAGTTGAAGATGATGCTAACAAGGTCAGCATGTCTCAGATCTGATGGTCGATGGCGAGGGATGCGGGCAAGGAAATCTCTTCTTGTCCAGGTCTTTTAGAACCGTCGGGAAATCCAATTTTATGATCATGGGGGTAGTAGAGGAGTGAGGGCTACTCCTAACACCCGAGGTCGAAAGGAAGAATTTTTTTATTATTCTTTTTCCATTGTGTTGTGGATGGGAGGAGGTTTGGTGAGCAGGAGGCACCTTGCGCTATCTCAAACCATTTCCTCTGACTCTATGAGGATAGCTCCACTGAAGCATGGTACTATATCTACGAGCCAATCTCAAAGATATTTGTTTGTCTCTTAAAAAGGGGAGGTGGGTGTTGTGGTGAACCCCAAGGTCTCACCCTTCTCCCATTTTCTACATATTGAGACTCTGCCTACCACCTATTATTTCAATCAGACGAAACAAACCAAAAGTAAGAGGTAATAGTTCTAGAAATCCCAAGGTGAATGGAGCCATGTGAGACTTGAAATTTGTATGTAAAGATCTCCCTGATAAAGAGGGCTAGGCATCTTTGGTCTGGATATCAAAAAAAAAGTGAAGAGGTAGCCCCTAGAATCCCTATAGAGACAATGGTAATGTCCACTAATCTCACAGTAAATGAGGACTTAGCATCCATGAGTGGCTAATCCATGCTATAGCATCTGCACCTAGCTAGGGCATCCTCACACCTAGGAAACCCTCCACGTGGTTTCCAAAAGACTTCATCAACATCTACCCTTTTCTTTGCAATAGAGGAGCTATTGCACAAATCTAGGCTTCATCAAAAAGCCCTCACCTAGGACATCGATCCAACTCGCATCCAATCATTGCCAAGAGATCATCTGCAACTCCATGTTGTTACTCTCTTGCCTAGGTTTTTGTGCACACTGTTGTAGCTTCGTATCTCTGGTTAGGATCCAAAAACCCTCCAAAATTTTGCTACAACAGTCCTCCAATAATTGTGTTCCCTTGTCACCCTTTGTCTTTCTTCTAGGCTTCCAATATATTGTTGTAGGTCCCTAAGAAACCACCTCAAGGCACCTTATAGCTCTCGGAACAACTACAACAAGGAGTTTGACACCTGAACAAGGGGTTACACATTCAGTTTGGGTTGTGGTGTCTCCTTAGGAGCTATGGCTATGTGAGAGGACCCTTACTAGAGGTCTCTTGGCCTCCCAACAAGCCTCCATGCATGTTGTTGTTCCTACATCACCTGTGGCCCAAAATAGAATACTAAACATGGTAAACATGCACAGAAAACCCTTCAAACTTATCTCTTCTCCTGTGGCCTAGTCAGTAAGGAATCTGATGTCTTTTATTGCCTTTTCAAGCCTCCACGTTGGCTTAAATAGGCCTATGACATCTGTAGTATAACACAGCAAGAAGTCCGCACCAAATCCATGAGAAACCCTCTCCAAAATGCTGCCAAAACACGTCCTTCTTGCGTCCCTTCTCCCTGCTTCAAATCCATTGTCAAATCAGTGCCCAAACATGATATTCGATTTACTTCTTGGATGCTCAAATGATCACATATCACCTCATATTTATACTAAATAAGAGGGCTTCTTCCAATGTCATATGTAGGGCTTTGCACAGTTGTCTCAAGGCTTAATATCATCAAGCCGACCTAGACCATCATGTGCAAAACCCAACATATCCTTCAAAAATTTAGAACTCCATTTCTACAACTCAGAATCGGATGATTCTCATTGCGTTAGAATGGTCTCGTTGAGATCTATCATCCCCGTCCATCACATGTCGAAATGTGCTCATGGTTTTGGCCCAATTCCTAATGGGTGCAAAACACCAAGCTACACAAAAATCAATAGCCCGAAGTTTACTAACTGAACAAACTAAATCTTCTAGGAAAATAGAAATAAAGCAAAACGCCAATTCGCAGAGTGAAAATAGATTCAAGAAAACCCAAACCCCGTTTCCATTTGAGTGCCAATGACAAGTGGGAAAAGAACTAAGGTTCAAGGAAGTAGGAAAAGGTTATGCATAGCCTTTAAGGATAAAAAAAATGAATGAATATAATAATATCCATGTCATCATTACATGGGTAGCAATTCGAACGCAATAAACAGGAAACCCGGTATAGAATTTAAACAGTCCCCCTGCTTTGAATGTTTTCACAAAAAAGTCCAGGGACACTGAATATGGATACTTCCCACTGGTATCGCACTGCATCTTTTGTATCTGAGTCTTCACATAATCAAAGGGCAGACTACATGTAGATGCAAAAAAAACAGAAACAACACTTGCACCAACCACAGTTGTAGCTTCAGAAAGGCTCATGGTGTCCTTGAAAAATTCTACAGACTGATCATAAGAAGCAAGCATGCCCATATTTAAGGCCATTGTTCAGAAAAATGTTGGACCCGCCCCTTTCCATAAGGCTAGAACCCCTTCATCGCCAATAATACAGTATAGTGCATGGAATGATTTTTTGTAATGTCGTTGTTGTGCAGTAGGCAGAGTTGCATTTGCCTGCATGCGAATGAGAGCTAAATCTGTAGGACTTCCAACATGCTCCAATAGCTCTTGTTGTCAATCCACAAAGAGCCTTCTTATAGAGAGGTAGTGGTTTCCCATCATTAACAGCAATTGCTTTATTTGTCAATATCCTAAATGATCCAAGATGTGTTTTTGTATAGGTTTCCTATCTTAACAGAGCAACTGATAACCCCTTGTAAAAACCACCAAATCCCTTGTCCCTTAGCATGTTCTTTGCAAAATTATAACCCGAATCTTGACCCAACTAAATGCGCACCTTGATCATGTCCACAGGTTGGATGGCACATGTGGCGAGCATACTAGAGGCTCCTCCATTGACAAATCGCTTCACTGCATTCCACACGATTCATGTCTTGGGCTTCTCCCCTACCATCTCTCTGAAGGACTCAAACACCCGATCGATTTGAAATTTCCCTCATTCCTCTTTTTGACGTCACCATTGATATGAGAAAAAATCAGCAAGAAGAATTTGTCTGTCTATGCATCCTTAGCAAGAAAGAAGAATAGGAAGAGATTTGATCTTCATTGTGCTACAATGCCTCCTATTGGAGGGGTGAACTAGCACAAGTCTCCAATTTTAATTGCTCTGAGGATGAAAAAAACGAATGTCTTTTATTGCCATTATCTCCTCACCCAAAGAGGAAACGCTTATCGTGTAAATTTATTTTTAACAATATAAAAAGTTTTAGAAAAATACATTATTAAGAGCACAATGTAACAATGTTTATAAAACTAATATATATACTAGAAATTACCCCTAAAGGTGCAAAGGTACACCGAACGAATAGAATATTTAATAAGATCATCTCACCACAAACAGAGCCAACTAATTGTTATATGCATGCACATAATTTCTATCAAACTCTCCACCGCAAGCTCCATCAGGCGAGCCCATTGCTCACAACCTAGGCATGAGTACAAAGTGTTGACAAACCTTTCCCTAAGTGTGCCACGCCCAACTATCTATCTTTTCAAAGCCACACAGTGATGCTAGCCCTAGATTTCTATCAGGGCACGAGATCGATATTTGTCGAGGTCCTAGATCCCAACAACTCGTATTCCCATTGTTTCCCCTTACCGTTTGGGAAAGTGTTCCTTTTGGAGAAAAATGAATGATCCAACAAGTAGACGGGAATATGTGTAAATCTCACATCTCATAAAGATAAGCATATGTTTGATGGGAGAAATTTCAACTTTTAAATTGGAGCTAGTTTATGCAAATCTTAGCCTGGACTAACATTTTTAAACATGGAGATAATATTTAAAATTGATGTTGAAGCAATCCAGACTCTCTCACAACACACTTCAAGGACCTATTTTTCCAAAACTCTTTTATAGATATTAAGTTTGACACAATTGGACCGACATGGAGGAATGGTTAATGGGGATCTTATGGAATTTCAAAAATACTAGACCACTTCTTTGTGAAGAAAGGTTTGGCTAACCCTCTCACCAATTTGAGCTCATGGGTTCTTCCCTTGCAAATATCTGATCATTTTCCTCTCTTTTTAGTCTGGACAGAAATTTCAAAAGGGAAGCCCACTCCCTTTAATTTTAACCATTTTTGGTTGAAAGACCCATAATTCACCTCAATGGTCTAAGACTTCTAGACAGAATTCAATCTGAGAATTGGAAATTCGGCTATGGACAATCTATCTATAAGTAGAAAAAGCTAAAATAGGTAATTCATTTATTGGCTTTTCATCTAAAAAAGAAAGGGGTAGAGAAATTATACAAATCAACGCCCATATTAAATCTCTGGAAGATCCACATTCAACAAACTACTTCTCGGAGGCTTCCAAACAGAAATTAGCATAATTTACACAAAAAAAAGGTAAATACTTTTACGTCAAGCATAGGAATGGCAACAGAAGAGTCGTCAAATGTGGATTGATGAAGGGGACAAAAAAACTAGATATCTCCACAACTAGACTTCGAAGGATTGTATGCAAAATTCTATTTGGAAAATCAAGAATGACGCTAGGGAAATTCTTTATGGACAAAATGATATTCAGAAAGAAGCATTCAGATATTTCCAATCATCACTGAGAGTAAGAGATTCTCCTTCCTCTCAGAAAGATATGGACTTCGTTTCTCTATATCTGCAAATGGTTGACTCAGAGAATCTCCTCTATATTTTAGGAGTATGAAGTCTCCTTATTATTTGTGAAGGAGCAAGGATCTATACCCTAAAATCAAGTGGGAATAGGGATCTCCTCTCTAGTTGATAGGGAGTAATGATAAACATCACTTTTGTATTATCCTCATCATGTGTCATGCACTAGCCCAGGACTAACAATCGTACATCTAAGTAAAGGGCATGGAGGAAGAATGGCGAATGGAATATTGAATAAACATCTACGATTTCCTTAACGAGAGATAATCCAAAATAGGAAGTGGACTGACACTCTTTGAGGATTGGATAGGTATCCAAGACAAGAGTGGTCGAAAAGGACCGATATTCTTTAAGGATTGGAAATCCAAGATAATAATAGTCCTAAAGGACATAACTAGGGAACACTCGAGTGGGGTATGCCCCAATTTAGAAAGGAAATTTCCAATACACCCACCCATGCCCCAATTCAAAAAGGAAATTTCTAATACACCCATTGGTAAAAAATTTGGACCTTTTAGGGATTCATGATTGGAAAATAATTTGATTCTTGAACCTTTCTTTGGAAAAGAATCTGAACCTTTTTGATATTCATGATTTAAACTCTTGCAAAGCCCATGCTATTTTTCTATCATCCTTATCAATTTAGTGTCATGTCGTTTTTCCAATAGCTATTGAATATTTATGGAAAACTCAATCTATACTCCTTGTATTTGGGGAGAAATGCTTGCCAAAATATCATTTTTTGAAAGCGGTATACCTACGAGGATTTGACTTAAGGAATTCAAGTGTTTTAATTTATGAACTATTAGCAGTATCATAGCCACAACATGTAGTTTCATTTATCAGTAGTCCATAGTTACATGTCCCCTGCATTTTCTGCATCGCTTCACTCCAGGGAGGGGAAACATAGATGTCTCAAGGCATCACTGGGATGTAAGAGATAGACATTTTGCCATCCTTGAGATGTTCCACTGTCTCCAGGGGATGTCCCAAGACATTTACAGGTGCTACATTGATACCATGCTATAATCAATGGAAATGGGGAGTGCCACTGCATGTTTCAACAGTTTAAGGGTTTTGTAAGACACCACTTTTTATCCCATCTTCATTTCTTCTATGTCCAGGAAAATACCATTTTTCGTGCAATTTCAAAAATTTCCATAATATGGTAGGATGGTAGATATTAACTTAAGTACCATGAATATGTTTTCAATTTGAAAAAAATGTTTATGAAAGAGTCCAAAACTTCAACAATTCCATACTAATCAATACAAAAACAGTTTCCATAAAATCCACTGACATCTAAAATTCATATAAAGTTCCTTCAAAAGAATTTGACATTAAATACACTTAACAACAGTGTTGCATGACAGAAATTTGGAAAAAATCAGTGAGGATCTAAAATCTAACTCGACAAAAAATAGCTAAACAATAAAAAAATGAACTAGAAAACCTAAAGAAAAAAATCCGACTTTTTTGTTGCTTCCGCCATTTTTTTCGAAAATTGGCAAAAGGGAGTATTTTCCGCTCAATAACTTGTTTCAGGAATATCTCACCAATTAATTAGTGGTTTATGAAAATATTGTTTAACAATGCATTAACGAAACCAATGGAATTCATTGCAAACATTGTTTATGCACATCTGATTCTTTAGCTTAAAGGAGTAAGCTACTATGACATACACCATAGATTTTTCAAGCACTTGAATTACTAGCTATGAATCAATAATTTTTATACAAATTGTATATACTGGTTTGTTACGTTCATCTCACCATATCCAAAATATTATACAAGATGAACATTACCTAACAAGGAAAAATGATGCATATGAGGATGTCATAGTTCACTTACTATTTCCAATAATCGCCACAATAGCATTGTCCAGCTTTCAAATGTTGGAAAGGATTGGCACCCTAACACTGAAAATTTTCTCTACAATATGGGAGAGTGGCAATCACCACATACTCAAAGTTTATGATGACCCAGATAGGTGTCCCGAGGTTGTCTTTAAAAGACCAATTGTAAATGTCGGCTTCTCCCTGTGTTGACAATAATATTTTGCTTTGGCTTCTCCTTCATAACATTAGTGAAAATCGTGTGAGAAGCATACCATACTACCTTTCATCATCCCAAACAATCTTTCCAACTCTGCAGAAATTTTATCTGATAGATATATAACCTTTCTCCCACAAGAAATGTATACATCTACTTATTCATCCCAATCCAGCTGCATCCAAATCTCTTTTTGGTAGAAGCTAGAAATTGAAATCGATGAAAAGAAAACTGATGATAGCCTGATATGCCGCTACCAGAGTGAACATGTGAAACATGATTAAAATCTTGGCCAGGCATGCATTTTGGAAATGTCTGTGTGTCTATAGGAATTTGTTGAACAGGTCTGTCCATCGTTACATTATGCGTTATTCCAACCTGGGCATACTCTTGCGACCCAAATACTGAGTGGAACTCATGTTTATTTCCTCCTACTTGATTTAACTGCTGAAATCCTAGTGCAGAAAATTCCTGTGTATAGGAAGCTCTGTTTCTTAACTGTGTCGAACTACTTGGGGCCAGAAATTCAAGACTATGTGAGTGTTGCTTAGACGTATTTAATACAGAACATTGTACAAAACCTAAATGATCTATAGCCACAGCCATCGAAAAATTACCAATCGGGGATGATACAGCGTGTAAGTTGTAGGCCAGACTGGACATTTCCTTACTTGTTTCTACCACAAATTCTTGTTGGGGATTCGAAATAGGTACCAAATTTACATCTTGATGGGAATGAAACATAACAACATGTTGCAACACTTCCTTATCAATAGATTCAATCTCAGCAGATAGCATTTGTCCCTTCATGCATGACTCTTCTGGCTGAACCTGTTCCTTGATGGCAAGTTCAGGCTCAACTCCCTTCATGTTTTGATTATGTTCAAACATCTCAACATGTTCAAACCCCATTGAAAAACTAGTTTCTGAGCAAAATGCAGGAACATTTGATAAAACCTCAAGCTGGGGATTCGGCAATGCTGATGCACAATGTTGAGACCACATTGACATCTGACCATGTTCAAACCCAATTAACAAACTAGGCACTGAACAGGTCACATAAAAAGTTATCAAATAGGGTTCAAACAATTATCAAATAGGGTTCAATTGTAATAGAGTTGTTCTTTGAACAAAATAAGTGACCTTTCTGTAAGACAATTTTCATAGTTTTTCTTGAAGACAATTTGTCCCACTCTAGATTTTTAATTTATTGTTTTGGTAAGAGGCTTGTGACTGGGACCCCTCTGTCACATAGAAGATGGCCCAAAAAGGAATTGAAGTGACTTTCATTTTATTATTATCCAGATTAACAAGAGATCGACTTGCAAGTTCTATTAAGTTTGTGTATGTGGTTGTCCATTTAACCTTATGAACATAAAGCCCCAAGTGTATGTGCATCTTCTGCGTCCTGAAAATCAGGTATGTGCCTAGCAACAATATTGTGCCACGTTCTCTCCAAAAGAGCCTTGAGATTTTGGGATTGTGAAACTTTCATTAAAAAATATCCTCCTTTTAAAATGATCTGTAAACTGAGAAGATAAACTTACAAAAATTAATCAATGTACATGATTTTTTTAAACAATAGAAGGTCTTGAAGGAGGCAATGCTTGTAGCAGATCAGCATAAGTGTGATGTTAATATGTTAGCAGGGCTACTACAGGGGATTTTTTCGGTTGTTGTATCGAATATGGGAGAAAAGGAATATTTATAGAATCACTTCCTAGTGCGAGAGGAACATGTTAAATAATACAAAAATTTAAATAACTTACCTTATCTTGATTCTCCCGGCACAGAAAGATTGACGATTGGATTTGATTTCTTCAACAAATTTAAATAACTTCAACACATTCACTTTATCTAGATTCTCCAAGCATAGAAATATTGGCAATAAATTGAAACAGAAACATCTCCAAGTAATTTACCTTTCTGTAGACAACTTGAAATAGGAACATCATCAATATTGGCAACTAAGGCCTCAGTGAGTTGAGTAGATGGCTCCTGTACTGATTCAAAAGTAGAATCATCTTCATTTAAATCAGGTGTACGAATCTCCTTATAAGGTGCACGGGCTACCTCTGTAACAACTGATAGAAACACGTTATGATAATCTGACTCCGTATGACGTCCAGAGTGATCATCCAAAGGTTGCATAGTAGAATAATCACTTGCTTCATCTTGGTTCAAATAACCAGCTTCTGTAACAAGTGCACGGGACTGCTCTTCTTTAGTCTCCGACTCATTTGTTCCTCTTCATAGGCGCTTCGGAAGTTTTGTCGTCCTTCAAATTTTGAAGCAATGAAATGATCTTGTTCAACAGAAATAAAGGTGTTTCCTTTGGAGTCTCCATCAATAATCCCTTTCCCTGAATATGGCGTTGGAGAATGGTACCTCTACGAATTCTGCAGATGCAATGGACGGCCATGGCGAGAGGCAACAGGAGGAGAAGGGAGAGCAAAAGTGTTTCTCATTGCAAAAAATCAAGCTCTTTGAGCATGTGTCGTCTTCAGCAACCTTGAAGGAAAAACATCTTCTTTCCTATTTGCAGGCGGGAATTGGGAGTAGGCAGGAATTGGGAGCAGGAATTGAAATTAACCTAAAATTAAAATTAAATTTAAAAATTAAATGTTAATAATAATATTTAAAACAAAAAATATATATAGTATTAAATTAAAATTTTAATAAGGTATTAAATTGTATATAAATTATTTAATAGGTAAAACTTATAAATTAGTAGTTTTATGAAGTGTTATTTAAAAATTAAAATTATATGGTTTTTTCTTGTTTTAATAAAGACATAAAAATGTATGATAATCTGTCTTCTCTTAAAGTTTGATAATTATTATTTTTTTTCCACTAAAATTTTACTTATCATAATGAGACTAATTGTCTAGATTAGCATTATGAGAGGTTATGACCAATGGAGGAATTTTTATTGGGTATTTTATCTTTACTAATATTTGCACAACATTACCAAATTTTGCACACTATTAATAACTCTCAAGGCCTTTACCAATGGACATGAAAAGGGCCTTAGACTAGGAATATGAGCACCATTATTATTATTTTCAAGATAAGAATTAGTATGAGGGAAGGTAACAAAGGCTTTTTTTTCTAAAATGAACCTTTTCATGCTCAAGATCCATGAATTTGGCATTGAACAACCACGTAGATCCTCTCTAAATAATCTTAGGAATATATGGGATATCAATTAGATAAGGAATTTTTTCACACCATGTATAGGATTTAAGGAATGTACTATGGGTAGGAGAGGTAAACAAGGGGCATTAGGCCTTACAAGAAGCTTGTTAGTGTCAAGGGAAATGAGCTAGACATAAAAACCACATAGATCTTTTTTAAAGAATTTGGTCTTAAGTTGGGATATGGGCACCATAGGATTATTTCTCACCATATATCGGAGTTAGTGCCTATGTTATGGTTAGGAGAGGAAAAAAATTTCCTTTGTCCCTAAATTAATCTTTCTCATGCTCAATTTCCATGAACAAGACCTCTAGCTAGGAATATGGGAATTTAGTATGTTCTGCATAATAATAATGGATCCCATGGCCTTTAATATGGCCAAAGAAGGACATTAAAGAAAAGGGACTTGAGTCTTAAATAATTAGTGCCCATTAAAAAAGCTTCAAAATTAACCACCACATAAATTATATTCTCTAAGCGATATTCACTGGCCTCTAGAAGGGATGTGTCTGTCATTCAAAAGTTTTTCACACTATGATTGGGTCTTGGAGCCTCATCGTTAGACCTTAATGAAATTAGGAGGCTTTCAAATCACATATGATGCTTACAAGTGTAGGCTTGGTCAAAATAAGAACATCATAAGGGGCTTAGGCCTTATTTGAATCTTTGATGATTAAGCTTTGGAAGTAGTTCTCAAAGAACAACACATAACCTCTATAGGTGATCTTAGGAATCTATGGGGGATCTTTAGTGTCATTGGTATGTTTTACATAGTAAGAATGGGTCTTGGGCTTGTACCATTGCAAAGGGATGCAAACAATGGCCTCAATCCCAAAATGAAACTTCTTTGGCTCACATTGCATGAAAAAGACCATAAAGAACTGCAATATAAATCATCTTTGAGGAAATTTAGGCCTCCATCTAGGATAAGGGTTCCATTATGAGGTTTTCCACATCATATATGCAGGGAGTTAGGTCTTATATCTCGGCCAAGGAATGGAAAAGGGCCTTATGCCTAAAACAAGTCTTTCTCATATTTAATGTCCATGAGAATAATATTATAATGGAAATATAGGAACAACGAGTATGTTTTACATAATAAAGATGGGTTTTATGGCCTTTGTGATGGAAATGGAAGGAAAAAAAGATCCTTAGTCCCAAACGTCGACCACACATATCCTATATTTTAAGATATATCTAACCTTTAGGTGTGATATGGATGCTATTTGAAGATTTTTGTGACATATTTAGGTCTTGGGGCCTTTAAGTTTGGCCTTAATATCATTATGTGTCTTTTTACACCACGTATGGCACTTGGGGCCTTAACCATGGTTAAGGAAGGATCATAAGGTTCTTGGGTCATGTTTGAATCTTCCCATGATCAATCTTCTTGAACAAGTACTCTAATTACTACACGGAACATCTCTAGGGGATGTTTGTCCTATATGGGGGATCTTTGTCACCATGGGTATGGTTTACATGGTAAGAATGGGTCTTTGGGAATGTACTATGTTGAGGGCAAGAGAAAAGAGGGCCTTAGGCCCTAAATAAAGCATATTGAGTTCAAGGAACATGAATTAACCCCCCAAACAACCACATAGATACTCTCTAAGGGATATTCGGATTTCAACTTGGATATGGGAGCCATGGCATGTTATTCTATATAATTAAAGAGCCACATGAATTTTTAGTATGTATGGGTTTCTAATAATATTGTGTGCACATTCTAAGAATGTGAATGCATTATTAGAATTCTTGAACATTTTTGTAATGCGTGTATCTATAAAATAATACAGCTTTAGAGTAAACTTCTAGATTTATATCAATTGACCATGTATAAATCAACATACTTTGAATTAAAATTAATGTAATCATTCTTTAATGAATCTAGTGCAATAATCAACCATGGTATGTAACAATGCCACAAAAAACCCATAACAAATAATGTGTCCACAATTAAAAATTACTAACATAAATGACTAATTCATATATTGTTGTTGTACTTGTTATTTGATCATATTTTTATTCTTGGAATATAATAGTCATTTACATCAATCCTTATTAATTTTGTCACTTATTATCTAGTCATATATTTTAATCCTAGACTAAATTAGTCATTTGAGTTAGTAGTTTTTAGTTTAGTCACTTATTATCTAGTCGTATATTTTATTCCTAGACTAAATTAGTCATTTAAGTTAGTCATTTTTAGTTTAATCACTTATTATCTAGTCGTATATTTTATTCTTAGACTAAATTAGTCATTTAAGTTAGTCATTTTTAGTTCGGTCACTTAAAATTGCTCAAATTTAGTAGTAATTCACTTGAAATATTTGCGGTGACTAACTTTTTTAGTCACCTAGTCACTAATTTCATAATTTTCTACTAGTGTCCTCTCATATTACCCTCATGGACACCGAGAGGGACGTTTTTGACCCAATCTTCTCCCTGGACTTTATAGAACTTCACCAACATGTCCTAGTAAACCAGAAATAATCCCCTATGTATGTTGCAGTTGTGAGGTCTGGTCTTTTAGCTACCATGATTTTCCAGACCTACGTTTTCCTAGAATTCATCTATTGGCTAGTCGTTGCCCTGTACCACAAAAGTGTTTTATCATGAACAAATTGGGTGAAAATATCTTCCAAGTATCATCTCTTTTAATTCAACAAGCCCTGGTTTTTCCTTATTCAAGCTCCTACACTTCATTCTCACAGGAAATTTGATGTCAGATTTCCAAAACCTATATGGGGGAAACTATGCTCAAATGACCTTCTTCTTAATGCCCACTAGAAAGCATTTGCCTCTGGAACCCACTCATTTCTCCCTTGATACCTTTGCTAAAGAGGTAAGACAATTTATGCAAGTCATTTCCAAGGTTTTGGGAAGGGAGGAAAAAAGTGTCATTGATCAGGCTATTCTGGGAATGTTTAACTTAATCATGAGATTATCTGAAAGGAGTGTATTAGTTTTTCTATGCTAAGTGTCCTTTCGGTAATATAAACATGTACAATTTGTCTCCATTTGTTTGCTTATGGAATGAGTGTTTTAACCATGAAACATAGATGAATTTGTGAACTTTAAGCATGAAAATAAGCCTAAAAAACACCTTACAACAGTGTATAATAGAGAAATACTATCACACATAAGTTTTACATAGTAGGCATGATGAAGCAGTTCACCCCTCCTGGGCTACATCTCTTGATCCAGCTCCTAATGGCATGTCCCTCTTTGTCATTATGCTCAAAATTGTCAATTACATGTGTTTACAGGCCTCTAATGGTTTTTTTCTCTGCACCAATGGCTCCAAAATGCTCAAATTAGTCTAGGTAGACTCTTGTTTCACCCAAATTGGTCAAAAATTGACCTCCCAATGCATTTTTCCTAATGTCAACTTGAAAATCTCCACAAACTGTGGAAAAATACAGTTAACTGTCACTAAAAATAGAAAAAAACCCTAAAATTAGGTTCGCGCCAAAATTCCCGCCATTATAAACCGTTTGAATTAAATATGAGTGGTTAGGTCGGGGTCGTCACAAGCCGACCCCTCGCCTAAAACCACATGGTTATGGGTTTTAAAATTCCGCATTGAGTTGGAGCAGAACTCGAAGGCTTCCACATTCCGTAAACTGCTTGCATTAACCATCATATGAACTCTACCATGTGACAGGTGTTATCGGAGTCGTCGACATCGGAGTTAACATTAATCCAATCATCACCTTAACCTTAACTCCTCGCATGTGAATGCGGCAATACCGTCGAGGTTACAGTTTATTCAATCGTCACCTTGCAGTTAATGTCACTGCATGACATGTGAATGCATACATTGAAACCGTCGGGGCAAAGTTTATTGTAACCTTCATTTTAAAGTTTGATGTCGCGGTTTAAACACTTGTCGCATGTGACCTCGTCCAGTAGCCATCGGAGTATTTTTTGTTGTGGGTTTATAACGTTTGATGCCACAGTTTATATAAACCATGTGACTGCTACCATGGGCCCGCTAGCGGGTTGGGACTGCTGGCAGTCCCCTCCACCAACACAAAAATTTTAACACGTAAAATTAATGTGGAATACCATAAGGTTAAGAATCAACTCGTAGGCGAACTAGTCAGAGGTCTTCGCGGGCAGGCCGAAGGTCGCGGGGTCAACCCCCCAAACTCCACAAAATTTTACCACAACATCCTAAGGACATGTGGCAGCCTCCGGGCTTGCCATGTGTCACTCATCCAATGACCCATAGACAAAACATCAACGGACAGAAACCATCTCGTACAACAAAATTCAACGGCCCAAATTAAGCCACGTGGCGTGATCTGATTGGCTGTAATAAAATGGAATATTCCCAAAATATACATGTTGATTGTACCTGCATGTTGACTGGGCATCCCAGTCACAAATTTTTGTTGTTTGGGAAAAAGGACAGAACACGATATCTTCCTCATACGACATCATTTTTTCGAACCATTCACGGTTCCAGAATCACAACGACGAGACCTTTCTAGTCGCTTAGGTTCGGTCTTGTTTTGAGCACTTTCATTTTTTAGCATAACACATGATATCCTGATCACACCTCCCCACTGGGAAGCTTTTGGACCCAAAAATATCTCTCAATTACTGAACATGAAGATGAGGAGACTGTGTCCCCACTCTTCCAATCTTTATCCACTGAAATTTCCCTAATTTCATTAATTGGAGCTTTTCATGAAAAGAAAAAATTTTCCTTGATTTTGTTGACCAACCATTGTTGTCTTTGACACTGTCATGTTGCACCTTTTTTGAACTTGCAGAACAAAAATCTAAGTTTGTAGTAAACATCATGTTTCTACATTAGTCTATAATCAAAGGAAACTTGGAATTGTTCTCACCTTGCATTCTGTCCTTATGGCAAATTTTTGTTGATTTTGCTTTGAAATTGTGTCGACCCTTGACCACGTTTCTTCATCATTGTACCATGCCTTTTGGAATCCAGCAATGAAAATTTTTGAATCCTATGCCTTCTTTGTCAAGTTGCTTTTCCCTCTCTTTGACCTTTGCAACTTCTTGCACTGACACTTTATTTTCAGCACCGTTCAACACCAATGTCGACTGCTGCAACTGCTTGTCATCTTCTTTCAAAGACAACCTGCTTTCAAAATAAAACAAATCATTACATACATCAACATTTGTTTGAAAATGATGATGTAAAACATCTTTTTGTTTAATAATCATCAATGTCAAGTTTTGGCTTGCATTGACTAGCCTCTTCATTTGCCCTGCATTAACTAAATAAATGTCTAGCTTCTTGCGATGAGCTCTCACAATATACTCCTTTCCATCTTTGAATAAATGGTATTTTTTCTCATGGTAATGGAAGATTTAGTTCCTGTCATATAGGTAAGGATTGCCCAACACCATACCTGTTATATCAAGCGGAACAACATCTAATTCAACTGTGTCAATGAAATGTGCAGTTATTGTAAAGCACAATATGCACTTCTTTGAAACCTATAAATTTGAATCCTTACAAATCCAACCAAGTGAATATGGTTTCGGATGTGGAATGTTCTCAAGATTAAGTTTCTTGACTAAGTCTTCAGAGATTGAATTTGCTTGTGATCCACTGTCAAACAATGTGTCAACCTTGGTATGTTTGGAAATGATGCTCGCCTGAAACAGTTCAATTCTCTCTTCTTCATTTGGAGCTTGTATATGAAAGTTAGATTTACTAGAATTGGGTTTAGTTTCAATCTCTTTAACCTTTATGTTATTTAGTCCCATAGCTATGATTTATGTTTCATCTCCTAATTCTGACCATAAGTCTTGTTCAGCTATTGCAATAGTTTTTCCTTTCTCCTTGGCTTTCTCTTTGGCCTTCAAACTTTTTGATTTCAACTCTAGATGAAGTTTCCAACAATGGCCTTCATCATGGATAGTTTTAGAACAGTGTTTGCAAAATAATTTTCCCTTCTCTTTTCTGATATTTACATTTCTCTTTTTCTTCCATTTGCCTTTAAACTCATTTTCCTCATTCTCATCTAAGTTTTGTTTTCCCCTTGCCTCTAATGTGTGGCTTGTACACAGACTTCATCTAGGCTTGTAGGGTTAAACATGAGGATAGTATGTCTTAGGTAGGTATGTAAACCTCCTATATACTTGAGCAAAGTGTCTTGGCTCTGCAAATCTACTCCTAATAAAAGAACTCTTCTCCTAAATTCTTGAGTATACACTTGTACATTTTTTCCTTTTAATTGTTTAAAAATTTGCCAGTCCATTATGGCTTTCTGCATGGGATATAATGGATAAAAATGTTGTATTATTGCTGAAATGAAATCAATCCATGATAGAATAACCCTACCATGCTTCTTGATCTCCTCCTTTGTCTTGGCTTCCCACCAAACAAGTGTTGCACCTTCCATTCTCAATGAAGCTAGTTGGATTTTGGTATTATCATCATGAAAATTTTGGATTCTCAAATAGACCTCCAATTTCCTAATCCAATTATCTAGCTTTTCTACATTAACTTCACCACTAAAAATTTTCAAATCAAACTTAACATCAAGTTTTAGAAAATAACTTTTACCCGTGTTCTTTGACTTGTATGGCTAATGTACTGAAGATGAAGTATAGGATTATGAGGATGAAGATGAGGGTGATGATGGTGACTTTCCACTGTCTCCATTTCCTCCATTTCCCTTTTTTGATTTATCTTCATCATTGTGGCCTCCTGATGATCCTTATCCTTCCTTGTGAATTTTGGACCTTTCTTCTTCTAGCTTATCATTCCTTTCTTGATAAAGGACTCTAACCATCTCAGTCAATTCAATAAATGCTTTTGTGTACGCTCTTTCTTCCTCTTTGGGATCCATCTCTTCATGGATTTCTCCTTCTCCTAGAGGCATACTTGATGTTTCTTCTACTTCTTTTGGAGGTGAGCTAGGTGGTAGAGAATGTGGCAATATTTCCCTCCTTTGTTATGGCTCACTTTGATAACCTCGTGTAGGTGAACTAGGTGGTAGAGAATGTGGCAATCTTTCCCTCCTTTGTTGTGGCTCACTTTGAGAACCTCTTGTTTCCACCAATTTTCCTTCTCCTCTCTTAAGCTTGAGCCAAGTAAGCATGAAAACCCTTGCAAAAACTTAACAAATATTTATACACAAAAACACCAGAGATTAAACTCTATCTCTGATACCAACCTCATTTGAAAGGAGTGTATTAGTTTTTTTGTGCTAAGTGTCCTTTCAGTAATATAAACATGTACAATTTGTCTCCATTTGTTTTCTTATGGAATGAGTGTTTTAACCATGAAACATATATGAATTTGTGAACTTTAAGCATGAAAATAAGCCTAAAAAGCACCATACAACAATGTATAATAGAGAAATACAATCACACATAAGTTTTACACAGTAGGCATGATGAAGCAGTTCACCCCTCCTCGGCTACATCTGCTGGTCCGGCTCCCAATGGCATGTCCCTCTTTTTCATTATGCTCAAAAATGTAAATTACATGTGTTTACAAGCCTCTAATGGTTTTTTTCTCTACACCAATGGTTCCAGAATTCTCAAATTAGTCTAGGTATACTCTTGTTTCACCCAAATTGGTCAAAAATTGACCTCCCAATGCATTTTTCCCAATGTCATCAAGAAAAATTGAAATGCAGTTAACTGTCACTAAAAATAGAAAAAAACCCTAAAATTAGGGTTGGCGCCAAAATTCCCACCGTTATAAACTGTTTGAATTAAATATTAGTGGTTAGGTCGGGGTGGTCACAAACTGACCCCTCGCCTAAAACCACGCTGTTATGGGTTTTAAAATTTTGCATTGAGTTGGAACAGAACTTGGAGGCTTCCACGTTCCGTAAACTGCTTGCATTAACTGTCGTATGAACTTTTCCATGTGAGAGGTGTTTTCAGAGCCGCTGGCATCTGATTTAACATTAATCCAACCGTCGCCTTAACCTTAACTCCTCGCATGTGAACGCAGCAATACATCCAAGGTTACAGTTCATACAATCGTCACCTTGTATTTAATGTCACCGTGTGACATGTGAACACATACATTAAAACCGTCGAGGTAAAGTTTATTGTAACTGTCATTTTAAATTTTGATGCCACAGTTTAAACACTTGTTGCATGTGACCTCTTCCACTAGTCGCTGGAGTATTTTTTGTTGCGGGTTTATAATGTTTGATGCCACAGTTTATATAAACCATGTGACTGCTACCATGGGGCCGCCAGTGGGTTGGGACCGCTGGCAGTCCCCTCCCCCAACACAAAAAATTTAACACGTTAAATTAATGTGGAAGACCATAAGGTTAAGAATCAACTCATAGGCGGACTGGTCAAAGGTCTTCGTGGGCAGGCCGGAGGTCATGGGGTCGACCCCCACCACCCCCCCCCCCCCCCCCCTCGACTCCACAAAATTTTACCATAGCATCCTGAGGGCACATGGCAGCCTCCAATATTGCCACATGTCGCTCATCCAACGACCCATATACAAAACATCAACGGATAGAAACCATCTCGTACCACAAAATTCAACAGCCCAAATTAGCCACGTGTCATGATCTAATTGACTGTAAGAAAATGGAATATTCTGAGAATATACTTTCTGACTATACCTGCATGCTGACTGGGCATCCCAGTCACAAAATTTTTGTTGTTTGGGAAAACGGACAAAATGTGATCTCTTCCTCATACGACATCCGTTTTTCAAACCGTTTGTAGCACTGGAATCACAACGACGATACCTTTCCAGTCTCTCAGGTTCAGTCCTATTTAAGGCACTTTAATTTTTGAGCATAACACATGATCTCTTGATCAAGAGACCTAAACAATTTTTTATATACCTGCTTTCTAGGAAAAAATGGTCAATTCACAGTTAACAGATCTTTCCCTCACTAGATGTTTTATATTTCCCTCTTTTTTTAACATACTTCTTTTTATATGTTCATGTGGAAATATTTATGTACCTGGGACTGAATATTATGGATGCTCATAAAAACAAGAAACCAGTGGCGTTTTGGACATATACCATAATAAGTAATTCTAACTATGAGGGGTTTATATATTTCACCACTTCTTTCTTGTAAGTTGCTTACTCTATTATAAAAAATTATCCTTCACCTTTTATTCTACCAAAGGACTAGTCTCTCCTTCAACTTATAAAATATGTTAAAGTGGGTGATTGGTTCCTGTTTAAAGACCATGCTGAAATTAAGATATATGGTGCAGAGGTTAACCCTTACAGAATCCCCACATTTGTGCCTATGAGGTTGTTTTCTTTAGATTTTATCAGACAAAGTCTAAATGTTGATCAGGTGCATTTTGTCCCAACAAAGAAGGGACATTGGTTAAAATCTCCAAGGACAGTTTCACCTTTTATTGTGAATAACAGGGATAAGTGTAGAAATTCCTTGAAGGTATGAAGCCACAGCTGGGTGAAAAGTGGTCATATGATCCTCACCATATTATTCTAAATATAAGAGTTGAAAATTCCTATTCTCCTTATGTGCATGAGCCTCAACCAAATGTAGAAAAAATAACAAATGGAGGACAAACAAATGTAGCAGGAGAAATGGAGGTTGAGACTCCACATCCAAGTGAGAAAATTTTAAAAAGAGGCAGTGAAGACATTATTTATTTAGAAGAAGAAGCAGGTAAAGGATCGAAGAGGAAAAAACTATTTGAGAGGGAGAAAAATATTGTATCTTTCGCTAGTAGTTCCTCAACATCAATGGGTTTTCAATTGTAGTTGGGAGATGTTATTTTTACACCTTCTTCTCCCATTCTAGAAGAAATTTCTCAGAGTTTTGTTCATGTCATAAATAAACTATATACTCAAATAGAAGAAAGGAGTATAAAGGTCAAGGAAAACATGGAGTCTCAGTTGGAAGCTCAATCCATTTTTGAGTATCAAACTAGATTATTATCTACCATACACCTTGAGAAAAGTCAATTAAGATTATATTTCTCTCACCCTCTGCTTTGATTGTGTCATCATCATCATGTTTTAAGACTTTCAACTTGACATTAAATGCTAGAGAAATACCACTGCCTGACAAGATCAATTTGCACAGGTAGACTAGATAATTAATATACAGTGATTTAAATAAGACTTCCTTGGCCACTAGAAAATCTGAAGCTTTGTTAGAGTAAGCGGTCAATCAATTAAAGAAGGAAAAGTAAAATTCCAGAGCCTTGACCACTCAAAATGAAGAATTAAAAAAAGTTGATTGTGAAGGTCGGTGTGAACCCTGAGGACATGAGTGATATTCAGAAATTATTGCAGGGAGATGAATTTCAGGTGCTTAGAAAGAAGCTGAAATTGCCTTCTGTGGAAAATGTTATGGCCCCAGAAGTATCCAAGGCGGAAAATGAGAAAGAGATTCTAAATAACGAGCTCCTACACAGAAATGATGAGATTGCAAAGCTTAAGGAGATAAATTATGTTTTAAAACATAATATTGATTCTCTTGTTTGTACTATCTTAGTACAACCAGATTCTGAAGACCCTGCAGACAAGTTAACCAGAGTGATGACCGAGCTTCAGATATTAGAAATTGAATGAAGATGATCAAGATTAATTTTAATGATGCACATAAGATTATACAAGTGACTAAGATAGAATGATCCATGGCCCAGGAAAATGCTTCAAAGTATAGAAATGATTTTCAAATTTCTTATTAAGAAATCAAGGAACTGAAGCAGAAAGTGAAGGGAAATATGTCCCTTATTACAGCCAGAGAAATAATTTGGAATGACATCATCCATACCATGAGGAATGTTTGGGAGTCTTTGTCTATAATTGCAGAAGAGAAGGCCATTATAAGAGACCTAGAAAGTATAATTACTGTCAGCAAGTAGAACATCCAACAATGTGCCTAGTTTGCTAGAAAAATTATCGGTTTCCTTAACTCAAAATCATCACAAGAGTTAAGGGAATTAAAAATTGAAGATAGAACATAATTTTTGTCGAGATTAATCAAATGATATTGAAGAATTTATGCAGGAAAACAACTAAGACAAAGCTGATAGAGGTCAAAGAAACTGCCATGAAATCCAATATCGACTTTTATAAGAGAATCAGATCAGGTCTACCTTCATGCTGGGATCAACAAGGAAGTCTACTTCCCTGGGAAACTTATGAAACTTTTCTGGTAGAAGCTAAGAGAAAAATCGACTCTTCACATGAGAAGACAACAATTCTTAAAGGGGCAACAATTGTAAACTACTTGCATAGGGATTTTCAACTATTGTGGTTGATGAGAACTCTTTTTGTTGATAAGCCAACTTGCAACAGAATCACCAACTTCAGAATGGCACACACCTAGTTTGTAAAGAGTCCAAATTCAAATATGAAAGCCTAGAAAAAATGCAGAGTGGATATCACCTACAGCGACAATTGAAAATTTTGGACCTTCAACTGCACCAGAACCTCATCTAACTCAATGAATTAATGGCACATGTCTTTGCAATAATTTTTTTGAAAATTATGTATTTTTGGTTTTATACTCATTAACAATGTAATGTTTGGAAGAGAAAGTAGTTCATAAGCAATTTAGGTAGTTGGCAATTGATAGTTTCATAACTGTTCTTTTTGTAATTATCTTATAGCAGATATTTTTCAAGGGGAAGTGAGGGTTCCTAGTTTTGGATCTCAGAAGCACAAGTGATTCCAGATGTATGTTAAGTATGATATGTGTTTCCTGTAATATTTCATTTTAATGTTTTTTCTGCTATAGAAGAGATTAATGAAGTTGCCAGAACTTAGCATTATAATTTCACAAACTTTGATATCTGTATGTTAAAGTTACAAACCTTAAATATGTAATCTTTTTTATATTCCATTTCATCATAATTCCATATTTCTGCTAAAATTTTAGGACAAAAGATTTTTCTTGAAGTAGCCTATTGTTTAAATCTTTCCAACATATATTTATCGCCATACTACTATGAAAAATCACATTCATCATCATAAGGCCACTTTGAAAGTTTTTTTTCCCATTGAAGATTTAAAAGCATTGTCCGTAAAATTAATATTTCTTCGGTTTCAAAAAATGGGAAAAAAAATAGATATTTTCACAGTTTTGTATAAATTTCCCTGGCATTGACCTCTTTTTAGCCAGGGGTTGTCTTCAAAGGTACAACATTTTTTGGCGCCATTTCCAGGGAACGAAGAGCGAAGTTATTTTTCCCTGATTTTTCTTATTTGTCATTTATTTGTCTGGTTAGCAAAGAAAGTGTCTAGGGTGAGTATCTCACCAGGAAAAGCAATCTTGGCTCCTAAAAGGCCTCACACAAGGTCTAACACCTCACAAAAAAAGGCTCCTATAATTTTTGATCCAGAGAAATTAGTTTCTCGAAGAGTTTGGAAAGAAAAATCTTCAGTAACTACAAACCCTACCTTATAAGCTCCTAGTAGCAGTTTTGTCTCTCAATATCCAAGAACTTATCATTCAGAAGAAGTTGTTAGGAAACTTGAATTTTCTCAAAGAATATTATTTGATCCTCAAAGTATTTTTCCAGAACCTACACGTGAAGAAGAATCTTTTGAATCTATGTCCTTTTCTTTTCGAGAAATCGAAGAAATCAAAACAGTTTCTTTGCCAATTTTTCATCAAATTGTCTCTGTTGTCAGTCAACAAGTCCCTATATCTGTCATCCCACCTCAGCCATTTTTATTTCATGAAGGAGGTCCTTCTTTTCCTCTCCAAAATCAAAATATGATGATTCAAACTTTTATTTTAAACATATATGCACCATTGAATTTTCCTCAACCCCTGAATTTTATGCCTCAAGATTATCTAAAAATGTTACCCAGGTTTATAAGGGAAGATGAATTAACATCAGAAAATCATGTTGCATTTTTTTGTGCTTTTGCTAAAAATTTAAATGTTGAAACTAGTTTTGTAGTCACTAGATGGAGAAGGAAGAAAGTGATTTAAAACACTTACTACTAATTCTATAAATACTTGGGAAGAATTGGAGAATGTGTTCACACAAATATGGGGTGAAAAGAAAGATCATAGTTATTTTTGACTAAATTTAATTAAATTAAAAGAAAATCAGAGGAAGATGTAGCTAAATTCATTAAGATATTTAATAACTTTTACAACAGTCTTCCTGCAAAAATAAAACCACCACATGCATGTGCAAAAGTGGTGTTTGCAGGAACATTAAAATCTGATTTTGGTTTTACCTTGAGGGAGAGGTGATCCCCTAATTTGGACCAAATTCAAACTGATGCATTGGAAATCGAATAAAATTGATGTACTGCAGGGAATATTAAATCAAAGGATCAAATTGAAGATAAGAAGAAAGGAAAGGAGGATGAAAAGGCTGCTATTCAGCCTAAGGATTCTCATGAGAAGAAGCTTGATGAAGTGACCAAGGTCATGAGAAATATTTCAAATAAAATAGTGAATTCGAAATGGAAAATAAAAATCCTTTGAGTCAGATTCAACAAGGACAAAATAAAAATTTTAATCCTCAGTTCAGGAGATAACCACTGTAGATCATGTAGAGAAATAAAAGAGATCATGATTAGATAAAACCACCTCTGTATATTGAAGACGAACCAGTGGAAGAAACTCTTAAGATGCAGGAAAATCAAATTCATACTTTGTATGAAGACGAAGGAGAAATAGTCATGAATTAAGATTAAAATTTGGAATCTCAAGTGGCTTTGGATGATGAAGAAATTGAAGAATACTATAAAAGGTTCACATTTTTTATGCAAGCATAATTGCATAAAAATATGATCTCAGGTCAAGAAAGAGATCAAGAATTCATGACAATGCATAGGAACGATCCAATCAAGCACTTCAACAACAATCTCCAAAGAAAAATGATAAAGGAAAAACACCACTGGATACAGTCCATATAGTCCCAGTTCAATGAGGAGAGAGTTAAAAATGTAACTAGGACACAAGGGCGTTGCACAAATATTTTCAGCGGCCTATTCTCAGCTCATAAAATGTGCCAAAAGAGAATTTGAACGAGGAGGAACAATTGAAATTTGTGAAGGAGGGTCACTATTTTAATTTATTAAAATAATTTGAGAAGATTAAAATTCCAATTCCATTGGCTAAATTAGTGAAGACACCTTATTACAAAAAACAAGTTTTTGATTTTATAAACTTGTCTCAAGACAACCACTCAGCTAATGCAATTAATTTGCAAGAAGAGAGACCAATGATGATGTTTGGCCCTCATGTGGAAGAACAAGATTCTTCTACACCTCCTTTTTATATTTCTCTTCTCATGCACACTTTCATTATTCATAATTGTATGTTTGATTTAGGGGCCTCTCATAATTTAATGCCCCTCTCAGTTATGAAGCAACTTAATTTTCAAATTACAAAACCTTATAAGGAACTCTATTCTTTTGATTCAAAAAATGTCAAATGTGTGGGGCTTATCAAAGATTTGGTGGTTTCATTGTGTTAGGTCCCTATATCACTAGTATAGTCCCTTATTATTGTTAGTGTAACCCCCTTATTGTTATTATTGTACCCTTGTAACCCCCATTTTTTTATTATTGTGCCCTTAAATTATTATTGTTAGATGGCTAAGTTACATTTGCACCCACTAGGATTACATTATGGCCCCATGGACTCCTATATATAGAAAGGAGGTTTTGTAAATTGTATCATCCAAGAATTGTTCATTTATGTAATGTATTGGAGGTTTCCCCCTTGAAGTGGCTCATTTCTAAGGCGTTTATATCTCTTTTATTCTCTTTTTGGAGCTGTTTACACAACATTTGGTATCAGAGCTTTGGATTCTAGGGTTTCGCTGCTCCAAACAGGTCATCGCAGCATTTTCGCTATAACTTTTTTTCTACGAAGTTTCAGAAGCTGAAATTTTTAGGGTGCGAAGACAAAAGCCTGAGGATGATTGTTTAAAAATTTCAGAGCTTGGTTCGCAATATTTTCAGAGATATGATCTGTGGAAGTTAGGTCTTTGTTTAGGCTCCTAAACAGGTCATCGTGGAATTTGCACTATAACTTTTTTTCTACGAAGGTTCAGAATCTAAAATTCATATGGTGCAAGCTAAGATGGATGGCATGGAAGCTAAGATGGATGGCATGGAGGCTGGGATGGAATCTAAGATGGATGACATGGAAGCTAAGATCGATGAGAAAATGGAAAACATGAAGAATTTTCTAAAAGCAGACATGGAAGGTTTGACAAAGTTGATACAAGAAAGGTTTCCTAATGGTGAAAAGATAGTATAAGAACCTCATGATGAGAACAAAATAAATGTTTATTGTGATTTCATAAACTCTAATGTTGGCGGGAAGAACCACCATATTCCGAAGATGGATATGAGGAAGTTTGATGGAAAGGATCCTGTAACATGGATACTACAGATGGAGCAATATTTTGATCTCCATAACGTGCAAAACACACAAAAGGTACGCATTGCAACTTTACATTTAGAACAAAATACATTTGTATGGTATCGATGGCTTTGCTCCCATAAAAAAATTGTCACTTGGTCGATTTTTACGGAGGAAATGATAGCACATTATGAGGATACAAAGAGCAACACCTTCTTTAGCCAATTGATAAATCTCAAACAAAAGGGTTTAGTGGGGCGGCACATTGAGGACTTCCAAAAATTGAATATAAGGGTAACTGATATTCCAGAGGAACACAGGATTGATCTCTTCATAGGCACTTTAAAGGATAACATCCAACATGAAGTTCGCGTTTTGGAACCTGATTCATTGGAGAAGGCATTCAAGTTGGCAAGAAAAGTTGAATGTAAAATTATGGCGACAAGGAAGCCTACCACTCAATTCTATAAATAAGGAAGTGTTGCTACGCCTAGATTTCCACAACCTACAAGGTTGACACCACAACAATTGGAAGAAAAAAGAGCAAAAGGGCTTTGCTACATTTGTGATAGCAAATACACTAAAGGTCATAAGTGTGCTGAAAATAAATTATTTTACATAGATTGTGAAGAAGAAGAAGAAAATGAACAAGAAGAGGATATACACCAGGAACCGGCCCTAGAAGAGGAAGAAATGAATCCGACCATATCATGTAATGCACTGGCGGGAATTACCACTCCTCAAACTCTCAAGATAGCAGGACAGATCAAGAAGAAAAAGGTAATAGTGTTGATTGATTCAGGTAGCACCCATAATTTTATTCATTGTAAGGTAGCCAAGGAATCAAATTGTTTCCTATACCCAGCACCAGAATGCCAAGTGATGGTTGCAAATGGAGGAACTATAAATTTCTCTGGGAAATGCCATAATATCAAGGTAACCATGGGGGAATATGTATTGACTAGTCCAATGCTTTCCATTCCTATGGGAGGTGCTGATGTTGTACTAGGAGTACAATGGTTACAATCTTTGGGGATGGTAGCTTTTAATTTTCAAGAAATTAAAAAGATCCTGGGGGGAAAAGATCAGTCTGATTTTGTTTTTACCTTGAGGGAGAGGTGATCTCCTAATTTGGACCAAATTCAGACTGATGCATTGGAAATCGAATAAAATTGATGTACTGCAGGGAATATTAAATCAAAGGATCAAATTGAAGATAAGAAGAAAGGAAAGGAGGAAGAAAAGGCTGCTAGTCAGCCTAAGGATTCTCATGAGAAGAAGCTTGATGAAGTGACCAAGGTCATGAGAAATATTTCAAATAAAATAGTGAATTCGAATTGGAAAATAAAAATCCTCTGAGTCAGATTCAACAAGGACAAAATAAAAATTTTAATCCTCAATTCAGGAGATAACCACTATAGATCATGTAGAGAAATAAAAGAGATCATGATTAGATAAAACCACCTCTGTATATTGAAGACGAACCAGTGGAAGAAACTCTTAAGATGCAGGAAAATCAAATTCATACTTTGTATGAAGACGAAGGAGAAATAGTCATGAATTAAGATTAAAATTTGGAATCTCAAGTGGCTTTGGATGATGAAGAAATTGAAGAATACTATAAAAGGTTCACATTTTTTATGCAAGCATAATTGCATAAAAATATGATCTCAGGTCAAGAAAGAGATCAAGAATTCATGACAATGCATAGGAACGATCCAATCAAGCACTTCAACAACAATCTCCAAAGAAAAATGATAAAGGAAAAACACCACTGGATACAGTCCATATAGTCCCAGTTCAATGAGGAGAGAGTTAAAAAGGTAACTAGGACACAAGGGTGTTGCACAAATATTTTCAGCGGCCTATTCTCAGCTCATAAAATGTGCCAAAAGAGAATTTAAACGAGGAGGAACAACTGAAATTTGTGAAGGAGGGTCACTATTTTAATTTATTAAAATAATTTGAGAAGATTAAAATTCCAATTCCATTGGCTAAATTAGTGAAGACACCTGATTACAAAAAACAAGTTTTTGATTTTATAAACTTGTCTCAAGACAACCACTCAGCTAATGCAATTAATTTGCAAGAAGAGACACCGATGATGATGTTTGCCCTCATGTGGAAGAACAAGATTCTTCTACACCTCCTTTTTATATTTCTCTTCTCATGCACACTTTCATTCTTCATAATTGTATGTTTGATTTAGGGGCCTCTCATAATTTAATGCCCCTCTCAGTTATGAAGCAACTTAATTTCAAATTACAAAACCTTATAAGGAACTCTATTCTTTTGATTCAAAAAATGTCAAATGTGTGGGGCTTATCAAAGATTTGGTGGTTTCATTGTGTTAGGTCCCTATATCACTAGTATAGTCTCTTATTATTGTTAGTGTAACCCCCTTATTGTTATTATTGTACCCTTGTAACCCCCATTTTTTTATTATTGTGCCCTTAAATTACTATTGTTAGGTCGGCTAGGATTACATTGTGGCCCACTAGGATTACATTATGGCCCCATGGACTCCTATATATAGAAAGGAGGTTTTGTAAATTGTATCATCCAAGAATTGTTCATTTATGTAATGTATTGGAGGTTGCCTCCTCGAAGTGGCTTATTTCTAAGGCGTTCATATCTCTTTTCTTCTATTTTTGGAGCTGGTTACACAACATTTGGTATCAGAGCTTTGGATTCTAGGGTTTCGCTGCTCCAAACAGGTCATCGTGGAATTTTCGCTATAACTTTTTTTCTACGAAGTTTCAGAAGCTGAAATTTTTAGGGTGCGAAGACACAATCCTGAGGAAGCTTGTATAAAAATTTCAGAGTTTGGTTCGCAATAATTTCGGAGATATGATCTGTGGAAGTCAGGTCATTAGGCACCTAAAATGTGTCATCGTGGAATTTGCACTATAACTTTTTCTACGAAGGTTCAGAATCAATCTCATATGGTGCAAGCTAAGATGGATGGCGTGGAAGCTAAGATGGATGGCATGGAGGCTGGCATGGAATCTAAGATGGATGACATGGAAGCTAAGATCGACGAGAAAATGGAAAACATGAAGAATTTTCTAAAAGCAGACATGGAAGGTTTGACAAAGTTGATACAAGAAAGGTTTCCTAATGGTGAAAGATAGTAGAAGAACCTCATGATGAGAACAAAATAAATGTTAATTGTGATTTCATAAACTCTAATGTTGGCGGGAAGAACCACCATATTCCAAATATGGATATGAGGAAGTTTGATGAAGATCTTTAACATGGATATCACAGATGAGTAAATATCCTTTCTCCATTAACGTGCAAAACCACATGTAAAGATTCCATTGCAAACTGTAATAGAACAAAACATTATTTTTATATACCATATTTTTCTAGTAATTACCTACTTATGTCAATTTTTACTTGTGAAATGATGCATCAATATGAGGATACAGAGCAACATCTTCTTTTTATTAATTTAGATAATTTCATAAATGTAGTGGTTTAAGCATGCTCGAGGACTTCAAAGTATCAATATATAGAAGAACTGATATCTCGAGAATCACGTGATTTATCTTCATGTATACTCCAGGTGATGTGACAACGTCATTAAGTTCCTAGAATTTAAACTTCATCGTTGAGAAGGGTATTCAGTTGGCAAGAATGAATGTGATTATAGCGCAAGTAAGTCTATCACTCAATTCTAAGAAGGAAGTGTTGCTACACCTAGATTTCCACAACCTACAAGGTTGACACCACAACAATTGGAAGAAAAAAGAGCAAAAGGGCTTTGCTACAGTTGTGATAGCAAATACACTAAAGGTCATAAGTGTGTTGAAAAGAAATTATTTTACATAAATTGTGAAGAAGAAGAAGAAAATGAACAAGAAGAGGATACACACCAAGAACCAGCCATAGAAGAGGAAGAAATGAATCCGACCATATCATGTAATGCACTGGCAGGAATTACCACTCCTCATACTCTCAAGATAGCAGGACAGATCAAGAAGAAAAAGGTAATAATGTTGATTGATTCAGGTAACACCCATAATTTTATTCATTGTAAGGTAGCCAATGAATTAAATTGTTTCCTATACCCAGCACCAGAATGCCAAGTGATGGTTTCAAATGGAGAAACTATAAATTGCTCTGGGAAATGCCATAATATCAAGCTAACCATGGGGGAATATGTATTGATTAGTCCAATGCTTTCCATTCCTATGGGAGGTGCTGATGTTGTACTAGGAGTACAATGGTTACAATCTTTGGGGACGGTAGCTTTTAATTTTCAAGAAATTAAAAATATCCTGGGGGGAAAAGATCAGTCTGATTTTGGTTTTACCTTGAGGGAGAGGTGATCCCCTAATTTGGACCAAATTCAAACTGATGCATTGGAAATCGAATAAAATTGATGTACTGCAGGGAATATTAAATCAAAGGATCAAATTGAAGATAAGAAGAAAGGAAAGGAGGAAGAAAAGGCTGCTAGGCAGCCTAAAGATTCTCATGAGAAGAAGCTTGATGAAGTGACCAAGGTCATGAGAAATATTTCAAATAAAATAGTGAATTCGAATTGGAAAATAAAAATCCTCTGAGTCAGATTCAACAAGGACAAAATAAAAATTTTAATCCTCAGTTCAGGAGATAACCACTGTAGATCATGTAGAGAAATAAAAGAGATCATGATTAGATAAAACCACCTCTGTATATTGAAGACGAACCAGTGGAAGAAACTCTTAAGATGCAGGAAAATCAAATTCATACTTTGTATGAAGACGAAGGAGAAATAGTCATGAATTAAAGATTAAAATTTGGAATCTCAAGGGCTTTGGATGATGAAGAAATTGAAGAATACTATAAAAGGTTCACATTTTTATGCAAGACAATTGCATAAAAATATGATCTCGTGTCAAGAAAGAGATCACAACTATGACAATGCATAGGAACGATCCAATCATGCACTTCAACAACAATCTCCAAAGAAAATGATAAAGGAAACACCACCTGGATACACCATATAGTCCCGCCCAATGAGGAGAGTTAAAAAGGTAACTAGGACACAAGGGTGTTGCACAAATATTTTCGCCGCCTATTCTCGCCTCATAAAATGTGCCAAAAGAGAATTGAAAGGGACCAGGAGGAACAATCGAAATTTGTGAAGGAGGGTCACTATTTTAATTTATTAAAATAATTTGAGAAGATTAAAATTCCAATTCCATTGGCTAAATTAGTGAAGACACCTGATTAAAAAAAACAAGTTTTTGATTTTATAAACTTGTCTCAAGACAACCACTCAGCTAATGCAATTAATTTGCAAGAAGAGAGACTGATGATGATGTTTGCCCTCATGTGGAAGAACAAGATTCTTCTACACCTCCTTTTTATATTTCTCTTCTCATGCACACTTTCATTCTTCATAATTATATGTTTGATTTAGGGGCCTCTCATAATTTAATGCCCCTCTCAGTTATGAAGCAACTTAATTTTCAAATTACAAAACCTTATAAGGAACTCTATTCTTTTGATTCAAAAAATTTCAAATGTGTGGGGCTTATCAAAGATTTGGTGGTTTCATTGTGTTAGGTCCCTATATCACTAGTATAGTCCCTTATTATTGTTAGTGTAACCCCCTTATTGTTATTATTGTACCCTTGTAACCCCCATTTTTATTATTGTGCCCTTAAATTATTATTGTTATAATAGGCAGGATTACATCAGGCCTATATTAGATTACATTATGGCCCCATGGACTCCTATATATAGGAAGGAGGTTTTGTCAATTATATCATCTAAGAATTGTTCATTTATGTAATGTATTGGAGGTTGCCCCCTCGAAGTGGCTTATTTCTAAGGCGTGGATATCTCTTTTCTTCTATTTTTGGAGCTGGTTACACAACATTTGGTATCAGAGCTTTGGATTCTAGGGTTTCGCTGCTCCAAACAGGTCATCGTGGAATTTTCGATATAACTTTTTTTCTACGAAGTTTCAGAAGCTGAAATTTTTAGGGTGCGAAGCCGAAATCCTGAGGAAGATTGTCTAAAAATTTCAGAGCTTGGTTCGCAATATTTTCGGAGATATGATCTGTGGAAGTTAGGTCTTTTTTCAGGCTCCTAAACAGGTCATCGTGGCATTTGCACTATAACTTTTTTTCTACGAAGGTTCAGAATCTGAAATTCATATGGTGCAAGCTAAGATGGATGGCATGGAAGCTAAGATGGATGGCATGGAGGCTGGCATGGAATCTAAGATGGATGACATGGAAGCTAAGATCGATGAGAAAATGGAAAACATGAAGAATTTTCTAAAAGCAGACATGGAAGGTTTGACAAAGTTTATAAAAGAAAGGTTTCCTAATGGTGAAAAGATAGTAGAAGAACCTCATGATGAGAACAAAATAAATGTTAATTGTGATTTCATAAACTCTAATGTTGGCGGGAAGAACCACCATATTCCAAAGATGGATATGAGGAAGTTTGATGGAAAGGATCCTGTAACATGGATACTACAGATGGAGCAATATTTTGATCTTCATAACGTGCAAAACACACAAAAGGTACGCATTGCAACTTTACATTTAGAACAAAATACATTTGTATGGTATCTATGGCTTTGCTCCCGTAAAAAAATTGTCACTTGGTCAATTTTTACGGAGGAAATGATAGCACATTATGAGGATACAAAGAGCAACACCTTCTTAGCCAATTGATAAATCTCAAACAAAAGGGTTTAGTGGGGCAGCACATTGAGGACTTCCAAAAATTGAATATAAGGGTAACTGATATTCCAGAGGAACACAGGATTGATCTCTTCATAGGCACTTTAAAGGGTAACATCCAACATGAAGTTCGCGTTCTGGAACCTGATTCATTGGAGAAGGCATTCAGGTTGGCAAGAAAAGTTGAATGTAAAATTATGGCGACAAGGAAGCCTACCACTCAATTCTATAAAGAAGGAAGTGTTTCTACGCCTAGATTTCCACAACCTACAAGGCTGACACCACAACAATTGGAAGAAAAAAGAGCAAAAGGGCTTTGCTACAGTTGTGATAGAAAATACACTAAAGGTCATAAGTGTGCTGAGAAGAAATTATTTTACATAGATTGTGAAGAGGAAGAAGAAATGAACAAGAAGAGGATATACACCAGGAACCAGCCCTAGAAGAGGAAGAAATGAGTCTGACCATATCGTGTAATGCATTGGTAGGAATTACCACTCCTCAAACTCTCAAGATAGAAGGACATATCAAGAAGAAAAAGGTAATAGTGTTGATTGATTCATGTAGTACCCATAATTTTATTCATTGTAAGGTAGCCAAGGAATTGAATTGTTTCCTATACCCAGCACCAGAATGTCAAGTGATGGTTGCAAATGGAGGAACTATAAATTTCTTTGGAAAATGCCAGAATATCAAGCTAAGCATGAGGGAATATGTATTGAATATTCCAATTCTTTCCATTCCTATGGGAGGTGTTGATTTTGTACTAGGAGTACAATGGTTACAATCTTTGGGGACGGTAGCTTTTAATTTTCAAGAAATTAAAAAGATCCTGGGGGGAAAAGATCAGTCTGATTTTGGTTTTACCTTGAGGGAGAGGTGATCCCCTAATTTGGACCAAATTCAGACTGATGCATTGGAAATCGAATAAAATTGATGTACTGCAGGGAATATTAAATCAAAGGATCAAATTGAAGATAAGAAGGAAAGGAGGAAGAAAAGGCTGCTAGTCAGCCTAAGGATTCTCATGAGAAGAAGCTTGATGAAGTGACCAAGGTCATGAGAAATATTTCAAATAAAATAGTGAATTCGAATTGGAAAATAAAAATCCTCTGAGTCAGATTCAACAACGACAAAATAAAAATTTTAATCCTCAGTTCAGGAGATAACCACTATAGATCATGTAGAGAAATAAAAGAGGTCATGATTAGATAAAACCACCTCTGTATATTGAAGACGAACTAGTGGAAGAAACTCTTAAGATGCAGGAAAATCAAATTCATACTTTGTATGAAGACGAAGGAGAAATAGTCATGAATTAAGATTAAAATTTGGAATCTCAAGTGGCTTTGGATGATGAAGAAATTGAAGAATACTATAAAAGGTTCACATTTTTTATGCAAGCATAATTGCATAAAAATATGATCTCGGGTCAAGAAAGAGATCAAGAATTCATGACAATGCATAGGAACGATCCAATCAAGCACTTCAACCACAATCTCCAAAGAAAAATGATAAAGGAAAAACACCACTGGATACAGTCCATATAGTCCCAGTTCAATGAGGAGAGAGTTAAAAAGGTAACTAGGACACAAGGGTGTTGCACAAATATTTTCAGCGGCCTATTCTCAGCTCATAAAATGTGCCAAAAGAGAATTTAAACGAGGAGGAACAATTGAAATTTGTGAAGAAGGGTCACTATTTTAATTTATTAAAATAATTAGAGAAGATTAAAATTCCAATTCCATTGGGTAAATTAGTGAAGACACCTGATTACAAAAAACAAGTTTCTGATTTTATAAACTTGTCTCAAGACAACCACTCAGCTAATGCAATTAATTTGCAAGAAGAGAGACCGATGATGATGTTTGGCCCTCATGTGGAAGAACAAGATTCTTCTACACCTCCTTTTTATATTTCTCTTCTCATGCACACTTTCATTCTTCATAATTGTATGTTTGATTTAGGGGCCTCTCATAATTTAATGCCCCTCTCAGTTATGAAGCAACTTAATTTTCAAATTACAAAACCTTATAAGGAACTCTATTCTTTTGATTCAAAAAATGTCAAATGTGTGGGGCTTATCAAAGATTTGGTGGTTTCATTGTGTTAGGTCCCTATATCACTAGTATAGTCCCTTATTATTGTTAGTGTAACCCCCTTATTGTTATTATTGTACCCTTGTAACCCCCATTTTGTTATTATTGTGCCCTTAAATTATTAGTGTTAGGTCGGCTAGGATTACATTGTGGCCCACTAGGATTACATTATGGCCCCATGGACTCTTATATATAGAAAGGAGGTTTTGTAAATTGTATCATCCAAGAATTGTTCATTTATGTAATGTATTGGAGGTTTCCCCCTCAAAGTGGCTCATTTCTAAGGCATTTATATCTCTTTTATTCTCTTTTTGGAGCTGGTTACACAACACATTGGCTTAGATTCCAACCAGGAGTATTGTAATGGATGTGGTTGTTGCAGATATTCTAGCTCAATTTGGAATGTTACTTTCCAGATCCTGGGGGGGCAAGTTGGGAGGAATGCTCAAATTGGATTTTACATATGCTGTTATTCTAGTTTGTGGTGGATAAGAAAGAAGGTTATATTGGGAGACCAGATTTGTGAAGACCATTATTACAGAGTTTTCAAGTAATTATCCTATTTACAATTAGGAAAATGATGACTTTTCCTATTTCGTGTTGCACGAATCTCAGGAAATTGTTGAAGATACAGAAGTGCAGGTTCCTTCAGCAATTAAAATCAAGGAAGTAGTAGTCAGTGGAGTTTGGAAGATTTATTTTGATGGCGCATATTCAAAACAAGGGAATGGAGTTGGGGTTCTTATCCTTTCCCCTAAAGGTAATATTATTCCCTTCTCTTATAAATTAGAATTTGACTCCATGAATAATATTACTGAATATGAGGCTTTGGTTCTTGGGTTACAAGCTGCAAAAAAATCAGGAATACAATGTATTTCTGTTTTTGGGGATTCTGAGTTGGTTGTTAAAAAAATCAAGAATCAATGCCAAGCCAAACATCCAAGGCTTAAATGCTACATACATGAAGTGTGGGATTTAGTGGATAATTTCTTTTTTTATTTTAATATACAATTTTTACCAAGGGAAGGTAATAGATTAGATGACTCATTGATAGTTGCAGCTAGTACCTTCAAGCCTCCATTAAAGCCCAGGCTTAGATATGAATTTGAAATTAGGAATAGACCTTCCATTCCATATAAGATAAAGTACTGGAAGGTTTTCAAAGGTGAAGATCATATTAAAATATTTCTTGAAATGGTAGGTGAATTTTCAAATTTAGGGATCGATTAAGAGGATGAAGTTCAAGAAGAAGAACCAAATGGTGAGCTTCCTTTGAAGAGTTTTGTGGGAGGTCAGAAAATAATGAAACTGGAAAACAATCTGATCCCTAAAGGGTTGGTGCCCTTGCAAATATTGTTTAATGAAAATGATTTTGTTTTTAATGCAAGGAAAACATATTTGGAAGATGATATTGAAGACTGCAACCTTAGAACAAAGAAACAACCAAAGTTGGTGAGGATGGCAAAGGAAATTCCAAAAGAATATAAGTAGATATATGTAGATCTTTTCTAGAAAGATGTTGATGTGTTTTCATGGTCTTATGAAGTCTTGAAAACTTATGATACCAACATTATTCAACATAAAATTCCTTTAAAACCAGGGGTTAATCCATATAAGCAGAAATTGAGGCAAATAAATCCTTTGTTGTTGCCATCAATTGAGAAGGACGTCAAAAAGTTATTACAGGAAAAAATAATTGTTCCTCTTAGATATTCTGATTGGGTGGAGAATTTAGTACGTGTGAGGATAAGAATGGGGAGATTCGATTATGTATTGACTTTCTGAATTTGAACAGAGCATCATTAAAGGCTAATTATCCTCTTACAAATATGCATCAAATTTTACAAAGATGAACAAGATCTTCTAGATTATCAGCGATTGATGGATTTTTAGGATATAGCCAGATTTCAGTGCAGCCAAAAGATCAAAAGAAGACAACATTCAAAGATAAGTTTGTGGGGAAAATATAAGTTTGTGGTAATCTATTTAGATGATATTACAATTTTCTCCAAGTCATATGAAGAGCATTTGAAACAATTGCAGCAAAATTTCAAACAATGCAGATGGCTTACCTTTAAACCCCAAGAAGTCTCATTTTTTTTTTGAAATAGGGGAAATTAATTGGGTATATTGTATCTAGAGAAGGAGTGAAGATTTATTATAAAAGGGTAGAAGCAATTAAAAATATACCTATGCTAAGGAGTAAAAAATAAATCCAAAGTTTTTTTGGAAAAATAAATTTCCTCGGGAGGTTTATCCTATGCATAAATTGTAAAAGAGATCATTGATACATTGAAAAAGGATGTAGAATTAATATGGACCACGACTACCGCAGAATATTTTGAAAGAATCAAGGAATCTTTTCAAGAAGATCCAGTATTGGTGAGTCCTACTTATAAGAAACCTTTTCAAATATTGTCATTTGCTTCTCCTTTTACTGTTGGAACAATACTTTTGCAGAGAAATCAAGACAATAAAAAACAACCAATATAATTTTTTTGCATGGTATTAAGGGATGCAGAGCTGAAGTATAATATCCTATAAAATTAATCTTATGCTCTGGTTAAAGCACTTAAGGATTTTAGATTTTATGTTCTTTAGTCTCAAATCATTGCAAATGTTCCTAATGTTGTTGTCAAGGATGTGTTGATTCAGAGTGATAGTGATGGAAAAAGAGGGAAGTGGATAGAAAAGATCTAGGAATATGACATGTGTTACACCATTTTTTGGTCAGCTAATCCATTGTTATTAGATGGACCCAAGTACACCAAGTAAGACCAATTTTACCCCAAGTAAAATTGTATTCACTATGAAAAATAACTTAGCAAACCACCTTTATTAAGTTTTTTATGGTCTAAACAGGAAACCCCATGGGGAAACATTAAATAAATTCATATTTGTTTGGTTTTCCTTAAGGAATAATTAGTTAAACAACAGTTTAATTAATATTCCTGGTTATATTTAACCCAAAACAAAGAAATTAATCAAATAAATCATTATTTGTCTTATTATTTTCTAAGAATAATTATTTAAACATTACTTAAATAATATTCTTTGTTAAATATGACTAAATCTCCCTTAGATAATTAAATAAATCATTATTTATTTTATTATTACTCAACCATATCCTTAAAATAATAAATAGATCATTTATTTATTTATTAGTACTTAACCATATCCTTAAAATAATAAATAAATCATTTATTTATTTATTATTACTTAATCACATCCTCAAAATGATCAATAAATCATTTATTTATTTATTATTTACAAATAAGGGGATTTGACTCAAGTCAAATTCATTTTCCCTCCAAAAAATATAATAAATTATTCCATAAAAATTGGATCTTGATTTGGTTAATAATATTTTAATTATGCACCAATATCTAGACTAACTCAATATTTTGTTATAAATAGAATGGTTTTCCCATTCATTTGTCACCTTTTGTTTCCTAAATATCACTCTGGATCTCAACTCTTGGTCTGGCTATTGATCCATTAGCATAGCCATATTTTTCCATTTTTGTCTGGGTTTTCTACACCATTAAGAGAGAGGAATTCTAAATCTAAAGTGTTGAGGACTTACAAGAACCCATCCCATTAAGGAGAACAGGGAACACCCTCTTATGTTTTCCTCCCAGGTGCCCTTAATATAAAATTTCATTGGATATATTCTTGTCTTGACTATTGGATCTATGGAGTAAATCTTATTTTCCTACTGTTTAATGTCTTCTAATGCATAGATCTATATTTTTGCAGCATTTGTCTTGATCATCTAACTACAGGTCTGAAGATATTAGCAGTCATTTCTGTTGTTATGGTTGTTTGTTATGCGCAGCTAAAGTGGTATTTTTTCGTACACCTCGAATCAAGATTCATACTAACAACATGGACTTCAAACCAACTAAATTGGTAAATAGATAAGGACTAGAAAAATTCTTGACAGAAGATAATTATCAAGCTATGGGAATAAATTTGCTAGCTGAAGTTGCTGAATCAAAGATTGCAGAAGAGAAAGGTAAGGATAAAGAGCCTGATAACAAAATCCAATATAAATACCTTTGTTCTCAGTGGTATAAAGATATTGTCCATTATTTGTGTTTTCTTAGCTGTCCCACTTCTTTAGATAGAAAAAATTACAAAGCTCTTAGAGTCAAAGCCCAAAAGTATGTGATAACAAATGGTAGGCTATATTGGAAGGATCTTGATGGTATTTTGTTTCTCTGTTTGAAAGAAAGGGAGAATGTAGAAATTTCAATGAGTATCATGGATGTCTTTGTGGTGGCCATTATAGTTGGAAAGTTACAACACATATATTATTGAAAGTTGGTTTCTACTAGCCCTCTTTGTTTTCATATGTTTACAAAATTGTAATAAGTTCTGAAAAGTGCCAGATTTTGTATGATAAGAAGAAATTGGAACCATTACCACTGATGCATGTGTTTATTGAAGAACCATTTAGACAATGGGGTCTAGAATTTATAGATGAAATAAATCCACCTTCAAGTGGACAACACAAATGGATCCTAACAAGTAAAAAATATTTTACTAAATGGGTGGAAGTTGTTCCAACTAGCAGGGAAACTGATTTAGTGGTAATGAAATTCCTGGAGGAGAATATTTTCACTAGATTTGGTTGTCCAAAAAATTTAATGGAAGATAATGCTCAGATGTTCAGGTATGCAACGATGATTGAATTTTTCCAGAAATATAATTTCATACTCTCACATTCTACCACCTATCATCCTCAGGGAAATGGGTTGGAAGAATCTTCAAATAAATCTTTGGTGAAGGTACTTAAGAAAACCATTGCAGAAAATAAGAAAAAATGGTATTCACATCTGAAATTATCCTTATGGGAAAATATGGTGACTACTAAGAGGTTAACTGGAAAGTCACCTTTTGAATTGGTATATGGAGCACCTGCCTTGTTTCTGAGTCAATTATCAAAACCTGTTGTGGCACTTATTTTTGGATGTTGAGAAAGTGCCAAATGCACTAACAAGGTGGACGAACTAGTTAGTGGAATTAAATGAAAACAAGGAGAAGGTAATGGAGAATCTAATTAGTTACCAAGAAAAGATGAAGCTGATTGTTGACGGAAAATCCATAAATATTATTTTCCAACCCAAAGATTTGGTTCTTAGATGGGATGTGAGAAGAGAGGATAAGGGAAAACATGGCAAGTTTGATCCTTTATGGTTTGGTCCTTTCTGAATAGCAAAAGTCCAAGCCAATAAACCTTTTATTCTAAAGAAATTGGATGGTAAACTATTGTATCTACTTGTAAATGGGTTGTATTTGAAACACTACTTCCAACATTGATCTTATTTTATTTCATTGTTGTACATACCGGTTTTCCCACTCTAAATAATTTGTGAGTTCTTCATTGTAATTTTACAAGCTATGATTATGACTCGATGCCCGAGGTGAAGGAACTAATATGTGGTTCTTAGTGTTTTTTCTCAAAACACTATCCCCAGAGGGATCCAGATGTTGTAGCTCATTTTACTTTATCCTCATATGTTCAAAATAGAGAAATTATATATGTACTCAAAAAGAAAGAAAGAAAAAAAGATTAAAAAATCAAAGTCCTTTTTAGCCTTAAGATTTTGATTAATTTTTAATGGTGGATTAAGAAGCATTGATTGAATTTTAAATGCAGTATTAAGTTAATAAGTCTGGTGGTTCTGAATGGAGTAAATTCAGATGCGAGTTAAACTTCGGTTGGTTTGTCGAAGCATGATGCAAAGAGGGTGTTAGGCCCATCGGATGGCGCAAACCCGACGACACTACATGCCTGACAGTTATGCCATAGGTTTCCTGCGTAAAGACTTATCAAAGATCCAGGTTGACCACAGATCGATGGTGGAGACAAATTATGGGGAAACTCCGACGGATTTCCTCCATACTAGAGTGTGCCCTCATAAAACTTCGGAAGGCGATCAAAGACCACCCTATCACCGCCATGTCACCCGGTCACACCATTCTGTATTTTCTCCACATCATCAATTCGTACACACCATGTGTGCATTTACTCCCATTTTCTCTTTTTCCATTTTCCCCATAAATCCGGTTACCCTCAATTATTTCATTTTATCATTTTCTTCAGTTATCTGTCTCCTAAAGTCAAAATTTTAAAACTTAGAGTTCTAGTCAAAATCAATCGTCTGGTAACCAGGTATTTACACATCATCCCCATTTTTCCAAGATTTAAGAATGCATAGTAAATAAATACTAGCAGTGTCTTCCTCTCATATTCCCCTCATGGACACCAAGTGGAACATTTTTTACCTAATTTTCTCCCTGGACTTTATAGAAATTTGCCAACATGTCCTAGTCAACCATAAAAAATCCCATGTGTATGTTGCAGTCGTGAGGTCTGATCTTTTAGTTTTCATGATTCCACAGACCTACGTTTTTCCAAAATTCATCTATTAGCTAGTCTCTACCCTATACCCACATAAGTGTTTTGTCATGAACAAATTGGGTGAAAATTTTGTCCAAGTGTCATCTCTTTTAATTCAGCAAGCCCTGGTTTTTCCCTCTTCAAGCTCTTACACTTCATTCTCACAGGAAACTTTGATGTCATATTTCCAAAACTATATATGGAAAGCTATGCTCAAACGACCTTCTTCTTAATGGCCACTAGAAATCATTTTCCTCTACAACCCACTCATTTCTCCCTTGATACCTTTGCTGAAGAGGTAAGGCCAACTCTGCAAGTCATTTCCAATTGGGAATGGAGGACACAAGTGTCATTGACTGAAACATTATGGGAATGTTTAACTTAATGAAGAGACCTGAAACAATTTTTGGTATACCTGCTCTATGGGAAAAAATGGTCAATTCATAGTTAATTTATCTTTCCCTCACTGGATGTTTTATATTTCCCTCTTTGGTAACATACCTCTTTTTATATGCTCATTCATAAATATTTATGCACCAGGGACTAAATATTATGGATGCTCATAAAACAAGCAATCAATGGTTTTTTGGATAGATACCATAAGAGGTAGCAAAAACGATGAGGGGTTTATATATTTCAACACTTGTTTCTTGTCAGTTTCTTACTCTATTATAAATGGTTCTCCTTCACCTTGTATTCTACCAAAGGCTCAGTCTCTCCTTCAACTTAGAAAATATGTTAAAGTGGTTGATTGGTTATTTTTTGAAGACCATGCTGAAATTATACTATATGGTGTAAAGGTTGCCCCTTACAGACTCCCCACATTTATTCCCATGAGGTTGTTTTCTTTAGATTTTATTAGACAGTCTAAATGTTGACCAGGTGCATTTTTTCCCAAGAAAGAAGGGAGATTGGTTCAAATTTCCAAGGACAGTTGGGCCTTTTATTGTGAATAACATGCAAGCCATGGGAGACGTGCAGAAATTCCTTGAAGGTATGAAGCTACAACCTAGTGAAAAGTGGTCATATGACCCTCACCATATTATTTCAAATAGAAGAGTTGAAAATTTCTACGCTCCTTATGTGCATGAGCCTCGGCCATATGTAGAAAAATTAGCAAGTGGAGGATTGACAAATGTACCAGGAGGAATGGAGGTTGAGACTCCACATCCAAGTGAGAAAATTTTAAAAAGAGGCAATGAATACATTATTGATTTAGAAGAAGAATGAAGTAAATGATCAAATACGAAAAAACTATCTGAGAGGGAAACAAATCTTGTATCTTTAGATGGTAGTTCTTCAACATCATTGGGTTTTCAATTATAGTTGGGAGATGTTATTTGTACACCTTCTCCTATTCTAGAAGAAACTGCTCAAAGTTTTGATCCTGTCATAAAGAAGTTATATAATAAGATAGAATAAAGGAAAAAAAAGGTGAAGGAAAACATGGAGTCTCAGTTGGAAGATCAATCCATTTATGAATATCAAACTATATTATTATCTTCCATAGAACTTGAGATAAGTCAATTAAGATTATATTTATCTCACCATTCTGCTTTGAATGTGTCATCATCATCAGGCTTTAATACTTTCAACTTGACAGCAGATGCTAGAGAAATACCACTTCCTGAAAAGATCAATTTGCATAGGCAGTTTGGATAATTAATATATAGTGATTTAAATAAGACTTTCCTGGTTGCTAGAAAAGTTGAAGCTTTTTTAGGGAAATTGGTCAATCAATTAAAGCTAGAAAAGGAAAATTCTAGAGCCTTGACCACTCAAAATGAAGAATTAAAAAATTTGATTGTGAAGGTCGATGTGAACCCTTAGGACAAGAGTGTTGTTCATAAATTATTGCAAGTAGCTAAAAGTGAAATTTAGTTGCTCGGAAAGAAGCTGAAATTTCCTTCTGTGGAACATGTTATGGCCCCATAAGTAGCGCGGGTGGAGAAGGAGAAATCTATTCTAACGAATGAGCTCATGCAAATAAATGATGAGATTGAAAAGCTTAAGGAGATGAATTTTGTTCTACAACAGAAAATAGATTCTCATGTTTGTAATATGTTAGTACATCTAGATTCTGAAGACTCTGAAAACAAGTTAACTAGAGTGATGACCGAGATTCAAATATCAAAAAATGAAACGAAGAAGATCTAGAGGAATTTTGATGAAGCACAGAATATTATACAAGTGACTAAGAGAGAGATAGCCATGGCCCAGGAAAATTCTTCAAAGTATAGAAATGAATTTCAGATTTGTTCTCAAGAAATCAAGGAACCAAAGGAGAAAGTGAAGGGAAATATGTCCCTTATTCAAGAAAGATAAATAATACGGAAAGACATCATCCATACAGTGAGGAATGTTTGGGATTATTTGTCTATAATTGCAGAAGGGAAGGCCATTTTAAGAGACCTGGAAATTATAATTGCTGCGAGCAAGCAAAAAATCCAACAACATGCCCAGTTCGCTAGAAAAATGATTGATTTCCTTAACTCAAAATCATCACAAGAGTTAAGAGAATTAAAAATTAAAGATAGAACAAAATTGTATTTGGAGATTAATAAAATGATTCTAAATAATTTATACAGGAAAAAAGTTGAGACAAAGTTGACAAAGGTCAAAGAAGTTTTCATGAAATTAAATATTGATTTTGATAAGAGAACCAAAGCAGATATACCTTCATGTTGGGATCAATAAGGAAATATAATTCCCTGGGAGACTTTTGAAACTTTGTTGGTAGATGCTAAGATAAAAATTGGCTCTTCACATGAGAAGACAACAGTTATTAAAGGGGAAAAAATTGTAAATTACTTTTATAGGGATTTTCAGCTGTTGTGGTTGATGAAAACCCTTTTTGTTGAGAGTGGATGTCACCTACAGCAACAAGTGAAAAATCTAGACCTTCAATTGCACCATAATATCAACCAACTCAATGAATTAATTCCACCTGTCATTGCAACAACATTTTTGGAAATATTGTTGAAAATGATGTATTTTTTCTTTTATCCTCGTTAACAATGTAATGTTCGAAAGAGAAAGTATTTTGTAAGCAGTTTAGGTAGTTGGAATTTTTTGACAGTTAATAGTTTCGTAACTGTCCTTTTTGTAATTATATTATAAATGACAATTTTCAAGGAGAAGTGAGGGTTTCGAGTTTTGGACCTCAGAATCACAAGTCCATTTGTAATTTTTGGATCTTCTTGGTGATTGAAATAAAGCTTTCAAGGTGATTCCAGACATATGTTGAGTATGATATGTGTTTCCTGTAATCTTTAATTTTAATTTTTTTTTGGTATAGAAGAGAGTAATGAAGATGATGGCCTTAAATATGCACTCCTCTTTTATGTATTCCAATTCATCATAATTCCATATTTCTACTAAAGTTTAAGACAAAATATTATGCTTCAAGTAGCCTATTGTTTAAAGCTTTTCAACTTATTTTTCTCACCATACTACAATAAAAAATCGCATTCATCATAAGAAGGCCACTTTGAAAGATTGTTTTTCCCATTGAATATTTAAAAGCATTGTCTATAAAATTAATATTTCCGGTATTTCAAAAAATGGGACAACAAATTGATTATTTCACAGTTTTGTATAAATGTATTGGGCACTAATCTCTTATTAGCCAAGGGTTTCTTCCAAGGTACAACATACTTCATCAAGGTTTCTCGGTACAATCTCCTTGGTTGTCAAAAAACAGAAATTGTGGCATATGAAATGTCCATTTGTAAAGTACCTTTCAATTTCGTAGACCATGATCTTGACAGAAGCATACCAAATTTTGAACCAAAGAAAAAAAAAAAACTAACTATATCCATCACAAGGATTTTTTATGGGATTTGTGACAGAGACTACCAAATCCTTGATCAAACCCAAACATTTTACCTTATTTGAATCAAAGGAAAATAGATATTCGTGCGGCCTTGTTATGTCTAAACCAAGTTTCTCCATGATAACATTTAGCATTAGGTTATGTGATGCACCTAAGTCTAACATTGAATTATGTAGAATCAAATAATGCACATTCAAACTGACATAGTAATGTGGGACATCTCCATATTTAGAATCTCCAACATTTTCTCCGAATAGCAATTCAGGATGATCATAATTTAAATTGACAATGTTTAAAACATCTCCTATCTTTAGTGCTTTGAAAATTTGAATCTTGTATACATCATTTTTAATCAGTTCATTAAATGGAATATAAATTTATTTTATATATTTCATTTTCTAGACTGAAATATGATTGAAATTTATATACCTCTTTGACGGTTGTGTCTTTATTTTTAGGAATCTCCTTTGGAGGATGAACTTTCTTCTGGCTAGAAGAAGGTGCACCAACTTGGCCTTTCTTTATAGGATTCACTCGGTCCTTTCTGTTTCACAAATTATACTATATTTGTACCTCCATGATGGAATTTTGGTACCCGTTCTTGTAATATTATGATTACATGTGCATGATATCTTCCTTTCGCTAAAAAAACATATCTTGTTCTTCCTTTGTCAAAAATGCATTGTCCTCATATTCACAAAAGTAAAGAATCTAATCTCGATCTTCTTCCATCTCTTCATCTTCTAAATAATTCTCTTTAAAAGGAGGCTTGATTTGTTGTTGATCCCCTTGGTTTCTCTGCTCTGTTTGTTTTATTTGAACTTGAGGCCTTCGAAAATTTTAATTTCTTAATTGAGGAGGAGATTGTTGATCTATACCAACAAATTTGTTCTCTAACTTCAGTTTCTCCATTAACTTCTCCATTGTTTTCACCATGACATCCATCTTGTTATCTGATGAAGATGAAGCCTCCTCTTTAACTCCTCTTTTTTTAGCATTCATTTTGGCCTTCTTGTTAAACAAATTTTCTTCTAATCCAACATCATTTTTATGCATGTCCTCTAAATTGGTTGGATTCCTTTCTCTAAGCTAATAGGCAAGATCGACATCAAAACCATCTGGGTAGTGAAGAAAATCTAGTCCTGGAGGGGGTTTTAGTTCAACTGGTAATGAATTTTATACTTTATTAAATATTTCTGAAAAAACTAGACTGATTCTCTTGGAGCTCTCTTCAAATTTTCATACTCATCTAATATATGAAGAGGGCTCTTTTTTACTTCCCATCTAGCAAGAAAACTTTTTTCAAGCTGCTGGAAATTAGCTATACTTGAAGTTGGAAGAATTTTAAACCATTTCTTGACTTATCCCGAAAAACTATGAGAAAAATACCTCAATTTAGCATCTTCATGGTCCACCTCTTCCAATTCTATGAAATCATGCAGGTTTTCAAGGTGTTGTTCTGATATAACCCCTCTTCCATCGAACTGAGGCAATCTCTCACCATAGTTTTGTGGAAAATCATGTAGTGGGACTTGTAAATTCAATGGAGCATAACAGGAAACCATGGCTATATGAGATAGACCTATACTGAAATTTGGAATCTGAAATGAGGATGAAGGGGGTAAATATATTGTATTTTGAACAAATGATGAAGAAGGAGGGGTTAAATCCATAGGAACAACAGGAGTTGAACATAACGGAATATTTAATGCAGCGGAGTATAATGGGGCATAAACAATTGGAATGGAGTGCTAAAGTTTAGAATACTTAGAAGTGGCTTCTTACAACTGATAGACAAGATTTTATAACTTATGAAATTGTATCCAAATGTCTTTGTTTACTTCTAATACATTGTATTTTTTAAATGGAATAGAGGATCTTAATTTTGATTGATCTAAAATTGTTTCCTTTAGACTGTTCTCTAATTCAGATTTGAATAGGCTTTGTTCAAATTTCAAATCAAATTGAGTGTGGTCCATTGATTCAACTCTTTTAGGCAGGGATAGGGATATTTTTATGAAACTTATATCTATTTATTTTGCAACCTTCTTCTTTCTAAACAACTTTTTTGGACTTTTTAAGACCTCAGGTGGATTAAGATCTAGATGATGCCTGGTGTGTAATTTCCTTGAAGAGAGATTTTATTACAGGAATTGATTGTAGTTGGTTTTAAAATCACTACCAGTTGGGTAAATATTCATCCTATCAATATCTAGTTCATTGTCACCCCCAGGAACCAGATTTGTCTCTAATTGTATATTTTTCCCAAGGTAAACCTTGTGATCCTCGACAGCGATGCCACTATGTCAGCACTCTATAATTCTTCTAGACCGAGGAGAGGAATCCAAAGGTAACTATAAACTGCTTGGAAGCTGGAATATAGCCCTTTCGCCTTTAGAGAGGGCTCTCTCTATCAAAAAAATTTATTCATTTAGATCATAGGATAGGCATGGTGCTAAGAGTGATATAGGTTTTAAAGGTTCACTAGCATGCAAGAAGACATATCCATTGCACATATGGTCATATAAAGTTGATTGTTTTTCCAATGAGAGGATGAAGGGCTTAGGTATATTTTCACGGAGGCAAGGTAGGAATTCCTAGTGTTGTTATAAATTTAATTCATTATAGAAAGGTGAGTAGAAAAATGGTGGAAACAACATATAGAGCATCAAGATTTGGGATGAATTGTAAATGATGTTTAAGAAGAAAACATAAATTTTTTGGCAAACTATATCAGAGCATTTTAAAAATGAATTCTAAGATAAATCCTAGTTTAAACCATACATGAAGACATAAATTAAAATTATGGAAATTAAATGAGACAAAATTACAACATAAGAAATCACAACACCATTAGAAGCCGACAAAGGAATCCTTGTAAAGTCCCATCTCTACCTTTTTCATTCACTGGAAAATATCAGAAAATTAAAATGCACACAGTGTCTCTTCATCTAAACCCTGACCAACCCTTTTCTTCATCAAAATTAAAACATAAATAGATCATAAACAATCCTTTCCCACCTATAATAATTGAATTTCCTAATAAGATTTATGTTTCTACCTAATGCAATGAATATAGAGCTGTTTTTCTAAAAACTAGGAACTGTTTGACCAAGGCTTTCTAAAAAAAATTTACATTAAATACAAAGCCTAAATTGAGATTGAAGGTCCTTATATGCCTTATAAAATATACCAAGATAATAATAAAAAATTGCATAGATTTTAGACATAAAATTATCTGTTAAAAGGCTAACTATGTGGAAGTGAACCCCTGGCGCTTCGTAACCTCCTAGTTCAGCAAAAATGCAACATAGAAGCGTAATGAATCGATGGTTCATGTATTTACATTTGCTCACTGAGTTTCTTGATGACTGATACACATGTGAAATGGTCTGGACATCATCAAATTCCACTTTAGAAACCCTCTTTCCTTATACAAAGCTCCCAATTCTCAAAATTCCACCTACAAAAAAGCACAATGAAACCTGTCCTCCATGGTTTTGATCAATACTGATGTCTCTAAACAAGATTTATAACTTGTTGATGATTTTAACAGTTCTAAAAACCATTTTCAAAACTCCCCTCATAAAAAATATGACAAAATTTCTGATTTCCATCAAAACCCTAACCCTAATGCTTGGCCAAAATATAGAATTGATGTTTGAGCTACTATTTTAAGAAATTTTCATGGTTTCTTGAATCTAGTTGATTATACTCTCAATAAGGCTTCAATAGTACATGAACCCCTTATACAACCTCATTCAACCATTATACTTAGACAAAAAAAAATTAAAAATCCAAAATTTCTTTGATTTACATGTTACAACACTCAAACTTTGGCTGCTTCAACCAACAAATCCACCTTACCTTTGTCCTTCTCCTATATCTCGTGCAACTACTACTTGGAAGCCCTAAACTCCATCCTCATGGTAAGGTTCTATCTACATATTTTTTTCAGTTGCCTATGTAATGGGAGAGACCTCTTCAGCATTTGCTTGGAATTTTCCATGGCTGGCTCACACATGTTCAAATGATCATACATCTTTTTCCTAGCCTTCTCATCTTGCTTCTTAAGTTTAGTGATCTCCTTCTGGGATTTCTTCAACTGCATCCTCAATATGTTGAAGGGTGCTTCCCTTCATATACTTCAACCTTCTCCTCTTTCTACACTCAATTTTCCTCTTGTAGCTGCAATTTTCTCGTTGAGGACCTAGTCACAGGAACCCTAGTTGATGAAGCTTATAACCTTTGAATATCCTCTATTGATAATTTCTCCTTGCCTTTAGATTTAGTAACATATGGTGTGGACTTTGTAATTGGTTCTTATTCATTAGCCTTATTTGTCCTTTCTATAGAAAATTTCTTTAATTCCCTATTTTCATGCTGTAATTGGGCAATGACCAAGTGTGCTTTCTTTAACTATTCTTGAAATTCCAAAATATCCTTGTCTTTATCACTTGGAACAATGTCCTCTGGTATAGTCTCTAAAGATTAAAATAGCTACTCAATTGTTTGTTCCAAGGGCAGTTTCTTTGTAGTAGATCTAGTAAGGGGCTTCTTGGGAACCTTCACTACTTTGGGAGAAAAATGCAGCTTTTTTCCCTTCCTCTTTTCTAATGAATGAACTGAAACTGAGGTCATTTTCACTGAACTTTCAACTAGTGATTATATATCTCTTTCCACTGATGATGGTGTATCTTTCCTACTCAAAGAAATTGTTGGTAAATCAACTGCCAACTTTTTAGAATCTATACATGACTTCCATGATTGATTTCTCCTATTCAACTCCTCTACCACCAACAACTTAATCAAAGATAAGTGGAAAAGATTAGGTTCCACGTGACTTTGTTTGCCTTGCACTTTTTATGCCATATTGCTAAGAATTTTGAACAAATAGAAGGATAGATTCAAAGGACTCTTTCATGTGAAGTGCATCAAAATCCTAAAACGATATTGATAGATTCTCCCAAATCTTCCATCATGACTAAAGTATCTCTATATTTCCTTCAAAAGCTTGTTTTAGGGCTCAAGCAAGTAATCTCTAGGTACAATGGCTCCATACCCTTTGTTTATGTACTTGGGTTTCAAGAAATATCTATAATTGGCTATGTCAAGAGGCATGCCCTTGAACCATTGCTCTCTTTGCATAGGAATCTCTGTGGCAACTAAGATAGTGACATCTAGACTAGAAAATTTATCCCTCCAACCTTAACATCTAATCCACTGAAGCTCAAGGAAAATTATCTGGTGAGTTGTACATTATACCCCTAGATCTTCTCACAAAATATAATGCAACCAACTTATTCAAAGGAAGCTTTAATTGATGGGTATGAGTTTATTAAAGTGAGGTCTTGGGGTTCAAATCTCACTATGTCCCCTCCCTTGTGATTTTTCATATTTGGGGTTGTCATGATTTTTATTGCAAAGATGAATTCTAAGTTTTCTTGAATGTAAACTTCGTGTAGATCAATTAAGCACAACAAATTGGGTAGAAACGATGAAATGGAGCTTATATTAATGTTTTATGGAAATTCAGAATGAAAAGTATGCATGGAAAACTAAAAAAACACAACTCATATCCCAAACCCAAAAAAAAAACTTTTTTTTGCTTGGTCACATGAACATAATTAAAAACACAAGTGCAACAGTCCGCCAAAAGTGCAACACATTGGGGAAAGAATGCTTCTTGATATCTGAGGAAAACAACAACCAAGCATGAAATTTCCAATCACTTGAACGATATGTCAGGATTCAATATCATGGTGGAAAACAAAGATGTGGGTGTTTGGTGGGGGTAAGAACATGAAAACATAATTCAAAGGCAAAGCACAAGATATTCTCCAACAAACATAACGAGCTAACAATTTAGAAATTTGCAGAGTTTTCAATGCATTTCCTCAACACACGGGAGCAATTTCAACAACATGCAAGACAAAGGCTTTAAGAATTTGACCACTGATTTGGAAAACACAACACATGTCTATGAGCATAGCACCTGTCTGCGAGCGAAACACCTACCCTAGCACCTTTGCGCAGTGAATGTTAAGTGATGCTCAACAAGTTATCAATGGAAAAATGAATGGATTTGTGGTGCTTTTGGAAGTTAACCAAGCATTTTAACTCCCAAGGTGTCTAAATTCGAATTTCAAGAATTATGATGACATTTTTTAACCTCAACTATAAACCACAAAAACTGTCAAAATCATAGTGCTATCCTCCTAACCATTGTACCAATGTGTTGTCATGGAAAATTGTGATTTGACATTCTAACAGACCCAAGTGACCCTACAAATTTGTGCCAATGATTATAAGACATGACACCATGACTTTATTCATGACTTTTTGGTGAAACATTACCCTAGACTCATTTAATTGTTCCTCTTAAGATATTAATGACTATTTTCATGATCCTTCACACACTTTAACATGATTAAATTCAATAATGAAAATTTTATTCTATATTATGACCAATAACTTTATCTCTAAAATTTCATAGCAATACCTACATACATTTTCCAAAATAATTTCAAAGACAAAACTTCTTTTCTCACTACTACAATTATATGATACTAACAACCTGTAGAATTCATCTTTGTGATATGTTTGACGAAATGCTTGTCATGGCTAGTGGGGGTCCAGTCAAGTTTTAGTTCAATAATTTGCATTAGTATCATTTTCTCTATGTTTCATATTATTTATATGTATTTCATGAAGTTCGTGGGAGGGACTAGGTCATAGCCTTGGAATTCAACCTTAAATATCGCAGTCGCTGGCATAACACTAACATAAAAAGGCTACAGGATCACTCAGGTTGGCTCATGGGAGCGACTAGGGCTCTCAATCGCCTGAAGGTCTTGGAAATAGAGAGACTGGGGATTTAGGAGCTTGAATTTCAGATTTTTCTTAGGCGTTGGTCACTTGGAAAGGCAGGGTAGCTCGTGGAGATTTTTTTGGTTGTGTGGATGATCAATTTGGTTTTGTTTTGTCAGTTCCACTTTCTTAAGGTCACCTAGGATGTTGAATCGGATCAAAGTAGCCTCTTGTCACATTTTTACCCCAATGGATCTGTTAACTTGGGTAAATGTGGGAGGAGGGTATTACAGACCACCCCTCCCACGTATACCCAAATTCACAAGCTTTCCCAGGTAAACATGAGACAAGTATCACTATGGCATGACCTGAAAAACCACTCCAGGTGATCAATACCTGAGATGTAACCTTGTTTCTTTGACCTAACATCCCAACCACATGCAAAATAAGGCAAGGGTGTGGTTATAGGCCTCCAACCACACACACAAGCCTCCTTCCATGCAGTTATGGCCTAAATCCTTCAATTCTAAGCAGATGGTTCCGAGATCTATGCCACCTTTTCAGGCCAACCTCTAGACCAGTACCAAAAATTGCTTGAAACTTTTCAGAATCATTATTAACATGACAAAAATTCCAAACATTCAAACTTGAAGCAATAACTTGACCTAGACTGCCTAATCCGAAAACAAACATTTCATCAAACACATGGTTAACATGTAAGTTACAGGTCATGAATGAAAATCTTATCATAAACCTATGAACTTCATCTGAAAATCAACAAGAAGGTCTAATTCCCTCTCAAGTAGATGCACCAACACTTTTTATCCCATGGATAGATCAATGGAATTCAAATACTTATCAAATCATGAACAAGAGTCATAGTTAGAGCACATCATATAAACAGGTATATAACCAGCATATAACCAGAATATTAATCATGAAAAAACAACCATAGAATCCACATAATAAAAAGTACAAGTTATAATAAATCACAATAGGAAAATAACTCTTATTAAATTATGAAAAATCCAACCAAGTTGAGGACTTCCACGTACCACCTAACTATAGATAGGGTTGAACCAAATATTTCTTTTATCCTATCACCCCTATGCCATATTCCAAGCATGAATGTGGGTTCTATTGGTATAAGCCAATACATAATCAACCAAAGCAATCCAAAGGTTAAACCACCCCCACCCTAAAACTACTGTGATCTCACCTAAACCGGTCTCGAGATCACAAAACCAAACCAAGCTTGGATGCCTCATAATTTCTTCACCATAAATGGAGTAATTTTCCTCTCTCCACCCACCTTTTGAGGGATTAAAAAAGAAAACCATATCCACACCAACCCTTGGGAATTTTCCTAATACCACCTCACCTGGTTCCAAAACCTTCCGACAATCCAAAGCTCAACCAAGAAATAATCCCATCACACCATGGCTATCTAGGAAATGGAAAGGCAAGGCTGAAACCACTCTCACTTTAGGAAAACCCATGCCAATGACAACAAATGAACCAAATAAACAATTGCATGTACCATGCATTCACATCCCATCAATTATTTCACACATGCAACCTGTTACCTGCAAAATCTTCCTGCTGAAGCTACTAATCCAACCTTATTTTTGCTTTTCTTCACTTTCCTTTGCTTGCACCTTTCCTTCCTTTGCTTGTTTTTCTAAGTACTTGTTCTCTTTCCTTTGATACAACTGCTCCAAATATGGGAAAAAGTTGTTAATTGATTCTCATGTGCCTTTTTATCATTGATGTCTCCCTTTTCTTCATTTTTCTTCATTTTCCCTCTAATTTCCTTAGCATGAAAATATGTGCCCCTTCACCTTCCTTTTCTCCTATTTTCCTTTATTTTCATAAATAAATACCAATTATTACCTATTTTCCTTTGCCAATTTCCTTGGCCATAAATAAACAAAAAGTGACCCCTAATGTGATATTTTCCCCCCATCCAACTTGGAATAAGTGTCCCATGACCTTGGTCTTATATTTTTTTATATGTAAAATCAACTAGGGGTTGTTACAAACCCCTCCCCCTTTGGGGAACACTGTCCTCGGTGTTCAATGATGCTTATAACAAAAAAAACATACTACCTATGGAGATTTATAACATAACTCGTTGTAGTATTTACAATAAAAAATGTTGAAAACTAAACAAACATGCTACTTACTAGAGCTTTATAACATAACTTGTTACGATATTTACAATAACAACCACATATACTTATGCACATTTGCTTCAACCAACAAATAAACATACTTCCCATGGAGATTTGTAAATCCAACTTGATGCAATATTCACAATAATATACACATATGCACATTTGCTTTAACCAATAAATAAAAGGATATGATGTCTGCATCAACAACAAGGGAATCTAGAGGTTCATACATCCACCCTCAAAATAATACTAGGATTCGCCTCCTTCCCAGGAAGTCCAGAATCCATTGTGAAAGTCAAAGTACACATCCAATGTCCAATGCTACAATCCTTGTGCTATTTGTTCCCTCAGTGAATAGTTATTGAATCATTGTTCCAAGGCACATTCCCAATGTGCTTATGATTGCATCTAGAAATTCTAATGACCAAAACAAATTCATTCCCTGGCCTTCTCTTATCTGCTACACATTATCTCAGGAAATCTAGTCACCCCCTTCTTTGCAATCACTCACCTTCCAAGTTCCCCAACATCCCCTTCTCTACTACACAGTCCCTCGGTTGATCCATCCCTTGGTAAAGTTTCCTCACATCGGAAGACCCAAAAATCAAGGCATATCCATTCCTCAAAGCCATCATACCAGTTATAGCACGATCATGGAAATCAATGGACACTACTGGGTACCAGTGTCCCAAAATGGCCCTGCTCCTAAATTATTTACCAACATTCTGCAGATTATTCCAATTCCTTTTACTCATTTATGGCTTGACAATAAGGTACACCTTCAATTATTTTTACTTCCTCTCACAACGAGTCAAATTATCTCTTTTATCAAATCATCATGTATAAACATATCACATATGGTTAGCTCAAAACACAACCATCATGAATCAGAATCATGGAGCATATGCATAGTTAAAACTGAAATCAAATATTGATACTTATCTTTCAAATGATTCTTTGATTTTTCCTTTTTTCTTTGTCTTTTCCATACACACACTGAATCGATTTTTAAACCAGTAAGCACCCAGCGCCTCCTCTTCTCCTTGACCACGTACACAAACTAGATTGGTTTCCAACCCGGAAAGCACCCAGTGCCTTCTCTTCTCTTCAAAGAAATAAGGGAATCTAGAGACTATACCTCCTCCTCCCTAAAAAACAAGGAAATATAGAGACTAAACCACCTCTACCCTCAATATTAGCAACAAGGGAATCCAGATACTAAAATACTTATACCCTTAGTATAAGCAACAAGGGAATCCAAAGACTAAACCACCTCTACTCTCAATAGCAGCAAAAAGGGAATCCAAAGACTAAACTGCCTCTACCCTAAATATTAACAACTAGATATTAGTCTCATCCCAAGTTCTCCAAGGCTCTAGGAGCTAGTAACTCAACCTAATGCCTTCCAGGGCTCTAGAGCATTTGTTCCAACCACAACTCTAGGAAATAGTAACTCAACCCACTAAGGGCTCCACAGCAATTGTATTAACCTACGAATCTAGGAACTAGTAACTCAACCCAAGTTGTTCTAGGGCTCCAGAGCGTTTTTTCTAACCAACAGCCACAGGGAATCCGAGAACCAATTCCCTTCACAAAAAATACACATTCATTGTGTACAACATAACACATATGCCTACACCAGATGTACAACACCACACACACACCTACATGCGGTGCACAACAGAAAACATACACCTACACCTCATGTATAACACAACACTTATATGTACACACAATACAATACAATGAATACACATGTCACAATACAACTAACACACAATACACATGACACATTACCACATGTACAAAACACAACATGTACACAACACAACATGTAAAACATGTACAATGTTTTCACTCCCTCTATTTTCCAAGCCTGAGAAAGGAGACTGAGGGAGGTAATCTCAAACCAATCTTTAGATTTGGTAGCTAGCCCTACAAAACCAGAGAGGGCTCTCTCGATTTCAATTGCACATTCAATGAGGCGACCGGAAATAAAATTATCTTAAGTTAGATATAAGCTCGGTAATTTTGATTAGAGTTTTGTTTTGAATTTTGCTGGATAGGAAGTGTTAGTCTAGGAACTAGGTATAGGTTTCACGGTCAAATCTCAAATGAACAACTGCATAGATGAAAATGAGGCTAGGTAGGTATACTTAGAAACAAATTTAGATTTTCATTGTGGTATAGGCTTTGAAAAAGGGAGAATCAAAATGATCATATAACCTATGAGTTCATTCATCAAAGGAAGTAGAAAAAATTTATGAAAATCTTATTGAAAAGAGCACAAAAGTAAGAATTCTTCTTAAAGACGCATAAGATCATCATATGAAAGCATACATGTGATTACAAGAAATCATAAACATTAAATTTGATGGTAACACTGAGAAAAAACAATGCCAATAATCATACCAGTGGACTCCCAAAATTATAGCTGCAACATGTCTTTGATTTCACTGTAAAAATATGTACATAAGCTCCACACTGCAATTATCAACTATCCCACCTCTAGAATGACTTGAGTTTGAGTATATATAGAAAACTAGAGAATATGGCACCTCAACGGGTTGAAGCCTTATCCAAAAAAACTAATTAATAAACCTAATGAGTCATTGCCTAGTTTTTAGGGAAGTTAGAAACAATCTCCTTTATTTTAGCTAACAAGTAGGAGCCTTAGTCTCCTTGATTAATGATAAGATACCTCAACAAGAAGGAGAATAAATAGACTTCATTAACCATGAAACATATCATGAGACAATTGTTACCTCAAATCTTTGACTTTTTTTTTCTAACACCCGTCCAGAAATCCTTCTACACGGAAATGTAGCATGCCTGGCATAAATGTAGCGTGCTTTGACAAAAGCATAAGGTGCGCTTGGAGGGGCTTTTGAGGTGGATTTTATGCATCCTTTTGCTGATATGAAGGTTGGATAAGGTAGCCTTGGATGTCCTCTGGCCAATTGAACCTTGAAACTTGAAAAATACCACCTGTAAGACACTCAAAACTTCATTTCCCCAAGGTTACTCCAGAAGTGTAGCATGGGTTGAAAAACAGTGGCAGAAACATGAAACTTGGGGTGTTTTCTAATTTTTCCTCCAAAATTAGGAACTGTCATGCAAAACCAAAGGAATGTTTGGGATTTACACATCAAAAGTCATACATACATGCAAGGATGACCTCCATTGGAGCCTCTTGAGAAAAAACATAGCATGGCCACGCTACGCTTCTGTACAACTAAAATTTCCAAAATTTCCCAAAAATCTAAAAAAATATAAAAAATGCTCAAAACTTGTTGAAATTTGATCCTTATCATCCTTGAATGATGATCTAGATAGCTAGAGATGCCTCAGCCACCAAATCCAATTTTTCATTCTTCTTTAGCTTGATTAGGGTTTCTTTAAAATGCTTCTTCAAATTCTTAACCCTGAATTTGGAAATTTGGTTCCTAGTGAAATAGTGTATCGCCATGTGCCTCTGGAGGTTGTTGTTTCTGTTTGCCTTCTTCAAGAGTTTCTCTAGATGTCAATTTACCTTTTCAAGCCAAAACTCTTTGTCTTGTTTAATCTCAGCGTCATTCAAATCATCAAAATCATGTTGACCTAAGGGAGGGGATAACTCAGTTTCTTGTTCTTTTTTCCAGGTTAATCCTCTTGTTTTTGGCCTCCTTGGCTTTATCTGAGCCTCTTTGTCTTCAAGCTTATCAACATCTATCACTATTTTTCCCTTATCTTTCTTTGCCTCAATATCTGCCTTAGGTTTTTTTAGAAGCAACTGCTTCACCTTTAGTTGCATGTTTTATTGTTGTAGGAATGTTTTCATGAAATTTTCCCTTATGAGATTGTCCTTGAGCTCTCTTATCTCTGCTTATTTTTCTCTGATTATCTCTTTAGCTTACTTTTTTTCCACCTACTTTTCTAGCTCTGCCATGTCAACCTCCAAAGGTGCTTTCTCCTCCTCATGTTGTTGCAAGGGTGACTCACTCTCATGCATAGGTGGCTACTCCATAGTTTCTCCTAATAATTTCTCAGGTATAGGTTCAGGTGAAAGCACACCTTTATTGATATTAGGAGAAAATACCAGCCTTCTACCCTTCTCATAAGTTTGGGTGAATTCATCCCTTAGCGTCTTTGCAACCTCTGTTAGTATACTTGAAGAGCCAATCTTCTGTGGCTTTGATGATGTTGATGGTATGCTTTGAATGGTAGCTGGAATAGTGGTGGGCATGAATCTTTTTTATTTTTATGACAATATAATGACAATTCAAGAGAAACCATAGACCATAACCTAAATGATTACATATTAACTGCTCAATGACCCAAGACACCTGAATGTTGACATGACCATGATGAGTGTTGATAACCATGAGCAAGTGGAGGGAGTAGCATGACCTAGAGAAAAACCAATGATCAAATTTTATTTGAAAATTTCTTTGAAACTATAAAATTTGACCTAAGACCCTATCAACTAACCTTTAAAGAGTACATTTGATCACTGGTGACTAACAAACACTAACATTGGCTCGAGCTGGTGATGGAAGCTCCTTTTAGGAGGTATCAAGAACACCATGGATCAGGTAGCCTCATCCTTTGGGAAATGGAGTCAAAATAAAACAGTAGACACTCAAATGACTAACTAAAAAAAAAATGACTTTGACTCAAAAACTTAACTATTGACTGAACTTACTTATGGCAGTAGACCATCGGGATATTAGGGCCTTCTCCTCGAGCTTCAAATCCTGATGATAATCGCCCACCTACTGAATATATATATACAATCATGCGATATGATCTCTCCAATGTAACCAGTCCAACAAATGTCTACTTACTTGAATCCTGCTCACACTTTGCTTAAGCATGCAAAAGAAACAAAGGTTAGGAAACTCAAAGTGTCTATTGAACATGTGTTCACGATTAATAAATAAAAGAAGATTCATCTTCCCAGATGGCCGCAACAAACTTACCAAAGGATCATGTAGAACATGCAACATAAGATTTTCTGGATGTTTTAAAATAGGAAAACAAACCTTCTTCCAAACTATTGTTTTGTCTATGTGTTGAAACCTATCACCTTCATCAAAAAATGTTGCAACATCGACTTTTATTACTGGTTGTAATAAATTTTCCATGGTATCCTGAAAATAATGAAAAATTAGTTCTTGCTAATTTGGAGGAATCAAGAAACATCCTTTTATTGCAACTAGCTGCTCTTCATGATGAATTTCAACAAAAGTGTGTTCTTGGTATTCAAAATTTTTTAAACATATAGATGAAAAAGTTTCCTCTTGAAACAAAAATTCAAGAAATGAAATGTTTGAAGATTAATCTGAATTACACTCCTCATTAATGTCTTGGTCTCCTGAACACTCCTTAATACCTTCATATAGTTCAGGGGAATGATCATGATCTTCATCAATTGATTGTTGATTAATATTATCTCCAGTCAAAGAAGACATTTTTTGCTAGAAATTTTCCTCAATACAATATTATTTTGCAAGATACTTTAGAACAAACTCTTCTCTTTCATTCTTCTCTTCTTGATCCTTGAAAATTCAATCAATTTCATTTCCAAATGCAGAAATTGTTGTATGTTGGGAATCCACCTGAATGCCATGGAAACAAACCTCTCCTATTTCCTCCTGATGAGAAAATAAATCAAACCAGGCTTCTTCAATCTCATAAGAGATTAAATCATGATCATAGCTGTCAATTCCCATATGCTGAAAAATATCATCAAATTTTCCACAAAAAACTTTTTATCAACATTATATAAGGGTAGTTTTGTTTATAATTTTTACAAAATGTTTCGTAGAAATATTTAAGAGAACATAGACTAGCAGATGACAACTTATCATACCAAAACCTTTCTATTTATTCTAATTTTTCCATAAATATCTTCATCAAGAAGTCTTAATGAATTTCAACCCCTACTAGCCTATGTATGTGCATATGAAACTTGATCAAATGCAAAGTAGCATCATCTCTTTCTTGATATTTAAATTTAGGCAGATAAGTTAACCAATCAACACGAGGCATCGATTTTTCAAAACTAGAGATACGAGATCTATCCATAGGAGCATACCTTCTAGCAGTTGAATCCATCTTGAAAACAATGAAGTCACCAAAAAAATATTCAAGCTACCGGTTTTTGAAGAGTGGAGTCTCCATGAAAACTCTGAACTTTTGGATTCTTCGACATTGGAGTCGCCAGGTGAAAGATGCACGTCCTTCTTATGCTTGACCATTGTTCACCATCGGCTACCAAAGCTAATATTTTTCGTTCTTTCTCGGGAAATATTTAACCTTCTCTCCCTGGCAACGGTGCCAAAAATGTTATCACTCCCTCTGTTTCACAAGGCTAAGAAAGGAGACTGAAGGATGTAACCTCAAACCAATCTTTAGACACCTCAATGTCATGGAAACAAACCTCTCCTATTTCCTCCTAATGAGAAAATAAATCAAACTAGGCTTCTTCAATCTCATAAGAAATTAAATCCTGATCATAGATGTCAATTTATATATATTGTAAAATATCATCAAACTTTCCACAAAAACTTTCTATCAGCACTATAGAAGTGTAGTTTTGTTTATAATTTTTACAAAATGTTGCATAGAAATATTTAAGAGATCATAGACTAGCATATGGAAACTTCTCATACCAAAAACTTGCTCTTTCTTCTAAGGTCGCCATAAATATCTTCATCAAGTAGTCTTCATGAATTTCAACCACTATCTTATGTATGTGCATATGAAACTTGATCAAATGAAAAGTAGCATCATCTCCTTCTTGATTGTTAAATTTAGGTAAATAGGTTAACCAAACAACACGAGGCATCAAGTTTGGAAAACCAAAGATATGAGATATATCCATAGGATCAAACCTTCTAGCAGTTGAATCCATTATGAAAACAGTGAAGTTACCAAAAAATTCTTCAAGCTACCAGTTTTTGAAAAGTGGAGTCGCCATGAAAACTCTGAACTTTTGGATTCTTCGACACTAAAGTCTCCAGGTGAAAGATGAACAACCTTCTTGTGCCTGGCCACTATTCACCATCAATAATCAGAGCTAATCTTTGTCGTTCTTTCCCAGGTAATATTTTACACTCATTCCCCGACAACGATGCCAAAAATTTTATCACTCCCTTCACTTCCCAAGGCTAAGAAAGGAGACTGAGGGAGCTAACCTCAAATCAATATTTAGATTTGGTAGCTAGCCCTACCAAACCAGAGAGGGCTCTCTCGGTATCAATTTCACAATTAATTAAATGACTAGAAAGGTAAAGATCTTAAGCTAGATATAAGATCAGTAATTGTTGAGATTCAATAATATGATGACCTTAGTGAAAAGAGTCGCCTTCACTAAGTGGGCCCGCAGGCTATTTTTGGCGCAAGTCTATTTTTAGACTATGTCTATTTTTAGACATGGTGATCATATTTCAAAAGTTGCGGGATGCTATTTATGGATGGTTGATCAAGTTCGAAAAATATATGAAATTCTATTTTTAGAATATTGGGCGAAGTCTATTTATAGATCGTCGATCTAAAAATAGAAGTGTCGATTATTATTAGCTCTTAATAATAATCCGACAATAAATAGCAACTTATTCTCTTGGAGCACTTAGTTTCAGTGCACAGATTTGGAAAATCAGTGGGCTGAGGGAATTACGCAATTCCCAAGGGCAACTGGTGGTTCATGAATGGAGGACTTAATTAGAACTGAAGTGGAAAAGTTATGACAGAGTTAGAAGAGTAGTTCATGGAGTTGTATTCAGTTTAACTCAGTTAGACTCAGCTGAGCTATTTGTATCTAGTCTAACTGAATGATACACTAGTGAGAGTGGAGTGAGTTAATTAGTTAATTAATTCACAAATAATAACTCATTAATCAACTGAACAATACAGCAGTTAACTACAGTGCATGTTGGTTCCAGCGGAAACCCAGTGGAGAGATAGGTGAAAGGGAAAGATGGACTATCTGTTGTGACTATAGTGATGCATTTATTGCATCACACACACATTGGATTTTCCAGTGAGGATTGCACAGTAAAGGCAAGGGTAATTCGAATTCATTCAGAGCTATTCTTCAGCAGGGATTGCGGAGTGGAGGCAGGCTAGCAGGAGGGCAAATATCGGTGCATGGATTTGCAGATTTTTCCTGATTAGTGTGTGACGATTGATTGTAATGAGAGCTAGATGTACTAAGCTTTGTATGAGATTGTTATATGATCTTCATGATACATAATATATGATAGTTGGTTTTTTCAGCTTCAGGCTTTCCCGTTAAACAACTGTGTTATGTGCGATTGTTTTTATTTATGCTTCACATGTGTGTGAAATTAATTTTCCGCAAAAGATTAACAGTGGAATGATTCTGTATTTTGCAAGAAGTTAAATATTGTGAGATCAAGGGAATCTGTATGTATGCATGCTTACTATATACTAATTTCTACATGGTATTAGAGCAGTGTTAATTCTTGAAGATTGCAATTGTGAAGAATTGTTGAGTTTGTGTTGGAGGATAATTCGAATTTGCTACAGAAGATTCTTGGTGCAGAAGTTGAGTATACATCGAAATGTGTTTCAATGGGTTGTGATTGGAGTATGCCCTTGATGGGAGCATGAATCAAATAGCCTGGAAGGATAGGGTGGAGGCGGTGCTAGAGGATAATGGACTGAAGGAGTTCATCGATAGCGATATTCCTAAGCCGGGATCTAGCGATACTGCATTACTTGACACATGGCAAAAGAAGACAACAAAGACAAGAAGAATTTTGTTGGAAGGTGTGAAGGACCACATCATTTCCAGCCTTCACGGGAAAGCCACTCCATTCTTAATGTGGAAGGCTTTGACAGATTTGTTTCAAAGCAGAAGTGACCAGAGGAAGTTGGCGCTTAAAGGCAAGCTCAGAAAAATAAAAATGGAGAAGGGCGACAGTATTCCAAAATACCTCACGAAGTTTTTCCACTGCAAGGATGAACTGGGAAGTGTGGGGTTTACTGTTGATGATGAAGACTTGGTGAGCTTGGCTCTCCTTGGGCTTCTGAAGAGTTGGCATAGCTACAAAGACTATTTCAATGGACGGGAGAAACTGTCGGGATGGGAGCGACTTTGGTCGGATCTTGCGCAGGAGGAGATAAGGCAAGGTACCAGGGATGGTTCTTCATCGAAGAATGAAGATGAAGAAAATTTCGCCTTCACTGCCAAAGCAAGGAAAGGGAAGGGGAAGAAATTTCCTTCAAAATCCGATGCTAAATTCAAGAAGCTGGATTCGTCCAAAGTGAAGTGTTTTCACTGTCACGAACATGGGCATTTCGCCACTAACTACCCACAGAAGAAGAAGAAAAAGAAGGTTGTTGGAGTTGCAGCTGGAGAGGCCTTAGCCTCGCAGTTTGAACCTTATTTCTCTTTGATTGAATGCTTGGTTTCAAGCGCAATGGGATCAGTGTGGTATCTTGATAGTGGTCTGTCTTTCCATATGACGGGAGACAAGGAGTTGTTTAGTGACTTAGAGGAGAAGGACCTCCAGATGCATATAGAGATGGGCGACGATGGTCAGTACAGTGTGCCTAGCATTGGGACCATTACCTTTGAGAGGGAGTTCGGTAATCCATTCTTGTTGAAGGATTTTATGCATGTTCCAGGTCTGAAGAAGAACTTGGTCTCGATCGCAATGTTGGAAGACAAAGGTTATGATGTTGTTTTCAGTGACGGAAAAGCCTTCCTTCGACATAAAACAATTGTTAAAACCAAGAAGATTGGGATTCGAGTTAAGAATCTCTACAAGCTAGAGGTAGATGGCTGCGTTGTAATGGTGGGCAAAGCAAAAGAAGTGGTGAGCCGAGATGAGGGAGAATTATGGCACAGGAGATTGGGCCATCTTCACCATGGCGCTTTGAAGATTTTGCAACAGATTTCTACTAGAAACTAGACTTCCAAAGAGATTACTCTTGCAGTCGAATCGATCTGAGGATGTACTATGGGTAAGTTTGTGAAGACCACCTTTCATGAGAAGGAGAACCGTGCTTCGGTGATCCTGGAGAGAATTCACACAGGAGTGTGTGGACCTTTCTCGGTTGCTTCAACAGAAAAACTCAGGTATTATGTTATATTTGTTGATGAATATTCTCATAGATGTTGGATTTTTTTCATGCAAAAGAAGAGTGAAACGTTCTCAAATTTATGTGAGTTCAAAGCATTGGTGGAGAAGGAGTCGAGGAAACAAGTGAAAGCTCTACAGAGCGATAATGGTGGTGAATACATCTCGAGCGAATTCAAAGACTTATGTAGCAAAGAAGGAATTCGAAGAGAACTCACAACGCCTCATAACCCACTGCAGAATGGGGTCACAGAGAGAAATAACAGAACGATTGTGGGTGTTGCATGAGCAATGCTGCATGACCAGGGCCTACCAATGCACTTTTGGGCAGAAGCATGCAACACTGCAATTTATGTGCAAAACCATTTTCCTCATAGAGCACTTGGCATGAGTACACCTGAAGAATATTTTACTGGTAAGAAGCCTGATATTTCTCAGTTGAATATTTTTGGCTCATCTGTTTACATTCATGTGACAAAGGACGCCAAGAAGAAGATGAAGCCAACTGCAGAAGTTGGGATATTTGTGAGGTACACAGAAACACCCCATAATTATCATGTGTATTTTCCAGACAGTCAAATGACTGTGGTGCGACATGATATAAAATTAAATGAGGTGAAAGCCATGAAGTTGTTACTTGAGAGGGATCTACGCTTGCATGCAGAGGAGGAACTTATTGTTCCCAAAGATGAGCCTCTAGATGTGGATCAGCCATAGGAGGAGATTCATGGAGTGGAGGAGTCCACTCAAGCAGAACCAAACATCAGACAAGGCAGAAAGCGTACCACAGAAGCTGAGAGACTGAAGCTTGATGCGGCACAAAATGTAGGAGTCCCTACATCACAGCGTAGACAGAGACAATTACCTGACCAATTTACTAGATACATGGCTCTTATGAGCAAGTGTTTCATGATAGAGCCATCTTCTTTTGAAGAAGTAGTGCAGGAGCCCACATGGGTAGATTCCATGGTGGAGGAGTATGACTCCATTGTCAAAAACAGTGCTTGGGAGATTGCTCCAAGGCGGGTGGGAAAATCAGTTGTAGGATCAAGATGGATCTACAAGGTAAAAAAAGCTGTTGATGGGAGCGTCGAGAAGTATAAGGCAAGATTTGTTGCCCGGGGCTTCTCACAGATCGAGGGGATTGAGTATGAAGAAACATTTACACCTGTCGCACGGTATTCTTCCATATGGACCATCCTTGCTCTCTCAGCGTAGATGGGTTGGCATATTCATCAGATGGATGTGAAGATTGCGTTCCTTAATGGGATTATTGAGGAAGAAGTGTAAATTGAGCAGCATGAAAGATTTGAGATCTTCAGCAGCGAGTCACATGTGTGCAGGCTCAAAAGACCGTTGTATGGGCTGAAACAAGCACCACGTGCTTGGTACACTCGAATTGACAGCTATTTCACTGGACTTGGCTTCACCAAGAGTGAGGCGGATGCAAACATGTACCAAATTGTGGTGGAGGGTAAGCTTTTAATCATTGTTCTCTATGTTGATGATTTAATACTAAAGGGTGATGAGCAGTTGATACACTCATGCAAGGCAGATCTTGCAAAGGAGTTTGAGATGAAGGATTTGGGCCTCCTTCATTATTTCCTTGGATTGGAAATATGGCAGCGGGAAGGTGAATTGTTTGTGTCTCAAGGCAAGTATGCCCGAGAGATACTGGAGAAGTTTCACATGCAAGGCTGCAAGCCTATCGACACTCCTCTTCCATGAAATTGGAGGAAATAGGATGCTACATTGGTAGAGGTAGTGGATGCCACTGTTTATCGACAGTTGGTGGGTTCGCTCATGTATTTAGTCAATGCAAGACCGGACATATTCTATGCGGTGAACCAGCTTTAACAAGTGATGGTTAAGCATACCAAGCTCTTTTGGAAGGTGGGAAAGCATGTCCTGAGATATCTTAGGGTCACATCTGAGTATGGTTTATTGTACAGACAGATGGATGAGGTGAATTTGCATGGCCTCATGGATGCAGATTGGGCTGGCAGCCCAACAGAAAGAAAGAGCACATCAGGAGGTATTTTCAGTATCAGATCTACGGCATTTTCTTGGTACAGTAGAAAACAAAGATCCGCGGCACTCAGTTCAGCGGAAGCAGAATACATGGCAGCAAGTCAAGCTGCATGTGAGGCTATCTAGATGAGGAAGATCCTGGTTGGTTTGTTCGGTTCACATTTAGATCCTACAGTGATACATTGTGATAATCAGAGTTGCATTAAACTCTCGGTTAATCTTGTGTTTCATGACATATCTAAACATATTGATATCTGGTATCATCATATCAGACATCTTGTGCAGCGTAAGATCATGTTGCTTCAGTACATTCATAGGAAGATCAAGATGCAAATATTCTAACGAAGGCGCTCACCAGGAGCAAATTAAAATACCCTACAGGCAAGATTGGGGTAAAGGATAATCCCTATCTTGTTAAGAGGGAGTGTTGAGATTCAAAAATATGATGAGCTTAGTGAAAAGATTCGCCTTCACTAAGTGGGCCCACAGGCTATTTTTGGTGCAAGTCTATTTTTAGACTATGTCTATTTTTAGACATGGTGATCATATTTCAGAAGTTGCAAGATGCTATTTGTGGATGGTTGATCAAGTTGGAAAAATATATGAAATTCTATTTTTAGAATATTGGGTGAAGTCTGTTTATAGATCATCGATCTAAAAATAGAAGTGTCGATTATTATTAGCTCTTAATAATAATCCGACAATAAACAACAACTTATTCTCTTGGAGCACTTAGTTTCAGTGCACATATTTTGCAAATCAGTGGGCTGAGAGAATTACGTAATTCCCAAGGGCAACTGGTGTTTCATGCATGGAGGACTCAGTTAGAAATGAAGTGGCAAAGTTATGATAGAGTTGGAAGAGTAGTTCATGGAGTTGTATTCAGTTTAACTCAGTTATACTCAGTTGAGCTAGTTGTATCTAGTCTAACTGAATGATACACTAGTGAGAGTGGAGTGAATTAATTAGTTAATTAATTCACAAATAATAAATCATTAATCAACTGAACAATACAGCAGTTAACTACAGTGCATGTTAGTTACAGTGAAGACCTAGTGGAGAGATAGGTGAAAGGGCAAGATGGACTATCTGTTGTGACTATAGTGATGCATTGATTGCATCACACACACATTGGATTTTCCAATGAGGATTGCACAGTCAAGGAAAGGGCAATTTGAATTCATTCAAAGCTATTCTTCAGCAGGGATTGCATAGTGGAGGCGGGCTATCAGGAGGGAAAATATCGGTGCATGGATTTGCATATTTTTCCTGATTAGTGTGTGACGATTGATTATATTGAGAGCTTGATGTACTAAGATTTGTATGAGATTGTTACATGATCTTCATGATACATAATATATTATAGTTGGGGTTTTCAGCTTCAGGCTTTCCTGTTAAACAACTGTGTTATGTGTGATCGTTTTTATTTATGCTTCACATGTGTGTGCAATTAATTTTCCGCAAAAGATTAATAGTGTAATGATTCTGTATTTTGAAAGAAGTTAAATATTGTGAGATCAGGGGAATCTGGATGTATGCATGCTTAGTGTATACTAATTTCTATAGTGATTTTGATTAGCGTTTTGTTTTGAATTTTCTAGATAGGAAGTGTCACTCTAGGAAATAGATAAAGGTTTCAAGGTCAGGTTTCAAATGACCAGCTGCAGAGATGAAATTGAGGCCAGGTAGGTATACTTACAAACACATTTAGATTTTCATTATCATATATGTTTTGAAAAAGGAAGAATCAAAACGAGCATATAACATATGAGTTCATTCATCAGAGGAAGTATAACAAATTTATGAAAATCTCATTACACAGAGCAAAAAAGTAATAATTATGCTTAAAGACTCATAACATCATCATATGAAAGCATGAATGTGATTGCAATAAAGCGTAAACATTCAATTTGATGGTAACATTGAGAAAAAACAATGCCAATAAGCATACCAGTGGAGTCCCAAAATTATAGCTGCAACATGTCTTTGATTTCACTGTAAAAAGATGTACATAAGCTCCACACTTCAATATCAACTATCCAACCTCTAAAATGACTTGAGTTTGAGTACATATAGAAAAATAGACAAGAAGCCACCTCAATGGGTTGAACCTAATCCAAAACAACTAATTAATGCACATAATGAGTCATTGACTAGTTTTTACGGAAGTTAGAAACAATCTCCCCTATTTTAGCTAACAAGTAGGAGTCTTCGTCTCCTTCATTAATTAAAAGATCCCTCAATAATGAGGAGCATAAACAGACTTCATTAACCATGAAAAAACTCATGAGAAAGTTGTTACCTCAAATCTTTGACCTTTTTTTACTAACACCTATCCAGAAATCCTTCTACACATAAACGTAGTGTGCCTGGCAGAAACATAGCGTTCTTTGATATGAAGGTTGGATAAGGTAGCCCCAGATTTCCTCTAGCCAACTGAACATTGAAACTTGAAAAATACTGCTTTTAAGAAACTCAAAACTTCATTTCCCCAAGGTTACTCCAAAAGCGTAGAATGGGTTGAAAAACATCGAAAGAAACATGAAATTTGGGGTGTTTTCTGAGTTTTCCTCCAAAATTAAGAACTGTCATGCAAAACTAAAGGCATATATGTGATGTACACATCAAAATTCATCCATCCATGCAACACTGACCTCCATTGGAGCCTCTGAGAAAAATCGTAGTGTGGCGACACTGCGCTTCTGATGCAGGAGCATTAGCTTGGGAAAATACCTTGTATTTTTATTTAAACTAGGGGTCTCATGTTTTTGAGAAATTATTAATTCTATGTAAATATTAATGAGATTTTGAGTGATTAAATTATATTTTTAATTAATTATATGTGAGGATTTGTAATGTTTCCAAATAACTGGAAAACATGAGAGAAATTAGACTTGAGATATTTGAGAATTGATTATGAGGCCTAAGTTAGATTTTAGTTTCAAGATTTTAGGGATAAAATTCTAGATAGTAGGATTTGTTGAGATATTTGAGGGCTTGTTGAGTTATTAAAGGGATGTGAACCAAAATTGGTTCAATTCAATTTTTATAAATTAATATGCCTCAAAGGCAAAACAGATCAGGAAGAATAGAGTGATTGAGAGCTGAGGTTTGGACAACCAAGTTTGTAAGCCTACGGGCTTTCGTAAAGGGCCAATGATTCGAAAATCAGGCCAGGAGAAAATATTTCTGTAAGTAATTTCATTTATTTATATGACATAATTCGATTCTGAATTATGAGTAGATGTTGATTAAAACTCTGCAATAAATGGGTGAATTAATAGTTCTACATACTATTGGAAATCTTGATGGAAATGTCGAGTAGGTTACAATTATGATTGACGGCAGAATAATAAAGAGTTGCAAACATATTGTGAAGACATATGAATAGTGGTGTCTCAATTACTGTAAATATCGATTATACAAGAGAGGAAGTGGATTTTTAACTTGGCATTTGATACATTAGAGTGAAACAATAGAAGGTTTAATTGATAAGTAAAAATCCACAGAGATAAGATCTATGTTCGTCGTAACAAGAGGGGGAACTTTGAATAGGACCTGTTGAAATAGCGGGTTGAATAAAGGTAGAGAACCCCAAAGCAAGGCGCATTGGAATTTCTTTCAAGTTGAATCCTAGTTGTAATTGAAATCTTGAAGAAGTCGAGCTATGTGTTGACAGGTTATAAAGCATGTATGAGACCACGAAGTGGATAGACAACGAACAACATCACAAAAAAAATAAATGGCAATTGTATGGATCGGAACCGAACAGGAAGGAAGAAGGTGTGAGAAGCTTGGTTCGATACAGTGAGAAGGAGTTACACAAACGTTGGCTTAAATCTCAAGGACGCAGAGAAGCGTTGTTGCAAATCGTGTGGAGGAATGTCGTTTTGTTGGTATTCGGCTTCTAAATAAAATCAGAGTTTATACGAGTTGTCATAGCGAAAGACTGTGCGCAGAGGCATTTGCATAAGTCAACGTTGAAGCGAGTGATCGAACTTTGAAATCGAATAGATCGAATTTATTGAGGCGGGGAACAAATACCAATCCAATTCTGTGGTGAATTTGCAGAATGAATCCGGTTGGTTGTTCATGGTCAACGTGTGCAAACAGAACGGCACGATGGATAACTTGTGTATAATGTTACTGTGGTAGCGATGAACCAGTGAATAAATCAGTAAATGTGTGACAAGCGATGGAAAGCTTTAACGCAGAGCAGAACAGAAGATAACGCGTCTGTGGAAGATGACTGAGGAATTTAACTAGCATTCAAGCGAGGACATGGAGGTTGTCCGAGGAGGTGGATATGCAGTGGTAAGTTCATTCAAATATGAATTGAAAATGGAGCTGGGCGTATTTACTTGGAATTGGTCAATAATGGTCGACTGTTTATTATAGTGTTTGGGCATTTGAATCGATTCTTACCTGGAAATGAAATGAAAGGTGCGTGAACCTCTTAATAAAACCCTGATAATTGTTATATATATTGGGTTGAAACATAAAATTCAATTAAATATTCCAAAGTCCACAAGTGAAGGTCAGATCTTCAACTTGGGGTTAAGGTGCAAATTCGAATGTTAATTCGAATAAGAATGAAGGGGATTTTCATTATGTTTTGAATCCATTAATAATGTGGTGGATATATGGGTTACAAGTAATATTGAAATATTCTCATGCCATGATAAGTGTTGGGACTTTTAAATCGTAAAAGCCCAGAGTTTCAAAACTAGTGGGTGGATGGTTAAAGTCTTTTATAAGACTTTTATAAGAGTTTATAATGCTATTTGAAGTTTGGGTTCAGTCACATTGAAATTAGATTGTTGGGGTTGTGATTTTGAACCATATGTTTGAAGAGCTTCCGCGTATAAAAGTTTTGTGAAATTGCCAGGATTGGAGATTTTAGAGCTAAATTTTGGAGATGCATTTTTATATGCATAGCATGGGAGAGATTCTGGGTTTTGCAGGGTTGACCTGCATCAGCTTCCGTATAACTGAAATTGCCAAAATTTCCGAAAAATCCAAAAAATATATAAAAATTCTCAAAACTTGCTAAATTTTGATACTTAGCATCCTTCAAAGATGATCTAGACATATAGAGATGCATCATCCAGCAAATCCAAATTGTCCTTCTTCTTTAGATTGATTAGGTTTGCTTTAAGCTTATTTAAGAAGATCCTTTTAGGAGGTGTTAAGAACACCATAGACGAGGTAGCCTCATCCTTTGGGCAATGGAGTCAAAATAAAATAGTAGACACTCAAATGACTAACTCAAAAAAAAACTGACTTTGAATCAAAAAATTAACTAATGACTAAACTTACTTATGGCAGTAGACCAGCGGGATCTTAGGGCCTTCTCCTTGGGCTTCAAATCCTGATGATAATTTCCCACCTATTAAAGATATACATACAATCATGTTATATGATCCCTCCATTGTAACCAATCCAAAAAATGGCTACTTACTTGAATCATGCTCACACTTTCCTTAAGCAGACAAAAGAAACAAAATATAGGCAACTCAAAGTGTCCACTAAACATCTGTTGATGATTCATAAATACAAGAAGATTCATCTTCCCAGATGGTTGCAAAAAATTGACCAAAGGATCATAGAGAACATACAACATAAGCTTTTCTGGATGTTTTAAAGCAGGAAACCAAACCTCCTTCTAAAAGGTTATTTTTTCTATGTGTTGAAACTAATCACCTTCATCAATGAATGCTGCAACATCGAATTTCATTACTGGTTGTAAAAAAATTTCCATGGGATCCTAAAAATCATGAAAAATTAGTTCCTGTTGATTTGGCGGAATCAAGAAACATCATTTTATTGCAATTGGCTGCTCTTCATGATGAGTTTCAACAAAAGTGTTTTCTTGATCTTCAAAAAATTATGAACATATAGATGAACAAGTTTCCTCTTGAAACAAAAATTCAAGAAATGAAATGTTCGAATATGAATTTAAATGACACTCCTCATCAATGTCTTGGTCTCCTAAACACTACTGAATACCTTCATATAATTCAAGGGAATGATCGTGATCCTCATCAATTGATTGTTGATTGATATTATCTTCAGTCAAATAAGAAATTGTTTGCTGGAAATTTTCCTGAATACAAACTTCTTTTGCAAGATGCTTTAGAACAAACTCTTCTCCTTCACTATTCTCTTCTTGATCCTTGACAATTTGACCAATTTCATTTCCAACTACAGAAAGTGTTGTCTGTTGGGAATCCACCTGAATGTCATAGCAACAAACCTCTGTTATTTCCTCCATATGAGAAAATAAATCAAACTAGGCTTCTTCAGTCTCATAAGACATGAAATCCTGATCATAAATGTCAACTCCCATACGTTGAAAAATATCTTCAAACTTTCCACAAAAAATTTCTATCAACACTATAGAAAGGTGGTTTTGTTTATAATTTTTACAAAATGCTACGTAGAAATATTTAAGAGAACAGAGACTAGTAGATGACAAATTCTAATACCAAAACCTTGCTCTTTCTTCTAAGGTCACCATAAATATCTTCATCAAGTAGTATTCATTAATTTCAACCTCTAGCCTATGTATGTGCATATGAAACTTGATCAAGTGCAAAGCAGCAGCATCTCCTTCTTTATCTTTAAATTTAGGCAGATAGGTTAACCAATCAACACAAGGCATCGGGTTTGGAAAACTAGAGATATGAGATCTATCCATAGGAGAATTCCTTCCAGCAGTTGAATCCATCTTGAAAACAATGAAGTCACCAAAATGTTCTTCAAGCTACCAGTTTTTAAACAGTGGAATCACCATGATAACTCTAAACTTTTGGATTCTTCAACACTGGAGTCGCCAGGTGAAATATGCACAACCTTCTTATGCTTGACCATTGTTCACCATCAGCAATCAGAGCTAATATTTTTCGTTCCTTCCCAGGGAAGATTTTACACTCGTTCCCTAACAACGAAGCCAAAAATGTTATCGCTCCCTCTGCTTCCCAAGGCTGAGAGAGGAGACTGAAGGAGGTAACCTCAAACCAATATTAGATTCGGTAGCTAGCCCTACCAAAGCAGAGAGGGCTCTCTCGGTTTCAATTTCACAGTCAATGAAATGACTGGAAAGGAAAATATATTATGATATATATAAGCTCAGTAATTTTGATTAGGGTTTTGTTTTGAATTTGTTGAATAGGAAGTGTCAATCTAGTAACTAGGTCAAGGTTTCATGGTCATGTTTCAAATGACCAGCTGTAGAGATGAAAATGAGGCCTGGTAGGTATAATTAGAAACACATTTATATTTTAATTGTGGTATAGGGTTTGAAAAAGGGAGAATAAAAATTAGCATATAACATATGAGTTCATTCATCAGAGGAATTAAACAAATTTAAGAAAATTTCATTAAAAAGAGCACAAAAGTAAGAATTATGCTTAAAGACTCATAATATCATCATATGAAAGCATACATGTGATTTCAAGAAAGCATAAACATTTAATTTGATGGTAACACTAAGATAAAACAATGCCAATAGGGATACCACTGGAGTCCCAAAATTATAGCTGCAACATGTCTTTAATTTCATTGTAAAAATATGTACATAAGCTCCACACTGCAATATCAACTATCCAACCTCTAAAATTTCTTGAGTTTGAGTACATACAGAAAACTATACAATATTCTACCTCAATGGGTCGAAACCTGATCCAAAACAACTAATTAATGCACCTAATGAGTCATTTCCTAGTTTTTAGGGAAGTTAGAAACATTCTCCCCTATTTTAGCTAACAAGTAGGAGTCTTTGTCTCCTTGATTAATTACAAGATCCCTCAATAATGAGGAGCATAAATAGACTTCATTAACCATGAAACAACTCATGAGACAACTTTTACCTCAAATATTTTTTTACTAACACCTGTCCAGAAATCCTTCTACATAGAAACACAGTGTGCTTTGATAGAAGTGTAGTGTGCACTTGGAGGGGATTTTGAGGTGGCTTTTATGCATCTTTTTTTTATCTGAAGGTTGAATAAGGCAGCCCTAGATGTCCTCTAGCCAAATGAACCTTGAAACTTGAAAAATACCACCTGTAAGACACTCAAAAATTCATTTCCCCAAGGTTACCCCAAAAGCGTAGCATGGGTTGAAAAAAATTGGCAGAAACATGAAATTTGGGGTGTTTTATGAGTTTTCCTCCAAAATTAGGAACTCTCATGCAAAACCAAAGGCATATATTGGATGTACACATTAAAAATAATCCATCCATGCAAGGCTAACCTCCATTGGAGCCTTTGAGAAAAAGCGTAGCGTGGCCACGCTATGCTTCTGTACAACTGAAATTGTCAAAATTTCCCAAAAATCCAAAAAAATATTAAAAAAATGCTCAAAACTTGTTGAAATTTGATACTTAGCATCCTTGAATTATTATCTAAACAGATAGAGATTCCTTAGACAACAAATCCAATTTTTCCTTCTTCTTTATCTTGATTAGGGTTTCTTTAAGCTTCTTCAAATTCTTAACCTTGATTTTGGAAATTTGGTTCCTCGTGAAGTAGTGACTCGCCATGCGCCTCTGGAGGTTTTTGTTTATGTTTGCCTTCTTCAAGAGTTTCTCTTGATGATCATTTACCTTTTCAAGCCAAAACTCTTTGTCTTATTCAATCTCAGCAACAATCAAATCATCAAAATCCTATTGACTTAAGGGAGGGGATAACTCATTTTCTTGTTCCTTTTTCCTAGTTAATCCTCTTGTTTTTAGCCTCCTTGGCTTTATCTGAGCCTCTTTGTCTTCAAGTTGATCAACATCTATCACTAATTTACCCTTATTTTTCTCTGCCTCAAGATATGCCTTAGGTTTTCTTAGGAGCAGTTTTTTCACCTTTAGTTGCATGTTTTATTGTTGTAGGAATGTTATCATAAAATTTTCCCTTGAGATATTGTCCTTCAGCTCTCTTATATCTACTTCTTTTTCCCTGATTATCTCTCAACTAACTTGTTTTCCACCTGCTCTGTTAACTCTTCCATGTCAACCTCCAAAGGTGCTTTCTCCTCCTCATGTTGTTGCAAGGGTGTCTCACTGTCATGCATAGGTGGTTGCTCCATAGTTTCCCCTAATACTTTATCAACTGTAGGTTCAGGTGAAAGCACACCTTTAGTTATCTTAGGATAAAATACCAACCTTTTACCCTTCTCATAATTTTGAGTGACTTTATCCCTTGACGTCTTTCAAACCTCTGTTGGTATACTTGAAGAGCCAATCTCCTATGGCTATGATGATGTTGATGGTATGCTTTGAATGATAGGTGGACTAGTGGTGGGCATGACTCTTTTTTATTTTCATGTAAATATAATGCCAAATCAAGAGAAACCCTAGACCATGACCTAAATGATGACATATTAACTGCTCAATGACCTAAAACACCTAACTGATGACATGACCATGATGAGTGTTGATAACCGTGAGAAAGTGGAGGGAGTAGCATGACCTAGACAACAACCAATGATCAAATTTTATTTGAAAACTTACTTGAAACTATAAAATTTGACCTAGGACCCTATCAACTAACCTTGCAAGAGTACGTTTGATCATTGGTGACTGAAAGGCACTAACATACACAACAATAGTATTGGACATCCAGAGAACACACCATATCTATTAGCAAACATTTCCTCTAGTGTTCTTTCCACACCTTACTGTGTGCATCCATAATCCAATCCAGTATTTGTGGCTCTTTCCACTATCCATGCTTATCCCAACATGCTGCAGATGCACTGCTTTCATTATGCTGATGTATCCTTCAACATTACCTAGCATAGCATAAACATATGCATAATATAAGCACATAATATCAAATCATATCCACATGATACTAGCCTCGTAGGCATTTTAGGGCTACTCTACCAAATTTATTCCTCATAACTAAGAACATTTTCATGCGATTCACCTACATAAGCAATCATTCCACCACAAGAATTATCTCTCACGAACCTATCAGACAATGTCACACACACACACACAAACACATTAGCATAATCATAATCACAACATAATTACTAAATATCGTAAGGTCAAGGTTAATATAACTCCCTTTGTTAGTGAAATGTATGCACCACATTGAAAACAATAGTTACCAACATAACTAAGGTGTTTGATGCCTCAAATCCATTTGCTTTACCTTTCCTAATTACCTTTCTCATGACTATCTTGCTATTGTCCATTTATCCCAATGGAACCCAACTAGCCCAACTGACTATCATATTCTTGCCTTCAACTTCCATTTATTCATGCATCGAGCTTCATCCGGGTATTACATTACTTGTTGGGTTTCATTCAGCTCTCCCCGAGCTCCATTAACTCATCTCTTTCCCCAACCAATTCCCAAGGCCCTCAAAACATAAAAGAAAAGCAAAAAAACCATGGAAAACCAACAACAATACAACACCATAAACAAAGTGGCATGGCCATGCACTAGATGCAATAAAAACCACAAATCAAGTGCAAAAAAATCACAAAATATCGAAAGCACGGAAATTTCAACAAACATCATGACCCCATGGTTCCCAGTTCCTCCAAAGGAAATCTCAACCTGAGCCTACTTCAAGATCTCATGGCAGTCTTTTTTCCATGCAATATCCTGCATCATACTTCCACAAACACACAATGATCAATGCATAAATAAATATAAAAATACATTAACTACCTTACCTTTTGTACCCAAGATGCTTCTGTGCAAATGAACACATCCATACCATCTCTCAAGGGAATCCAATTCCCTTGAAAAATCCATCCATAACTGAAAACCAACTGTTATGCCTGCATCTGATCAACCATCTACCATGTAGCTTCCATGCACTTTAACTTTCTCTAATGCTCAGTATTGAAGCATGAGCTCCTTCTGTTGCAAATGCATTAAGTCTCTGCCAGGAACTCTCCCCCTAGTTCCACTTCCACCTCAATGATGGATACCTAGTGACCTACCTGCCTATTATCAACTATTGCATAGATCCAAGGAATGCTCTGACCTACATCCACAACTGTTTGCACCTCATGCGCATTGTATATTTGAGGCCTACCATGCATCCATTGTGCACTCTAATACAAAGGTCAATCCTTCCTGTGATGACCTCCATAATATGTTCAAAACCACAATGATTCTACATATTTTTACATCGAACTCATCCCAAATCATCTCCTCGTTTTTCCCTGTCTCTGAAAATATGAAAATATCTAAATGATGACTGCATTAACTTCTGCTTGCTTTTCTTGAGCTCCGGAAATCCTTTCCCATGTCTTAATCAAATTTTCATTGTTTTTCATGATTTTTTTAATCTCTACCCTTAGAATCCTCAATGTATCATCCACATCAAGGAATAATCTTCTCCTTACTGCTCAACTAACCTTTCCCATTTCATAAATTTCACATCAGGCTTGTAAGAGATTCATGTGAGTTGTAGTCCACCATTCTAATCTTCATCTATAATATTATGTTGTCCTACAACATAACATGTTAGATAAACCAAATAGATGACACAATCAAACCCATACCTCAATGTATCTTATGGGAGGCTATCACATCGACACAGTTCAGTTTAGATTAGTAAGACACTATATTACAAGATCATAACCATAACCATCTGCACATGGCAATCTAGATTAGCATGATACATATAACAACAAGAAATTATTTGTAATGACTATAATCATCATGCATATTACCACAATACAAATAAAAACAAGTTAACTATCATCCATGGCTAACCGGTGCACATGCATATGACCACAATACAAATAAAAACAAGTTAACTATCATCCATGGCTAACCGGCGCACATGCATATGACCACACCGATTAACTAATATCTATCATGCATGTAACAACAACAACAATAGAATGACATTCACGCATATAAAAACCATTAACCATCATACCTTCTTGCAAAACATACAAACTTGTATGACAATATGATTTTACCCTTAGGTCCAGTGTTGCAACCACGCTTTGATACCACACTGTAACCACCCCTCCCCACATTTACCCACTTTACAAGCTCCCAAGGTAAATGTGAGGCTCAATGCTACTATGACATAGCCCTTTATGACCACCCCTCCCATATTTACCCAAATTCACAAGCTTTCATGTGTAAACTAAAGAACTCTATGGGACATAAAAAATTTCTATGAAGTCTATGAGACCTTCCAACATTATTCTTGAGCTCTTTGATATTCTTGAGACAAGAGAAACACAACCTAAACCTTCTGAAGCAATTTTTTCAGACTAATTTGGCAACTTATTGAAGCTCTTGGACCTATGTGACTCTCTGAGGTAACTTCTACCTAAGGTTTTGAGCTTCAACCTCATGGAATATGCATTGAGTCCTACTTGGCATATTGAAATGAACTAACTTTACTTAAGACTTCATTCTTCTCCCAATTATGTTTCTACCTTCTCTCATTCTTAAGGATGGATCACGATCCTTTCTTATATGAATTTTTTGTCACTACGACAACGACCCTGCAAAATTTTTTCCCAAGTCAATTTTGGAGCCTACATTAACTATCATTTCAAGCCCCATACTGTCATCATGTTCTTTGATTTGTTATTTGTGTGTTTTCTCCTAGCGTCACATCCTCCTAAGTTAATGTTTCCTAAGGGTAGTCACTTAACCATTAGAATCACTTGAGTTATCTAGTTCACGGTTAGGTGAGTTCATGACTTATCTTGACTTAGAAACTTTCCTTTTCACCATGCACACTCTCAAAAAACACTCAAAAGCATAGAAAAAATAAAATAAAATCAATAAAATATCATCTTTAAAGGAAAAATTGCACTCCAGGTTGATGAAGACATGTGCTTGAGTTGAGCCCACTCCTTCAAGTTGAAGAAGTGTGCCCTCCTTGAGCGCACTCCTTCATGTTGAGCGAGTGTGCCTTCCTTGAGCACACTCCTTCATGATGAAGACATGTGACCTTCCTAGGTGCATGCATGAGCCTCTTGGTTGCATGTGGACGCACTCCTAGAAAATAGGAACCAACTTAACTTCCTTAAATAACCCTTTCTCTTGTCGACAAGTGGAAATCATGTATGAATCAATTTTTCATGTAAAATATTTTAAATAAAACCAATTAATCATTATTTTGCATAATCATTCTCATTTGAGTTGAGCACACAACTGTGGATCAAGAAACTCTTCATAAACCAACTTTACAAGTAAGTATTGCATGTCAAATATCTTCATTTCCTATCATGATTTCACTGTCGTTCTTGCTTTTCTTACTTTCATTTCCTTGTTTTTTAGTTTGTTTGCTGGATTTTTTTTTCAATCTTCATTCCACAAGTGTTAATCTGTTGTCACATGATGAAACTCTTCACATTCTTCAACATTCCATATTCCACCATGATTGTGACAACATCTATATAAGCTTGTAGATCCTTATTATTCTCATTCTTACCATTAAATATTATTTTTTAAATTATTCTTAAGATTTCAATAGGTAGAGTGCACTTCTGGAATTCAAATCCCAACAAACCTCGAAAATTGTGCCCAAAATAGTCAAGATTTCCTCTTGAATGCACTTCTTCGTCACAAAGAATTGTGGCCTCCCTTGAGCGCATGAGTGCACTACGAAGACTCAAAACACTTTCTTTCGTCCCTTCGGCAAGCACCAATCACCCTTCTTGCCTTTGAGTGCATAAGTGCACCCTAAAGGCCTAAAGGCTTGGAAACATGTTCCTTCGACCATTCAGAGTGTTCCAATGTGCCCTCTCTCTCTCCTTGAGTGCATGCACACACTGTCAATTCCTTCAGGCCCAATAACCCTCTACAAGTGATTGAGTGATTATCAAACACACGGATGATTCTCCTTTGGTGCTTCATAGTGAGTGTGGTAGTCATAACGCCAACTATTATGGAGATGATATGCAGACATATTACAAGATGATTAGGCCCACATGTGAAAATTCCAAGACTGGAATCCCATTGTAGCAACTGATATTATTTCTCCTAATTTTTAATTAATTTAAAGTTTATCTGTCATGACAAATATTGAAAAACTCAACTTGGGAAAACTAGTGCATAAAATGATGGTTTTAATATTAAGCAAAAGTGAAAATAATTTGAGTACAACTGGATGCTATAACTGGAATTCCTATTGATAAATACTGGTAAGAAAAATCTAGTGAGGAAAGTTCGTCACTCCACAAGAAAATGTGGGCTCTAATCTCAACTCCAGTTGAGTCGTCAAAACTAGCTCTGCATAACTACTGTGTCACACTAGCACGGTCACTTCTGCACTCAGTTCGAACCAACTTCTCCTCAAGCCATTCGATACCTCTCCCAACCTCCGGAAACTCTGTCCATATTATGGCACTGAAACTTGTCTTTTCTCCAACATAATAAAAACTTCCTCTAGAGGCTACTATGTTGCCTCTGCGTCAACCTCTCTATGGCTCTAATTCCTCTCTATAAATGCACTCACCAGGTCTGGAATCCTTCCTCCGACTTCACTTTCTTTGCATCTCTTCCTCACTTCTTCAATCTCACTAGCTCTCTCTCCAACGACTCAGTGTTGCTACTCTAGAAATCGATCTTCTCATTAAATCAAGCCTCTCAAGTGTTTTCTCCATCACCACATCAACCTTATCTTATAATCCTCAGTTGGAGCACCAACGACCGAGATTAGAACATAATCGATGACTAGGATCATCTCTTGATTGACTTGTGTGATTTTCTATACTATTCTCACCTTATCTCAATTAATACTAATTACTTAACCATATTCCCTAAGTTTAGACTTAGGAAATATTCAAAATTTGGTTAATAATCTAATCGAGACACTTCTATGCAAAATTTCCACAAATAAATTCTAGGTTTTGGAGATCTCGTGTATTCTATTCCCTCCACAAATTTTCATGGCTAGAACACGTCCAATGCTACAAAAACAAACACTCCCTCTTAGCGAGGAATGTGTTCTAATTCTGCACTTGCTACAACACCCTATCTCTGCATCATCTCCTATCACGTTGTTGATGTTTGGCTGTTGTTGCCCATCGACCACTGTGTAACTATGATATGTGCTACATCTATGTTGCTACTGACCCTACCGAATTGCTACCAACACTGCATATGCACTACAACTCCCTCTCATATGCTATTGTTTTAACTGCAACATCTGCAACTGAGAATCATCCAAAACTGAACCAAGTGTGTTCGATATGATGCATATGTTCCCTGAGTCTTGACTACTACTAGATATTGCACTATCCACTGAGGACTCTGCATTTTTGTTGACTCTACACTATGCCAACTACACTACTACAAACTGTGCACTTCACACCCCAACATCTGACTGCTACTAGTCTCCGTGACTGTCAATCTGGCATCCGACTGCGTCTACTATCACTGATCCATCCTTCTACTGAATACTTGTGGGCCCCTGTAGCCAGGTATTGATCCAAGAGGTGGACTCCTCAAGGTTCCTGCCCAAATCTGTGGCTCTAAACTTTGATCTACTCATACTGATGCTACTACTCTACTAATGCAACTACTACAATCATGAGTATGATCTCCCCAAATCCTGAAGTACTAGTTTCCATAGGGATGCTCCCTATAAAACTATACTCCCTATAATTCTCTATCTCCCTGGGAAATCTCTTTTCTCCCTCATTGAAAATCGCACTGTCCTCTTGCACTGGAAACTGGACTATGAAGTTTTACACTGGGAATATTTTTCCTGGAACTGCACCTGCATACTGCAACTGGGAAATTCTCACTGCCTGTGTCACTGCATTTAGCTCTGCAACTATATCTCAGGTACTAACTCTAACTACCTAATGAAAATTTTCATCTGTTGACGCTGAACCTGCTACAATGATACTGTGGACTCTTTTAGCAAAGGTGATGGTCCCACTGGAACAATCTAGAACTGATCTGACTTATATCCTTGTTGCAACTACGTTGGACCCTGCCCATCTCGCACCTATAGTTTCATACTCCTCTTCCTATATATGGTGACCCACTATCTATTTTCAAGCCTAGTCCTTGGCTAGGACCCTTCCTTTCTTTGCAACTCACAATAAACAACTCGCACTTCCTCTAGCATTAGACTCCGACAACTGGAAGTTGATCTCCTGCCCATATCTGCATTCTAGCTAATTTGCACTACCTCCTTTGGATATCTCAAACGACCATCCCTATAGAGCTACAAAATTTTGAAACTCAAAACTGGAGAAAATAAACCCGAAAATCTCCCTCTATCCCGTTGCTTGTGATCCAGGTGGATATTGGTGGCCACCCACCTATTCCACTTGGCCCCCCACCATTGTCTCTTTCAGTTTTTCAGTTTCGGCATAACTTACTATTTTTAGCAGTTTTCGGGTCCTGAACTTCCGGAGCCGTTTTGAGGCCCTAAACGACGTTTTTTGGGTACGAAAGCGCCAGTGAATTTTTTGATAAAATTCGTCCCGATAGCTGTAGTCCTCGTATAGAGCTTTCTAATGATGTATCATATGCGTCGAACGGAGATAGTATGCCAAAGTTACGTCCCTGGGAAGTTGAAACACCAATTTACCCAAACGGGGCCCATAGTTTTGGCGCTTCATCTCCTAGGGTTAGGTTTTGGGATGTTTAGGGTTCTCCATTGTTTCTCAATAATAAATAGGCCCTCGAACCTCATTGTAACGCAGTTCAGAGGCCTGTAGCTGCCACATCTCTTCTCGGAGATAGCTACCAGTGCCCTAGCTAGTTTTATTTCCATTCTGTCTGTAAGCAAATTTCAGTTCTTTGATATTAATGAAATGAAGTGTTATTTCTGCTGCATCTCTATCTTTATGGTTATGTGTTTATTCTGTTGCGTTCCTGCATAAATCCGGATCAGTGGTATCAGAGCGGTCTGCTTTTTCTCGATCCTTCTTTGCATGTCCCAACGAGGTCGGGGTATAAGGAGCTAGGGCTTGATCTGGTGGAACCTTTGCAAGATCAGCCTCGTAAACCTCGACGGACGCCCATGGGGGACGAAAAGAAAGATGAGGGAGCAGGAGATCCTATCAAAATATTGCTCGAGGAGGCCCTCGAAAAACAAAGGAACGCGATGATGGATAGCTTTGCTCGGATCCTTCAACGGCTGCCCACCGGCGGCGCATTTGCATCCAGTAGCCACTTTGGAGTTGCGACTCCCTTTAAGGTACAAGTAAATTTTGACATTCCCATATTTGAGGGTCAAATAGACGCAGATGCCGTAGATAGATGGTTGAATCTATTAGAAGGATATTTCTATGTTCATGACTTTTCAGACCGGGAGAAGATTATTTTTGCACTCCTCAAAGCCACCCCCCATGTTAAGGACTGGTGGGAAACCTACTGTGAGAACAAGGACCAGACAGAACCCTCTCTGTTCTCGGGCGTACCAACTTGGAATTCTTTCCGAGACGCCGTCAAGGAACAGTACTATCCCGTGGGGAGCTATGAGGACAAGTACATACAATGGACCATGCTGCGACAACAAAGGGATCAAGATGTGCATGAGCTGACGAATCTGTTCCATACCCTGCGCACAAAGTTGGGTATCAAGGATTCAGAGAAACATTTGGTGCTAAAGTATCGCAGCTGTCTGCACAGATACATTCAGGAGGAAATGGAGTTCCTCGACATCTCCTCGCTTGGTACGGCATACCGGTATGCTGCCAAGATTGAGCAGAAATTCAAACAGAAGAAGCGAGACTTTGGATCTGCGAATCGAAAGCAAGGAAAAGGTGCTTCCGAACCGCAGAACAAAGGACAGAGCCAAGGCATGGCGGCTAAAGACAACCCGTCAAAGCCACAAGAAAATAACAACACCGTAAAGCCAAAGAAGGACACGGGAAAGTGGTGTGAGTTCCATAAGAGCTCCACTCACAACACAAGTGAGTGTCGGGCCAAGCAGTTGCTAGTGGCCGAGATGAGGGCTTCTGAGTCAGATGCATGCTCCGACTCCGAATCAGAACCTGAAAAGGGGAATGAAAAAGGGAAACAGATTATTGATGCGGAGCCCAGCGCCACTGTTGCCACTACAAAGGTCCAGAAGGAGGAACCGGAAGATCCAGAGGAGGAGGAACGTCTCTTCCACTCCCAGATGTGGGTAAAGGGCTCCCCTGTACGGTTCATTGTCGACAATGGGAGCCAAAAGAACCTCATTTCAGCAGACGCCGTGAAGCGGTTGGGCTTGCCGACCACAGCTCACCCACATCCATACACCATCGGGTGGCTTCACCAAGGACGAGATCTCCGCGTCGGCCGGCAGTGTCGCCTTCCCTATAGCATCAAGCCCTTCACGGATGAGGTATTATGTGACGTTGCTCCTATTGATGTTTCTGATGTATTATTAGGACAACCATACTTGTGGAAGCGTCATGCTGTGTATGAGTCTCGACCTCGTGTTGTTATTATTACTTTGGGAAATAAGTTGTACAGGATACTAGAGGTACCACCTCCTACGACTATCTCTTTAGTTACTGCAAAACAATGCAGTAAGCTCATTTCCCAAACCAGGAAATTCGTTTTCCTGATGATCCGCCCCCAGGGCAAGAAGAAGACTGTGGCCACGACCTCCAGACAGGGCCCCTCTGCACGACAACAACAAATGGATAAGGTCATGGAGGAGTACGGGGACATCTTCACCTCACCCACAGGGGTTCCTCTGCACTGCCAAGTCAAGCACCCGATTGATCTGACCCCAGGTGCGCCACTACCCAATGGACCGATCTATCGACGCTCTGTTCTGGAAAATGATGAAATCAAGAGGCAGATTCAGGAGCTGTTGCAGAAAGGTCACATCAGACCAAGTTCATCGCCCTGTGGGAGCCAGATCGTGTTGGTACAGAAGAAGGATGGGACGTGGAGACTCTGTATTGACTATCGGGCGCTGAACAAGATCACTGTCCGGAATAGGTACCCAATCCCACGGATTGATGACCTTCTGGACCAACTCCAAGGTGCAAAATATTTGAGTAAGATCGACCTGAAGTCTGGGTATCACCAGGTACCAATTGAACCCTCTGATGTGTGGAAGACTGCCTTCAAAGCTAAGGAAGGCCTTTTTGAATGTTTGGTCATGCCTTCCGGGTTGAAAAATGATCCCGCAACCTTCATGAGGATGATGGATGACATCTTGCAGCCATTCACCAACTCATTCGTAGTGGTGTACTTGGATGACATTCTGATCTTCAGCAAGACTTGGGAAGAGCACCTTCATCACATCCGACAAGTCCTCCAAACACTGCGGCAACACAAGTTGTGTGCCAATTTGGAGAAGTGCACGTTTGGCATGACCCGGGTTCAATATCTGGGATACATTATTGATGAAAGGGGGGTGCATGTGGATCCAGCCAAGATCCAAGTCATTCGGGATTGGCCAGCCCCGACTACTATAACAGAGCTTCGCAGCTTTCTGGGTCTTGCTAATTTCTACCGTAGATTCGTGTTGGGATTCTCTCATATCACTTGGCCCTTGAGTCAAGTCACCAAAGGAGGAGCGAGAGCAAAATTCTTTTGGTCGGAACCTCAACAGAAGGAGTTCAAAGAATTGAAAAATCGCCTCTGTTCTGCCCCAGTGCTCACCTTACCAGACTTGCAGCAGCCATTTGAGATCGAGACAGATGCCTCTGACTATGCTATTGGGGCGGTTCTTACTCAACAGGGACATCCAGTGGCATATCACAGTGAGACATTGTCTGAGACAGTTCGCAAGTATCCCACTTATGACAAAGAAATGTATTCCATTGTGCAAGCATGTCGACAATGGAAGCATTACATTTTGGGGAAGGAAACAATCATCCACACAGACCACCGGCCCCTGCAGTTCATACAGACACAAGGGAAGTTGCAGAATGATCGCCATCAGAAGTGGTCCACATATCTGCAACAGTTTCATTTGAACATCAAGTACAAGAAAGGTAGCACCAATAATGTTGCAGACTGCCTCAGCCGACCACCGATCGTGGCGCTCACCACTGTGCTCAACTCTTGTGGGCACGAGACTTCTGATTGGCCGCTTCTCTATGAGAGTGACCCAGAATTCGGCCAAACTTAGAAGGCACTCTTGGGGGGTACGCAAGTTCCAAATTTTCACCTCCAAGATGCACTTTTATGTCACATGGGACACCTTTGTGTTCCTTCAAGCAAGCGTGCCAAGATGATATGGGAAGCACACTACAGTCGAGTCGCTGGGCATTTCGGGGTCGAGAAAACAGTAGCAATACTACAGAATTATTTCTATTGGCCGAACCTTCGAAAGGATGTCGAGAAGCACATCAGATCCTGCACTGCTTGTGCCATTGCTAAACCGACCATCAAGAAGCAAGGCCTATATACTCCACTACCTACCCCTAGTCGACCATGGGAATCCATCTCCATGGATTACATGTCGGGACTGCCCTCTACTAAGAATGGAAATGACTGTGTTTTCGTGGTCGTTGATAGATTCTCGAAGATGGCCATTATGGCGGCCTGTAAGAAGAATATCACAGCAGAAGCTACTGCTAAACTCTTCTTTGAACGAGTATGGGTTCACTTTGGGATCCCACAATCTATCATATCAGATCGAGATAGCAGGTTCCTCAGCACATTTTGGTCCAGCCTCTGGTCAATGATGGACACAAAGCTCACCAAGTCCACAGCTTTCCATCCCCAAACAGATGGCCAGACAGAGGTCGTCAACAGAATGATTGTACACATTCTGCGCATGTACAATTCAAAGCATCCACGCACATGGGACGAGAGCCTCCCTTATGTACAACATAGTTATAATCGGGCTCTCCACAGTTCAATCGGCCATAGCCCCTTTCAGGTGGGCTTGGGATTCCAGCCACTATGCCCCATTGACGTAGCCATACCATTTGCAGCTGCTCAGGCCAATTCAGCTCATGTCCAGTCTGAAGTTGACAAAGCCAGTAGCTTCATCGAGCGCATTCAACACATCCGCCAACAGGTTCATGATATATTGGACAGAGCCAATGCCAAGTACAAGCAACGCCATGATCAACACCGGGTGCCACACAACTTCCGGGTGGGTGACAAAGTATGGCTACATTTGCAGAAGGAGCGCCTCACTGGACCCCACCGCAAGCTTCGCCCGCTCCGATACGGGCCGTACACCATCACCAAGGCTGTAGGGAACAATGCATTCGAGCTCAGTATTCCACCATTCCTTGGTCTACACCCAGTCTTCAATGTGGATCGCCTTCGTCCTTACTTCCCACCTCTCCTGGACACCTCGGACATTGCAGAACAACTCACACCAACTGAGTTAAATCCAGACTGCATGGAACAGGCCACCACAGATTGCATCATGGACATGCAAATCAAGAACACTCGCCAGCAGAAGATCCAACTATATCGGGTTGTCAAAGCTGGCCAACTCCTGCACCAAGGAAAGTGGTTCACCGGGGACCAAGTTCAGCAGAAATTTCCTCATCTCATGGAGGAACTTAACGCAATGGGGACCATTGCTTCCTAAGGGGGGAGGAATGATCCAGGTGGATATTGGTGGCCACCCGCCTATTCCACTTGGCCCCCACCATTGTCTCTTTCGGTTTTTCCGTTTTGGCATAACTTACTATTTTTAGCAGTTTTTCGGGTCCTGAACTTCCGGAGCCGTTTTGAGGCCCTAAACGACGTTTTTTGGGTACGAAAGCGCCAGCGAATTTTTTGATAAAATTCGTCCCGACAGCTGTAGTCCTCGGATAGAGCTTTCTAATGATGTATCATATACGTCAAACGGAGATAGTATGCCAAAGTTACGTCCCTGGGAAGTTGAAACACCAATTTACCCAAACGGGGCCCATAGTTTTGGCGCTTCATCTCCTAGGGTTAGGTTTTTGGGATGTGAGGGTTCTCCATTGTTTCTCAATAATAAATAGGCCCTCGAGCCTCATTGTAACTCAGTTCAGAGGCCTGTAGCCGCCACATCTCTTCTGAGAGATAGCTACCAGCGCCCTAGCTAGTTTTATTTCCATTCTGTCTGTAAGCAAATTTCAGTTCTTTGATATTAATGAAATGAAGTGTTATTTCTGCTGCATCTCTATCTTTATGGTTATGTGTTTATTCTGTTGCGTTCCTGCATAAATCCGGATCAGCTTGGTTGTTGGATCTGTTACTCGCACTCCTTTCTAGAGTGAGAAGATATTCTCACAACTACTACCAAGACGCAACTAGAAAAATTAGATCTCTAAATCTCAAGATTCCCTGAGAAAAATTTTCCCTCTATGTGTATGTTTCTCTCTTCCACTATGAAGTTGGTTTTACACTAGCAATATGGTGCAAAACCCTCTGCGTCCAACTAGAGATATGCTCAAAGAAAAATGAGTTGCTCTCTCTTCCTCCAAATTCACTCGATCTGGAGAGATCAAATTTTTCTGCCTCTATTTTTTTGCCTCTCTCAAAAAAATCGAATCTCCTCAAGTAACTCAACCTCTTGGAAAAGTGACAGCGTTGCCCCTGGGAATTTTGATTTTGACTGCTAATCAGTTGCACTTTGATACCATGTGAAAATTCCAATACCATAATCATATTGCAACAAATGATATTATTTCTCTTAATTTTTAATTAATTAACAATTTATCTACTACGACAAATATCAAAATAAACACACTGAAACCTTCACAAATAAAATTGCGGAAGAATAAATTCTAGAAGAAATGCTAGCACACATACATAAAATTTACACAATTATTTTTGGACAAAAGTCCCCGGAAAAACCCAACTTTGGAAAACTAGTGCAGCAGATGAGGGTTTTGATATTAATAAAAAGTGAAAATAATCTAAGTACAACTAGATGCGGAAACTGGCAATCCTATAGAGAAAAGCTAGAAAGAAAAATTTAGTGAGGAAATTTCCTCACTCCACAGGAAAATTTAGGCTTTGACCTCAGCTCCAAGCGAGCCCTTCAAACTGGATATGCGCAGCTATTGCATCACACTAGCGTAGTCACTTTTGCACTCAGTTCGAACCATATTCTCCCCATGCCATCTGGTTTGTTGCTATATGGGAAAATGTTTCTTGGCCTCTGAAACCTCTGTCCAGCTTTTGGCATTGAAAATTGTCTTTTCCCTAGCATAATTAAAACTACCTCTAGAGGATACTACACCGCCTTTGTGTCAGCCTCTCTCTGGCTCTTCTGCCTCTCTGCAAATTCACTCACTAGATCTGGAATCCTTCCTCTGACTTCACTCTCTCTGCCCCTCTTCCTCACTCCTTTGATCTCAATATATATCTCTTCAAAAACTGACTTTTTCTACTTTGGAAATAGATCTGCTCATGAAATCAAACCTATAGAGTGTTTTCTCCATCACCACTTCTACCTCCTCTTATAATCCTCTGTTGGAGCACCAACAGGCAAGATTAAAACATAATCGATGGTTAGGATCATCTCTCGATCGATCCATGTGATTTTCTAGACTATTATATCCTTATCTCAATTAATACTGATTAATTAACCATATTCGCTAAGTTTATACTTAGGAAATTTTTAAAATTGGTTAATAATCTAATTGAGACACTTCTAAGTGGAATTTCCATAAAACATTTATGGGTTTTGGAGATCTCATGTATTCTAGCCTCTCTAATAATTTCCATGGCTAGAACACATATGATGCTACAAAAAATAACACCACAAAATATGAAAACACTGACTTCTATGACAGATGGGACAATCTCAACATGAGTGAAATTATTAAATTATGGTATCGAGAGCCTACCAAGTTTCACCATAGCCCATTTGTAGCCTATCCGAGAAATATTTTTAGAGATGTATATCAATATCTGATAGCCATGTGTTTTTGGTTGCATGGGAAAGAGAATTGATGTTTTTAAGGAAAATTGGATATATATGCTCCATATTTTGGTAACCTGTGTTAAAGATTTCAATTTGGGAGATATATTGTCATTTGAGTTGCAACGTTATGTGGGGCAGGAAAAAGCATCTTTGAGGGCGAACCAGACATCATAATTCTACATGTATGCATTTCTGTTAGATGGAATTTGTGCACAATATACTTTCCCAACAATGTACTGGAACTGGACCCCTAAGAACAAGTTTCTAGTTTACTTCCATTACAAAATTTTATTAGAATCAAGCTTCATAAGAACATACGAAAAAATTTCCAAGCACTTCTTTGTAGTTATATTTCAAATGATATTTGATATCGATCATCCTTACATGATTGATCAAGTGAATAAATTACTCTCAGATATCACAAATTGGTTTACATCTCCCGAGGGTGCATACATTAGACTCTTTCAGTTTTCAGGTATCCCCTCATCTCATGTTGTGATATGTGACCAATAAGGTGGTAATGCAAGAAGTAGAAAATAAGATAGACAACAGATTGTCAGTAGTTCTTCATAGGAGGAATAAATCCCTTTGGCCCACCTTCTTGTTGGGGATCAGATTATGTGAGTTGAAGATCCACAAGGTGACAACTACATAAATACAAGAGTTGGATCACTTGCACTTCACCACTAAAGACTTTCATGTATATGATCCTAAAATAGTATGTAGGCAACATTGTGAAAGGATCAGTTTCAATATGGGATACTCATAAATGTACACAACATAAGATGAGAAGGTAAATAATTGGTACAATGAAAACATGAAGGAACATCCAAGGATCGAGAACATTTTTCCCCAAGATCCACCAGTTCATGACATGTAGGTGTAGGAGGAAGAATAGATAACCCCTCAAGTAAAGAGTTCTCCTAGGAAAAGGATCAAATATGATTCAACAGGAGAAATCAACATGAAATGGAAAGATGATCCTCTGAACATAGGATATATACAAGAATAGGAGAGGAGAGAAGCAAAATAAGAGGGGAAGAGGAAGCAGGATGATTTTCTCCAGAAGCAACAAGAATAAGAGAAGAAAAGAAGAAGGATAAAATAAGAATAAAAGAGATAATACGATGAGGAAGAAGTAACAGAGATATTGGAATAAGAGAATTTGACTTTGGAGATAGAAGAGGAAGAGTTAGAGGAAGTGGATACCCTCCAACCCGTGGATAATGAATGAGACACTCCAGAGGAACCTCCCCTCACAGATGGCCATCTTCCATTAGGAGAAATGGGAATCATACCTGCATTGGTAGACAGAGTCATCGGCATGTGTAGTGTAACATTCAATTAACTTAAGAAGAGGATCGTGTAGCAGAGGCATATATTCTTCTCGAATGATCCTGATAACACAGACTCTATTTCTAAATATAAGGTGATAACTTCCAACACTAGAAGGAATCCCAGAGCGATCATGGAAGTAAATTTTGTATTTTCTATAGTGGCACAAGATAATTATGAATACTTGTTGAATGAGAATTTCATGCTAAGGAGATAACTTGTTGTGGTAAAGCAACATGCAAACGTCTTGCAATGAAGAATCAAATATCATCACAAAGCTTCAACACAGCAGAATGGAAATTTACTATGCAATAGAAACTGGGGCAAATGGAGGACACCATGGAAAATGGAGGACACTATGGGGAAAATCCTCTTGTTGGCATTCAGAAGAAAGCATAGGAAGTGGTGAAACTCCTAAAGGTAGAAAAAATATCAATCAACCATCTTCAAGATTGGGCTACCAAGTATCCAGATGCTCCATAACATTTAGAGAATAAAGACATGATTGTCACAGAGATAGATATAGTTCAGTTTAGACTCAACCATCAAAACTATATCCATATTGGAGAATAATCGATTAGTACTATTACCACATATAATAAATTGCATAATGGTTTTGAGTCTCTAACATAGAAGCATGGGATGCCTTTGATAGGGACACTTGAGGTAATCAAAGGCAGAGAGATCATATTCTAGGAGATCAGGAAATACATGGAGAAAATCAAACACACAACAAAACAAGAAGGCTTGGTGGTTACCAAAGAAATTATTCTACAGTACGCCATTTCCCCGATCAAATCTCATATGAAAATTTCATGGCTATGGAGTACTGTATAGTCAAACTCCAAGAACATATTGACAGAGGCACTAGAGGTGAAGATGTGCTACATAGGGGACTTTCCAGTTCAGATCAAAGTCATATCAATGGAGTTTAGGGCATGGCACACTTACATTACAAATGAGCTTGATGAGGAAGAAAATGAATTATCAATTTGATGAGCCTTCTTCTCATTATCAATTTTTTCTTATATAGCCACAGTCTCATGTGTAATTTGTCTTATGTAATAAATGGTATGTAATGAATCCCAAGGGACACATGTGGGATGTGAATAGCCACATATGGAATGTAATAAGTTATGTATAGAATATTAACAATAATAGGAGTTGAAGATTCATGAGGAAGTTGAAAGGTCATTGTTATTTGTTATAAATAACTCCTCATAACTCAAGAAAAGGGCTTGGATTCTAGAGGTTTTCCTTGGATTCTCTTGTAGTCCATAAGAGATAGATCATTCTCTGGAGAATCAAATCGTGGTTCACGTTCTACTATTGGATATAGTGTTTCATATGTGTAACAACATACTTGGGATATTTCATTATTAATCAAAATCTCAATGAGCCGAAACTTCTTCATACATGTATCATAGATATAGTAGGACTATTCTCGTTATTTTTATGGTATATGTTGTTTTAATCACATACTAACATACTAAGTTAATGAACTAATTCATTTCTTAGCTATGGTTATTATTGAATGATTGTTTTTATGTTTTAATGATTGTTTTTTATTATGTGGACTAATATGTAGGTAATGAACAAGCCTTTCTCTTCCTTCCCGGAACCCCCTTTAGGATAGCACTATTACTTTTCTAATCGGTGGCTCATTCTCCTTACCAGTTGTGGAAGTCTCCCTCGTGCACCTTACATTGGGTGTCTCACAAAGCTCACATTCTTGTTTCCCCAAAGAGGTATTGTGTTCTCTCATGTTTGATAGAAACCATGGCATATATTTAAAACATTTCCAATAGTGATCAGGCCGTATGATTGAATCAAGCTCCTATACCAAACGATGTGAGGTCTAATTGGAATTTCACATTAGGGAGATCCCCTTCCAAATTTGGCAACATCCAACACTGCAAAAAAATTTGGTTCTAGAAGGAGGGCAAGATGACAAGTTGAGTCGATGAAGTCTCTTTGAATTTCTTACCTTTAATGGCTTCATCCCAAATCATAATATCAAGGTGTTTTTTTTAACTTTAGATATTTCAATCATCGTTGAATTTTAAAATAACTTGTCACATTTGAAATTCTATGGAAAGGGTACAGCAACCATCCTTGATTACATAATTGAATTTGTTCAATTTTGTTTTTCAAGTGGCGTTTATTCTTAAGAAATCATTGCGTCGTTGTTTACCCTTACATTGGATGGTCGTGCGAAGCAAAGGTGCTATTCTCTCCCCACTACTTCTATTTAATATTTCAAGCAATTGATTAATGAGTTTCGTCACGTCTGTTATCACATGGTAAAATTGTCATCAATTTGGCTTTTATATCAGTGCTAATCTTTGAGGGCCAACCACATGACCAAGAGCCGAGTCACAAGTCATGAGTCAAGCGGCCCAACACACAAGCGCTAATCACCTAGCAGAGTTCACAACAGGGATGAGCACATTTCTCATATCGAATACACCATGTATAAATTGGCGTATATAAACACCTTAACATCCATCTCCTGGGTGCATGTGGTTAATTCCCACTCTCCACCTAACCGCCCAATCAAGAAATCCACCAAATTGACGACCCACAGCCTTTTTTGCACCCGCATATACATCCGAACTTTACTGGCAGGGGGGGGGTGGGCGGGGGGGTGGGGTCCGAAAATTGGTTTCCTCCCCACTAGTCTCATGTTGACGTTTCAACCCCTCATTACTTCGCACCCCACACCACCCCCCCCACCCTCCTTTGGTGCTTCATAGTGAGTGTGGTAGTCATAACGCCAACTATTATGGAGATGATATGCAGACATATTACAGGATGATTAGGCCCACATGTGAAAATTCCAAGACTGGAATCCCATAGTAGCAACTGATATTATGTCTCCTAATTTTTAATTAATTTAAAATTTATCTGTCATGACAAATATTGAAAATCCCAACTTGGGAAAACTAGTGCATAAAATGATGGTTTTAATATTAAGCAAAAGTGAAAATAATTTGAGTACAACTGGATGCCAAAACTGGAATTCCTATTGATAAATACTGGTAAGAAAAATCTAGTGAGGAAATTTCGTCACTCCACAAGAAAATGTGGGCTCTAATCTCAACTCCAGTTGAGTCGTCAAAACTAGCTCTGCATAACTACTGTGTCACACTAGCACGGTCACTTCTGCACTCAGTTCGAACCAACTTCTCCTCAAGCCATTCGGTACCTATCCCAACCTCAGGAAAATCTGTCCATATTATGGCACTGAAACTTGTCTTTTCTCCAACATAATAAAAACTTCCTCTAGAGGCTACTATGTTGCCTATGCATCAACCTCTCTACGGCTCTACTTCCTCTCTGTAAATGCACTCACCAGGTCTGGAATCCTTCCTCCGACTTCACTTTCTTTGCATCTCTTCCTCACTTCTTCAATCTCACTAGCTCTCTCTCCAACAACTGAGTGTTGCTACTCTAGAAATCGATCTTCTCATGAAATCAAGCCTCTCAAGTGTTTTCTCCATCACCGCATCAACCTTATCTTATAATCCTCAGTTGGAGCACCAACGACTGAGATTAGAACATAATCGATGACTAGGATCATCTCTTGATCGACTTGTGTGATTTTCTATACTATTCTCACCTTATCTCAATTAATACTAATTACTTAACCATATTCCCTAAGTTTAGACTTAGGAAATATTCAAAATTTGGTTAATAATATAATCGAGACACTTCTATGCAGAATTTCCACAAATAAATTCTAGGTTTTGGAGATCTCGTGTATTCTATTCCCTCCACAAATTTTCATGGCTAGAACACATCCAATGCTACAAACACAAACACTCCCTCTTAGCGAGGAATGTGTTCTAGTGCTGCACTTACTACAACACCCTATCTCTGCATCATCTCATATCACGTTGTTGATGTTTGGCTATTGCTGCCCATCGACCACTGTGTAACTATGATATGTGCTACATCTATGTTGCTACTGACCCTACCGAATTGCTACCAACACTGCATATGCGCTACAACTCCCTCTCATATGCTATTGTTTTAACTGCAACATCTGCAACTGAGAATCATCCAAAACTGAACCAAGTGTGTTCGATATGATGCATATGTTACCTGAGTCTTGACTGCTACTAGATATTGCACTATCCACTGAGGACTCTGCATTTTTGTTGACTCTACACTATGCCAAGTACACTACTACCAACTGTGCACTGCACACCCCAACATCTGACTGCTACTGGTCTCTGCGACTGTCACTCTGGCATCTGACTGCGTCTACTATTGCCGATCCATCCTTCTACTGAATACTTGTGGGCCCCTGTAGCTAGGTATTGATCCAAGAGGTGGACTCCTCAAGGTTCCTGCCCAAATCTGTGGCTCTAAACTTTGATCTACTCATACTGATGCTACTACTCTACTAATGCAACTACTACAATCATGAGTATGATCTCCCCAAATCCTGAAGTACTAGTTTCCATAGGGATGCTCCCTATAAAACTATACTCCCTATAAGTCTCTATCTCCCTGGGAAATCTCTTTTCTCCCTCCTTGAAAATCGCATTGTCCTCTTGCACTGGAAACTGGACTATGATGTTTTGCACTGGGAATATTTTTCCTGGAACTGCACCTGCATACTGCAACTGGGAAATTCTCACTGCCTGTGTCACTGCATTTAGCTCTGCAACTATATCTCAGGTACTGACTCTAACTACCTAATGAAAATTTTCATTTGCTGACGCTGAACCTGCTACAATGATACTGTGGACTCTTTTAGCAAAGGTGATGGTCCCGCTGGAACAATCTAGAACTGATCTGACTTATATCCTTGTTGCAACTATGTTGGCCCTGCCCATCTCGCACCTATAGTTTCATACTCCTCTTCCTAGATATGGTGACCCACTATCTATTTTCAAGCCTAGTCCTTGGCTAGGACCCTTCCTTTCTTTGCAACTCACAATAGACAACTCGCACTTCCTCTAGCATTAGACTCCGACAACTAGAAATTGATCTCCTGCCCATATCTGCATTCTAGCTAATTTGCACTACCTCCTTGGATGTCTCGAACAACCATCCCTATAGAGCTACAAAATTTTGAAACTCAAAACTGGAGAAAATAAACCCGAAAATCTCCCTCTTTCCCGTTGCTTGGTTGTTGGATCTGTTACTCGCACTCCTTTCTAGAGTGAGAAGATATTCTCACAACTACTACCAAGACGAAACTAGAAAAATTAGATCTCTAAATCTCAAGATCCCCTAAGAAAAATTTTCCCTCTATGTGTGTGTTTCTCTCTTCCAATATGAAGTTGGTTTTACACTAGCAATATGGTGCAAAACCCTCTGCGTCCAACTAAAGATATGCTCAAAGAAAAATGATTTTCTCTCTCTTCCTCCAAATTCACTCGATCTGGAGAGATCAAATTTTTCTGCCTCTATTTTTCTGCCTCTCTCTCAAAAAAATCGAATCTCCTCAAGTAACTCAGCCTCTTGGAAAAGTGACCGCGTTGCCCCTGGGAATTTTGATTGTGACTTCTAATCAGTTGCGCTTTTGTACCATGTGAAAATTCCAATACCATAATCATATTGCAACAAATGATATTATTTCTCCTAATTTTTAATTAATTAACAATTTATCTACTATGACAAATATCAAAATAAACACACTGAAACCTTCACAAATAAAATTGCGGAAGAATAAATGCTAGAATAAATTCTAGCACACATACATAAAATTTACACAATTATTTTTGGACAAAAGTCCCCGAAAAAACCCCAACTTGGGAAAACTAGTGCAGCAGATGAGGGTTTTGATGTTAAGCAAAAGTGAAAATAATCTAAGTACAACTAGATGCGGAAACTGGCAATCCTACAGAGAAAAGATAGAAAGGAAAATTTAGTGAGGAAATTTCCTCACTCCACAGGAACATCTAGGCTTTGACCTCAGCTCCAAGCGAGCCCTTCAAACTGGATATGCGCAGCTATTGCATCACACTAGCGTAGTCACTTTTGCACTCAGTTCGAACCATATTCTCCCCATGCCATCTAGTTTGTTTCTATATGGGAAAATGTCTCTTGGCCTCTGAAACCTCTGTCCAGCTTTTGGCATTGAAAATCGTCTTTTCCCTAGCATAATCGAAACTACCTCTAGAGGATACTACACCGCCTCTGTGTCAGCCTCTCTCTGGCTCTTCTTCCTCTCTGCAAATTCACTCACTAGATCTGGAATCCTTCCTCTGACTTCACTCTCTCTGCCCCTCTTCCTCACTCCTTTAATCTCAATATATATCTCTTCGAAAACCGACTTTTTCTACTTTGGAAATAGATCTGCTCATGAAATCAAACCTATAGAGTGTTTTCTCCATCACCACTTCTACCTCCTCTTATAATCCTCTGTTGGAGCACCAACAGGCAAGATTAAAACATAATCGATGGTTAGGATCATCTCTCGATCGATCCATGTGAGTTTCTAGACTATTATTTCCTTATCTCAATTAATATTGATTAATTAACCATATTCGCTAGGTTTATACTTAGGAAATTTTTTAAAATTGGTTAATAATCTAATTGAGACACTTCTAAGTGGAATTTCCATAAAACATTTATGGGTTTTGGAGATCTCATGTATTCTAGCCTCTCTACTAATTTCCATGGCTCGAACACATATGATGCTAAAAAAAATAACACCACAAAATATGAAAACACTGACTTCTATGACAGATGGGACAATCTCAACATGAGTGAAATTATTAAATTATGGTATTGAGAGCCTACCAAGTTTCACCATAGCCCATTTGTAGCCTATCCGAGAAATATTTTCAGAGATGTATATCAATATCTGATAGCCATGTGTTTTTGGTTGCATGTGAAAGAGAATTGATGTTTTTAAGGAAAATTGGATATATATGCTCCATATTTTGGTAACCTGTGTTAAAGATTTCAATTTGGGAGATATATTGTCATTTGAGTTGCAACGTTATGTGGGGCAGGAAAAAGCATCTTTGAGGGCGAACCAGGCATCATAATTCTACATGTATGCATTTCTGTTAGATGGAATTTGTGCACAATATACTTTCCCAACAATGTACTAGAACTGGACCCCTAAGAACAAGTTTCTAGTTTACTTCCATTACAAAATTTTATTAGAATCAAGCTTCATAAGCACATACGAAAAAATTTCCAAGCACTTCTTTGTAGTTATATTTCAAATGATATTTGATATCGATCATCCTTACATGATTGATCAAGTGAATAAATTACTCTCAGATATCACAAATTGGTTTACATCTCCCGAGGGTGCATACATCAGACTCTTTCAGTTTTCAGGTATCCCCTCATCTCATGTTGTGATATGTGACCAATAAGGTGGTAATGCACGAAGTAGAAAATAAGATAGACAACAGATTGTCAGTAGTTCTTCATAGGAGGAAGAAATCCCTTTGGCCCACCTTCTTGTTGGGGATCAGATTATGTGAGTTGAAGATCCACAAGGTGACAACTACATAAATACAAGAGTTGGATCACTTGCACTTCGCCACTAAAGACTTTCATGTATATGATCCTAGGATAGTATGTAGGCAACATTGTGAAAGGATCAGTTTCAATATGGGATACTCATAAATGTACACAACATAATATGAGAAGGTAAATAATTGGTACAATGAAAACATGAAGGAACATCCAAGGATGGAGAACATTTTTCCCCAAGATCCACCAATTCATGACATGTAGGTGTAGGAGGAAGAATAGATAACCCCTAAAGTAAAGAGTTCTCCTAGGAAAAGGATCGGATATGATTCAACAGGAGAAATCAACATGAAATGGAAAGATGATCCTCTGAACATAGGATATATACAAGAATAGGAGAGGAGAGAAGCAAAATAAGAGGGGAAGAGGAAGCAGGATGAGTTTCTCCAGAAGCAACAAGAATAAGAGAAGAAAAGAAGAAGGATAAAATAAGAATAAAAGAGATAATACGATGAGGAATAAGTACAAAGATATTGGAATAAGAGAATTTGACTTTGGAGATAGAAGAGGAAGAGTTAGAGGAAGTGGATACCCTCCAACCCGTGGATAATGAATGAGACACTCCAGAGGAACCTCCCCTCACAGATGGCCATCTTCCATTAGGAGAAATGGGAATCATACCTGCATTGGTAGACAGAGTCATGGGCGTGTGTAGTGTAACATTCAATTAACTTAAGAAGAGGATCGTGTAGCAGAGGTATATATTCTTCCTGAATGATCCTGATAATGCAGACTCTATTTCTAAATATAAGGTGATAACTTCCAACACTAGAAGGAATCCCAGAGCGATAATGGAAGTAAATTTTGTATTTTCTATAGTGGCACAAGATAATTATGAATACTTGTTGAATGAGAATTTCATGCTAAGGAGATAACTTGTTGTGGTAAAGAAACATGCAAACGTCTTGCAATGAAGAATCAAATATCATCACAAAGCTTCAACACAGCAGAATGGAAATTGACTATGCAATAGGAACTGGGGCAAATGGATGACACCATGGAAAATGGAGGACACTATGGGGAAAATCCTCTTGTTGGCATTCAGAAGAAAGCATAGGAAGTGGTGAAACTCCTAAAGGTAGAAAAAATATCAATCAACCATCTTTGGGATTGGGCTACCAAGTATCCAAATGCTCCATAACATTTAGAAAATAAAGACATGATTGTCACAGAGATAGATATAGTTCAGTTTAGACTCAACCATCAAAACTATATCTATCTTGGAGAATAATAGATTAGTACTATTACCACATATAATAAATTGCATAATGGTTTTAAGTCTCTAACATAGAAGCATGGGATGCCTTTGATAGGGACACTTGAGGTAATCAAAGGCAGAGAGATCATCTTCTAGGAGATCAGGAAATACATGGAGAAAATCAAACACGCAACAAAACAAGAAGGTTTGGTGGTTACCAAAGAAATTATTCTACAGTACGCCATTTCCCCGATCAAATCTCATATAAACTTTCATGGCTATGGAGTACTTTATATTCAAACTCAAAGAACATATCGACAGAGGCAATAGAGGTGAAGATGTGCTACATAGGGGACTTTCCAGTTCAGATCAAAGTCATATCAATGGAGTTTAGGGCATGGCACACTTACATTACAAATGAGCTTGATGAGGAAGCAAATGAATTATCAATTTGATGAGCCTTTTTCTCATTATAAATTTTTTCTTATATAGCCACCGTCTCATGTGTAATTTGTCTTATGTAATAAATGGTATGTAATGAATCCCAAGGGACACATGTGGGATGTGAATAGCCACATATGGAATGCAATAAGTCATGTATAGAATATTAACAATAATAGGAGTTGAAGATTTATGAGGAAGTTGAAAGGTCATTGTTATTTGTTATAAATAACTCCTCATAACTCAAGAAAAGGGCTTGGATTCTAGAGGTTTTCCTTAGATTCTCTTGTAGTCCATAAGAGATAGATCATTCTTTGGAGAATCAAATCGTGGTTCACGTTCTACTATTGGATATAGTGTTTCATATGTGTAACAACATAATTGGGATCTTTCATTATTAATCAAAATCTCAATGAGCCGAAACTTCTTCATACATGTATCATAGATATAGTAGGACTATTCTCGTTATTTTTATGGTATATGTTGTTTTAATCACATACTAAGTTAATGAAATAATTCATTTCTTAGCTATGGTTATTATTGAATTATTGTTGTTATGTTTTAATGATTGTTGTTTATTATGTGGACTAATATGTAGGTAATGAACAAGCCTTTCTCTTCCTTCCCGGAACCCCCTTTAGGATATCACTATTACTTTTCTAATCGGTGGCTCATTCTCCTTACCAGTTGTGGAAGTCTCCCTCGTGCACCTTACATTGGGTGTCTCACAAAGCTCACATTCTTGTTTCCCCAAAGAGGTATTGTGTTCTCTCATGTTTGATAGAAACCATGGCATATATTTAAAACATTTCCAATAGTGATCAGGCCGTATGATTGAATCAAGCTCCTATACCAAACGATGTGAGGTCTAATTGGGACTTCACATTAGGGAGATCCCCTTCCAAATTTGGCAACATCCAACACTGCAAAAATTTTTGGTTCTAGAAGGAGGGCAAGATGACAAGTTGAGCCGATGAAGTCTCTTTGAATTTCTTACCTTTAATGGCTTCATCCCAAATCATAATATCGAGGTGTTTTTTTTAACTTTAGATATTTCAATCATCGTTGAATTTTAAAATAACTTGTCACATTTGAAATTCTATGGAAAGGGTACAGCAACCATCCTTGATTACATAATTGAATTTGTTCAATTTTGTTTTTCAAGTGGCGTTTATTCTTAAGAAATCATTGCGTCGTTGTTTACCCTTACATTGGATGGTCGTGCGAAGCAAAGGTGCTATTCTCTCCCCACTACTTCTATTAATATTTCAAGCAATTGATTAATGAGCTTCGTCACGTCTGTTACCACATGGTAAAATTGTCATCAATTTGGCTTTTATATGAGTGCTAATCTTTGAGGGCCAACCATATGACCAAGAGCCGAGTCACAAGTCATGAGTCGAGCAGCCCAACGCACAAGCGCTAATCACCTAGAAGAGTTCACAAGGGGGATGAGAACATTTCTCATATCGAATACACCATTTATAAATTGGCGTATATAAACACCTTAACATCCATCTCCTGGGTGCATGTGGTTAAGTCCCGCTCTCCATCCAACCGCTCGATCAAGAATTCCACCAAATTGACGACCCACAACCTTTTTTGTACCCGCATATCCATCCGACCTTTACTGGCAGGGGGGGGGGGGGGTCCGAAAATTGGTTTCCTCCCCACTAGTCCCATGTTGACGTGTCAACCCCTCATTACTTCGCACCCCACACCGCCCCCCCACCCTTCGCCTGCACCCCCCCCCCCCCCGCGCGAAATTCGCCAAACCAATCCATTTTACCACTCTCCTTCGTACGCTATCCCCTCCACTCTCATCCTGACGCGTGGCCAAAACCATTATATTATTAAATGACTTCCCGGGGTAACCGTTCAAACTTCTAACGGACCCGCGCCCACCACTAGTCCTCCACATATGATTTAAATTGCAATAGAAATCTCTCAGGAAGTTCAGTAGCAATTTCCAGTAGCAGTGGAATTGGCACCAAAGATGACTCAACACTTACGAGTCGAAAGGTGACAGGGCAGTGGATGATATGGAAAAAGGTTCTAGAACCTAGATAGCTCAAAGGGAAAAGTACGAGTCTTCGAAAACATAAGGAAGGTATTTCAATCAAAGCTAACTATGACAAACGGACTTCTAAGCCAAATAGAAGTCTTCTACTTCAACCTATTCGAATATTTTCACACTTGTTCAAGTTTCTCGAGATCAGGGATATAAGTGGGCCATCTATTTTAGGGGCAGCTCAACAATGGCTGACATGGTTAAAACAACTCACCATTTTTTCCACCTCACCAACATACAGCTCATCCTCAAATTCTGAATATCAAAGCCTAAATTCTAGCATGATAGTTTGCCACCTGATCATGGTTATTGCCACCTTAGGCAAAGTTTTTTGGTTCGATACACATTATTAGTATGGGTTATTTAAATTTTGATGATGAAATTAATAGTGATAGAGTCCTTTTAGGTTACAAACTCTTTTCAATAGAATTATCTCTAATTTTTCTAAATGTAATGAATTCCTTTTGGGATTAGAAATCTACATCAGTTTCCAGAGTCTGGCCCAGGTGGCAAACCTATGTAAAATGGTTTTCACTCTATAAATATGGAATTTTTAGATTTAGATAGGGTTGATGGATGTAAGCCCCAAAGCTACTATTGTAATATTTTTTTACTCATTTAATAGACAGTTGAAAAAGATTTTTGCTCCAACCTAAGATTCTGATTGAGCTCTTATGTGTTTGTCTCCTTTATATTTTCAATGTTAATCCAACTTACTCATACATAATTACTTGGAATTCATAAACCTTATGCTCCAACTTCCTTTATGTGTAATGTTTGTTGTCAGAATTTTTTTTTGTAAGAGCTCATGTGCCTCAGCTTCCATGAATGAAACTTTTGTTTAATTGAATTCCAATTCTAACTACATACCCAATGGTAGCCCTAACACATCTTTCACCTACAAAAAATCATCCCAAAAATATCTTAAAGTTAGCCATATTTGTTTTAAAGCTTTTTATTGAATACCATATATTTTCTTGAGAGTTCCCTATCTAGTTGGAAGGGCTAACTTCCAACCCTAAGTGGTTTGAAATAGTTACACTGAATTGACTATTGAGCAGCCCAATTAGTCCCAGTTTCATGATAACAATTTGGTACGTCTATCAGGAGTTCGAAGCTACATTTCCCCATAAAATTGTGTTCAATCAAAGAAAATGAACTCTTGAAGGTAGCAGGAGATCAAAAATATTCAAGGTTGTACTTCTACCTTGGCAACACCATCCTTAAAGAATTTATAAATTCAAAGCTTCATGGTGACTCCACTTCTTGAAGATTGGTAGCTTGATGAAGTTCCAAGATGAGTTCTACTGCAAGAATAAATCCTAGGTATGCTCCTATGGATCAGTATCACATCTATGGTTTTCCAAATCCTATGCCTCGTGTTGATTGGTCAACCCATCTTCCCATTTTCAAAGATGAAAAGAAAGATTAATCTGGTCTGCATTTGGTTAAATTCCACACACATGTATGTAGACTGAGGGTTGATTTTCCTGAATATTGTCTCATGAAGATGTTTATGGCTACCCTAGAAGAAAAAGCTAGAGTATGGTATGAAGGGTTGAAATCAGGAAGCTTGTGTTCTCTTAAATATTTCCATAGAATATTTTTTGAACATTATGGGAAGTCTCATCCTTTATCATCATTGTTTCAATATTGTTGCAATATTTGGAAAGGATTCATTCAATATATTAAAATTATTCATGATGATTAGAAGGTATGGATGATGAGGAGATATTAGAGGCACTTTATGAATTTTCCTCTCAGGCTAGTTGTCTTGAAGATAAAGAAGTCACATCCTTAGTTGAAGATGAAATTAATCAAGAGCTTGATGATGATATTCATTTTTTTTCTCATAAGATAAATGAAGATATGCAGCAGATTTGAAAGCTTTTAAGTGATCAATATTTCCCATCAAATTATGTTTCAAAACTCTTATTGTTTGCGTCTGTGTCTAAAAAAAGGGTTTGTGAGGACCAAGTCTCTGAAAACACATGCATAGAGATATCAATTATTGAACAAGTACATGACATAGAGTATCAAGAAATATATAGTTCAACTCATGATATTTCTCAAAGAGAGGAACAAGAGAGTGATGAAAATGATAGCACACAAGCTCAGTCACGCATGTTTTCTTTTCAAGGGATTGTCCAAGAAATCAGTGAGTCAATTAATGATGATCTTGGAATTGAAAATATAGAACAAGGGAAAACGGTTAGAAATGAAGCTTATCTCCCTGGATTGGTCCAACAAGAAAAAGAGAATTCGCATGTCTTTCATGATCCTTTTGTTAACTTGTTGGAGCCATCTGTGAAGATGGAGTCTATTTTGTTTATAAGTTCAGATTATGGATTCAATTTTTATTCTGAGTTACCACTAGATGATCTATTTTTTATTTTACTCAATAAACATTGAGTATCCCAGGTGTTTGATCAGCTTTTTGACTGGATTTATTGGCAGTTTCATATTACTTGAATTAGGCATGTAGTTTGCAGCTATTAGAGTAGGTTGCCATGTACAAAAATAAGCTCATATGAATGAGCAAGTTTGTTTTTCATTTCTTAGTTTCATTATCAGTTTGTATGGTTTTTGTTTTCAGTTTTTAATTTTGTCTTCAATTAGAGTGCAGGTTACAGGTCAGCATTTCATGCTCGAAGGAAAGTATGTCAAAGCTTCGGGAGCAGTCCAAATGGTCAGGCACTGGAACTATGGATCTGAGGTTCTTTGTTGCCCCGTGGGGGGGACATCATCCCCAGTTGGAGCCACTTTTATCACATGGTAAAATTTTGATCAATTCAGCTTTGATATGATATTATTTTGATATGGTTAAGTTTTGGAAATTGGCTTCATTTTGCTAATTTTTGGCTAAATTCGCCAATTTGAATTATTTTTGGCGCTTTTCCCTTTCATCAATTTTTATAAAAAATTATTAGCCCTTGGGGCTAATCTCCAAGTCAAAGGCTAATCTCCAAATCATCAACAACCTAAAGGCTAAGCCAACACCAACAACACTAAATTGAGGGCTAATAATTCATTTTAAATCTTGTAAAAAATAAGCCCTCGGGGGGATATTTTCACACTAGCAATGAACCCTCGGGGCTAATTTCAAATAACAGGGTTATAAATTTTAACAAAATAATAGCCCAAGGGATAATATTTGAGGGCCAACAACAAGACCAAGAGTCGAGTCACAAGTTACGAGTCGAGGGACCCAACGCACAAGCACCAAGCAGAGTTCACAAGGGGGACAAGCGCATTGCTCATATCGAATACACCATTTATACACTAGCGTATATAAACACCTTAACATCCATCTCCTGGCTACATGTGGTTAAGTCTCGCTCTCCATTCAACCACATGATCAATCAGTCCACCAAATCGACGACCCACAGCCTTTTTCACACCGCCCTATCCATCTGACCTTTACCGGTAGGGGGGAAGGGGGGGGGAGGTCTAAAAAGTGGTTTCCTCCCCGTTGGTCCCACGTCGACATGTCAACTCCTCATCGCTTTGCACCCCCATCCTCGCAAAAATCTTGCAACTCCTACACCCCCCACCCCCCCCCGAAATCTACCAAACCAACCCATTTTACCACTCTCCTTCCTGCGCGCTCCCTTCCACTCTCATCTCGACGCGTGGCCAAAAATTTTAGTTTATTAAATGACTTCTCGGGGTAACCGTTCAAACTTCTAACAGACCCACGCCCACCAGTAGTCCTCCACATATGATTTAAATTGAAATAACAGTCTCTTAGGCAGTTCAACAGCAATTTCCACTAGTAGGGGAATTGGCACAAAAGGTGACTCGGCATTGATGAGTGGCAAAGTGATAGGGCAAGGGATGATATGGCAAAAGGTTCTAGAACCTAGCTAGCTCAAAGGGAGAAGGATGAGCCTTCAAAATCACGAGGAAGGTATTCAATCATAGATAACTATGACAAACAAACTTCTAAGCCAAATAGAAGTCTTCTACTTCAACCTATTCGAAGACTTTCACTCTTCTTCAAATTTCTCCAGATTAGGGATATCATTGGTCCATCCATTTTAGGGGTAGCTCAATAATCCATTCCAAATGGCTGACATGGTTACAGCAACTCACCATTTTTTCCACCTCACCAATACATATCGCATCCTCAAATTCCGAATATCAGAGCCTAAATTCTAGCATGACAATTTTCCACATGATCATGGTTATTGCCACCTTAGACGAATTTGTTTGGTTCAATAAGAATTATTAGTATGGTTTACTTAATGTTTGTTGATGAAATAAATAGTGATAGAGTCATTTTAGGTTACAAACTCTTTTCAACAGAATTATCTCTAATTTCTCTCAATGTAATGAATTCCTTTTGGGATTAGAACTCTACATCAGTTTCGAGAGTCTGGCCTAGGTGGAAGACCTATGTAAAAGGGTTTTCACTCTATAAATAGGGAAGTTTTAGAGTTAGAGAGGCTTTATGGATGTAAGGACCAAAGCTACTATTGTAATATTTTTTCTACTCAGTTGATAAACAGTTGCAGAAGATTTTTGTTCCAACCTGAGATTCTGATTGAGCTCTTATGTGTTTATCTCCTTTATCTTTTCAATGTGAATTCATCTTACTCATACATAATTACTTGGAATTCATAAATATTATGCTCCAACTTCCTTTATGTGTAATTTTTGCTATCAAAATCATTTTTGTAAGAGTTCATGTACCTTAGCTTCCATGAATGAAACTTTTGTGTAATTGAATTCCCATTCTGATTCCATGCCCAATGGTAGCCCTCACACATTTCTCACCTGCAAAAAATCATCCAAAAAACATTTGAGAGTTATCCATATTTGTTTTAAAGCTTTTTTATTGAATATTATATATTTTCTGGAGAGAGCCCTCTCTGGTTGGAAGGGCTAACTTCCAACGCTAAGTGGTTTGAAATACTTACACTGAATTTACTGTTGAGAAGACCAATTAGTCCCATTTTGGTCAAAACGACGTCTCTGACAAATATGAATATTAATATGTTCTTAATGAAATTGATCAACTTAGAATGGAATCAAATGAATCTCTTGAGAAATTTGTTGACATATTCCTCCATGTTTGTTATGAATTCCTAGATGAGGATGTGGAATAGTAGTTATTGGATGAGAATTATTGTTTCTTAGTCAAGATTTCTAGAAGATATGTTTAATTTGTTTCATTATGTCTTCTTGATCTAAAATAATTTTAGCATTTTGAAGAAGAATTGAATATGCATTTTTTTACATGTCCCCCTCCTTTTAGTGTTTCATTTTTCGAACCTCAGTCGATCATTAAACCAAAAACTCTATTCGTTCATGAAGAATTGATTTTTCTCTCACATATTTCTCTTGATGGTGATTCATATGATCTTACCAATCAACCATCTTTGAATCTTGATATTTCACCAGCCGACCCTTTACCTGTTAATCAAATTGAACCATTTAATAAACATGAACTTGATGATTTCCTTTTCTATGAATTATAAGGTAATAATTTTTCAAGTGATATGGATGAATCGTTGTTCCTACACGAAGATTTAGATTTGCATGAATTTAAAATGGACTCTGATGTGATTATCGAAGATTTTCATTCAGGTATATGTCCTTTTGATCAAGAAGATGACATGCTTATCCTTGAGGAGTTTTTCAGTAATCTCAAAAATATATCTTTGGTTGAATATCATGATTTAAATAATGACTCTTGTTTTGATAAGAAATTGACTGTGTTTTCTCGAAATTCAAATTTAAGTTAGGTGAGTAGGACACTTCAGCCTACGCTGATGGTTATGTCAGGTTCCTGCCACCATCACAATATTTGTGATTTCATCCAGTTCACGATTATTTTGTAAAATTTTGTCATTCATGTCATCACGTGGGATGTTGACTCTCTCCTGAGGGATGCTTATTTTACTCATGTAAAAGTATTCAACCCTGAAGGAAGAAAATTTATTCTAACTATTGAACTTCCACTGTTATATCCCACCTCAAGAAAATCTCTAATTTATGATGTGGAAACAAAGAATAATCTTAATGAATCTTTTACATCATCCATCAAATAATTCCTCTCGCACGATAGCATGGATTTTGATCAGCATGTTAATTTCTCTTATGAAATGGATTTTTCTTTTTTCATTCTTTCTTGTCTAAGTTTCCCTAAAGATTGTTTTCATCATCCTATTGTGGACTCGTTAGAATATTATTCTCAATCTGGACCTATTTCTCGTAGCCAGCACTTACATGCACTTTGTCGAATTTTGTATGGTCACGGACCTAGTAATTGTTATTGTAATGAAGTCGATTGTTTTATAGATAAATTGAGTGTGTTACACCATTTCAGTTGCACTTATTGTTTCTATTGGTCAACGCATATGCTTACACGATATGTTTTTTCCACTGCATTTTTTTTTGTTTTGGTTCTACAGGATCACATCTTTCGATCCAAAGGTCAGGAGAAACTTCTATGGTTGCATTGGAAGTTCCATTTCACATGAAACAACCCTATGTTGTCTAGTTTAGGATAAGATAGGTTACATGTAGCTATATGAACTACATTATTGTTGTGTGTTTTCATCTTTCGTGTTTTGATTCTTTTGCTTTTAGTTGTTCTTGAATAAAGCTAATTTTGAGCTTTCAAATGACATGCCTAATATTTTGTCAAAGGAAATTTGTAGTAACATGCAACCCTTGGCTTATTTGTGACCCTCTTCCTTGATTTGGTTTACATATTTTCAAGTCGATGATTTTTAGATGGAAAATACGATCCTTTAGCTAGGAAGCTATAAGAAAACCATAATGCCTGTATCTATTTAGGATTCTATTTCCTTCACTCGATCATGTTTATGAATAGTGTGTTCTTTCTTATCTATCTGAGTAGAGTAAGATAAGGGGAAAAAAATTTAGCGAAAAAAGCATCATAGCTCTTAAACCTGTCTATGAAGGAGAAACCTCTTATGCTCTCAATAAGTTAGGATCCCTCTTCCACCCGTTGAAAAATAATAAGTGTCTATGCATAGTCCTATGAAAAAGAAAGAAAAATAAAGGGTGAAAAAAGAGAAAGGTTTCCTCGGTAGGGAGGTGAAGCAAGCGACTTCACCAGGGTGTTTTCCAAGCTCACTAGCAGCGAAGCAATGTTTTTGTTTCTGAAGTGACTCCGCCGAGGTACTATCCAGACCTGCTGGAAGCAAAGAAATGCTAGAGATGTAAAACTCAAACTTTTATTTTTTAAATCGATGTACTATATTACCCTTACTTGCATCAACATGATAATGATATGGCATGTTTTAAGTTGGGTTACGCCAAGTAGATTAATGAGGAAGACTACATCTTTAACAAGGTAAGAATGAGGATCTAACCCACTGATTGAATCAATACTTACTATGGAATTGAGACTTTGTGCCCAAATGAAACCATTTCAGAGAAGTTGGGGTTCTCCCAGTGTGTCGCCAAGTGTTGTCGTTGTGACAATTACTCTCCAAAAAATTTTCCCAGGTCAAGTTTGGAGCCTACATTAACTGTTGCTTCAAGCCCCTTAGTGTCTTCATGTTGTTTTATTGGTAGTTTTTGTGTTTTCTCCTAGTGTCTCGTCCTCCTAAGTCAATGTTTCCTAAGTTTCGTCACTTAAACATTAGAAGCACTTGAGTTATCTAGTTCATATTTAGGTGAGCTCGTGACTTTTATTGACTCAAAAACTTTCCTTTTCACCATGCACACACTAAAAAAAACTCAAAAGCATAGAAAAAGCAAACAAAAGCAAGAAAAATGATCTTTAAAGGCAAATTCACACTCAAAGTTGATGAATACATGCACTTGAGTTGAATGCACTTCTTTAGGTTGAATAAGTGCGCCCATCTTGAGCGCACTCCTTCATGATGAGAAAGTGTGCTTGCCTTGAGTGCACTCCTTCATGCTCAGAAAGTGTGCTTGCCTTGATCACACTCCTTTGTGATGAAGACATGCACTCTTCCCGGGTGCATACATGAGCCTCTTTGTTTCATGTGGGTGCAATCCTAGAAAATAGGAGACCACTTAAAGTCCTTAACTAACCCCTTCTCTTGTCAATAAGTAGCAATCATGAATGAATAAATTTTTCATGTAAAATATTTTAAATCAACCCAATTAATCATTATTTTGCATAATCATCCTCATCTAAGTTGAGCACACAACTGTGGATCAAGAAACTCTTCATCAACCAACTTTACAAGTAAGTTTTCTATGTCAAATCTATTCATTGCCTATCATGATTTCACCATCGTTATTTCTTTTCTTTTTGTCATTTCTTTGTTTTTCAGTTTTTTTTTTGGCGTTTATGTTTAATCTTCGTTTTGAAAGTGTTAATCTATTGTCACATGATGAAACTCTTCACATTATTCAATATTCCATATTCCACCGTGATTGCGACGACATCTATATAAGCTTGTAGATCCTTCCTCTTCTCATTCTTACCATGAAATCTTACTGTTAAAATTATTCTTAATATTTAAAGAGGAAAAGTGCACTTCTGAAACTTGAAGCCTAATCATCCTTGAAAAATGTGCCCACAATAGTCAAGCTTTCCTCTTGAGTGTACTTCTTTGTCATGAAGAACTTCCTTCGTCCCTTTTGAGTGCGCCACTGTGGCCTCTCTCTCTCCTTGAGTGCATGAACACACTGTGAAGGCCTGGAGGCATGACAACTTTCTCCTTCATCCCTTCAAAGTGTGCTAGTTCACACTTGATGGATTTTTCCCTCTTGCTTAAGTGCATGGGTGCACTGCAAAGCCTTGAATGACCATTAATATTCCTTCATGCTTTTAAAGTGTTCCCTCCTTATTTTCATGCCTATATTATCATGCATGCAAGTGATTTTGTACTATCGTTGATAGATTTTCATGTCTAGGTACATGTGATGGCTCTTTGTACATGATTTACAAGCATTGTTGCATAGTTGGGTTGCTTTAAGATAATCTTTTCATTATGAGTGTTTTGCCACAAACAAGTGTTCATGCTATAAGTATTGTCACCCTTTCATCATCTGTTGGAGCCATTCCTCCCCATAATGTGGCCTCCAAAGAAGTATCAGAAGCAACAACTGAAGAACCTGTTGAAGTTACCAAGCCAAAAATTCCCATTTATACAGAAACGCATTGCTTAATTGATAAGTCTACTGAGGTCACATGGAGATGTATATACAACACATTCATGCAGAAAAGTTTTGTTGAGAACTTGGAGGACTTACAAGCATACATTAACATTAAGCGGTCCAAAATTTATAAGATCACATGCAAATTCCCCGTCATCCCATGTGCAGAGGTGATTGAGTGGATTATCACACACACGTATGACTCTCATTTAGTGCTTCGTAGTGAGATTAGTAGTCAGATCACCACCTATTATGGAGGATATATGCAGACATTTTACAAGATTATCAGAACTAAAAATATGCAAACATTGAACTCTACCACAGAAGGGATGATATCGACATGAGTGACATTATTAAATCATGGTGAAGAGATCCTACCAAGTTTTTCCATCGCCCACCCATATTATATTCGACAAATATTCTCATAGATGTATATAAGTATCTGTTATCCATGTGTTTTTGGTTGCATAGGCACAAGAACGCTAGGGTTTTTGAGGAAAAATGGATATATATGCTCCATATTGTGGTAACCCATGGTAAAGCCTTCAATTGGGAAGATATATTTTCATTCGGGTTACAACATCATGTAGGGTAGGAAAAAGCATCTTTGAGGGAGAACCAGGCACCAGAATTCTACATGTCTGCATTTCTCTTAGATGGAATTTACACACAATATACATTCCCAACACTGTACTGGAATTGGACCCCTAAGAACAAGTTTCCAGTTTACTTTCACTGTAGAGTGTTATAAGAATCGAGCTTCAAAGGCACATATGAAAAATTGGTAGAGAAATTCTTTGCAGTTATCTTTTAAATGATGTTTGAGATCTATGCTCCTTACATGACTGATCAAGTGAAGGAGTCACTTTGAGATCATGTGGATTGCTTTAAGGCTCCTGAGGATACAAAATAAGATGTTTCGGTTGTCAGATATCCCCTCATCTCATGCGGCGATATGTGACCAATAAGGCGGTCATGTAGGAAGTAGAAAATCAGTTGGACAAGGGATTGTCAAGAGTTCTTCATAGGAGGAATAAATCCCCTTCACCCACCTTCCCATTGACGATTGAATTATATGAGTTGAAGAGCCACAAGGTGAAAACAACGGAAATACAAGAGCTGGATCACTTTCACTTTGTCACTAAAGACTTTCATGGATATGATGTGAGGAGAGTGTGCAAGAAACATTGTGAAAGGATTGGTTTCAATACAGGGTACTCATCAATGTCCACAATAGAAGATGAGAAGGTAAAGAATTGTTACAATGCAAACATGAAGGCACATCCAAGGATGCAAACCATTTTTCCCTAGGATCCAGTAACTCAAGACATGTAGGTGCAGGAAGCAGAATAGATAACCACTAAAGTGAAGAGTGCTACTAACAAAAGGATCAGATATGATTCAATAAGAGAAAGCAACAAGAAATGCAAAGTTGATTCTTTGAAAATAGGTTCTATTAAAGAACAGGAGAGGAGAGAAGCATAAGAAGAGGATAATAGGAAGTTAGATGAGTTACTCTAGAAGCAACAAGAAGAAGCGGAGGAGAGGAGATGGATAGAAGAAGAACAATAGAGGCAATCTCGGGAGGAAGAAGCAACACAGAGATTGGAAGAATATCATCTGAATTAGGAGATAGAAGAGGAAGAGTTGGAGGAAGAGAATACCATCCAACACATGGATGATGAACCAAGCACTCTAGAGGAATCTCCACTCACAAGTGGTCATCTTCAATTCAGAGAAATGGGAATCACACATCCACTGACATACATATTCATGGACGTGTGCAGTGTAATGTTCGATCAACTTAAGAAGAGGGTCATACAACAACGACATAGATTATTCTTGAATGATCCTTCGAACTCAGTCTCAGTTTCTATAGAAAAGGATATAGCTGCCAACACCAGAAGGAATCCTAGATCAATCATGGAAACAAATGTTGCATTTACTACAACGACACGACATAATTATGAATACTTATTGAATGAGAATGCCAAGCTAAGGAGAGAAATTGTTGCAATAAAGCAACAAGTGAACCATATTGCAGCGGAGAATCAAAGGTTATCATCACAAAGCTTCAACACCACAGAAAGGTGGTCAACCATGTAAGAGGAATTGGGGCCAATGGAGGACACCATGGTGCGATTATATGATGAGATGATTCGTCTACAACAAGTGGTGGCTTCTCTTGTTGGAATTTAGAAGAAAGCACATGAAGTGGTGAAACTATTGAAGGTAGAAAATATAGAAGTATTCTATCTTCAGGAGTGGGCTTCCAAGTATACAGATGCTCCACAACATTTAGAAATGAAAGACAATATTTACGTAGACATAGATAGAGTTTAACTGAGACTCAACCATCAAAACTACATGTGTCTTGGAGAACAATCGATTAATACTATCACCGCATATAATCAGATGCATAATGGTTTTGAGTCTCTAATACAAAATCATGGGATGCCTTCGATAGGGACACTTGAGGCAAAGAGATCATCTTCTAGGAGATCGGGAAATACATTGAGCAGATCAAACAGGAAACAAAATAGGAAGGCTTGGAGGTTACCAAAGACACTATTCTACAATCCGTCATTTCCCTAGTCAAATCTCATATGAAAATTTCATGGCTATGGAATAATGTACAATCAAACTCCAAGAACATACTGACAGAGGAAATGGAGGTGAATATGCACTACATAGGGGACTTGTCATTTTGGGTTAAGTCCATCTTAACGAAGTTCTAGGAATGGCACACTTACATTACAACTAAGCTCCATGATGAATAAAAATACTTGTCAATTTTATGAGCCTTTTCCCCATTATCAATTTTGTCTTATATACCTACCGCCTCATGTGTAATTTGTCTATGTAATAAATGGTATGTAGAGAAGCCCAAGGGTCACATGTGGGATGTGAATAACCACATATGGAATGTAATAATTCATGTATATAATATAAACAATAATAGGAGTTGAAGAGTCATGAGGAAGCTGAAAGGTCATTGTTATTTGTAATAAATATCCCCTCATAACTCAAGCAAAGGGCTTGGATTCTAAAGGTCTTTCCTTGGATTCTCTTGTAGTACATAAGAGATAGATCATTCTTTGGAGAATCAAGTCATGGCTTCATGTTCCACTATTGGGTATAGTGTTTCATATACGTAACAACATACTTGGGATATTTCATTATTAATCAAAAGCTCAATGAGATGACACTTCTTCATACATGTAGCGTAGATATAGTAGGACTATTCTTGTAATGTTTATGGTATAGTTTGTTTTAATCACATATTAAGTTAATGAAATAATTCTTTTTTTAGCTATGGTTATTATTGAATGAGTGATTTTATGCTTTAATTATTGATGTTTATTATGTGGACTAATATGTAGGTAATCAACAAGCATTTCTCTTCCTTCCCGGGCCACCCTTTAGGATAACACCGTGAATCATTCTCCTTACCAGATGTAGAAGTCTCCTTTGTGAACCTTACATTTGGTGTCTCACAAATCTCACATTATTACTGGCCCAAAGAGGTGTTTTTTTCTCTTTTGTTTGATCAAAACAAAGGCATATCTTTAAACCATTTCCAACGGTGTTTAGACCGTATGAAAAGATGGGACTCCTACACAAACGGTGTGAGGTCTACTTGGGACTTCACATCGGGAAGATCCCATTACAATGTTGGTGACATCCAACACTGTCAATAAAATCTTAGTAAAATGTGAAACTTTGGCCTACTTATAATAAGGCAGAGGCATATTACTTTGGACCATCTTAATCGCCTTGACTAGGGTTCTGGAATATACTTTGTTGAACTAGGACTCTAAATTTCAAAACATAATTTATTACATAAAAGAGTGAATATTTTCTTTATTCAATAAGGCATGTCTTACTTCTTGACTTCTAGGGTTATATAACTTATACCATAGTTGCTCTTCTTCTTCTAAAAGGCTAAAATTATACCATAGCTCTGATACCATGTTGATTTTTTGAAGTATCTTCCAAACTGATAATTAATTATTAGGTTAATTCTTTCATGCATTCTCATTCATCATAAAACAATTACACAAAGGATATCAATGATTGAACACAAAAATATAGTAATATCATAAAGAGATAGTCACACAAGAACATAAGAATTTACCTTGGGATAACCCACATAGGGGAAAAACCCAACAACCTTTTCCTTAGAGAAATTGTTCAGTTAAACAAGAGAGAAACCTAAATCATCTACTCATTAAGAATTCTTGGTCAAACCTGGTCCACTACCTCCTAGTCATGTCATAAGTCTACCCAACACTCTATGACTAATCTAATCTATTACCATTCATTAGAGGTCCAGTTTGTACCATATCAATAATTTGGTCTACTACCTTACTTGCCATAGAAGTTCAATCCAACATATTCCTTCAAAGATTTTGTCCTGCAACTCAAGCTCACCTAAAAAACTTGGCCTCATGGTGCCTCAAAATTTCATTTTTTCATAGATATAATTTTGGTTTGTCTCATAATGGTCTGCCTCAATTCAGTCTACCTCAAAATGGATTCTTCATTGGACTTATAAATACCTATTTGTTGGCTTTATACTTGACCCTTCACTGGCCTTAATCTTGCCTCTTCACTACCCTAATACATGCCTCTTCGTGACCTCAGACTTGCCTAATTGCTTACTTGATGAGGAGGTTGAATTGGCACGCCTATATAGTGGTTATGCTATTCAATTGGGTGCCTCTACACTGGGGACAACTTGATTAGGAGGAGGGTTGACTTGGATACTATTATCACTCATTAAGTTGTGAAAATTTTCTTGATAGGGTCATGCAGGTCATTCACGAAATGGATAAGGTCTCCCAGGCCATTTCAATGTGATCTATGAACATTTTTTTCATTTTTAAGCCTATCCTACGTTTTATGTTCACCTCCATTCATGCCATTTCAGTCAAATCAGTCTCATATCATGTCAGTTGTCATTCCCCACGCATTAAAACTTAAAAGTGCACATCTGTCAGTTTTTCATATTTTCGTAGCGATTTACAAAGGAAATTCGCAGATTTCGCTATGAAACTGCCTAATAGTTTCGTAGTGAATCTATCAGAAGCCTAACTATTTTTGCTGTGAAACTGCATTTTTTAACCAGGGTTGTCAGAGTTATATGAGCTGTCATTTTATGATTAGATCGGTAAAGGTGGAGGTCATTCAAGCTCGTTATGGTAAAATTCAAATGTACACAGTCGTGTTTGATGTCATCATGATCCTTTTTGCTTGCATGTGCTATGATTGAAACCCAAGCTGTCAGTTAAACTTTTAAACCTCACCCATAATAGCCTTTTGTCATATTATGGTTTATCCTTTCATGTGATTCGATCCCTAGATATTTTCATCCTTCAGCGAAGCAGGTTGTTGTCAAATTCAAATTTTGCAGTTGTCATCAGCAAGAGAAGCAGTGAAGACTATAAAACATCCATGGCTGCAAGAAAGAAAATGAACAAGGGTGGCCATTGTCACAAGTATGAACCCATGGATTTTAAATTACTCAATGAAGACCCTACTGCTATGGGGGTTTTCAGAAGGATTGGCTCCTTGCAATTCTGCAAGAGGTTGCAACATTTTCATACACAAGTTTCAAATGATTTTTCCACCAGCTTCACGGGAAAAGCATCAAACGTTGGAATTTTGAATCTCACAGTGACACCAGAGAGCATATCATTAGCTACAGGAATCCCTAGAGGTGGTGAAGAGTGGTTTAAAGGTACCAAATTCACAATGCAGGATTGCAAGGATTTTCTCAAGCAAGAACACAATGAATTTGATTTGACCAATGCTATCCCTAGGAGTTTTATGAAAGAGAATTATGCAAAAAGGTTGATGGTCATTCAAAAATATTTCACCTGTGAAGGAATATTTCACATGGTCTACTCATACCATCTCAGACTTCTTCTGCATTTTGTATGTAATATATTACTTGACTTACCTTTCTATTTATACAGAATTTTAGGGAAAATGTCAAATGAGGTTCAAATCAAGACATAAGGCAATGAGACATCTCTTCTTCATCAGGGTCTAATAAATTTGTTAGTGTTGGAAGAATTAAGAAGGTTAGACAAAGATTGGATATCTTTCTTGTTTATGAGTGGTTATGAAATCTATGTGGTCACTCCAAAGAAAACCTCAAAACCTACAACTACCACATCACTAGCTATGGCAGAAGAAGTTGAAGAAGAAAAAAGAGCATCCCCTGCAGAACCAATGGACATAGGAGCAGAACCTCTGCAAGAGACTGACACCCCTCAAACAACACTTGCAAAACAGAAACATAAAGTCAATAAACAAAGCAGCAAGAGGATCACTAGAAGCCAAACATTGGCTAAAGGAAATCTGGAGGATATCCTTCATGCAATTGACATTGAAGAGTCACCAATAGTGCAAGCTGAAGACATTGAAGATGGTGGAAGAAAATTGGAGAAAGGTAAGACTGCTAAGAAAATAGATTTTGCAAGTGATGATGTTGGTTTTATATTTCAGCCAAGGAAGGCAATGACCAAACATGCAAAAAATTCCATGGAGAGAAAAAAGATAGAGAAAATAAATGAAGCTTCTCATTCAATAAGCATCATATATATGTCTCCATCAATAGAGAAAGAAGTGGTTATCAGGAAAAGAAAGGGAAAAGAGAAAATAGTTGAAAAATCAGAAATAGAATCCCTCAAAGAACAGCTGAAGGAAGTAGGTAAAGAGATATTATATTTGAAGCTAAAGGCAAAGAAGCACAAATCTAAGAAGGTTCAATTTGAGCAGATGAGGAAAATATGGGATAAACAAGTCTCAAGTGTTTCAAAATCTTTGGACAATGCCGAAATGTTGCTGAAATGGACTCAGCCATTAAGAGGGGAGGTCAAACATATTAGGAAGATAAACTTACACTTATAATTTAAAAATAGAGCATTAAAAGATCAAGTGGAAGACCTTCAGGAGCAGCTGGACTTGATCCAAGTTGAGCTGGAGAAGAAAGGGTTGAAGATGAGAGTGGTTGAAGAACCCATAGGCCAATTAATTGTAAATGAAGAACAAACTCCTAAAGAGTGAAAAATTGAGTTGAAACAAGTTTGATGAGGTTCATGGCTTGCAAAGATCCTAATTTTTTCCTCTGGAGATCAATTTTTCAAGACAGTCATAAAACCATCAAATTTTGGTTTTTTAGAAAGTTTCGTAGCATGCTTCAGGCTTGAAACCAGAAAAACGCTACGAAAATTATGAAGATGCAAATTTGCTTTGGAATTCAGCTTTGTCAAGGATTAAGGAGGGAGATTGGTTGTTTTCAATATTTTTTAGCATATTAAAGGTTTTTTACCAGCAAAGGTGGCAAGGAGATAGGTGAAAAGGCAAGATTTCATACGCTACGAAAACTCGCTACGAAATTGCCTAAACTGCCCTGTTTCATGGCGAGGGGTTTTTTAAAGATTTTCAAGGGTTCCAACAACACACCATCCATCTGGAGACATCCAGCCTGACAGTAGGCCATCTCAGCAGAGACTCATTACTCAAAATGAGTGTCACACATCCATATCAATAGGCATATTAATGATTAAAGTGAAGATTATCCACTCCTGAAAAGTAGGACTATGTTTCCTAAATCTAGGGGTATTTTAAATATGTCAAGTGATGGTGAATTGTCTCTAGAACATTTGATCTCTATTATGTAATTGTTTTATTGTTAGGAAAACTGAATGTAATAAATAGGAAGTAGAGTCCTATTAGGAGTATGTCTTTTAAAGGATAGTTATCCTTTTTATATTCCAAGAAAATAGTTTGATTTATGTTAAGTGTCAGAGTTAGAGTTCAAGGATCTAGCCAGCTAGGCGGATCATTTGCATTATAGAAGAATATTTATTTATAGACTGAACATCGAAGAGCAAAGGGTTGGAGAATATTGCACCAAATTGTTGCTTGTATGTTTTTTCCATTATCAATGATATACAGTGACATTCTACTTCCAAACCTGGGATTCTTATGACGTGTTTAATGTGTTGTTGTTATGTATCTTTATTTCTAATCACTTGTAGTGAATTTTATCTCTAATTAATCATAATTCATGTTGTCACGCTTTGACTTCCTTTAGGGGTGAAATTGATGTGTTTTCCTTCTGTTGTGTGTATGAATCATCCTTTTTAAAAACCTTTATTTGCCTCAGCTTCCATGTCAAGAATATTTGTCACTAAGTTCACTAATGTTGAATCCACAGCCCAATGGTAGCAAGCCTTCTTTTTTCAACCTGCAATCAAACGAAACCAAGTCATGGTTCATAGAGCTAGCCATCTAGTAGTATTTCTATTGAAAACCATAAATCCCCTTTGAGAGAGCCCTCTCAAACTGAAGAGGCTAATCTTCAGTTAGAAGTGGTTTGAAAGAGCTACATTAAGTTGATTGATGAGCAGCCTATCAAGATCAATTTAGTGATAACAGGTACTTTTGAGCCAAAATTTAATTTTTTTAAATTCAAATTTTCTCTTTCCAAAATATGACATGAAGAACATGTCATATATTTTCTTCTTTTGGCAATAGCATGAAGAACATGCATTACAAATACATCAATGATTAAAATATTAATTATGAAAACCAACCATAGCCACAAAATTCAACATAACTAAAAACAATAAATGATATGAAAATAATTAACATAAATTTAACTTGCAATTATGTAAAAAAACAAAGGCACAACGCCTTACCTCAAGTGGGCCCCCTCAAGGTTTTCCATGTGCATGCACTTATAAATTCACCAGAATAAACTTATGTCACTAACAACCCATAAAACTCAAAATATCAAAATAGGAACATAAATGGTTGACTTATTGTATTAATGGTGCGAAAGAAGAGTTCTTTTACATATATGTGGATACTAACTATCCTCATATGAGATTATTTTTATAAATATGAGAGGGCGAGCCTACCAACTCAATAAATGGAGCAATAGAGCCCCTCATAATTCTACTATAGTTCAAAATGGACATACAACCTTTTAAAATAGTTACAAGTATAGTTGGATTTACATTCCAGTGGGTTTTAAAAACAAGTCTGTGGTTTGGCATTTAGCCAACACAGGTTTTGAAATCCCTTTATACCAATTGGTCGATCCTGCTTCAAATTGTTGGTTCATGTGCTATCTCCATATTCTGAAAATTTTGAAAGCATCATAGATTTTTACAATAGTGATATGCATTGAAATAGCATTTAAATTGATGTGTAAGTGGTTTAAATGATAACATGCGCACTGATGCATAACCATTTGTCATATGAAAATATTCTTGAAACTCTTTCTAAGAATATTCCCAATGGCCAAACCTTAATTATCATCTAATGATGTTTGTGCCAATGAAAACCCTCATGTTTATTTATTGGTAGAATTCAAGGGTTGTCCCCTACACTAGCATAACCAATATGATGACATGGAGATACCCTTGTGTGCTGACATGGAGTTAAACTTGTAGGTGATCACCTTCATTGTACTTTAGTTAGCAAATATTTTACACAATGACAACATATTATGTACAATGATATAAGTAATTTCAAAATATACCTTAATACTTAACCATAAAAGGAAAAAAGAGAGAAAATGATAATTATATATACCTTTGAGAAAAGTCATAGTAAGGGTAAGGAAATGAGTCCTATGCACAACAAAATGAGCTAAAATGAGTAGATTTTGGAGACCAAAAGGGAATATTTTTGTAGCAAAAATGTCACAAAAAGGTAGTCCATAATATCCCCCTAGTTGGTCTTGTGGCATGTCCCCAAGAAATTCCATCTACTCCAATTATTGGACCTATACATGCAATTCTCCCCAATAAAAATATTTGTGTCCAAATTCCCCTAGATTATAGCAACCCAAAGTATTATCCAATTGAATCCATTGTGTCCTTTCTCCTTGTTCATCCCATTATGTGGGTGCCTTATAAAACTGAGTGGAGCACAAAATAACATGACAGTGAAATATTAGAAATATTAGAATTATCCATCTAGGCCCATACCTTGTTAAGGAGTTTATGTAGAAAGTATCCCTATTAAGGGCCTAACTGAGAAAAGGATGTCCTATTGGAGTCCTACTCTTTAGATAATTTGATAATTTCAGTGTGATATCATTGAGAATGGTAAGGATTGTAGGGAATGGGTCCTTGTCACTTGATATTCTATTACTGCATATATTTGATGGGGTGAAATTTTCACATAACTACATAGTTACCATCTTAGAATTTGGTAATCATCCATAATTAGCTTGGTAGTGGATACTCATTTTCAACCATAAGCATGGTCTTTAATTTTTTCATGGCATACACATTTTCAACTTTATTCTGTTATAATAGATCGAGAACATAGGATATGAAGGCTCTTAGTTGGAGATTCCCAACATAAGGGTTGGAGTTCAACTGAGTCTTACTATGAAGTAACAACTTAAATTGATACAATTCACACAACAAATTTTGGTCTTCAAAATCCACAAAGAAAAAAATGTCCATAAAACCTTGTGTTTGTTTTATTTCATAAGGTTTACTTACTACTAGATGTCTCAACTAAAAGAGGTCCACCAATCGTGTAGAAATATAAGGTACAACTTGGATTGTGTCCTATAAGATGTTGGTTCTAGTGCTAGTTCACATGTAGTCTGTTTTAGTGGTTAGGCTTGTGCAAAATATTATTTGTACCCTTTTATTTTTGCTTTCTATTTTTTTCATAAGTAAGTTACATAGGAAACCTCCTTTTTCTCATTTTATAAATAATCTATCAATAACTTTCCTTATTGATGCTCTCTAGATCAAAGATTTCATATTTTTTCTCCATTATGGAAAATCAAGGTTGAGTTGGATAAAACCATAGGTGTTTCTAATCCTATCATCAAGAATAACATTTATCGCTTGTTAAGCCTCTTTGACACATTTTGTAGAGTAGTCGTATGCCCTAAGTTTAGGGCCTTCTACTTGATCAATAGCTTTTAGAGTGTGTCCATATTACTTTGTTTACATTGTTTGATTGAAGCTTGGCCCTAAGCATTTGATTCTGCAACATTAATATTTTATTTTTTCTACACAAATACTAGTATCTAGGACTCCAAAATACAAAAAGGTTTCAAGTCAAGTTTCTAATCCTTTGATGAATAATTCTGAACAGATATTCAATTGCTAGAGTTCGATCCAAATCAACAACTTGATAAGGCCCTGTTGATACAACCCTAAGTCAGTGTTTCTACAATTTCCCATGGTTGTGCACATCTTTATTAGACACTGAAGTAGGTAGAATGGCATGTTTAACAACTTCCCTTCCTTGAGATGCATCAAAATTCAAATGTGGTGGTGGTAATCCATATCAAAACTTCCTTCATAGGTATTGAACTTGTGCACAATGGAAACTACCTCTCATTAAGGAGGCGACAATGTGTACCTACGAATCCACCTACCGAGATTAGGCAGTGGAGATGGGATCTTGATAAAGTGGACCCAACTATCACTTGGAATCTTAATATTATTACTTATTTTTTATTTGGTGATCATGGTGGAATTTTTTTTTTTTTGGCTACAAAACAAATTTTCCTAGTTTCTACGTTGGCCCCTAGATGAACACCTTAAAGTTCTTTTAGTGAAGGGAAACTTTGGGTGGCATGGTTCTGCTCACATATGCCACGTATCTTTATATTTTTTCACAAGCACTCTTGAAGAGAGTGTTTCTTCCAACATTTTGAGTAGGAGATGGATAATGTTAATTTTGCCTCTTCCTTGCTGTTATGTGCTTGTAAAGTACCTATTTGGGAGCTAAGGGTGCTAAGGATATCAATTTTAAATTTATCCAGTAAGTTTCCTAATTCAACCTTACTAACAAATGAGCTAGATACTTTTGAAATTTTGGAGGTCATGTCTCATAAAATTCCCCCATATTTTGAAGTTCCAATTGAATATCGCCTGCCCAAATCATAGATCACATTATGTGGCAATTGGGAAACATATCTGACCCCCATGATGCTCAAGATATCAATACTCTCTTTTCTAAGTCCACTGAAAAAATGCATCAATGGAGTTTTGGGTTCTAACACGTTATGTTGTTGGAAATACTAAGAGGGGGTGAATCAATATTTCTCTTCAATTAGTTAATTTTAAATTCAAGTAGAATTATATTCACAATAGCATTAAATTAACACCAAATCACATGAAAAATAAATAACATTATTCAACAATTTACAAACATCAATACAAAAGACAACATATTTTTAGGTGGAAATGCTTCGAGGAGAAAAAGCACTAAACGCTTCTTGCTATTTGTCTTCAATAAATTTACATCGATAGGAAGTTACAACTTCCAATTTTTCAGCATCAACTAAAGGATGTTCCAACACCCTGGTTTACAAGCTCAAACTTGAAGGACGCTATGATGCCCTAGTTTACCAGCTCCAACTGGAAGGACAATTCAATGCCATGTGCAAGCTCCAACCTGCCCTAGCACCACCCTGCCACCCTGAAATGTTCTTAGGCTTCAACCTGAAGAAGACTCCACTCTCTTTCTTTCCATTATCCTACCACTCTACTCAAAAATCTGCAACTTGCCTTGAAGGCTCAAACCTTTGGCTCACCACGACAGACCACATTTCACAATTTTTATTGTATCCACAAAATCATAACAAGATATAAAGGCCTCTCTGAACACAAACCCTAGGTCATCAACTGCCCTGCTCAAAACATCAAAATTGTCAAATAATAGTAGCAACATGCATCAACTAAGTCCTGCTCAACATCAAATTCTTACTGTCAACCTCACTCATATCAACAACTTTGGTCATCAACAACAACACATTGTCAACCATAATGGCAGAAGACCCACATACATAAACAACCACTCACTGTCATCCTCCTAGCAGCAATATTCACTCATCTTATACACGACTCATAACAAGGCATAATATGGAAATAAGGTCTAAAACAACATACAAAACTTTGTCTCTAAGTTATAGAACATATCAATAACATAGCCTCACACTCTCAACCACTAAAAATATAAGTAATCGTTCAACACAATAGTACTAGAAGAAAAAACAATAGTGTATATCATCATGTCTGCTACAACTATATATCGTCAACTCTAAAGTGCATAACATAAAATGCCTACACACATATTCAAGAATCCTATGATACTTTTGGCAATAAAAGCACTCTGCTAACAACATATATCAATCACATAATTCAACATACAGGAAGTACTTGGGCTCAAACAATCATTCACACCAGGCATATGGTGAATCAAATGACTAGATTTCAAATATCTTCTTAGCTCATTGATTCAGATATCAATTCCACACTACACCATAGAAAACTCAATCCATGCACTGTCATATTGGTGTTCCACGATTTCTTTGCACAGGTATAATCATCAAGATCTAATCACACTAGTCAACAGGCCTCACAGATTTCATTATGCATGAACGCATTGCACCTCAGATTGATCACAAAAAACTAACATCCTATACATGACTATGCACATTCTATTGTTCAGAACCACTTAATTACACAACCAAATGCAAAACATATTGTGTTCCATCCCTCAGGTAAATCACATAGTGTATATATTTTACAAGAGCATACACAATGTCACTCTGTATTCAACATATTTCAATCACACCAGATCCTTTGTAGGAGGTACACACTGCACATTTTCAGCCAACCACCAAATGCAATACCTTAGAATTTTCAATTATTAGTCACTGAAAAATAATGCAGACACTCTTTTTAGATATAATTGATAATTTATGTCGGAAGGCACTCATAGGTGTTCCTGTGCTAGAACAATGAAAATATAAAAGAGAAATATTTTAAATCACCAAAAACCTACATCAACAACACTTGTACGTTACATAATAACGTAACTTACAATATCTAACCATAATTGTTTTAATATTTTAATCATGATTTATTGTTTTAATAAACTTTTTGATATTTTAATAATTGTACGTTACATAATAACGTAACTTACAATTAAATTATGTAACTTACAATTAAAATGATGGCCTGCAATGGAGAGCCATGGAGCACCACCATTGGAGGTGTGTGTGCCTCATTTTCCATATTCTTTATTTAATACACTTTTGTTAAATTGAAACGGTTGTCATTCAAATTCGACAAAACAAATTCAATATAAAAAAAAACGAAGCTTATTTAAAAAGAAATCAAACAAATTGTGAGATGTTGCAATTTTCATTTCATAAACATGATATGTTGTGCAGGTTTATTTTTTCTTCACAAGTTTCAATTTGATATCCAGGTTAGTCCAATTTTTTGGTTCATTGGTTTTTTCCAAAATTGCAGGGAAGTTTCCTCAGTTTAATACATTGAATGGTATATAATAGATTGATTGTGGTAAGAAGGTATGCAAAGCTTCTATTTGATAACAAGGTTTAGTGCCATATATTTGGCCTTAAATCCTTTATTAAATTGTTCCAGTCTCAATAGAAAGTGGGAGGTATGTAAAACTCAAGCCTCTTTGTTTTGATACTCATGCTCAATGAGGCATGCAACTAGAGAAGAGAAGGATTCAAAGCTTAATTGCATATGTAAATTATAGAGAAAATTTTGGATTGGGATTACAGTCATATTGGTTACAAAACAAATTTTATTATGTCGTAGATCTGAGCCTTAGCACCATCGCATATTGAAATTTTAGTCTCACTAAGGGTTAAAAATGTGATCTGCTACCTAATGGATTGAGGGATTTTAGTCTTTAGTGAAAATCACAATTTAAAACTCTAGACAACAATTAATAATGTGATTTGCGACGTTAGGGAAGGATAGGCATAATCTACTTGCAATATTGACTCATAGCGTAGGCACAATTTATATCCTTAGCGCAAGTCGCATCTTGAGACGACAATTGATTGGGACTTTAAGTGTGATCTGTGACCTCAACCTAGTCGCAATTCGAAGTCTCGTCGCAAGTCACATATTAAGGAAACTGTTCCATTGTCAACTAAAAACATGACTTGTGACTTCAATGGGTCTAAGACCAGGGTAAGGCACATTTTCAAATGGCATATCAAAAGAGCGACCCATTCACAATTGCATTCGATGACATTAGTATAAGTCACACCTTTTTTGTCCTTGTTTCACTGTGGCCTATGGATGCAATTCGTGGCTTCAAAAAATGCTACCCAACTCAAAAATCCCAACCCTATAATGACGAAGGGTTATTTTTAGTAAGAAAATTGCATTCAAATCATAAAGCTTGAAATGCATTATCAGATGGGGTGTTATGGCCTCACAATAGTTCTATGAATGTACCAAAGTTACCAAAATAAACAATGAATCTCTTAAACCATCCCTCATATCTTTCAAGGAACAAATGAATCTATTGAACACTTGTAAAGTGTTGCAAAAGTAAATAAGTGTTATGATCGCACTAGCTATCCAAAGGAGGTCTACTCACTCAGGAATGAAGGCAGAATGAAAAGGAAGAGGGGTAACCTGTTAAGATAAAAGGATGTCATGTGCTTAGGAGGTCGTAGGAGATATGTAAAACTCGGGTCTCTTTGTTTTGATACTCATGCTTAATGAGGCATGCAACTAGAGAAGAGAAGGATTCAAAGCTTAATTGTAGATGTAAATTATAGTGAAAATTTTGGATTGGGGTTACAGTCATATTGGTTACAAAACAAATTTTATCATGTCGTAGATATGAGCCTTAGCACCATTGCATATTGAAATTTTAGTCTCACTAAGGGTTAAAATGTGATCTGCTACCTAATGGATTGAGGGATTCCATTCTATAGTGAAAATCACAATTTAAAACTCCAAACAACATTTGATAATGTGATTTGCGACATTAGCGAAGGATAGGCATAATCTAGTTGCAAGTTTGATTCATAGCGTAGGCACAATTTATATCCTTAGCGCAAGTCACATATTGAGACGACAATTGATATGCACTTTGAGTGTGATCTGTGGCCTCAACCTAGTTGCAATTCGAAGTCCCGTTGCAAGTCGCATATTAAGGAAACAGTGACATTGTCGACTGAAAACATGACTTGCGACTTCAATGGGTCTAAGACCAAGGTTAGGCACATTTTCAAATGGCATATCAAAAGTGTGACCTATTCACAATTGCATTCAATGACATTAGTGTAAGTCACACCTTTTTGGTCCTTATTTCACTATGGCCCATGGATGCAATTTGTGGCTTCAAAATATGCTACCCAACTCAAAACTCCCAACCCTATAATGACGAAGGGTTATTTTTAGTAAACAAATTGCATTCAAATCATAAAGCTTGAAATGCATTATCAAATGGGGTGTTATGGCCTCACAATATTAAAAAATCTAAATATTAAAACATTAATGAATATTTTTACTCATTTAGAAATATTTTTAAAATTTACAACATTAATGATTTTTTTTTTTAAATCTACAAAAAAAAATTAAATAAGCAATAAATATTATTAAAAATAAATTATTTTTTGACATAAAATATTAAAAAATGAAAATTTGTTTTGTTACATTGTTAAATTCATTAGTTTCTCCAAACAAATATAGATCATGTTAATATGTCATTTGTTAAATTTCAAATGTAAACATGGTGACTTTATGTGACATACCCAAGCATATCACAATACCAATGACATTTTGAAACTGAAAAATTATTCATTTTACTTTCACCATTGCTTTTATACATGTCAAATTTATAATAATTTTTAATAAAAGTATTTATTTGTTGAATTGTAAATTTGTGCATATTATATAATTAAATAATAATTTTATAATAAATAAAATTAGTTAAGGCAAATATCAAAAGTTTACTTTAATATTGATTATTTATTTATTAATATTTTGTATTTATTAATATTGTTAGTGTTAATATAACATAATTAATACAATTAATATAATTATTATTAATATATAATACTAATACTGTAAATATATTGATACTTTAATATAATACAATTAATATAATTGATATATTTTTTTTACACGAACGGATATTGGTTTGTATTAAAACCTTGGCATGAATACCTCTACTCAGATTACAAAGAGTGAGGGCAAAGCCCAGTTTTCCTCTTCTGTCGGGAACTCAATGGCCGAGATACTTAAAAGCCGATGGTTCTTACATATAGCAGTCGAATCAATCTCTGTGATTTTCCCTAACTTGTGGATACAAACGAATTGATTCAGTTGAATGCAATAAAACATGAAAGCAAAAGCTTTAAGGGATGGGATCTCATTCTTCTTCCATGTCTCTTACTAAAGTGCCAGCGGAAAGAAGAACGGCTTTATTGGCTTACAAATCTGAGTCCTTGTTATTCGCCCTCAACACATGGAAGAAGTTCACACTCTGAAAATATTTAACCAGTGTTTTGATTCTTGTCACCAATATTGCAAATCTGAAATCTTTAGGAGTAGAATTGTCCACTATATTTTTTATAATGGACTGAGAATCGCCATTACATTTCCTCTTTGATACCTAGATCCTTGGCTTGCTTGAGGCCTTGGAGCAGAGCCAACACTTCTGCTTGGATGCTAGTGTTGTGACCCAAGCCCCAGGCATAACTATGCTCGATTCTACCTTCTATGTTCTTAATGAAACCTCCTACGCCAGCTTTCCCAGGATTTCCTTTGGCTACCCTGTCGAAGAATAAATTATGTCTAGATTGCTTGATAATCCAATCTGAGAAGTCTTTCTCATTGCATCTAATTTTCCATTCTTTGATTGATTTGCTTTGCCTTACTACTTTAGAAAACTAGAGGCCCATCATGCCGCCCCATTCCAAATCCTACTGACTTAAATTTGTTTCCTCAAGCTTATCGCCCAGGCTTTCTTTTAGCTCGCATTTAATCTTGGCCATGATAAGATTCACATCGTGCACTTTGTCTCTAAAAATTCTCTTATTCCTTTCAAGCCAGATTTGCCAACAAATGATCTTTGGCAAGGAGAGCCAGGCGGCCTTAAAACTTTCATTTTTTGGGAATGCACCTGGATAACTGTGCAGCCAATTAGCAAACAATTCAGAGATGGAGGTGGGAAAATTAAAATTGTTTCTCCAAGGGTTCAGAAACTCCTGCCAGATCTCTGTTGCGAATTTGCATTCCAGCATTATATGGCAAGTGTTCTCCTCATTTTTGCAGCACATTAGATATCTAGATGGCCCATGAAAGCCTATTTTCTTCAATCTTTCCTCTGTCAAGATTCTGTTGTGGCACATAAGCCAACAGAAAAAAATTAAAATTTAAAATTAAAATAAAAATTTAAAAATTTTAAAAAAATTAAAATTTAAAAAATTTTAAAAATTAAAAAAATTAAAATAAATAAATAAATTAAAATTAAAATAAAAAAAAAATTAAAAATAAAAATTAAAAAATTAAAAATTAAAAATTAAAATTAAAAATTAAATAAATAAATAAAATAAAATAAAATAATAAAATAATAAATAATAAATAATAAATAAATAAAATAAAAAATAAATAAAATAAATAAATAAATAAATAAAAATAAAAATAAAAATAAATTGATTTTTGGAATGGTCTTGTGGCTCCAAAGCCCCTTCCATGTCGCAGGATTAGGAGAGACGTGGGGTTGTTCCAACAATTTTTCATATCCCAGTGTCACTAAATAGCAGCCCAATTGAGAGCCCCAATCGCATTTGTCTTGTCTCCTAGCGTGGATCAGAGCCATGCCCTTCAGGAGAGAAAATAAGGCGTCGCAGTCCAACTTCAGCTCCAATCGCACCTGGAGCTGCTTCCAACTTTTCCAATTACAGTCATCCCAGCATGAGATGTCCCATAGAGTTTCAAAGCCGGCGTTGGACATCAAAGCCCGCAGCGCATGGAGAGAATTGATTTCAGCAAGAGGGGGATTATTCATAATATGATCCTCCCAAATATTTATTTGTTTGCCATTTCCCGGGATCCAGAACGCGTGGAGATTAATCAAAAAAGTGGCTTTAGCACAGAGTTTGAGGAAATGCAATCCAATTTTTGAGAGGGGATTGTCAAGACATCATTTTATTTGACTGCTGAAGTATTTCTTCCACAAGGTAGTCTGCGCCCAACTATGATTAGGAGAAATGAGCCTCCAAATAATTTTAGCTCCCATGGCCACATTTTGAGTGCGGAGGTCTTTGAATTTTAATCCTCCTTCCATCAAGGGCTTGGTGACTTTGTCCCAGCTAACCAGAGGGTTCTCTTCTCATTTTTTTTACCGCCTTTCCAAAAGAAATTTTGGATAAAATCTTCCATTTTCCTGAGAATGCAAGAAGGAGACAGCATATCAAAGAATTCGAAAATAGGAAGACTGTTGAGAACAACCTTGATGAGAACTGTCTTATGTCTTACTAGCAAGGTTGAGCCAAGAGAAACCCCAAGCCTGGATCTTGAGCTTGAATTTTTCTAACAGAGGGAGCCAATCTTTGTTTAAGGCATTCCTTTGGAAAATTGGGAGGCCCAGATACTTGAACGAAGACCAGTTGGACGAGGTAGCAAAGCCCATACATCTGGAAATGGCACTGAGGGCGCTGGCAGAAATGTTCCAACAATAAATATGGAATTTCCCCTTATTTAGATTGCTGCCCGTTGTGTCATAGTAATCATCCAACACATCTTTGAACCTTGAAGCCGAAAGAACAAAGGTTGTACCCAGCAATAGAGAATCGTCGGCAAACAAAGCATGGTTTATATTTTTTATTCCTCTTGTGATGTTAAGGGCCATAATCCCTTGGTCTAGATGCTTCTTGTGCAAATAAAAACTTAGAATAGAATCTTGGAGGAAAAAAAGGACAGGGGAAAGTGGAAACCCTTGTTGAAGCCCTCTTGTTGCATTGAAGAAGTTTGTTGCTCTCCCATTCACCAGAGAGGCGATCCAAGGCTCAAAAATACAATCTCAAATCTAATTAGTAAAATTAGTCCCAAACCCAAACTTGTGCATAACATCCAAGATAAAGTTGTGTCTGACACGATCAAAGGCATTTGCCCGATCTAATTTGACAACCATACCCTTTTCTTTTTGTTGTGGGCTTGAATGGATCGCCTCTTGAAATAAGATGAAATTTTCCACAATTTGCCTCCCATGTACAAAGCCACCTTGATTCTTTGGGATAATATTAGGAAGGATATTTTTCAATCTATTGGAAATCACCTTGGTTATCAATTTGTAGCCTATGTTACAAAGAGAAATGGGGTGAAATCTGTTGAAAGCATTGGCTCCCTTTTCCTTAGGGATGAGGGCAAGAAAGGCAGAATTAGTGCTGCACTCAATTTTCTGACAGGCTTGGGATTTCAAAATCATTTTATGCAGATCCTTTTCCACTATCTGCCAACAAGATTGAAGAAATATAGCAGTAAAACCATCCAGTCTGGGGGTTTTTTTGGGCTCCATAGCAAAGAGAGCAGCCTTTATTTATTTTTTGGTAACCTTTCCTTCCAGATACTGATTCATCCTAGAGGTGATCTTTGAAGGAACCACATCTAGGAATTTAGAGTATTGGTCCATCACCCCTTCTTCACTATAAAGATTTTTAAAATGAGAGAAAGTTGCCCTTTTAATGCTCATGAAATCATTGTGGGTTATGGCCTCTTCTTTGATTTCTAAAATGGAGTTGAAGCTTCTTCTCGCTTGGGATTGTTTGTGGAAGAAGGAGGAGTTTATGTCTCCCGCTTTAAGCCAAAGGCTGCAAGATTTTTGTCTCCAATATTCTTCCTCCGACAGGCATGCCTTATGAAACTTATGTTGTAAATATTCCTCCCCGTCTAGGACTTCTTTTGTAATTTATGCGTCTTTCGTTTGCAAGTGATGGAGCTCAAGACTGTCTTAGGCATGTTTTCTTTTAGTTGCTAGGTCAGGGAGGGATTTGGCCCAACTTTTCAGAATATCTTTAACTCTTCTGAGCTTTTCCTCCCAAACAAAGAAGGAAGATCCCTTGACAGGCATCTTCCAACTTTCCTTAACCTTATTCATGAATTCTGGGTCCTTGACCCATAAAGGACTAAATCTAAATGGAATAGGGCCAAGAACTTTTTGGGCCAGAAGTTCAAGCTTGATAGGTTTATGATCTGAAACACTACAAGGGAGAATATGCATTCTAGCCTTTAATCCTAAAAGGATAAAAGAACTTTGAATTATAGATCTATCTATCCTTGCAGTAATATGCCTAGGACCGACTCTTTTATTTGACCAAGTGTACTTACCAATAGAGGGCTTGATGTCGAGCAAGTCCCAATCCTGCATGAGGTTCTCCACCCACTCCCTTGACGGATCCCTTATGATGCTGCCTCCTTGCTTTTCTAACAAAATCAAGGTGAGGTTGAGATCACCAGTAATGATGGTGTTTTCCAGATTCTCTATTTCTGTCAGGTTTCTGATGGAGTCCCAGCGGGCCTTTTTCTCCCCTGTGTTTACTGGGACATACACATTGAAAAGGCTAAATACCTCCTTAGTATCAAGATGTTGGAGTTTCAAGAACAGCCAGTGAGTATTTAGGATCTCAGTGACCATCAAGAACTTGCTACTATTCCAAAGAGAGCCCAGCCCGCCCGAGGCTCCTCAAGCAGAGATGGCCTATCCTCCACCTTTATTCCAAAATTTCTTTCTTATTTGGAGGAAGTCTTTGTCCTCTATTTTGGTCTCCTGAATTAGAAGAATGTCTGGGGTTTCTATCCTTAGAAGACTTCTTATGGCTTCTTCTTTCACTTTTCTCCCCATACCTCTGCAATTCTAGGAGACAACCTTCATCACTTACTTTTTTGGGAGTGATGAGCTCCCTTGGAGCCCTGTGTCCGGTTTCTTGTCATCTTCAGAGTTTTTTCCAAGAGTTTCTCAAGGGTTGGTTGACTGCCCTAGAGCTTATCTTTGTAGGTTTCCCGTTCTCTCTTTTCACGGGCAGACTTTCAGCCTCTTGTCGATCTTCTAGCCGAAGTTTGTGATTTCCCTATTTCTCCTTCCTCCTCTGATTCCTCCGAGCCTTGTTCTTCCTCTTCAGCTTCTACATGTTTTTCCTTAGATATTTCTGAGGCACTTTCTCCTTGCCTCGAGCCTGAGAGGATCCCTTTGTCTGGGGTTGCTTTATTTTGCATTTCAACCTCCTGGGTTTCCTCTGAAGCTGAGCTTAAGGGCCCAAACTTGTTTTCTTGACCATTCGGGGGAGGGACTTGTTGAACAGTAGCTCGCTGAGGACCTTTACCATTTCGAGCCCCATATTTGGGGGTTTTATGGGAGATATTTAACCGCTTGACCTGATTCCAGCCCTCCTCCTTCCCTTTCTCCGCCTCTCCATTGCTCGGACAACCCCTAGCAAAGTGACCGTAAACATGACATTTCCGACACTTGAAAGGAAGCTGCTCATAGTCTATATTTTTCACATGAGTCCAACTACCGACATTGATTTTTATTGCCTCCAGAAGTCCCACCTCTATATCAACCTCGATGCATATCCAGGCATAGTCATATTGGTCCTTATTATTTTCCCAGTCAATAAATTTACCCAGGGTGTTACCTATGTGCTTCAGAGAATCCCAGTTCCATCAATGGACTGGGATGTTTGGTAACCTAACCCACACTGGGACGGCCGTTGGTACATCCATTGTTGGGTCGAAATCCAGCGTCCACTTATTGAGATACAAGCCCTGAGGTCCCATAAAGTAGGGACCATTCCGAAAGATCAGATATTTATCCTCTTTTGAGATGAATTCGAACAGAAAATAGCCTCTCCCCAAGATATACGAGGTTACACTGTTCTTGATCAAAGGCGTCCAGTTTTTTACAACCCAGTTCTCTATTGTTTTTGGAGAGGGCCAAATCTAGTAAATTTTCCCACAAGGGCATGATCCGCCAGGGACAAAGCTACCTGGATCGGTCCCTCTAAAGGAAGGGAGATTTTTGGAATATCATCCAACTTTTTCACGAACTTGGCAGCTTCAGATTTCTTCTTTTTCGGAGCGTAGCCAGCAACGAGTTGAACACATCCTTAGCAGACGGAGGAGGAGGGGGAGGAGGAACCTGGGGTGAGCCGAGAACCTCCATGGCAGTGTGAAGAAGCCCTAACTGTGCGTGGGCTCAGCAGCAGAACAATTAATATAATTGATATTATCATTACAACCTATATTAATAAAAAAAAAATTTTTACCATTAATTAAATTAAAATACATATTATCAAGATCAAATTATATTTATAAATATATATTTAATATAATTATGAAATTATCTTTTCAATTATTAAATAATAAATGATATAAAAATTTATAGAATTTGAATTGATGCATGAGTGAGATTCATCCATATACAAAGAGGGTCATTCATGTAATACAAATAATGGATATTACTAGATATTTAAAAAAAAAAAATCATTAACCTTCACTAAAGAAAAATTTTGATTATTTATTTATAAATATTTTTAATTTATTAAGATTGTTAATATTGATATTGTTAATATAATATAATTAATACAAATAATATAATTATTATTAATATATTGATATATTAATATAATACAATTAATATAATTTATATTATCAGTGCAATCTATATTAATAAAATTTCAAATATTTATTATTTATTATTTTTATATTTATATTATTTTTTACCATTTAATTAAATTAGATGAAATTAATATATATTTATTATAATTATGAAAATATCTTTTCAATTATTAAATAATACATGATATAAAAATTTATAGAATTAATATTGATGTATGAGTGAGACTCATCCATATACAAAGAAAGCCATTTATGTAATACACATAATGTATATTATTTGATATCGCTAAATTTTCTTATTATTAACTTTTAGTTTTTCAATATTTATATTTGTTATTAAGTTCAATATTTATGATTTTTATTAATATTAATAAACATTGAGAAACATAAATGTTTAAAATTAACATATAAAGTAATAATATTATTACTATTATAAATATTTTCATGATTAATATTAATATTATTATTTTTGTTAATATTAATTTTATTATTATTATTATTATTAATTATTTAAAATTAACATTAATATTATTAAAATTAATATTGATTGGTATTAACATTAATAATAGATATAAATATTTCAAATTAAATAAGAAATTATTAATATTAAAATTAAAATTAAATATTTTTTTAATGTTAATTAATATTAATGTTAATAATAAATACAAATGTTAATGTTAAACATAGAAATTTATATAATAGTAAATTTCACATTTATACATTAATGTGAACATTGATGTTAAACATCAATATAGATATTTCATTAAACAATAGCATTGATAAATTTAGATCTATTTAGGTTCTCTGAATTTAACTTTATGTTTTTTTAGGTTCAATGATATTTTAATTAAAAAAATTGGCATTTTTATATCATTTGGTCCATGTAGGATTATGTTATTTTATAACACGAGGTTTATAAGATAAAGCTTTTTAATATTTAAAAAAAAAAATCGTTTTAAGTTAATATTTATATTGAACATCAATATTAAACACATATATTAATAGAGACATAAAAATAGATTTATTAAGATTAATAATATTGGATTGTAAACATTAGGTTTATAAAATCGTGAGTTCTTTTTTACTATTGTAATAATGTTCTTATGGCTCATAGGATTTTATACATTATGTATATGTGAATTTTAGTATATTTGTAGATGGAAAATTGCTTATGTATGTTAATTTTAATTCTATTCGCCATTGATTGAAAATTGTTTTGCTGATATCATGTGTGTGTGTGTTTTTTATGTTAGGTGATTTCCTTTTTTTATCATGGATCCAGCTATTTGGAGTTGTATTCCATTTGAAATTATTGAAATTGTCTTCCTCTAGCTCCCTTTATCGGTTGTGATAAATTTTAGCACTGTTTGTAAGCAATGGGAGAATTTTTTGAAAAACCCTTCTTTCTTATTGTGTTTTATGGTTCCTTTCCTCAATAATGAACCAATTATTTTGATGTTGAATACCTTAATCAGAGTGGGTGCATGTCTCATTTTCATTTGTGATTCATAGATTCAAGATACAAAGTAGAGTCTAATGTTGGACCAATGGTAGTTTAATCCTTACCAACATAATTATCACATCCATGAAACTATTTTGTAATGAATACATTTACAAAGGCCTTAAAAAACATCGGACGAATACGAATTGGAGACTAGGGATTCTTTTCGTTATTGGAAAGTGTAAGCAGCAACAAATATGACTGGGTTATTCTAAAACATATCTATGATAGAATGCAGTCTAAATTTTATGTTTACAGTAGTCTTGATAGGGTTGGGCGAAGGGCTAATCTTCTATTTGGTGGCACTTCACCCCCTCAAAATGGAGTGTTTTATAAAAGTAAATTGTTTTTACTCTATTTGGACACAAAGTATGAAGACTATCCTCGATATGGGTATACAATCTACTGGTTTTATGTAATAAAAAATGAATGGGATTTTTCATTTGTTCCAATCACTAACATATGGTATATGTCATTAGTAATATGCAAGAATCAGTTGATATGTCTTGTCAATGATGGCTCCACTTCTGTATGGTCAATTGAAGAAATAGATAATTTCCAATTTGGTCACCCATGTGTTGAACGAAGAATTGACTACTTTGAGGATGATTGGGGCTTCAGATGGAAGTTGTTAGAAGAAATTTCTATAGATAGAAATAGAAATTTTCTTGGCTATCTTCCATTTCAAACAGTCTAAGGTGTGGTTCTTATGTGCAACTGCGATGAAGTTCCTTTCCTATTATATGACATGATGACTGGCCTCTGTTTTCCAACAAATATTGATAATTCAACTAATCAACATATGTATGGGTTTTAGTCTCCAACGCTGCAGGAGTGCAATGATTTGATCGAATCTGGATTTTTTTGCATTTGCTCCCTGTATGGATTCTATTGACGAGATTCCACTGTTAGATATGGACATGGATTCTTAGGCTATTAGTCATGTTAGGATTTCTTATATATATTTTCATTTTATATTCTCTTTGTGGTTATGGAAAATATTTCCACTTTTTTTTACTTTACATGCTTTTGGGTTTGTATGCTAAGACTTTAAAATTACAATTCTATGGATATTTATATGGCTCATTCTAGGATTTCTTCTATATGTGTCTGTATCGGATGTTGGATATTGAATCCAATTTAAATTTGCTCGAAAATATTTCTTTTTTTTTCCCCTTTAGTTCTCTTAATTGCATTTGAATGTGTTTGGATGCTATCCACTTTTCTTCGTTTTTATAGTTATAATTACTGTGACTTACTTTATACATGGTCTTTGCATTAGTTTTTTCTCATTGGTTCTCAAACAATGTTATATCTTTAGGTACATTTTATTATTTACATTTATATTTTGATGGTATATAGTTCCAAATATTTAGATATATTTCCAATTCATATAATTCTTATAGTATTTTGTTCCAGTTATATGGGTTTCCCATTACAATTCTAATATGAGACATGAAATTTTAGCCTTTTTTGTCTTAGCCATTTGAAAAAATCCTTTTACATTTTCATAACTTTATATGGTTGGAAAAAGACCATATACGCTTTAATTTTTTTATATGGTTGAAAAAAAAAATTGTTCCTTTTCCATTCTTCTGTGATTATTTATATTGGATATATTATGTGTTCCATGTTTATGGTTCCATAATAAATATGTTATTATTCATTGTAGACATGTCATCTGAAGGCACAAGCAAGCGTACAAGAAAACAGAATTTGTCACCAACATTGCGTGACAGGTTTAATGAAAGTCGTCATTTACGGTATCAACAAAATAAGGGCACAATAAATGAGCATAGGAGAGCTACATATCATAGAAGAATGAGTGAAACCACTCTTCAAATTGATTTCATGATTCCTCGTAAGTATCGTAATATGGATGATATCATGGAAAGAACATTTCCCCTTGATAGTTCATTGCCAAAATATGCTCCTCGTCATCATAATTTTGTTGTTCTATTATCTCCTGAAAATGTTCATAATATTGGGGAAACATATCGCAATAGGAAAGAACATCATATCGATAACGTGGATGCAAATGTTCACCCTAACCCTTCTTCCTGTGCAATTTCATCTTTTGAGCAAGGCCAAAGGTTGCAAAACATCCATGGTGGAGGCAATGATGACATTGTATGTGATGATTTGGATGATACTTTGATTGGCCATTTGTTTGATAATTTGGAGCCAGTTGGTCGAAACATGAGATCTTCCAATCCCCCTTCTCAAAATAATGTTCTCCCACGAACATAATTAGTCATCCCTGATAACATTTCGCGTGGAAAAATGGAGGTAACACAATTATATTTTAACGGTTGCTGCAATAGTGGTTGTTTTATTACATTACTCTATTTAAATTTTTTGTTTACTAAACTTATAAGGTATTTTATTCTCTTGGAATAGGATACAAATCATTTTAATAGAGGTCTAGAAATTAACTCCCCAAGTCTTCCATCTATTAATCTGAGAATTGAAGATGAAGCCTGTCATAGCCTTCCACTGCATTCTCCTCGACAAACAAATGTAAATGTTAAATGTATTTGATTTGATTTTAAATTTTTTGAATTTTTAATAGGTTGGACATGAATTTTATTACATACTTTATTTTCTTCAAAAAGGACACAACTCATTTCAATAGAGGCATACAAATTAACTTTGTAGATGTTCCATATACTGATGTTATAAGTGAAGAGGAACCATCTCATAACGTTCATCCAGATCGCCAATAAAATGTATATGTTGAATGAATTTGATATTTTCCTCATTTTTTCATTTATTGTTAGTTATACATTGTATTTTATAACCTTTTATGGAAAAAACATGATTTCATATGATGAGGTTGGAGAAATGGAATCCAAAACATCAAATTGTCAAACTAATGTAATGTTCAATGTATTTGATTTGTTTTACAATTTTTTATCTTTATTGGTTGGACATTTATTTTTATAATGAATTTTATTTTGTTGAAACAGGAAACAACTCATTTGAATAGAGGCATAGAAACTAACTCCCCAAATTTTCTATCCGTTGATGTTAGAAGTGAAGAGCAACCATCTCATAGCCTTCATCCACATTGCCAAACAAATGTAAATATTGAATACATTTGATTTTTTTTTTTTCATTTTTTCATTTCTAATTATTTGGAAATTAAATTAAAAAAATAAATAAATAAATAATAATAATTATACTAATGACACCTTACCATCCTCTCAGGTTCCAGAAATGTAGACCATAAATTTGGAAAGGCCCTGTCATAGATCTGTTCCACATGTTTCAAATTTGGGAAGGGAACCTTATGGTGTTGAAAATCAAGTACATTTTAGAAGAAATTATACTCTTCCACATCGTTCTCCACATGGTCCAACTGATACAGATCATATTCATTTTTATGAAAACATGATTGTAGTGCATAAAATATTTCGAGAAAAGATAGATAGCTTGTCAATTGTCCAAATGTGCCACATCTCCCAAGAATCATATCCCGGAATCCAGGTTTTGAGAGATTCTGAAAGACATGTTTGCAGACGATGTAAGAATGAAAGAAGTTCCCATCATTTTTATGGATATAATAACATGGTGAGCAACCTCATATTTTAAGATTTCTTACTCAAGTTGAAGAAATGTTTATAGCACGAGTAAATCCTATTTTGCAAATGACACATGATCGAGGTGGGAAATATAAGTATAGTGGCCACATAATTAGCTTTCCCCAAGATATTTCTAAAATTGCACAAAGCCTTCCCCGACATGTTGAAGATATTGAATTTCTAATTGTGAGGAGACATGCAGCTCAGTCTAAATATTATGAATGTTATGTCAAAATATCTCCAATTATGGCTACATTGCATTTCAAAATTGAACGTGATCAATATTATCGAGATGTTGTAATTGACTATGATTCAGTGAAAGATCTGCCCGAAAGATCAACAAATGCCTCTTCCAGGCTTAAATTTGTTGATTGTGATATTGAAGAATCTAAGATCAATGCAGCTAATAATGAAGGGTTTTATGTTGAGCATTTTCCTTCTCATCCTTCTTCTTTTGTTGCTCACCTACCCAATGAACCGAGAGAAGTGGAAGAAATTAGAGCATTTCTTGATAATATTGATTCTTCACATGTTCAAGAAATGGAATTGTCCAGTATTTAAACCTCTCCGATGAATGAATATAATAATGAGGGGTTATTAGATATTCCATTCCCCACATTGTTCCCCACTGGTGATGTTGATTGGTTGCAACCACGTATTTGTAGTGTTAAACTTCATGAGTATGCATTGCATCTTCTTAGATACTATGATCAGAGGTTTGGAAGCCATCCTCGCTTTTGATATTACCTATAGAACATGATAATGCGGCATCGAAGCCAAGAAACTATTGCATTTTTTGTGAAGAAACATTTACATGATAAACGACAATTGAAAACTTGCGTCACCAACTTTCTGATTTACCAGAGAATAAGTTGGTTGAGCATCTTATGCAGTTTCATTATTCTATGATAGGTACAAGGGCATACTAGACTAAATATCGGGCTGAATTGATTGACATGATTACTCAGTTGGGATGTCCATCTTTGTTTTTTACTTTGAGTGTTGCTGACACAAAGTGACTAGAGTTGCATAACCTCATGCCTGTACCCTCACATTCTCATTCCTTAAATGAGCATCATATGAAAATTGAGAATGTTATCAAGTACCCTCATATTGTTGCCACATTTATGCACCATAGATTCAATATATTTCGAGAGGAAGTTATCCAAAAATATCTTAAAGCGGAAGACTTCTCATAAAAGTTTGTGTTGTTGTATTTATTTTCTATTCGTTGTCAGTTTCTTATTATGGTTCTATTTATATTTTTTTTAGTAACTCTATATTCATTTTCTTCAGATATGAGTGGAAACATAGAGGTTCAACACATATCCATGGTTTCCTATGGTTTCAAGGCACTCCTAACATGGAAAGACTTGATTGGTCAAATGCTTATGATTTACAACTTCCAAAGAGATTCTTTAACAATTATGTAACTGCATGGAATCCACGTGAAATACATCGTTGCAACATAATGATTCAAAGAAGTCTTATTGATGACCCTTGCCTATTGAATATTGATCAGATTTTCTCTTGCAATCATCAGAGAGATATGAATAATTGTTAAATCGTGTCCAAAGGCACACAAAATGTAGCGTAGATTCTTGTTTGCGCAAAAAGGGAACTATTCTCACATGTCAGTTCAATGCTCCATGGGATCTTTCTGAGGAATCAAGAATGTTCATAAATGATCAAGGGAGAAAAAAAATATGACCCGCTAAGAAATGATTATAGTCTCAATGTACATAACATTGACCTTCTAACAATATGGTGTGCAAATGTTGATTTCCAACCAGTGCTTTCTCGGTATGTTGTCCTGAAATATATTGCTAATTATGCATAAAAAGTAGAGAAAAGGTTTGAAAGTTATCATGATAGGTTAACTAGAATTTCAAATTCTATTGCCTCTGACGATCATGCTTTATGTGCTTACAGAAGGTTTCTTGCAGAAACGATTTTTTACTGTGACATTGGAGCACAAGGAACATGCCATATGTTGCTTAAGCTACCTCTTGTTGTCTATAGTCTAAAATTTGTTTCCTTAAATGTTGGAAGAAAGGTTTTTAGGAAAATATCAAGGGATGGCATGCAATGTTCATATGAGAATACCTTTGTTCAACATTATCAGAAGAGGCATTTTTTCCTTGAACATCTATCTTTTATAGAAACAACAAGATCTAGGACATTTGATAGCAAGTGTAAAAAATATCCCTGGAAGCCTAGAGATGTTCATGCTATTGTTCGAGTTTGGCCACAGTTTTATTCTATTCCTAGTGAGGGTTCAAACGAATTTGAAACCTTTTATTAGACATAATTTCTCTTGTACAAGCCATTTCGTGAAATTTGTGCGGATATTGGGCATTCAACTGAAATTGTTGTTGAAAATTGGAGGAATTTTAGATATCAAGCATGGCATGTTGATCGAAACCCATCAATTATCGACAATATTGAAGATGGATAAGATGGTGATTTTTCTAACTAGGAAATGAATCTTGAAGATGATTTTCAAGAATGTCAACTTTTCTCTCACTTAGTTCCACCAAATAATGTGAATGTTTCTGATCTTCACACCCTTGGTCGAAGGGATTTTGATATATCATTTGACTGGGAAAGTACAACTATTTCTGATGATGTGGTTGAAGAAGCTATTAATTTTATAAGGAATGGAAAATCAAGGGGTGATATTGTTGACCTTTAAAATATAACATTTGCATATCCAGATTCATTGGCAGAAAAACAATGACTTGATTTTGAAATTGTTTTAAGACATTTTGTTGAATATGAGATTTGTGAAGCTCTTCTTATTATTTTTCAGGGCATTACAAGCACTGGCAAATCTTTCCTTATCCATTATATTTTTAAAGCTCTTTCTAATTTGTCAAGTAATGGAAAAAGTCCTTTGCTTCTTCTTGCCCCAACAGGAATAGCTACTTTTAATATACATGCAAAAACAATACACTCTGCTCTAAAAATTTCGATTAAAGATATGAAACAACTACAGGGTCAATCGCTAGCAGTATTCCAAGAATAAAAGAGGCATATTCGATATATATTGATTGATGAAATGAGCTTTTTATGATCAAGGTTATTCATGCAAATGGATGCTTGATTACGAGAAGCATTTCCAGAGAAAAAGAATTGTCCTTTTGGTGGTAGATCCATCGTCCTTGTGGGTGACCTTGGCTAGCTACCTCCTGTGAGAGATAAGCCTTTGTATGCAGGTAATACAATAGGTAAATTATTGCGGAAAAAATTCAACATTGTCATCACTCTTGATAAAATATTTCGCCAACAAGGGAATAATGAGAAACAATCTTGTTTTCGTAGAGTCCTCAATAACATAAGAAATGCAGAACATGTTCTTAATGATTGGGAGTTTCTTATGTCGCGGGCTTATATGAGGTTGCATCCTAGATAAAAGGATTTATTTAATGCAGCAATTCACATGTTTCCAACAAATAATTTGGTGTCCTTCCATAACAGACATATGTTGAAATGATTAAATTCTCCAATTGCACGATGTATTGCTGAGAATTCAAGGCCTTTAAAAATCAGTAGTGTCGATGATGATCAATGGGACTGTGAAGTTTTTTTGTGTCCTGGCCAACGTGTTATGTTGACATGTAATTTGTGGTTTGAAGCTGGTTTGGTAAATGGTTCACTTGGTTATGTTTTATATGCCTACCTCTAAGCCACCTCAACTTCCAATGTTCACAACTGTTGTTTTTTATAAGTATGTTGGTGTTCCATTTGATGAAAGCATTCTAAACATTGTACCTATCACACCAGTGATAAGAGGAAATCGAAAAAATAAAATAAAAAAATAAAAAAATCCTTTAAAGATGGCATGGGCTCTTACAATCCACAAGTCACAGTATTTAACTTTAGAACGAGCATAAATTGATATCAGGAATAAAGAGCAACAAGGCCTAACCTTCACAGCCATATCAAAGTGAAATCAATAGATGGTTTACGCATTGCACCTCCTTTCTCTTTTCCATGTTATGCCAAGATGAAAGATAGTGCATATGCTACAATTAGGAAGAAAGAAGAGGAGCAATTGAAGTCCATATCGCTATGACATGCAACTATTAATACTTTTAGCTCTTCATAGAATGTTTTTTGAATTTATTTTATTGTCCTCTTTATTTACTTTTAATATAATAATGGTCTTTATACATTAATGAGATCAATAAATTCATCATATTCATAGTAATATTTTGGAAAGTTGTTTACATGGTTTTCATGTTGTTCAATTTACTTATTTTTTAAAAGTGGTTTTTGTTATTTTGTTTACAATGAACCATTCAGAGATAAACAACCAGTTATATGAGCCAATCATTAAAAATCAAGATTGAATTCCATATCGCTATGACATGCAACTAATAATATTGAGACATATTTATAGATTTTTTTTTTAATTTCTTTTATTATCCTCTTTATTTACATTTATTATAGTAATAATTTTCATGTATTAATGAAATGAATACATTCAACATATTCATAGTAATATGTGAGAAATTTGTTACATCATTTTTCATGTTATTCAATTTACCTCCTTTTTTTAAGTCGTTGTTGTTCATTTTTTTACAATGAACCATTCAGACATATACAACTAGTTATATGATCCAATCATTAAAAATCAAGATTGAAGTCCATATCCCTTTGATATGCAACTAATAATATTTATCAATGTGGTTTGATAAATATGTTGTGGTTTGGTTCAATGACAACATATTTATATTTGATATTAATATTAAACTAAAATTAATATATACATTAACATTATTTTAAATACAAATATAGAATTACTAACATTATTAATATTTGTTTTTAAACATTAAGTTTAAAAATTTGTGATTTATTGTTGATTTTTATAATAAGGGTCATCTCACTCATTTAATTTTATCACTCATTTCATGTGTACAGTATTTATTTCTAATGAGGTTTATATTTATAGAAATTTTATATCATTTGGTTCATGTAGCATTAGGTTATTTTATAGCATGACATTTTTAAGATTAAGTTTTTTAACAATAATAAAAATGGATTGTTTTGTTATGTGTGTGTGTGCTTATATGTTTCTAATTCTGTGTGTATTAATTTTGATTTTGTCGTTTTTCCTTTCAAATGCAGATATGGATAATAATGACAACATCTATTATAATCAAGTGGTGGCAAATATTTCTAGAGTGATTGGTTTTCTTTCATATCTTCGGAACAAGTTCGATAGAAAACCTGGCTTCTATCCTGCTTTTATTAATGAGCATCTTCGTGTGCTAGGTGAAATGAAAATGAATGTGAAATACTTGTTGCATGTGCACACTAGGGAGGTTGGGAGAAAAACAAGAAGGGATTGGTTGGAAAGTGTTAAGTATCATGATCATTATCCTGTTGATTTGAATTGGTGTTCCTTTTGTCGTCAGTCTGATTGTTTTCTAGAAGAGGCTATTTGATAAATGACTTTTGATGGAGAGTTTCAAGTACATTTTTGTAATGGGATTTTTAGATGTAAAGACAACAAAAAATATATGTTAATTTCAATGTTATTTATTTGGTTGCACTCATGGTGGAATTGAATATCAATTTAGCTCATTAATTCATTCGGTTTATAATATTAACAATCAGTAACGTTGATTGATCACTTTGGATTTATAATATTAATAATCATGTGAATTTATCAATCCTTTGTGTTTAAAATATTAAGTCGTAGGCTTTATTAAGCTCTTGTGTTTTTAATATTGATCCCTTAGCCTTATTGATCCCTTAGGCTATTAATAGTTATCCCTTGGATTCACCAATTCCTTTGGTTTATAATATTAAACCCTTGGGTTTATCAGTTCTTTAGGTTTATAATATGAATAATCCCTTGGGTTTATTAATCTCTTGAGTTTAAAATATTAATTCTTAGTGTTTATTAATTTCTTTGGGTTTTTATATTTTTTTTTATTAATTTTATTGATCCTTCGACTTTATTAATCACTAGATTTTATTAATAATTTTTATTTATAATATTAATCTATTGGGTTTATAATATTAATAATCCCTTTCTTTTATTGATGTTTTTTGTTTATAATATTAATATTTCCCTATATTTGTTGATCCATTGGGTTTATAACATTGATCCCTTAAGTTTTCTAATTCTTTTGGTTCGTAATATTAGTCCCTTCAGTTTATTAAATCCAAAGCTTAGGGGTAAATTATTAGTGCTACAGTTTAATTTTTTTTTTTTTTGTAAGTAAGGCTAAAATATAATAAAATCATAAAAGAAAATTTTACAGAGGCTTTGGGCAAAGATGGCAAGCAGTACTTAGCCAAACCTTACCTTGGTAATTTTCAAAATAAAACGTATTTGGGGTTGCCTCCTGGGAAGAAACCAGCCCCTTAATAGCGTCATACAACCTTGTTTTACAAAATATTTGGTGACACATATAAAACAAAATGGATGAAGTATGTCCTGAGTTGACAAAAAACGAAAATGAACCTTGCTACAGAGCAGTCATGGGGTTCCTCCATCTTCCTCTGTCGCGTGGTCCTCCTCCTCAATAAGACATTCATATTCACTTGCAGTGGCTTCCTCCTCAGTTGTGGGCTCACGCGGAGGCTTAGGAGGGGTCGTGCAGATGATGGGAGCAACAAGGTACCCTGCATCTAAAACTCTGGTCTAGACGTCGTCTGAATCCATGATCCAAACGTCTGTCTCATCCTCCGCAAGCTTGTGAACAGGGAGCAGTTTGGTTTTCCGAGGTGTGGGCGGCTTAGAGTGTGCTATGGTAAAAATTTTGGGGCCTCTTCTGCCTTGAGGCTTCTCCAAAGTCAAGACATTCTCACACTGGGTGTTGTCAGACGTTTGAGTAGCCTTCCTTTCATGACTTCCTAATGAGGTGCCTTCTGTGGATTCCAGACGTTGGTCTTGGCCTCGGTGATAGCGCCCTGAGAACGCGCCTTTGTAGTTGCCCCTGGTGGGCTTTTAACGTTGGCGCGGGGCCATGGAGAGGTTGTCGAGCAGAGAAAGGGTAGTCAGTTGTGAGTCCAGGCCGAGAGTAGGGGGGCATGCAGCAGAGGGGGGGGCGGGCAGCAAGGATTATCGTTGTAGAGGGCTCGCAGCACGGGGCACACATCAAGGAGGATAACAAGGGGATGGGCGCACAGCAGGAGAGCGTGCAACAGGGGACTCGCAGCAGGGAGCGTGCAGTAGGGGGAGCACGCAGCAGGGAGGGAAATGGAAATGGAGGTGCACAAGGCAAGCTAGAGCAGGAGCGTGATGGTGAGGGGAGTAACAAAAATGGCTCTCGGGACCGGCTGGAGCAGCAATGAGATGGTTGAATGAGGAGCTTATGTGCCTTTTGAACGCATGTGGCATGAGTGGAGTGGCGATGAGGGACAGTCCAAGTGTGTTTGCATGTGATAGGAAGTGTGGAAAGAGGCCAGGTGTGGCAGAGCGCTGGTAAAAATGATTGGCGATTTGAGGTTCCGCATCATGTTAGAGCTGGCGTTGTAGGGCGACGCCAGCCTGGGCATGGGAGGAGTTGTCCTCACGCGATTTGGTTGTGTCACCCGCATCTTGGGCCTACAGTTTAATACTAATGCATGGTCCAATGTCACATTAAGAAAAAACATTGTATTAATATGAAAATCAACCATGGGAAACCATTGTTAATCAACGTTAGCCATAGTCGATCATTGTTTTCCATGGTCGAATGTCACATTGTGACAAATATTGTCTCAACATGAAAATCAACCATGGCCAACCATGGCCATACTTGGTCCAATGTCGCATTGTGACAACAATTGTCTCAATGTTTAAATCAAGCATGGTCAACCATGTTTAATTCACTATTTATGGTATTTATCAAAGGGATTTTATATACTTCAGGTTTATAATATTAATCTCTTTGGTTTAATATTATTCCCCTCAATTTATAATATTAATAATCATGTGACTTTATCAATCCTTTTTATTTAAAAATAATAATTCCTAAGATTTATTAATCTCTTTATTAATCATGTGAGTTTCTCATTCATTTGTATTTAAAATATTTATTCCTAGGCTTTACTAATCTCTTCTTTTTTTAATATGGATCCCTTGGCCTTGTTGATCTCTTATGTTTTTAATATTTTTTCCAAGGTTTCACCAATTCCTTTGGTTTATAATATTAAACCTTTGGGTTTATTAGTTCTTTTGGTTTATAATATTAATAATCCCTTGGGTTTATTAATCTGTTGATTTTAAAATATTGATTCTTATGGTTTATTAATTTTTTAGGTCTTTTAGTTTAAAATATTTATTCTTAGGGTTTGTTAATCTCTTGTGTTTTTAATATTGATCCCTTAGGTTTTTAAAAAAATTCCCTTGGGTTCACTTTTTCCTTTGGTTTATATATTAAACCCTTGGGCTTGTTAGTTCTTTTGGTTATATTATTAATAACCCTTGGATTTATTAATCTCTTCCGTTTAAAATATTAAATCCTATGGTTTATTAAACTCTTAGGTTTTTGGGTTTAAACTATTAATTCTTGGAGTATATTAATCACTTGAGTTTAAAATATTAATTCTTAGGATTTATTAATTTCTTGGTTTATAATACTAATATTTATCCCTTAAGTTTATAATATTTTTCTGTCGGGTTTACTAATTTCTTGGGTTTGTAATATTAAATACTTGTGTTTGTTTGTTCCTTAACTTTATCATTTTAATAATTCCTTTGTTTTATAATATTAAACACTTAGGCTTATTACTTATTTTGGTTTACAACATTAATAATCTTTTGCATTTATTAATCTCTTCAATTTAAAATATTAATTCTTAGGGTTTATTAATCTCTTGTGTTTTTAATATTCATTCGTTGGCCTTATTGATTCCTTAGGTTTTTAATATTTATCTTTGGGTTCACCAATTCCTTTGCTTTATAATATTAAACCCTTGGGTTTACTAGGTCTTTTGGTTTATAATATTAATAACCCCTTGGGTTTATTAATCTCTTGATTTTAAAATATTAATTCTTAGACTTTAATAATTTCTTAAGATTTTGAGTTTAAAATATTATTTTTTAGGGTTTATTAATCTCTATTGTTTTTAATATTGATCTCTTGGCCTTATTAATCCCTTAGGTTTTTAATATTTATCCCTTGGGTTCATTGATTCCTTTGGTTTATAATAGTAAATGCTTGGGTTGATTATTTTTTTTAGTTTATAATGTTAATAATCCATTGGGTTTGTTAATATCTTAAGTTTAATATATTGATTCTTATGGTTTTTTAATTTCTTAGGTTTTTGAGTTTAAAATATTAATACTTAGGATTATTTAATGTCTTGTGTTTATAATATTGATCCCTTGGCCTTATTGATCCCTTAGATTTTTAATATTTATCCCTTGGGTTCACCAATTCCTTTGGTTTATAATATTTAAACTTTGGGTTTATTAGTTCTTTTGGTTTGTATTATTAATAATCTTTTGGGTTTATTAATCTTTTGAGTTTAAAATATTAATTCTTAGGGTCATTTAATCTCTTGAGTTTAAAATATTTATTCTTAGGGTTTTTTAATTTCTTAGTTTATAATATTAGTATTTATCCCATGCTTCAACAATTCCTTTGGTTTATAATATTAAACCCTTGGATTTATCATTTCCTTTGGTTTATAATATTAACAATCCCTTGGGTTTATTAATCTCTTGAGTGATGATTATTCGCAGATGACTGGTGTGGGGACCGGTTTCCTCGGCACCTATTGGTCCTTTTATCATCGGGGCTCTGGGGTACTGTTTTGGTCGGTTGGGGCCCCTCATGGCTTCTTTTGGGCTCACTGACTTCAGGACCTGCCGGTTTGTTGGTCATTTGTTTTATACCTGGTGTTAATATCTTCCGCGACAGTTTATTTGGAGACATGTATGGGACTGTTATCTGTTGGGGGTTTTATGGTGCTTTGTGCCTTTCTGGGTCTTGGGTCCTATTATTAGGTGCGGTAGACCGGAGCGCTTGTAATTTAGCCGACTCCTGTGCATTTGAGTTTGGGCTTTTGTTGTTTGCTATGGGACCCCATGTCTTCTGAACCCTGGGTCGCAGTTCACTTGCTAGTCTCTACGATTTTTCTGCAGTTACTGCCTGACATCTTGCGCTATCTGCTTATGCACAGTTTGTGGGGTCTTGTGATCGTCTCATGGACATTGTTCGCAGGCCATTATACTTTGCAGCTGCCGGGCTTCTCGGTGTGAAGGACCGTCTTTTCTAGCACCTGCTACTAAATTTGTTGATACCCACTGACTATCTGCTGCTCCTGAGTTCGATACTAGTCAGACAGTGTGGGTTTTTCTACTCTTCATGCATTTCTCGTGCTGACTAGTACCTCGCTAGACTATGGGTAACTATGATGATGAAGTGGACTTCAAGGAGGATCCATTGGATGGGGTTGACATCTGGAAGCAACCTACCCATGAGGAGGGGGTCGGGATGGAGGATATGGACCCGATTTCATCGGAAGCAATGCCATATAGACAAAATCATATTGAGGTGGCGGGCAACTCGACTCCACTTGACGGACACGATTTTTTCAGTTTTGCCTCCCCCTCTCCTTTGCATAATGGGCTTTGGGGCATTCCTCTTGCCGAGAACATGAATTTAGCTAATGGTGCAGAGCTTTTCTTGGAAGCAATGTACTAGAGCATTGGGGAGGCATCTCTTTCACTTGAGCATCTCAACATTGGGGGTTCAATACCTCTCTGTGTTGCGGGGTTTTGTGGTGTTGTCTGCAAAGGGGTGTCGACTAGTGGATTCGGTGCGGGTGAGCCCACAACTGCATCTGGTGTTTTTTCAAACATTCCTATGGACACCTCTATACCGGATCGATCGAGCTCATCATCAGACTCGGAGCACTCCGCGGAACAAGGACAAGGATGCGTCATCAAAGGCAAGAAGCATAGAGTCACCAAATGCAAGCACAACAAATTTTCTAATTTCGAAAGTGTGAGTGGCATGGGTGATTGGGCACGTACTGCTGCTACTATGTTGGTTGGAAGAGTGCGCGGTCGGAAGTATTCCTGTGAGAAACTGCAACAGTGAACCAGGGAGATTTGGGTGACTCTCTCGACATTTTTTCGGAGGTTATTGTGATGACCAAAGGATGGTTTTCCCTTACATTTTCCAGGCCTAAACAGTCTGATTGGGTTCTCAAGTAGTATTGACATCTCGAAATGAACCCTGTTTGTCTTAAGAGATGGGTTCCGCTTTTTTATCCTAACAAGGAAAATGCGAGTGCTTGACCCATATGGATGCGACTGCCTGGGTTGCCCATGCACTTTTGGAATGAAACGGCTTTTAGGAATATTGCTAGCCATTATGGGATGTATTTGGACCACGATAGATCATATTTTACCTCGAAGATCAAAGCTGTTGCACGTATATTGATTTTCCTGGATACTCGTGATGGTCTTCATGACATTTTCAACATGTTTTTTGATGGAATGGTGTGGCAGCAGGTTCTTGATTATGAGGGTGTGCCATTTTTATGCGGTAAATGTCACGAGGTGGGGCATTTATATAAATAATGTCCTAAGTTAGGGATTGTTAAGTCGGTGGTCAAAAAATCTCGCATTGTTGCCACTCAGACAGAGCCTATTACTTGCTCTGATCAGGATGCGGGTAATGAGAAGCAGACTACTCTGGAGGATCAGGCTGTCTCGGGGATGGAGATGACCAATCTGCCTCCAACTTGGCCTGTCACACATCCCAAATCCCATGCACAGGCTACTCCGGAGACTTCTTAGCGTTCCTCGACTATCCCGAGTACATCTCCTTTAACTGTCTCTCTACATTTAAATTTATCTTCTGATTTATCATCGAATTCTCTGCCATGTATATCATCTATTGCCTCACACTCTACTCGGAGATTCCCCTTGATCTGTTGTTCCATTTCTCAAGCCTCGCCATCCTTTACCCCCATCATTCAACACACTTCTGTTGAACCTTCCCCTAGCCAATCATCTTCTCGTTCTGAGACATCCATATTGAGACACAATTACTTCCTGAGATCCCTCTCCCATCCACATTTTGCGGATGCTTTTGGCATAGGCCCGGCACCAGGTTGCCACTTAAGCAGGACTAGAGGTCGACCATCTTCCATGGAAAAGGCTATCAAATGGGCAAACCTAGAGGTGGAGGCAGGCACACAGTCATCCCTTATGCGGGTCCTTAGAGCAAGGAGACCCTATCCAGAGGTTACATCATGATTTGTCTATCCTTCAACTATAGGAGACTGGCCAACCCCGATAAGAGATTGGCACTTAGAGAAATTATTGCTCAGAAGGCTATTGATATTTTATTCCTCCAAGAGACCCTTGGTGATGGCATTGCAGTTGCGACCATCCTTAAATCTATCCTCCCACACTGGACTTTTATCACTCTGGATGCGCACGGAAGATCAGGTGGTTGCGCATTGGGCATAAACTTGAAGACCACCCGAATGTTAAACTGCTGGGGCTAGGCTGGGGTTCTTGGTATGAAGATTGGATTTGGTAACACCGAGCAAGCCTTCCACCTGATTAATGTTTATGGACCCTATCTGAATAGAGAGGCCTTTTGGAACTCATTACTATCCTGCTCATTATTGACTCATCCTCGCATTATTCTGGGTGGGGATTTGAATTTCTCATTGGGCCTATATGAATCTTGGGGTATGCATGCTACCTCTGATCCTTTGGCTGAGTATTTCAATTCCAAGCTTGTGTCTGCTGACCTCATTGACATTCATACTACTAATATTGTGCCCACTTGGAGGAACAGGCGGACAGGTGACGCCGCATTAGCCCGCAGATTGGATATATTTCTGATTAAACAACCACTTCTAAACTCTCTGGAACGTGCTCGTCAATGGGTTGGGCAGGGGGCGTGTCCGATCACTCACCTATTTATCTGGAATTTGAATGTGGACCTTACAAGGCTCGACCACCTTTTAAATTTAATGCTCGATGGTTACAAGACCCTGATTACCACACATTGGTCTCTCAGGCCTGGGAGCATTGTCATCTTATGCGGGATTTGGAACCAGCCCGCATTATCAATGATAATCTCTTGCGCATAAAAATACTGACCATCCAATGGGTCAAGAATAAGAAGCAGCTGGAAAGAGCGGAGCTCAAGCAGATTGAAGATGAAATTGCTCATCTTAATAACTCAGATCTTATGGGCTACCGATCCCAAGCCTCCAAAGAACATCTTATTGCCCTTGAGTCTGCTAAGACTAAACTCCTGAGACAAAAAGAGGAGGATTGGAGACTCAAAAGCCAAGCCATTTGGCTTCAGGCTGGGGATGAGAACACTAAATTTTTCCAACATCATGCCAACGGTCGTAAGTCTGCAAATACTATATGGGAACTGACTGATCAAAATGGCTTTGTGGCTCGCACACAATCCCAACTGCATGATTTGGGCACCCAGCACTTTACCAACTTATATAGAGCTCCACTCAACATGGATCTCCCTGACATTATGCATATCACTCAATATTTCAATCGGTATGTGGAACAAGAGCAGATGGAAGATCTCAATGTACCGGTCTCTATGGGGGAGTTGGAGGGGGTTTTGAAATGGTTCAAAAAAAGACAAAAGCCCTGGGCCTGATGGCTGGCCCGTTGAATTTTTCCTTCACTTTTTTGAACTTATTGCAAATGATTTGTTGATTATGATTGAGGAAAACAAGGTGCGAGGCAGAGTATATGATGGATTCAATACTACTTTTATTGCACTCATCCCTAAATCCGATCGCCCCACCAGCTTTTAGGACTACAGACCTATATCCCTATGCAATTGTATCTATAAGATAATTTCTAAAATCATTGCTAATCGAATCAAGCCTTTTCTATCTTCCAATATAGGAAAGGAGCAATTTGCTTTTCTCTACCATAGACAATTTCACGAAGCTATTGGCACTGCCCAATAAGCCCTCCATTCCATCAAAGCTAAGCGCCTGAAATCTACCATTCTGAAGATTGATCTGGCGAAGGCCTTCGATCAGGTGAATTGGAGCTACCTACATCTCATTCTTATCCAAACTGGATTCTTGCACACCTTTATCAACTGGATTATGGGCTGCATTTTTCATGCTACCTTTAGCATACTCATTAATGGCACTGCCACTGATTTCTTTCATGCGGGGCGAGGACTTCGTCAAGGATGTCCTCTCTCACCTTTATTGTTTGTCCTGGTTATGGAAGGCCTATATGTTCTCATAAAACATGCTAAAACAAGGGGTAACATTCAAGGGCTCCAGATCAATGACTTAATTAGTCTCACTCATCTTCTGTTTGTAGATGATGTTTTAATATTTCTTGATGGATCCAGGCAGGACCTAGTTCAATTGGACAAACTACTCCAATGTTTCTGTAGAGCCACTGGTATGAAACCTAATGATCTCAAATCTTCCATTATTATGACTGGATGCTCGGGATAGGAACAGGGTATTGCTACTCGTATTTTTGCTTATGTCCCTGTTGATATCAATGATGGCCTTAAATACTTGGGTTACCATATCAAACCTAATGATTATCAAATTAGGGATTGGCACTGGCTCATAGCTAAAGTTGAACGCAGTATTAATGTTTGGTACAATCGATGGTTGTCTAGAGCTGGAAGACTAGTCCTTATCAAATCAGTGCTTGAAGCCATTTCGGTCTAGTGGATGACCCTGGCTTGGATTCTTATTGGGATCATCAATCATATAAAATGCCTGTGCAGACATTTCTTATGGCGCAACTAGGAAAAGGATAAAACTTTGGCTTGGATTGCTTGGGACCGCATTAACATACCCAAACAGTGGGGTGGTTGGGGGATTAAAGATCTCCAATTATTTTCCAAAGCACTGGCTGCCAAAATGTGTTGGCATATTATCACGGGACACAGTCTCTAGAAGGATGTCATTGTTGCAAAGTATATTGCGCCCAGGTCAACCCTTGATTGGATCAAGGACTGTATAGTGCTACCCATTGGTACATCTATTATATGGAAGGCGATCACTAAAGCAGCCCAGCTCATTCAGAGGGGCTTATCATGGCAGATTGGATCCGGGGTATTAGTAAAAATTGGTTTGGATTCATGGTCAGGTAGTGGTGATTTTTATAGACTATCTACTTTCATCACAGAACACCTGGATAGAAAGAACATCTTCTTCCTTTCTCAGATTGTGGACCCAGCCCACACCACATGGCAAGGACAAGCCTGGTTATCTACGGACCCCCTTGAAATCCCTCGTGATGGACATCGGCAATGGTAAAATTACATCTGGACTTTAACAGTATCAAACCTTCTTATCACTGATAAGAATGATCAACTGATATGGGCCTGCTCACCTACTGGGCATTATGTTCCAAAGCTGGGGTACTTGGCTCTTATCCACCATAGAGAACCCCCACAAAAAGCATGGTGGTGGCGCAGCATATGGAAATTGAACACGCCACACAAGCACAAAATACTATTCTGGTGCATTCTTAACCAATGTTTTCCTACAATGGATTTCCTTCACAAAAGATCCATTCACGAACCATCTCGTTGTGTTTATTGCCTATCAAATAGCGAAGATGCCATGCATCTGTTTCTTCACTGCAATGTCATTTTGGAGATCTGGGATCGGGTCACCACTTGTCTGGGCTACCAATACCTCTGGAACGGTTACACTCTGCATGATGCGTGGTTAAATTGGTGGCAACAGTTCGCTCATCTCTCGAGGATGCGCAACCTACCTTTGATCCTTGCATGGGAACTATGGATCAGCCAGAACAAATTCATTCTCAATGACCTTCCTATCAATAGTGGCCATATATGTGCGGTGTCCATTGCCACTTACAATCTGATGCCTGTGGATAAACTGTAAAAAGCTCCCATGACCATGGTCCCTGAACTGATCGATCGATGCAGACCTTGGGCATATTTCGATGGTGCTGCTAAACCACATGCCTGTGGGGGGGGTGCAACCTTGTATTTAAACGACCATCATCATTACCATATTAGGATGGGATTGGGACCTGGTTCTAATAATTTCGCAGAAATACAATGCCTTCAACTCCTTCTGGCTTTTGCTCGGGAAAAAAATTGCAACTCCATTCAGATATTTGGGGATTCCCTTCTTGTGATAAATTGGTTCAATGAACATGCTCATTGTCATACGCACACACTGTCTGCACTTCTGCGAGAGGTACATCATCTCAGGATCCTTTTTGACTTCATCTCTGTGGCACATATTTACAGGACTAGGAACCGAGTGGTAGATCAGCTGTCCAAAGAAGCCACAGAGCTGAGGTGGGGTACTTGGCACATTACTGAGCAGATCGGAGATCAGATTTACCGATATTATCATCAGCCTTTTTTAGAGGAGGCACCAGTACAGGGGGTTGTTTGACTGAACAACCTGTTTTGGGGAGATTTTTTTGTCTGCTTTATCTCCCATGTTTCATTAGCGACTATTATATGTATATTTATTTATATTTTGATTCTGATATGTAAGTTATGCACCGAACTTACATGCGATGTTATTGGTAACTTATAGTTTCTGTTTTGAGTTATGTATTGGTTTATCATGGACGTCGGAATGGATGTTATTGGCTCTCGTGGCCTGATCAGTAGTGCACTACTAGTATATGTAACATGTAACTTATCTTTTAATGAAAAGTTACGAATTTTTCCTTTGTGAAAAATTAATCTCCTGAGTTTAAAATATTTATTTTTAGGTTATATTAATTTCTTGGATTTATTATTTTAAAATTTAATCATTAGGGTTTATTAATCTCTTTTGTTTTTAAGATTGATACCTTAGCCTCATTTATCCATTATATTTTTAATATGTATCCATTAGGTTAACTAATTCCTTTGGTTTATAATATTAAACCCTTGGATTTTTAGTTCTTTTGGTTTATAATATTAATAATTCCTTGAGTTTATTAAACTGTTGAGTTTAAAATATTAATTTTTAAGGATTATTAATTTCTTAGGTTTTTTAGTTTAAAATATTAATTCTTAAGGTTTATTAATTTCTTACTTTATAATATTAATATTTATTCCTTACATTTACTAATTTCTCGGGTTTATAATATTAAACACTTGGGTTTATTTTTTCATAACTTTATAATATTAATAATTCCTTTGGTTTGTCATTTAATCCCTTGGGTTTATTAATCCTTTTAGTTTAAAATATTAATGTTTATTTCATGGTTATAGCATGTATCTAAGGGTTTATATACTTAAGGGTTTATAATATTAATCTCTTAGGTTTAATATTATTCTATTAGGTTTATAAAGCCTTGATTTTTTAGTATTAATCCCTTGGGTTTATTATTTCGTTGGGTTTTTAATATCAATCTATTGGGTTTATTGATCCTTTAGTTTATTAATTCATTGGGTTTATAATATTAACAATCCCTGAGGTTGATTGATCACTTTGGTTTATAATGTTAATAATCATGTGAGTTTCTTATTCATTTCTATTTAAAATATTAATTCCTAGGCTTTATTAATCTCTTATGCTTCTAATATGGATCATTTGTGCTTGTCGATCTCTTGGGTTCACCAATTCCTTAGGTTTATAATATTAAAACCTTGGGCTTACTAGTTCTTTTGGTTTATAATATTAATAATCCCTTGGGTTTATTAACTTCTCGAGTTTAAAATTTTGATTGTTATGGTTCATTAATAAATTGGTTTTATTAATAATTTGTATTTATAATATTATTCTATTGGGTTTATAATATTAATAATCTCTTGGGTTTATTGATGTTTTTTGTTTATAATATTTATATTCTCTTGGATTTATTGATGTTTTATGTTTATCATATTAATAATTCCCCAGGTTTGTTGATCCATTGAGTTTATAGCATTGATCCCTTGAGTTTTCTAATTCTGTGGGTTGGTAATATTAGTCCTTTGGTTTACCAAATGCCAATATTAGTCCTACAATATTAATGCATGGTCTAATGTCACATTCTGAAAAACATTGTCTCAATATGAAAGTCAACCATGGGTGACCATTGTTAATCATCATTGGTCGTATTCAATCAAGGTCTTCCATCGTCGAATGTCACGTTGTGACAAATATTGCCTCAACATGAAAACCAACCATGGTCATTCTTCGTTCAATGTCGCATTGTAACAAAAATTGTCTCTATGTTTAAATCAAGCATGGTCAACCATGTTTATTTTACGGTTTGTAGTATTTATAGATTTAATATTATTCCCTTGGGTTTATAATATTAATAATCATGTGAGTTTATCATTCCTTTGTGTTTAAAATATTAATTTGTTGTGTTTTTAATATTGAACCCTTGGCCTTATTGATCCCTTAGGTTTTTAATATTTATCCCTTGGGTTCACCAATTCCTTAGTTTATAATATTAAACCCTTGGGTTTATTAGTCTTTTGGTTTATAATATTAATAATCCATTAGGCTTATTAATCTCTTTAGTTTAAAATATTGATTCTTAGGGTTTATTAAATTCTTAGGTTTTGAGTTTAAAATATTAATTCTTATAGTTTATTAATCTCTCAAGTTTAAAAAATTAATTCTTAGGGTTTACTAATTTCTTCGTTTATAATATTAATATTTATCCCATGGGTTTATCATATTTTTCCCTTAGGTTTACTAATTTCTTAGGTTTATAATATCAGAAGCTTTGGTTTATTTGTTCCTTAACTTTATAATATTAATAATTCATTTGGTTTATCATTTAATCCCTTGGGTTTATTGATCCCTTCAGTTTAAAATATTAATGTTTATTTCACGGTTTATAGTATTTATCTAAGGGTTTATAATATTAATCTATTGAGTTTAATATTATTCACTTAAGTTTTATAAACCCTTGGTTCTTTAGTATTAATCCCTTGGATTTATTATTTCCTTGGGTTTTTAATATCAATCCATTGGGTTTATTGATCATTTAGTTTATTAATTCATTAGGTTTATAATATTAAAAATCCCTAAAGTTGATTGTTCTCTTCGGTTTATAATATTAATAATCATGTGACTTTACCATTCATTTGTATTTAAAATATTATTTCCTAGACTTTATTAATATTTTATGTTTTTAATATGGATCCCTTGGGCTTCTTGATGTCTTAGGTTTTTAATATATTTCCCTTGGGTTCGCCAATTACTTGGGTTTATAATATTAAACCCTTGGGTTTACTAGTTCTTTTGGTTTATAATAATGTTTATTTCACGGTTTATAGTATTTATCTAAAGGTTTATATATTTAAGAGTTTATAATATTAATCTCTTAGGTTTAATATTATTCACTTAGTTTTATAAACCCTTGGTTTTTTAGTATTAATCTCTTGGGTTTATTATTTCCTTGGGTTTTTAATATCAATCCATTGGGTTTATTGATCCTTTAGTTTAATAATTCATTGGGTTTATAATATTAAAAGTCCCTAAGGTTGATTGTTCTCTTCGGTTTATACTATTAATAATCATGTGACTTTATCATTCATTTGTATTTAAAATATTATTTCCTAGGCTTTATTAACCTCTTCTATTTTTAATATGGATCTCTTAGGTTTTTAATGCTTTTCCCTTGGGTTCACCAATTCCTTGGGTTTATTAGTACTTTTGGTTTATAATATTAATAATCCCTTGAGATATTGGTAAGAGATATATACTTATTATAAATAATAATAATATATTATTATTATGTTATCTTTTAATTATATTATAGTTTCAGTTAAAACTATTAATATATTGAATAAATTTAATAATATATTATTATTATATATTTATTATTAAATTTTTTATATATATATAGTATGCATATAGTTAATATTATTAATATATTATAAGTAAATATATAAAATATATTGGTAATTATATTCATAAATATATAATATCTATTTTGGTAAAATACATGTGGTGGGTGGTAGATATAGGCCTATCGGTGTATATCAACCACATTGGTGAATGTTCTTGTAAATATATTTCACATACGCCTATTAGCATATATCAACCACATTGGTAAATGTGATTGTGCTAGTTATCAGAGAGTTATTATGAATTGAATATCGACTGAGGTCCTTGTTACATTCAAAACCAGCTACAGTCAACATTGTGATCTCAGAATTTTAATTGGTAGTTAGCAATTTGTCACGTTGTCTACTTGGTTCTTTGATTTGATTGTGTAATTGATTAGGGCTCCATGTGCCAAAACAGGGGAATATTACTAATACACTTGCACCATAACACTTCATCCTTGAGGATGATCGCTTGGAGCCCTCTCTCTGTGCGTTGAGCTGCGTTAGGGTTTCTCAGCAGTGTGGTTGCCCCTGCGGCGGCCTGCCTAAGGCCTGATCCCATGGAAACGCAGGATTCTCCCAAGGATCCGCCTTCTTCTCCTGCCATTGACGCTTTTAATCAGCTTCTTGCCGGTTTGCCCCAGAAGAAAAGAAGCGAAGCATCCAAATTCGTTAAGAAGCTTGATGATATTCCAAAGATATATTTGCCTCCAGAGACCCCCATCCAAATAGCTTTGTCTCTGGTTGATCGTGGTCTCATTGGCCAATTCACGGGACTTTGGCCTTCTCCGAAAACTACTGAGCAATGGGTCAACAGGAACTGGGCTCCTCTGATCAAGCAAAGTGTTACTTCTTACTTTCTTGGGCGAGGGTACTTCCTCTTCGAATTTTCCTCCAAAGAAGACAAAGATTTGATATTTCAAAATGGGCCGTATTTCATGGGTCCTCAGGGCCTCTACCTGAACAAATGGACACCGGACATTGATCCGGCTGTCGATGTTCCCAAGGTTGTCCCAGTGTGGGTTCGGCTCCCAAATCTCCCAGTTCACTGCTGGAACTAGGATTCCTTGAAACACATTGGCAACACTCTTGGGAAATTCATAGATCGGGCAAACAACAACGACCAGTACGATTGTGCTAGAATCTTCGTAGAAGTAGATCTGGAGGTGGAATCAAAGTTGGTAGCTGGTCTCATGTGCAAATCTTGGATTATGAGCAGTTGCCATTCAAATGCAGGAAATGCCATGTTCATGGGCACTTTGCTAGAAACTGTCCATCCAATGCAGAGCCAGATAAAGGGAACAAAGAAGGTTGGAACCAAGTCAAGCGTGCAAAAATCAATCACAAAGGGCAAAAACCGGGAGGACCCTCTGGAAAAGGCCTTCTTCAGGCTAATGCTCAGCGCCCCCCTCCCAAAAAGGCACAAGAAAACAAATTTGATCCACTAAGTCAGCAGACAGAAGCTATTCAGGAGATCGAGACCCAAAAACCAAATTCTCCAAGCAAAGGTACTCCCTCGGCCTTCCTTAAAGGAACAAGTGCTGAAGATTCCAAAGATATGACCTTAGAAGATGAGGAAGAAGAGCAGGAAATGGACGAGTCAGAGGAGGAAGGAGAAATAGGGGAGTCTCAAACCTCGGTAAGGAGATCCATAAGAGGCCGCAAAACTGACAGGGAAAAAAGAGAGTAGGAGACTTACAAAGACAAGCTACAGGACAGTCAGCCAACTCTGGAAAATTTGCTCGCCTCAAAGCCTAGGATGTCGAAAAAGCAGCCTCAAGGCTCCAAGGGAACCCATCAAAAACATAAATAATGAAGGTCATCTCCTGGAATTGTAGAGGTATGGGGAGCAAAGTCAAGGAAGAAGCCATGAGAATTTTAATAAGAACAGAATCTCCATACATACTTCTCGTCCAGGAGACTAAGTTGGAAGATGTAATCTTCCTGCATGCAAGCAAGAAACTTTGGTTCAAAAGTGAAGCAAGAGCAATCTCTGCTCGGGGTGCCTCGGGAGGGATTGGCACTCTATGGAACGCCAGCAAATTTGTAGTCACCTATGAGGCTAGCAATACTCACTGGTTGCTGCTGAAAATGCAGAATCTGGATACGAAAGAAATCTTTTGCCTTTTCAATGTATACTCTCCAGTCAATGTGGGGGGGGAAAAGGATTGTTGGGATTCTATAAGGCACCAAGCAGACTTGATAAACCTAGAAAATATAATTATTGTTGGAGACCTCAATCTCACTCTCCACTCGTCTGAAAAAAGAGGAGGCAGCGCAGTCCGAGATCCGACAAGAGAATGGGCGGAGGATCTTACACAGGATTGGGACCTGCTGGATATTAAACCTTCCTCCGGTAAGTACTCTTGGTCTAACAAAAGAGTGGCCCCAGGTCACATTGTTGCCAGATTAGATAGATTTTTCATACAAAGCTCCTTTCTATTACTAGGATTAGAACCCAGAATGCACATTCTCGAAAACAGTATATCAGACCATAAGCCCATAAAGCTAGAGCTCCTGGCCCATCCAAATCTGGGTCCTATTCCATTTAGATTCAGCCCCCTCTAGGGCAAGGAGCCAGACTTCATGCAAATAGTCAAGGATTGTTGGAGTCAGCCAATCAAAGGATCTCCTTTCTTTATCTGGGAGGAAAAGCTTAGAAGGGTAAAAGGAGCTCTAAAATGATGGGCCAAAACTCTATCCAACCCTGCTACAGAAAGAAAAGCCATCAAAGCTTCTCTTGTCGCTCATCAAATTCAAATGGAGAACGTTATTGTCACAGAGGAGCTGCTAGATCAAGAGGCTCACCTGCAGCAGTGTCTTCATAAGGCCTGCTTAGCTGAAGAAGAATACTGGATATTAAAATCACGAAATCTCTGGCTCAAAGCAGGGGACAGGAATTCTGCTTTTTTCCACAAACAAGCCCAGGCCAGGAAATGCTTCAACACTATTTCTGAGATCAAGGAGGATAATGACACCCACAAGGAATTTGAAGACATTAAGAAAGCAGCCTTTTCTCACTTTCAAAACTTGTATAGTAAGGACACGGATCCGGACCAATACTCAGATCTGTTAGACATTATTCCTTCCTCAATCTCTCCTCGTATGAACAAGATCCTTGAGGCCAAAGTCACTAAAGATGAAGTTAAAAAGGCCCTTTTTGACATGGATCCGGACAAGGCCCCTAGACCGGATGGCTTTTCTGCCAGGTTCCTCCAAGTTTGTTGGTTGATTGTTGAAAAGGATCTATTCAAAATTGTTCAAAAATCTCAAAATGCTCAGAAAATAGGAGGCATCACAAACACAGCTTTCTTAGCCCTCATCCCTAAGGAAAAAGGTGCCAACAATTTCAGCAGATTCCTTCTGATTTCCTTATGCAATACAGGGTACAAGATAATCACCAAAGTAATTGCAAATAGACTGAAGCTTATACTTCCCAAAATAATTCCAGAGAATCAAGGAGGCTGCATCCAAGGAAGGCAGATCGTGGACAACTTCACCCTTGTCCAAGAAGCAATCCACTCAAGTCTTCATCGAAAAGAACAAGGTATGGTGATTAAACTCGACTTAGCAAATTCCTTTGATCAAGTAAATCATAGCTTTTTATCAAAAGTCATGAGCAAGATTGGTTTTGGAGCAAATTTCATCAAATGGACCCGGGCATGCATCTCGGAGCCATGGATTGCTCCTCTTGTAAATGGAAGAGCCACTAAATTTTTTAAAGCTTCGAGAGGGCTTAGGCAGGGGTGCCCTCTTTCCCCACTACTCTTTGTCATTCAAGCCTCTGTCCTCAGCTTCCTGTTAGACAAAAAGATGCAAGATCAAGATATTAATGGATTGTGTATTGCAAGAGGGGTCAAAAACATAAATCATGCCTTATATGTGGATGACACTCTGTTATTGGGAGCTGCCTCTCTTTCCTCTGCCTCTAAATTTAAAGTAGTTTTGGATGAATGCTGTGAGGTCTCAGGCAGTGTCTTAAATAAGAACAAATGTCATATCTTCAGTTGGAACACTTCGCCCAGATTGCTCTCTGCTATTTCTAGATGTTTGGGTTTTGCAGCCTCCTTTTCTTGGACCTCTTTCAAATACTTGGGCCTTCCGGTTTATCATAAAATACCTACAAGCAAAGACTGGCTCCCACAACTCGAAAAATTCAAGACCAAGATCCATGCCTGGGGTTACTCCTGGCTCAACACGGCTAGTAAATCTGTCCTAATAAAATATGTGCTCACCAGCCTCCCTCTATTTAATTTTGCTGTGCTTCTCGCTTCGGTAAGCATATTAAAAAAAATGGAAGAGTTCATGAGGAGGTTCTTTTGGAAGGGAGGCAAACAGAATGAAAACAAGATTCCCCTTATCAGTTGGGAAACCATCTCCAAACCATTGTGGGAGGGTGGTTTGAATTTCAAAAATCTCTGTCAGCAGAATGTAGCTATGGCAGCAAAGATTATTTGGAGGATCATTGCGCCCAAGCCTGGCTGGGCCCAATTGGCTCTCTGGAAAAAGTATTTTAGAGGTCCTCGCTCTAGCTGTCTAAACAGTGTGATCCATCTGCCTAACTCGTCCTTCCTGAAACTGTATGTCAAAGCTGCTCCTTTAATCAATGCGCACTCCTACTGGATTCCAGGAAATGGCAAAAAGATCAACATCTGGACTGATAAAATCATGAATATGGACCCAATTGAAGACAGAGTCTCCATTAGAGCGCCGAGATGCTGGATGGATAGAGAGGGGTTGTGTTCGTTATGGGATATTTCGCTGTGGAGAGATTCTTTTTGGGCAGGTTGGAAACGTATTGAGGTGTCGGATCATCTAATCAATGAATGGTCCACGCTGCTTGATCTCCTTCATGGCTTGGCACCCACGCACATGAGGAAAAGAGATTTGAAAGGCTGGGGGCTGAATGCCAGAGGCTACGCTGTCTCCATGGGGTATGACAAGCTGAAAGAGAGGCCACACGTCCCCCCTGACCTAGCACCTTGGCATGGTGTTTGGCGTTTTCCATCGTGGCCCAAAGTCGACTTCTTTGCTTGGCTCCTTTGCCATGGAAAAATTCTAACGTTTGACATTCTGCAGAGGAAAGGATTCCATGGTCCCTCCATCTGCTCGCTGTGCAAGGAAAATGCAGAGACAGCAGTCCATTTAATCCTTGAATGCAGTTTCTCTAAGCAAATTTGGTTCTCCTTCATCCACAATCTGGATTCCAACATCTTGCTTCCTTTTTCCATTGCAGAACATTTTTCTAATTGGGCAAACAGATATCCTGGCCCTCCTCCTAAAAACCAGATAATCAAAACTGTTTGGGCTATCCTTCCCAAGGTTGTTTGCTAGCAGATCTGGCTAGAACGAAACAGAAGAATTTTTAGAAATACTAAACAGAATCACAAGGCCTTAGAAATCAAGATTAAATGTCATTTAAAGGAGTGCTTGACCGATGTAAAAGATGATTCTAATCTCAGCCAACGAGACATTGCTTGGGGATCATTCCTGGACTTGCAATTTCAAACAGCAGTTAGAAACGTCCCTCCTCTCAAAGACTGGAAAATAAGGAAATCTGAAACTGACTTTCAAGACTGGCTCTCATCGCATTCAAGGCATTCTCTCTTTTTTGATGGGGCAGCAAAGGGCAATCCAGGAAAAGCTGGTGCAGGAGGCGTTGTTGTAAGCCCAGATGGGGGAAAAATTCATTCCTTTTCTTGGGGGCTTGGATATTCATCCAGCATCCAGGCTGAGGCTTTGGCACTCTTTCAAGGCCTCAAGATCCTCAAAGCTTTAAATATAAGTGAAGCTAATGTTATAGGTGATTCCCAGATCATTATAAACGCAATGATTTCCAACTCCCCAGCTTTGGATCTTAAACTGGCAAGGCTGATATACAGAATTAAGGGTCTGGAAAACGTTTTTCAGAAGTTGAACTACTACCATGTGTTGAGAACTCATAATAAAGAGGCGGACACTGAAACCAACAAAGCTGCCCTCCTTTCTGTTGGGGTCAAGAAGAAAGACGAAGAAGAATCATGGGAACCCATTCCATAAGCTGACTGTTGTCATGTTTTACTATTTGCTCTTAAATAAATTTGTTTGTAACTACAAGTTGGGAAAAATATCTAAAATCAAATCTATAGATTCCTCATCAAGGAAGAAGTTTCCAAGTTGTAGCTGCATTCTCATTCTTAGCAGTGAGATGCACCAGGATTTAGACATCCTCAGTGTAATCAGATTTTCAGCATTCAGGCCAAGATGAATACAACTACTCCATAACCATTTCTGTAAAAAAAAAAAAACACTTCATCCTTGAAGCTTAACAAATTTTGAACCATGTAAAACCCTAATTCGCACACCATAATGATTTTAACAAAATAAGCCAAAATAGAGGATGTTAATTAGCTACAGAGATGTTATAAACCAAATGAATCCTTTAATAAACCAAATAGAAAAAGAAACTCAATGAAATGCCTCTTCTCATGATGTGTTGCTTCACCGAGTCGTAGAAGAAAACTCAACTAGGTCACTCAAGATTAGCACATTACATCCATAATTTGGAGGGCTAAAGTGTTCCATATATATTCTAATCATGGAGGCTTTTGGGAGGGAGGGTGAATTTCTTTTGGAGGGATATTTTCAAATTTAAATTTCAATCTTGTTGGAGCCAGAAGTCCTCTTTTAATTTGAGGTCCACTTGCATTTGGGCGAAGTCATTGCGAAAAAAAAATAAAATAAATAAATAAAAAATAAAATTAAAATTAAAAAAAATTAAAAAAAAAAAAATTATATTGGAGCCAAAAACCCCAACAATAATAAAGCCTTTCAATTTGCTTTTGCACCAAGATTGACCTCAAATTATTTATCAAATTATTAATAAATAATATTATTGGCCCCGTGACTTGAACAATTATTTGGCCAACCATTGAGCAGCTACTTCATCTGATTTCAGGGACTTTGACTACAACAAGGAAATTTTTATCTCTCGATAGGCATATCTTGCAAACCGTGAGGAGCCACTAAGCATTCCATATACCATTTGAATTGGCCCGATGCATATAGTGATGATGATATTAGGATAAAACCCACTGATCTTCATCCTCAAAGTCATCAACAAGTGAAATTTCTTGTTTCCCTGCAATCTCTCGTTCTACATTAGAAATTTCTTCCGGAATTGGTTGTGGTGTGAAATAGCTTGGCCAAGGACTCCACCCTTTACTATGATCAAGTCTTTCCCATTTATTTGTGATATGTCACACCTTGTCAGATTTTTTCATATTGTTGAGGCATTGGGTATCTGAAGAAAGTGCTAGGATTGAAACAAGAATGGGTGACGTGTGGCTGAGGTCAGGGATTATGGGAGGTATGAAAAAACTTGTGGGAGATACCCATTATAGAAAGGATTGCATTGAGATGAATGGATCGTATAATGTGGTTGAAACAAGAGAGGAGTTCGATGCGAGAGAAAGCGATAGTTATTGAGGTGAAGTTGCAACAGCGCACATCTCAGAGAAATTGGAGGAGGGATCAAAGGGGAGGAGAGAACAAAAAAAAAAAAAAAATCTTGAGGAAAATTAAGGACAGCCAAGACAGGGGATGGGAGGTGTTGAGAGAAAAGTTATGTTGCTTCTCTTATAACACTTTCAAAGCCCTTGTATAAAAAAAATAAAAATAAAAAAAAAAAAAAAAAACTTTTAAAAATATTGTTAAGCGAAAAAAATCACTTTAAAATTGAAAAAATTAAATAAAATCCATCATATGTATAACAAAATAATAAAGATTATAGGTAGATTATAAAGTTTACATCAACAACCTAGAAAAACTATGTATGCATTAAATATTATGACATATGACATATGACAACTAGTGAATAGGCAACACATGTCATAGATCTGCTCAACATTTTAAAGAACAACGTTCCAAAATTTGAATATGATCTATAAATTTCCGTGGATATTATACTTGAAAATTCATCAAATAGATATGATAAAATTATATTTAAAAATAAGAAATCTAAATTGTTAGGGTTTTATTTTTCTTTAGATTTATGGATTTGTACATTACAATTAACTATGTATTCCTGGAAATCAAAATTATGTAGAAAATAGAGAACAACACAATAAAAAAACACAAACCACAATATGACACAAGATATAACCTCGGAAACCATTTCGGGAGAAAACCCAGCTGGAAGGTGAGGCTTCTTTGCTCTCTTTCTCTGAATAGAAAATGACTACAAGTAAAAAGAATTATGGCTTATGGCCCATGGGTTATTATAGTGCAAAAATAATCTCTGCGTGCTATATCTCCTACCTCTCTTGGCTATTTTTTCTCATCTATGGAACAACCGTACTTGAAAATGACGAAACCCCTTTTCCTCCTAGTGGCTCGGTTATAACACAACATGATAGCCTAATAGTGGCGAGGCTTGACTGTCTCAACTCTTAACCAAAGTTACAATATGAACTCTTATAGGGTCTTCTTCATCGTAATCACATGGCTAACCCATTTTCCATGAAAAATGGGGGTTGATGTGTCATCCTCTTGAATTATGGTGGCCAAAACAAGAAGGTCAACTTCTGAGTGGCATAACTTTTGCACATAAACTCTTATTGATGTGATTATTACACCGCTGGAAATTTATCTGTGTGTAGAATATGAAAAATAAGTGGTACACTAAAGTGGAAAATTTTTACCCCCGCGTCATTTGATGCATCAAAATACTCCCAAAAGTTTTCAGACCCTAGTTTTCCAAATTGGGTGCCACAAGTAAAAATGGAACTGTGAGCTAATTCCTCCAATTTTCCACTCTAAAAGCATAGAGATGGATGAAAAACAAAATAATTATCTAGTATGGATTATAATATATGTGTGCTAAATATAAAAGAATAAAAAATGAGTTTAGTTGATCAAATATGAGTGTACGACCAACTGTCTTCTCAAAGTTTTGCAAAAATTTGGACCAAAAAATGACTTTAGAAGCCAAATATGTTAAATATACATACAAAGGAAATTGAGTGCCATGAAGGAAATACAAATTTCTAGTTTGGACCCTTCTGATAAGATCATCACATTTAGAGCTTTGAAAAAATAAACTAATTAGCACTAAAGTTAATCAGACCCTCTAAAAGGGACAAGAAGTTGAAAAAAAACTAAAACAACCTTATAAGCACAAACAAAAGAATGATGTTATAACTCCTTCCTTGTCACTCTTTAAGAAATTTTTGTTTTCAACAAAACAATTAGGCTCTTTACTCGGAAATGAAATTGTATGATCAAAATAATGACAACTTAAAAGTGTAGCATGCGTCTCTTCACTTTTTCCAAGCCCTTGTTAGAAAATTATATATTACAAAGCAATGCAACACATACTATATGCGGAAAACACAAGCACACAAAACACATAAAACTAGAGACACACAGATATACGTCGTTCACCCAGTTTGGGCTAGGTCCACCCTGAACAGCCATTCCTTCCTTTCTATTATCCAGCAAAATGAAGAGACACAACCTACAGCATATCCATTGTAATATCCTTTGTTCTCTCTCACAATCTCCCTATTTGTTTCTCGCTCTAAGAATACACATGCAATACACAACCGCAATACAATACCCTCATACAAGCGAGGGGTTTCCTTCTAGGCAAAAAACCCTAAAATAAACATAACTTTTACCGTCAGATCATTCGCCTAATGATCGGCCCAGATTGACTAGAAATTACTATACTTTTACAAGGCAATTTTACATATGTTTTTAGCTTCGAGAGCGGCCCCCCTGCTCAAGCCACGCGCCCCGGGGGGGGGGGCTCCATAAAGTCGCAGCCGCTCCCACCCTGGACCCCCCAGGCAGCGTTTAATTACGGGCCGCGTTGCCGCCCCATTAAGGTACAGGGGTCCAAAATCGTGATACAAAATAAACAAGATAATTAGGCTCCACACCCAACAGTCCTTTCCTCAATGGCCTCTTGCTCCTTTTGTAATCTCCTTCAATAAGTTAAAATGTAACTACTTTAATTTTATTTGAATTTATTTGGTTAATATTTTCTTTTAATTTAATGAGAAGAAGACTATTGGCGAAACCTTTCTAATTTTTTAATTTATTTTGAGTAGGCATGGTACCATTGGGCTCATTGGAATAATATATCATTTAAAATAGCATCTTGTGACTCCCTAATACATGAAATATAAATGATAACAAGATAAAACTTTCAACATCATCCATCATAATTTACCATTCCATTTAAATGCATCATCAAACAATACATACCATAATCATAAAACATAATATGAGAATTTATAAAAATAACATGCATGACAAAAACCTTGTGTCTCCCATATCCTCAAAAATAACAACATCACAAAAAATGATACCACTTTAATCAAATATGTTTTTGTCAAAGTCTAAAAAGTAAACAGTCATAAATTTAAGTAAATTCCATAATCAAAATATCTCTAGATGCCTGTATAAACTAGTGCCCTTCATTTTTTCATCACTTTTTTTTTCTTCATTTAGTTGAAGTTGCATGTCCAAGAAGGAGATCTCTCTCATCTTCCTTCATTTTCAGTTCTAGGTGTGTTGGTATGTAAGTGGGATGAAGTGGCCTGTGTAGATGAGAAGATAAGAGATGCAACTTTGGGCCATTTTTCCTTTTTAGCCTGGGTAGAGAAATCAGAGGCTCTTGCCTCAAATAATGCTCAATGTGAAATAAGACAGATGGGATTTTGGGCTAATAACAAGTGGTGGGATATCATGTCTAGATCTAGAGGGCCAATGAGCAATGTTAGAAGATGGTCTAATGGGCTTTGGTTCCCATCTGTCATGCCACTGAGGGTACTGCTATTGTGGTGAACAAGGCTCAGGAATTTCCATTATACTAGGATGTGGCTGAGGAGGATAGTTATGTGACGCATGAGGATTATTTTGAGAAACACCTAGATATAGATACCTAGTTTGGTTTAACTGGTTGAATTCATCAGAGTTTGCATTGGATTTAATTTAAAATCTCATTCTCTTATTTTTACCTTCACGCCAAAACATGCTTGGCTTTTTCCCAATCCTCTCTTATTCCCCTTGGAATCCCTATTGAAGAAACTCATCTATGTCAGAGAGGATTTTTTTTATTATGACATCATTTGCTTCAATCAGATGATGATTAAAAACTACAAATAAATAAATAGTAACATACCATTAAATTTTATCTAGTATAATAATTCAAGTACTTGAAACAAACATATGATAGATGGAGTGATAAAAAAAAAATTGATATAAATGAGATGAACAAATCTCTTTCAAAAAATTATTTATGGGCTTCATCATGCAAGTATATCAAACATGTTGAATCATTGGTTGCCACTCACCATTTTTCATATGAAAATTAAACAAAAAATGGGTTATATAACTAGGTGGATTGAATGTGCATAGCTAAGAGGACTATTGTAAGTTCTATGAAATGAGAAAAATATGGTTGTGTAGCGTAAAGAACAAACCCCTGGTTTTTTTTATATTATTAGTTAAAGCAGTAGTGCCAAAAACATTTAATTCATGCTTTGATAATGAGTCGTAGGAAAGCATTGAGACAAGATGGAATTACTATCAATGTATGAAATGAACAAAAAGGAAAGGTGGTCTTTCCTGAGCAAATAAAATGTGGGTGAGTAGGACAGGTTTGAAGGCAACCCATATCACTTGTAAATCATTTTCTTTTAACTATGAGAACAAGTATAGGATTGGATTCATTAGTGCTCAACATATTATCAAAGATAAAAAGGAGATGTATGAACCATATACAATAATGGTAATTGACATAGTACAATAAGATGTAGGTGTTGTGAAAAAGGAGGTTGAAAGTACACAAGAATACCTTCAAATATATGTTTTGAATAAAGGTTGTTTATATGTTGATTTTTTATGCATTTGAGTTAGGATTTGCAAGTTGTTGAGAAGGAGAGGTTGATATGTGACCTTCATTACGATACTAATGTGTTTAATTCATAAAAAAAACTAATACATTCATAGAAGAGTAGGTTGGGTTGTAGCCAATTGAAAATGGTCATAATAAATGGTTGGGTACAACATAGTCTATAGGCTAAGTTTTTAGCCCAAAAAATATTATCAACCCAACCTCAATATTGAAAACCACCATGTGGAAATATGAATGTTAATAAAAATAATCCACAATAGTTACAACAAGAGACATGCTAATTTATCGCTAATTCTTTGTTTTCTTGATTCTTTTTCATGGATGTCATAAATCATAGCACATGCTAACAAACAAAATGATGATACAATTTCCTCTAACATGAAATTTAAAGAAATTTGAGAGCCACCCCTCCTTATTTCCTATGGAGCCTTTGAGAGTTTTAAATATTGTGAAGCTTTGGTTGGAAAAACACTATGGAGTCCTTGGTGGGTTTAGTTACTAGTCCTGGAAGCCTTGGTTGGAAAAACACTCTGGAGCCCTTGGTGGGTTTAGTTACAAGTACTGGAAGCCTTGGCTGGACAAACACTTTGGATCCCAACGAAAACTGTGGGTTGAGTTACTAGTCCTGGAAGCTGGGTTGGAAAAAACACTCTAGAGCCATGGAAAACTTTGGTAGAGACCGATCTGGTGATAGTTAGTGATATCCAACTATGAGGTGGAATCATTGGTTGAGGTTTGAGGTAGTTTGGCCTCTGGAAGCCCTGGTTTGGTTTTATGGGTTTATTCCATGAGACCCCATATTCATGCTTGGAATATGGTGCGAGGGTGATTTTGATCCGGATTTATGCAGTAACACAATTAAATACAGAAATACACATAAAAATATATATGCAGAAGAAATAAAACTTCATTTCATTAATAACAAATAACTGAAATATGCTTACAAACATAATGGAAATAAACTAGCTAGGGCGTTGGTAGCTTATCTCTAAGAAGAGATGTGGAGGCTACAAGCCTCTGAAATGTGTTACAATGAGGCTTGAGGGCACATTTATTATTGAGAAACAATGAAAAACCGTAAACATCTAAAAACATAACCCTAGGAGATGAAGCGCCAAAACTATGGGCCCCTTTTGAGTAAATTGGTACATCAATCTTCCTGAGGATGCAACTTTGGCATACGATCTTTGTTTGACGCGCATAATACCTCGTTAGAAAGATATATCCGAGCACTACAAATTTTGATAGCATAAACATCAAAGGAAATTTCATGTCACTCCCTGTTTTTCCAAAAAACTTCGTTTAGGCCTCAAAATGGCTCCAAAAGTTCAGGACCCAAAAAACTGCTAAAAATAGTAAATTGTGCTACAATTAAGGAAACTGAAAAACTGAAAGAAGAAATGGTGGGGCCCCACGTGGAATAGGCAGGTGGCCACCAATATCCACCTGGATCATTCCTCCCCCCTTAGGAAGCAATGGTCCCCATTGCGTTGAGTTCCTCCATGAGATGAGGAAACTTCTGTTGAACTCGATCCCTAGTGAACCATTTGCCTTGGTGCAGGAGTTGGCCAGCTTTGACAACATGATGCAGTTGGATCTTCTATTGGCGAGTGTTATTGATTTTCATTTCCATGATACGATACATGGTGGCATGTTCCATGGATTCTGGGTTTAACTCTGTTAGTGTGAGTTTTTCTGCAATGTCATAGGTGTCCAGTAGAGGTGGGAAGTAGGGCCGAAGGCAGTCCACATTGAATAATGGGTGTAGACCAAGGAATGGTGGAATACTAAGATTGAATGCATTGGCCCCTACAAACTTTCTAATGGTGTAGGACCCATATCAGAACGGGCGAAGCTTGTGGTGGGATCCAGCGAGGTGCTCCTTTTGCAAATGTAGCCACACTTTGTCGCCAACCTGGAAGTTGTTTGGCACCCAATGTTGATCATGTCATTGCTTGTAATTAGCATTGGATCTGTCAAATATGGCATGAACCTGTTGGAGGATGTATTGAATGTGCTCAATGAAGTTGTTCGCCTTGTCAGCTTAAGACTAGACATGAGCCGACTCGGCCTGAGTAGTCACAAATGGCATGGCTACATCAATGGGACATAGTGTTTGGAATCCCAAGCCCACCTGAAAGGGGTTGTGGTCGGTTGAGATGTGGAGATAAGTTATAACTGTGTTTTACATAGGGAAGGATCTCATCCCATGTGTGTGGATGCTTTGAATTGTACATGCGCAGAATGTGTACGATCATCCTATTGACGACCTCTGTCTAGTCATTAGTTTAGGGATGGAAAGTTGTGGACTTGGTGAGCTTGGTCTCTAGCATTGACCAAAGCCTGGACCAAAATGTGTTGAGAAAAATGTTGTCCCGATCTAAGATGATAGACTGTGGGATCCCAAAGTGCACCCACACTCGTTCAAAGAATATTTTAGCAGTGGCTTATGTTGTGATATTCTTCTTGCAAGCCGCCATAATGGCCATCTTCGAGAATCTATCGACGACCACGAAAACACAGTCATTTCCATGCTTAGTAGAAGTAAGTTCCGACATGTAATCCATGGATATGGATTCCCAAGGTAGACTCGAGGTAGGTAGCGGAGTATAGAGGCCTTGCTTCTTGATGGTCGGTTTGGCAATAGCGCAAGCAATGCAGGATCTGATGTACTTCCTAACATCTTGTTGAAGGTTCAGCCAATAGAAATACTTCTGTAATATTTCCATTGTTTTCTCAACCCCGAAATTCCCAGTGACCCGACTGTAGTGCACTTCCTAAATCATCTTGTCATGCTCGCTTGAAGGAACACAAAGGTGTCCCAGGTGACATAACAGTGCATCCTAGAGGTGAAAATTTGGAACTTGTGTACCATCCAAGGGTGTCTTATATGTGTGGCCAATTTTTGAATCGCTCTTGTAGAGAAGCGGCCAATCAGAAGTCTCATGCTCACAAGAGTTGAGAACAGTGGTTAGCGCCATGATTGGTGGTCGGCTGAGGCAGTCTGCAACATTATTGTCGATGCCCTTCTTGTACTTGATGTTCAAATGAAATTGTTGCAGATATGTGGGCCACTTATGATGGCGATCGTTGTGCAACTTCCCTTATGTTTGTATGAACTGCAGGGGTCAGTGGTCTGTGTGGATGACCGTTTCCTTCCCAAAAAATGTAATGCTTCCATTTTTGGCAATCATGCACAATGGAATACATTTATTTTTCATAAGTGGTATACTTGCGGACTGTGTTGGACAGTGTCTCACTACACTGGGTGCCCCTGTTGAGTAAGAACTACCCCAATAAAATAGTTAGAGGCATCTGTACCAATCTCAAATGGTTGTTTCAAGTTTGGTAATGTGAGCACTGGGCAGAGTAGAGACACTGTTTCAATTATGTGAACGTCTTATGTTGAGATTCCGACCAAAAGAAATTTTATTTCGCCCCTCCCTTGGTGACTTGACTCAAGGGCCAAGTGATATGAGAGAATCCCAACATGAACCTGCGGTAGAAATTAGCAAGACCCAGAAATTTGTGAAGCTCTGTTAGAGTGGTTGGGGCTGGCCAATCCCAAATGACTTGGATCTTGGTTAGATCCACATGAACCCCTGCTCATCAATAATGTATCCCAGATACTGAACCTTGGTCATGCAAAAAGTACACTTCTCCAAATTGGCACACAACTTGTGTTGCCGCAGTGTTTGGAGGACCTGTCAGATGTGGTGGAGGTGCTCTTCCTAAGTCTAGTTGAAGATCAGGATGTCATCCAAGTACACTACTACAAATGAGTTGGTGAATGGCCGCAAGATGTCGTCCATAAGCCTCATGAAGGTTTCCAGAGCATTCGTGAAAGGCATGACTAGCCATTCGAAAAGGCCCTCCTTGGCTTTGAAGGCAGTCTCCCACACATCAGAGGATTCGATTGGTACCTGATGATACCCGGACTTCAACTCAATCTTGCTGAAATATTTCACCCCTTTGATTTGGTCTATAACATCATCATTTCCAATACTTTTAGTAACCAATTTTAAACCATGTAATTTTTTCCCTACCCACTACTATTGAGAGAGATATTTCTTAACATTTCAAAAATCATACTTTGTTTGTATGATTCAATAAAATATCTACTTCATTCTTACACATGGTTTTCAAGACAAATATTCCATGAAATCAATGATGGTGGGAATATATAATTTTTTTCTAACTTAGAGGTAAATTAATGTATGCAAGGTGACAATGAGTATATATAAATAGCTAGTATAATAAAATTAATTAAAAAAATCATAGTAAAATTGTTAAAAATTATAATAAAAGACAAAGATATATTGCAAGCAAGTTAAGTTTTGACATGTTGAAAACAAGACACTCTACTATGTTGTAGCTATACAATGAATTGAAAATATTCAAATTAAAAGCTTTAATAGTATATTAAAGTAACAAAGATAGATTATAACACTTGTACATATAAAAATGATTATAAATTGGATAAGCTCAAGGAAGATTTCACAATTTCTCCATACACATAAAACTCAGTCTATCAAAAATCAAATATTCATTTTACTTTTGCAACATTGTTAATCCTTTTAGATGAACTTCAAAGACATATTGTTCATGTTAGTTCTGCTAATAAAAGAATGGAGGTTTTTATTATGGTGGAGATCATTATGGAGTTAGATTTGAAAGGTATGGAAGAGATTGTGGTTGTAATTAAAATGCAAGTCATGTAAGTGGTGGTGGTTAGAGTTGAAATCGGGAGTATGGAAGTGGTGTTGGCTAGAGTCATAATGATTGGTATGGTAGCAATATTAACTACAATCAAAGTTAGAGTCATGATGATGGAATTTATTATGTATGACAAAAGATTTAAATTCTCAAGCAAAACATCAACCACTCCACTTATTCTATGAAAATATGCTTACCTGAAATAAGTTATCGATGGTGCCTTTTGTCACAACTTAACTAGAACTTATGATACAAACTTTGTTAGGTAACAAAGCCATGCATAAGCATCCCAAATCCTAATTGAGGATTTAAACGCAAAAACTTATATTCTAGTTGTATGTGATAAGGCTTGCAAAGTTTAGTGACAAATAATAAATGTTCTATAAGTATTTGTCTTTCTTTTCCTCTGCATCCATTCCTTGTAATTAATAAGCATGTGAATCCTCTTTGAATTTATGTTACAAATTTAAACTTTTACAAATGATTTTTTAAGTAGGAATATTATAGATTCACATTGGGTAGAAAGTTAGATAATAAAAAAACATGAATCCCATCCAAGCCAAAGTGTAACTTGCACCTTGCTTTTCTATATTTTATTTATCATAGTTACAGCATACTACATTGTGACCCAAAGCATCGTCTAATGCATGTGTCATATTCTTGCTCCCTTTTGCCATTTCTCGTGATACTAAAGTCTTAGTTATGTTATAAGCATTGGATCAACACAAATACAATGTACACGATGCCACCCTACACTCGCACATGGATTGGGAAACACAATACAATATATAATTACAAGCATTTTCTATTAACATCACTTAAACAAGAATTAAAAAAAATAGTGAATAATGTAATTCATGCAAATAGTGTATTCGTCATGAACCATATTGATGATGTTTTAATGAATTTTGAATTGTGATGCACAATTAAAAATAATACAATTTCATTTTGGAAATTAATGAAGAAAATTTGCCAAACAACTATCTGAACGGTGGAGCACGAATATTGGCCATGATACCATGAGTAGGAACTACTGAGGAGGTTTTGGGATTACCTTACCTGCCCATAAAATAACCTTTAGCAAAAACCCATGTCACTAAATTTCCAAAAAAATAAACTTGTAAATTTTCCCTCTTTGGCCACTTCCCCAAACTCAGTTATTGAAAGATAAATGGCTAGCTGGGTGGCTAACCACCCACAATTATGAGGGTATGAGAAATGGCTAATATATCTGAAAACTATTTGCAAATGGTATAGCCAGTACCACCTCATTTTTCTTAGTTTACCCATGAAATCATCTAACACGAGCCAAAATATCGTGAGCCTTATGGGGGTGGATACATGTGGGGTTCAGGGGTGGCCATTGGTCGATGCGGTAAGAATAGTAGAATAGTAGCTTTTTTTAGTCATGGGAATATTCATGAGCTGAAAAGAGTTGAATCACAAGTGAAATTGTGGCTAAAATTTTACAGGCAATATAACTTATATGGGTTGTCTAAATTCATGCAAATGAGTGCTAAACATGGGATAGGTTAATTATAAGTAATTAGACTTATTAAATCTAATTTTTTATTATTTAACTTGGGAAGGAAATCTTGGAATTTACCAGGGAATAGAGGGTTATGAATTTTGTTGTTGGTTAGGAAAGGAAGTGTGCATTGAGAAGGTAGGGCACTAAGGGACTACATATGTAATGAAGGAACTCCCTTGTGTAATTAAAACTATATGGAAAGGCATCAAAACAATTTGTGGAATTCCTAGGCTCGATGGGTAGAAGGGTTTTCTACCATTGACTATTTATGAAGGCAAGTGACCTTCACACCCATTAATATCCTCGAGAAACCAATTTTCACTAGTGGTATCTTAGCCTAGTTAAGGGGTGGCGAGTTATGTATCATGGGTCTTCCTTGGCTGGAGTAGGGGAATTCATGTAGGGGTCAAAAATGGCAAGTTAATTGGATGTAGAGAGGGTGTTGAAGGCCTAGTAAGTGTAGAATAAGATTTTGCATGGAGCAGAGAAAACCCATGAGTGAAGAACGACTTGATTCATGAGTGGGTTTCCCGTTGGAAATTTATGGTATATAGAACTTTAAATGACAACCAAAATTCATGCCCAGATGGTGTTGAATATTAATGGGGAACATTCTTCAGTGTATAGGTATGTTAATCCTTGAATTTGACTACTTATTCGAGGTAGGAAAACCAAAACCTGAATTGGGGAGAAGGAGGTTATGAATTTGATGTTAGCTAGACTAGAGAGAAAACATTTAGATGGGAGGTCACCAAGGGAATGCATTAGTAGAGAAGGAAATCCCTTATGTAGCGCAACTCGTTGGGAATGTATTTGGACAATTCATGGAAGTCCTGTCCTAATGGGTACAGGGTCATTGTTATTGTTTGCCTATGAAGGAGACTGATTTTCACAATTGAAAACTTCCTTGAGAACCTAATTTCTCCCTTGGTGGTATCATGGCTTGGCTAAGCAGTGATAAATTGTCAACATGACATGCCCAACTCAGCCTATGGTTGGGTGGAAAAGTGCACGCCCTTCTTAAGTTGTAGGCAGAACCTTTCATAAGTCTTTACATTCATTTTTAATCGATGTTCTATGATTGTAAATGTCTTTCATATATTGCCAAATTTAATGTTACGTGTTGCATATCATTATTTAGCAGTGATTTATACACATGACTAAATAAATTGGATCATGGAAGAGTTTTTCGAGGATTCCTTTGGAATCAAGGATAGTAGGTTGATAATAGGCTTCACAACTCAATTCTTAAGTTTTATAAGAAGACTAAGTGGGCTATAATATTCTCGCAACATTTGATGTTGTAATGTGATCTTGTGATGTCTTCACTAATTCATTATAAAGTCAATAAATATCTAAATTATACTTAGCCTATTGACTTCCTAAAGGTTAAATTATGGGATCCTTTACGTTAGAAAATTTATAACCACACAATATATTTTTGCTGACCATATATATGTGATCATGGTTGTTAATTGAGTCTCATGCTTAGTTTGGCTATAGAAAGAAAATTGAGTAAAATGAATATGATTATATATGTATATTTCTGTGGGCTCTTTTTCCCACTTAGTTATAATCAATTGTTGAAGGTAGCTAGGTATTTTGGTGGCGAACCTTGGTTAGAGATGGGTATAACTATTTCCCATCTCGAGTTATATGCTTTAACCCATAAAATCCCTTGATGAAGACTATAAAAGTGTGGTCTTGCTTGGCTAGAGTAGGGGAATTCAAATGGGTTTCAAGAGGGAAAGTATATTGGGTGTAGAGAGGGTGTAGAGATGGTGTTGAAGGCCTATGAAGTGTAGAATAATAGTTTGCATGGAGAAAATAAAACCATTGATTGAATAATGAGTTGAGTCATGAGTGGGTTTCCTACTAGTAATTTATGGTAGATGGAACTTCCCAGGATATCCAAAATTCATGCCCAAATGGCACTGAATCCAAATTGGGAACATTCTTTAGTGTGTGGGTATGTTAATCCTTGAATTTTACTATTAATTTGAGGCAAGAAAACTCGAACCTAAACTGGGGAGAAGGGGGCTAAAAATTCAATGTTGGCTGGGTTAGAGAGAAAAAATTTAGATGGGAGGTCACCAAGGGAATACATTAGTAGAGAAGGAAATCCATTGTGCAGCACAACCAATAGGAAATGTATATGTAAAATTCATGCAATTCATGTCCCGATGGTTAGAGGGGCATTGTCATTGTTTCCCTATGAAGGAGAGTGGATCTCACAATTAAAAATTTCCTTAAGAAATTGAGTTCTCCCTTGGTGGTGTAATGGCTCGGCTAAGCAATAGCCAACTATCAACATGACATGCCCAACTCGGTTGAGTGAAAAAGTTCACACCCTTATTCATTTATAAGCAAAGCCTTTCATATAAGTCTCTCCATTCATTTTAAATCGATGTGCTCCAGCTGTAAATATCTTTCATATATTGCCTACTTTAATGTTGCATGTTGTATATAATTATTTGACGATGATTTTTACACCTTGACTAAATAAACTAGATCATGGAAGAGTGTTTTGAGGATTCCTGTGAAATTTAGGATAATACATTGATAATAAGCTTCACAACTAAATTCTTAAGTTTTTTAAGGAGACTAAGTGGGCTATAGTCTTCTTGGAACATCTGATTTTGTAATGTAACTTATTCAATAAACCACTATGAAGTTGATCAATATTTTAATTAGACTTATCCTATTGGCTTCCTAATAGGTTAAATTATGGGAGCCTTTACGTTAGAAAATTTATTATCTCATAATGTATTTTAATTGACCATATATATGTGATCATGGTAGTTAATTGGGTGTCATGCTTGGTTTGGCTATATACCAACATTGAATAAAATGAATACGATTATATATCTATATTTATGTGGGGCCTTTACAACTATATTTATGGAATTTAGTGTCTTTCAAGATAGATTTTCTATGCTATGGGGAGTCTGGACTGAAAAGATAAAACTAGGAATTAATTTCCATCTCTATAATAATTTCCCTAGTGGCACCTTAGAGAGAATTGACTTCCTCCTTGCTTTACCATTCAATGGATGATGTACATTGCTAACTAAATTTAGCTAGAAGAGAGAAATAATGCATGTATGAGTGATTATGCCTACACATATGATACCTGTAATAATCTATAAATCTATATTAGCATATATATTATATTATTATGAAAGAGTTTTGTAATCCTATTAAAATAAAAGAAGGGGAAATTCCTCAAGAAGATCTTGAAATATTTACACATGTCAAGTTTTCAACTAAAATTTTACTACACAAGATTTGGATCCTCACACTAGAGAAGTCACTTCTAGTGCGACATGGTAATATGTACCACCAAAGAAGGGTACTTCTCGTGCAAAAAATAAATACATATAAGTGACAAAGTGATCGCTTTGTCAATACAACAAAATAATATCCTTGGGAATTGTGTGATACATAATCTACATTGTGGGCTTAACAAGGATTAGCTCCATGTGATATATAATTCATATTGTTGATGGAAACCATTTAGATCCATGTCATATATGCTTCATATCGTTGGCCAGAATTTTCGAGTTCCATGCAATACATGCTTCATATCATAGATGTTGAAACTTTGCGCCCTTGAGAAATGGTAATTTGGACTATAAATTTCAAAATTGGTTTCGATGTTGAAAGAGGAAATCCTCATAAATCTCTAAGTTGCTAGAGGACTTGGTAGGATTACACAGTCAAAAATACCCTAGAAATAATTGATACCAAGTCGCCTTAATGCATGGTGACCTTTCGTGGTTAACAAACTCTCCTTTGGATGTGATACAAAATGTGTATCACATGCATGAATGATTACTAGATGTAACCTCATGCCACTTGGAACCATGCCTTCATTTTACATGTTTACATTGATGAGATACAAAGAATTATCATATTTATAAAATTAAAAATTAGGGTGGAATGTGAAAATGGGGATTTTGTGGAATGCACCATGTGAATTTTCATCCCACCATGAAAATCGAACAAGTGGATGTGATCGGTTGGTTTTCCACCACGTCCAAATAAAGATCAATGACAATATGGATGGAAAGTGGAAGGGAAAGAAGGTGCTTCAAACCTTTTAATCCTTGTGTCATTGTCCTCGTTACTAAACCCTCTGAGCTACCATGTGTTACGTGGTTTGGTGCAAAATAAATTATGCTTTGCTTTGATAAAGGGTTATGAACTTTCATAGTGCAGTTTTACAAATTTTTGCAAAATATAATGTATCAATTTCATATATAGTTTGGATGTGATACCTTTCCTCATGAACTATCTTGTGGATGCAATGATAAGAAGCATTAGTGCCTTCAAAAGATATAATCCAGGGGTGGAAAATAAGTACTTTAAGTAATATCTAGTGAAGCATGACTTGGTCCTATGATTTGTAAACTTGCCAAATTCCTAGATAGGGGGAGGATCTCTATAAGCAGAACATGACTAATTAATTAGATATAACCTTTTTTATGTCATTGAAGATGAAATCATACAAGACCCCATCTCAATTAAAGACACTGAAAATTAATATATTACTTCATAGACACACTCAAGGACTACTATAAATATCCCACAAACCCAAATTTTGTTGTCAAATATAGGCATAGGCTGAAGGGCTATAGTATTTTTGTCATGGGTTGGATTTGAATAGTGGATACTTTAGCATTCACCTGGAATCTCCTACCTAGTTTAAATGAAATCACGAAGGTCCTTAATCCATTATGGAGTTAAGAAGAATTTAGGGTGGGAATATTCCCTTACCCATTCGATGTTATGCTTCATGATATGGAGTTAAGACTAGGGAAACTTCTAGTTTAAGGTCATGTGACCTCATTGGTGTAATGTCATACAAGCTTGGGTATGAGATCTTCTTTCCAATACCATATACAAACAAAAGTAAACATGGATTCCTTTTAGTAAGGTAGAAAATAAAATAAGTTTAACCTCTACATGGAGATGTTCTTTTAAGGCTATGTTTCTATAGATCTGAAGTAATCTAAGGCGAGCTCATTGTGGCCTTATCAATTACCTACATATTCTCTTAGACGTCTAGTTTATAAAATACTCTTGTGTTCATTATGTAATTAAGTAAATCCCAATACCTTCATCCAATGTCTTGAGTAATAATTTAACCTAGTAATTTTTCATAAAATTTGTCATATAAAATAAGTTATTCAATCCATAAAAGGTTTATATTTCCTCCTATAATCCCCATAATTTAATAATTTATCTTGAGAAATAAGATCAAAACTTGAGCTCTCATGGAAAATAGAAAGGAAAAATTGGTAGTTAAGGGAATTATCACATGATATTATTAAGCATTTAGTTGAGCCTTACCATGGGTGAGGCATGTATTAGACTCAAACTGTAACACTCACCAGATTTAAAAAAAAACAAAACAAAAACAAAAACAAACAAACAAACAAACAAAAAAGAAGATTACTCTCAACAAATTTTACCACCTTGTAATTTCATAGGCATCTTTAAATTATTATTCAATGTCTATTTTTTAATTCATATATTAAATTACCAACAGTTTCACTTTCCACAACTCGAGGATTTATACATAATAATCTCTATGGTTATTGTGTTGGCTTGGTGCGCATTTTACACATTACCCTGTGTCATTTTCAAAACCAATACATATATTGTGTTTAATGGTAGCTTCAGAGATCTTCGCCATAGGTTAGAGTTTATATTTTTGGTTTAGCATTGAATCGTTATGTCATGGGGATCGAATGTTCTAGAGCTTGGCCCTTGAACCTGTTGAGAATTATATAGGGAAGTAATTGTAATTAATTTTCTTTACTTGATAACTGCTTGTGATATCTTTTCACTTATTATCTTTGTTCCTTTTTATTATATGTGTGAATCATCAAACAACTACCAAAACAATAAGAACAATAACACATAATATAGGTTGCAATCCAGGTCCAAAACCTCTCCTCTTGAGAGGAACACTCACAAATCTCTTCTTTTCGTGTAGATTCTTTAATTGACGAATTCCAAGACATCAAGACTGAGACCAATACCAACCGCTTAGGATGATGTGCTAACCTTGATTCTGTCAAACTCAGTCAAAACTCTTCCAGTAACTCCTTTTCGACCTCCTATTGCAATATTTTCAACCTCTTACTGCAGATCCGAAATTTCGGCCTCCCTGCAGTTGCTACTGCCACATGTGGGAACTTCGATCTTCATCTAGAGACTTTATTGACCTTCGTTTTCCTTTATATGACTTCTAGAGCCTAAGAATAACCTTTGGTGACCTTCATTTGATCTCTTTTCATTATTTTCTCCAAGGTATAACTTGTAGATAGAAACCCTAGATCTGTTGCAGAAACCCTAGTCCTCTTTAGCACATGTGAGAGAAAATTAGCCCAAACATAAGTTTGCTTCATCCTCCTACTTCTTCACTGCCTTCTTCTTCCTCTTCCTTCTCTAGAATGAGTGGTGAGTGAATGTGCCTAAATTAGGATGAGTTCTCTTCTATTTATAGGCTCTTTAAGGTGGACATGGCTCTTCACTTTAGGCCGACTTGGTCTTGGAGGGTATTCCGACACTTTTAAAGACAAAAATAATTTTCTTTACAAGTTACAATGTGCCTGATGTGGTCTTAAACTTATGACAATAACTCTTTTGACTTCTTGACCTATAACAAACCCTAGAAGCACTCAATGGGAGCTTGACCTATAAAATAAAACACCTTGACCATGAAACCCATGCTCCAAAAACAATAATAGTAATTTTCTTTCATTTTAAAATTTACAAGAATCAAAAGTACATTTTATATTTATGAAGACTGAACCTAGTTACACATTTTTCAAAACTCCCTCTTAACTACAGAGGTATTCATAAGAGGTACATGGAATTCTCAATCCGAAGAGATCTCATAAGAAGAGTTGGAATGGTAACCCATTTGTCTATCATCATATCAACCAGCATTGTAACATAGCAAGGCCTTGACTAAAAACTCTATCTCTCCAAAATATCATAGCACTATGTTGGCGAAACCAATGATTTATAGACACCGCCATCATTGTCTCTCAAGGTGCATACTCCACCCAGGTATTCACCGAGTATGACCTTCTGTGGACTATTCTTATCTTGGATAGCTGGTGCTAAAAGAATATGTTTCCATGACTACTCTTATCTTGGATGCCCTACATCATCCTCAAAGAGTATCGGATGGCAGATGGTTACCCAATCCTCCATTCTGTCTTCCCAAGTGAAGACAATAATGATGTGCCTATCTCTCCCTCTCAACTAGGGAGGATATATCAATCAAGCCAAGTTTATCTCTCAAGTACACAAGCTTCTTGTTAGGAAGATATTTCGTCAATATGTCAGCTAATTGCTCATCAATGGAGATATATTGTAGCTATAGCACGCCATTTTGTACTAGCTCTTGAATATAGTGACACATGTTGTTTATATGCTTTGTATTTCCATGAAATACTGGGTCTTCATACAATCATTTACAAATGGTGTTGTCACAATGTATCATTGTAGGGTCCATCAGTCTTTCGAACATGTCAGATAGTGACTTCCTTAACAAGATCGCTTCTCTGCTTACTTCACGTGTTGTAATATACTCAGCCTCATCACTACTCAAAGAAATTGTGTCTTGCTTTCTACTCATCCATGAGATCGTGGAGGATCCTAAACTGAAACATCCTCCCGTTGTGCTTCTTCCATCTTTCTTGTTTCTTCCCCACTCAGAATTTGTATATCCAATTAGGTGGACACCATTCCTCCTACCATATTTCATGCAGTAGTGGATAGTTCCTCGCAGATATCTCAGTATATGTTTTGTTGCTATCAAATTATTATGCTTTGGCTCCACTTGGAATTTACTGAGAATTTTTACTCCAAAACATACGTCTAGTCGAATATTCACCAAGTATATCAGTGGGCCAATTAGTTGTCTATACTTGGAAGGATCCACAGGGCTCGATTCAGAAATACTTTGCGTCTTCAAGTTTATGATCATCGGAGTGGTCATTGGTTTAAAATCCATCATTTCAAACCTCTTCAACATCTTGATCACATACTTTCATTGACCCAAATATATTCCATTAGGTCCTTGCCAAACTTCTAGTCCCATATAGTAATGCATCAGCCCCAGATCCTTCATGTCAAATTTTTTTGCTAGTTGCTTCTTATATTCTTCAATTCAATTTTCTACACATGTCAAGAGAATATCGTCTACATGTAGAATAATGATTACAGGTTCTCCCTCTACAACCTTGATATAAAGGTTTGAATCAGCAAAAAAAATTGTGAAGCTTTTTCTTTGAAGGTATGCATCCACTCTAGCATACCATGCACCTGGGGCTTGCTTGAGGCCATATAATTCTTTCTTTAGTCTGAAAACATATGTATTCATGTCTTTAACTTAAAATCCCAAGGTTTTCTCTATATATACTCCCTCATCAATTGTGCCATTGAAAATTGCAGTCTTAACATTGATTTGGTGGATGTTCCATCCAATCGAAGTTGCTAAAGAGATCAATGAATGAAACATTGTATACCTTACTTTCGGAGCAAACGTCTCTTCATAGTTGATGCATTCTTGTTGAGAGAAGCCCGTAGCCACAAATCTTGCCTTATACTTATCGATACTTCCATTTTCCGCATTTTTTATCTTATAGATCCATTTGGAAGTTACCACTTATTTGTCTTTGGGCCTAAGTATGATGTCCCAAACTCCATTCTTCATTATAGATTGACATTATTCATTCATGGCATCCTTCTATTCCTGATGGTTGATATATTCTTCAAATTGGATGGTTATGCTTCTATTAGTTTTTTCATGTATGTTGCATACCGGGAATAACGCTTGGATTTATTACTTTCTTTAAATGTGCCTTTCACTGCTCCACGACATTTTGCATCAAGTAGTTTATGTTTCAACTAGCTAGGTATCTTTATTTATTTAGGGAGGAACGTAGGTTGAATAGGTTCACTGGGACCCTCATCTTCATAGTGATATTATTTTTCTTCCCTAATAACTTCTTCTTCAAATAATGGAATTTCTTCGTCATCAAAGTCCATGTGAAGTTCCTTAGATTTCTTGAATGTGATACTTTCGTCGAATATTACATCTCAACTTACTTATTTATGGTGTCCTTCCATTATGTAGATTCTATAGGCATTAGACAAATTGTTGTAGCCAACAAATGTTTGTCTCATGCCTGATGGATCCAGCTTCTTTCTTTTGTCCTTTGGTATATGAATATATATGGGACACCAAAAGATACAGAGATGGTCTACAGTTGGGTTCTTCCCAGTGAATACTTATTTGGGAGTCATGTTATCCATTGACTTGTGGAGACTTCGATTTTGAGTATATATTGTCATCTTTGTGGCTTCTCCCCACAAAAATTTTGGTATATATTGATCATGTAACATTGCTTTTACACTTTCTTCAATGGATCGGTTCTTTTGTTCTACAACTCCATTTTGTTCGGGATTGTATGGGACTATCAACTCCCTCTTAATACCAGACTCATTATATAAGGATATGATTTCCTTGGATGTATACTCTCCTCCATTATCGAATCTTAGTATCTTCATTCTTCTTTCTGTAAGGTTCTCCACTTTAGCTTTGAATTCTTGAAATTTTGTAAATACTTCGTCCTTGGTCTTCATTAAGAAAACCCAAGTCTTTCTTGAATGATCATATATAAATGTGACATAATATAGATGACGTCTAATTGATTTAGGATTCATAGGGGCACATACATCAAAGTGAATGAGATATATTATTTCTTTTAACCGTGAAGCACTGCTTCCAAATGGTATTTTAGTATTTTTACCCAATGTACATCCCTTACATACTCCTTCATGATATTATTTCAATTCAGGGATTCCATATACTATGGATCTTAGAGATGGAAGAATTTTAAAATGAAGATGACCAAATATTCTATGCCAGATTTCACATGGGCTGATTTCAATGTGAACCAAATCTTGTGCTAAAGGAGATATCAACTTGTAAAGTCTTCCTTATCGGATACCAGTGAATCTAGCATTATCTATGCTTGAATTTTTACTCCATACTATAGCTTTTCCATCAGTGAAAGCTACTATATCACCCTTATCTTCTAGACTTGAAATGGAAAGTAAGTTCAGAGGCAAACTTGGAATAAATAGGATGTTGTCGAGGTGAATGTTGCTTCCATTTTCCAGCTCTATAGAGGGAAATCCAATTCCTCTTATGGGATAGCTCTTATTATCTCCAAGTTCCATTGAGTAAGAATATTTTCCCTTTGATAATGTATTCAATTGTTTATGATGACTAGTCATGTTTCTGGATGCACCGCTGTCAATTACCCAAATGCTCGTCTTGGAATGTGCTAGTGAGTCTCGAGAAGAGACCTTCATCTTGTGCCTAGATTACTTCCTCCTTTGTAGTGAATAGGAGATTCCATGCTTCCTTGATGTTTTTCTTGAGATAACTTGCTACCTTTGAACACGTCTAGATGATTTTATTCATTATAGTGTAGATCTTCATAGTGCCCTTAGCCAACCTTAGCTCCAATACCATGTTGAGAATTTTATAGGGAAATAATTGTAATTAATATTCTTTACTTGATAATTTCTTGTGATGTATTTTTACTAATTATAATTGTTCCTTATTATTATATATGTGAATCATCAAACAAATACCAAAACAAGAAGAATAATAACACAAAATATAGGTTGCAAGCCAAGGCCAAAACCTCTCCTCTTGAGAGGAACACCCACAAATATTTTACCTTCTTACATATTATTCAATTAACGAATTTCAAGACCTTAAGACTGAGACAAATACCAATACCAACCTCTTCAGATGATGTGCTAATCTTGATTCATTCAAACCCAGACAAAATCTCTTCTAGTAGCACATTTTCGACATCCTGTTGCAAGATTTTCGGCTTCCTACTGCAGATATAGAATTTTGGCCTCCCTGCAGTTGTTTCTGCGACACGTGGGAACTTTGATATTCCTATATAGCCTTTATTTGACCTTTTCTTTCCTTTCTCTGAATTCTGGAGCTTGAGAATTACCCTTGGTGACCTTCGCTTGACCTCTTTGCCTTCTTTTCTCCAAGATCAAACTTGTAAACCGAATCCCCTAATCTATTGCAGAAACCCTAATCCTCTTTAGCACGTGTGAGAGAAAATTAGCCCAAACACAAATCTCCTTCGTCCTCCTCCTTCGTCATTACATTCTTCCTCCTCTTCTTTCGCTAGAATGAGTGATGAGTGAATGTGCCTCAAGTAGGATGAGTTATCTTCTATTTATAGGCTCTTCAAGGTGGACATGCCTCTTCCTTTTAGCTGACTTTCCAGTTGCTAGGTTGACTTGGTCTTGGAAGGTATTTCGACACTTTTAAACACAAAAATAAATTTCTTTACAAGTTACAATGTACCCGAGGGGGTCTTCAACTTATGACAATGACTCTTTTGACTTATTAACCTAGGAAAAACCCTAGAAGCACTCAATGGGTGCTTGACCTATAAAATAAAAGACCTTGAGCATGAAACCCAAGCTTAAAAAACAATAATAATAATAATTTTCTTTAATTTTACAATTTACAAGAATAAAAAGTATATTTTATATTTACGAAGACCAAACCTAGTTACACATTTTTCAACAGCACCGCCACCTATATTTCAATTATGAGACTCGAAACTTAGTCAAATCACCATCGTCTGCTACTAGGGTTCTAATCGGGTGATGTGAGTTACACAGGGTAGTTGGGGTAACTTTTGTTCGCCTCTGATCCTGATGATAGGCCCAAGATTAGAGCCTATCTACATATGAGGATATACTCTTAGTGTTCTTTAGTCACTCACACACTTAGCTAGTTTTTAAACTCACTTAAGCCAAAATTGGCTCTCCTTCTATATTTTAGCACTCTAGCCAAAACTTTGACTCTTTCCCCAAATCAGTCGGCATTCTGCCAAATCTAGCCCAAACTCCAAAACATGTGCTTAAACTCTCAGAACTCACTATCATGCAAATCCTCCCTTACATAGACTTAAGAGCCTAACTCACATACCCTAAGCGCTTACTATCTTGCTTCAATAACACACATGTAACCATAATTTCAAGGCCTTATGTCTATCAAACTCAAACTTTAGCATTTTCTCCAGCCCTTCACACTGCTCATACAGTCACCATCACAATCATAGGTTACATACACCAAGGCTTACCGCATTTGGGTGAGAGAGGGTTATATAAACCAGTGTGTGATTCCACATGACCACTAGCACACAGTTGGGAGCATATCGCAATACCAAACCATGGGTCGAGTGTACGATCATCTCCAAGTGAAATGATAATCATTGCTTGCCACATGGCACCTCATCACACTCCCAAGATTTTTTAACCAACCTCCATCTCTGACTGCCAAATGGCTTCTTGATTGTCCTTTTCCAACTTTTTCTCTGCAACATAATATCGACCATCAACACTCACCTAGCTCTACGTTGCTCGCATTGGCTCTGCAATTCAACTAAACACATCAACCTTTAACCACTAACCGTTGTTGGATCAATCTTACAACGCACAAGATTCCTCGATTTACTGTGTATCAACTTCCCTTTGTTCTCTGTGCGCCAAGAAAACTAATTCTTCCTGCAATTCTCACTATAAATCCATAAATTCCTATTAATTTCCTTTGATTTCCAATTTCTTTGATCAACATTCTTCGAACTAAAACAATGGTTATTCTCAATTTGACTAAAAAATCAATCCCTGTTCACTCTAGGTGCAACCACAATATTTTCTATGTAAAGTAGGAATCTAATCAAAGAAAACACAATACTTCAAATCTGTAGATAGTTTTTCGATGGTTTTCCACTTCCTCGAGCTTGAAATGCTCTTGATAAGGTCATATAGTCATCCTTCCCAAATTCATACAACTCATCACTTCACTAACAACCATTCATTCACACAGATATATGGAGCCATGCAGATACTCTATTATTCTCTCATCAGGGTTCATATACCAGTTAGCCAATCACAAAGATAATTATATTCATCAAATTGCTCAATTACAGTACATTCAAATTATAATAGAGACAAAAACACACAGTCATGATGAACATGCTTTCTCATTAAGAGAATAAATTGTATATATACAATGAGACCATGACATACTTTGCGTATGGCCCGATTCACGTTCACATGGCATCTTCACCCCTCTACTGCCTGTGGACTTACAATTGAATAATTACAAAACTGAGCTTATCCAACTCTTTCAACAAATCCCTAAAAACCTGTAACCAACTCCTATATTTCCGTAACAGGTTCTATTTTTAGAACATCAAAATTATCCCTACCTATGACTCACATAACTGAGTCCTACTTTCCTGTAGCTTTAATTAAATGCCCTAACACCTCCTCGTGTCATCCTATGACTTCATGGATTTGTTACATGACCCATTATTGACATTGACACTTACCTATGCCTGCTAGGAAATAAAACATTTTACCAGAGGTTTTAAAATATTTTTACAATGTCTTTACAACTGACCCCTCCCTGGGCTAATGTCAAGACCTTAGGTTCTAACCAAAAAATTAGGATTTAAACTTGAGAGCTAATGCTCTTGCATCGGATCCCCATCCAGAACCGCCATCAAAACTTCCCTTTAACCTCTGTCTCAACTGAGTCGTCATCAGAATTGACATGCATACAACTATTAATAGAGAATCATGAGTTATCTGATTGATCACTACTTGTGAATTAAATTTAATTTAATTCACTGGGCCTCTCACTAATTCATCACTCAATTAGAACTAGTTAAACTAGTTTTAACTCAATTAATTTGAGTTAACTAATTACACATGCACCCCACTAGTGCATTAACAGCAACTAGACCCCCAAAATATTAGAATTACTCTACATGCCTCACCTTTGACCCTCAACTCGAATTTCTTGAGCTAACTCACTCTTTCTGACTTAGTTAACTCATACAAGTTGTTATGAAATGAAATAATTTATTTTTCAATTTCTTCAAGGGATAAATAAATTAGACGCCCACATATAGCACTAATGTGTAATTGAATTCCTCACTCATGTGTGACTGGAATCCCACACCAATATGTAGTCAATTTTTGTCTTTTCTTAATGCCAATTTCATTATTTCTTGTTGCAAATTTCAACAAGCATTAACACCCCGCCTTGGGCTATTATAACCTCATATATCACCCACAACGAGAATGTTGGATTTTAATTTTAATTTTTAATATATTTTAAATTTAATTTCAATATGTCAATGGATATATGCATTGCTTTATATTCTAATTATATAAATTGTAATCAATTAAATATACTTATTAATTTAAGTAATTAAATTGAAAGTTTCGTGAGTTCCTTTAAATATTTTTATTCAGTTGATTTTTAAATCAACGAATTCCTTGTTGAGCGGTTGAACCCACGTAATTTATAAATAATAATCATGGCTGTGAATGCTTCGGTTGTGCTCACAGTTGTTGGGTGGTTGAATCCACGTCCTTCTTGCGATAGAGAATTTATAAATATTAATAATCATGGTTGTGAATGCTTAGGTTGTGTCAAACGTGGCGAAGGTGCTGAAAACTGGAGTTTTGGAAGGGTGTGACCATTCTTAGCTCACTGTGTTGGACGCCATTTTCTCAGCTCACTGTGTTGGACGCCATGAAAATGGAGGAGCGTGACGGGTACAACAGTCTTCTGAAACAATCTTCTACTGCACTTGCCAATGCATATAGGCGTGAGGGATTTCCATATGCACCCTAGAGATTGAAGACACTTTTCATAGAATCTCTGGTTTCTCAACAGGCGACAGCTTCCAATGCTGCCCGATTTCGATATGGTCAATGAGGCATCTCCATAATTTGCAGTAGATCTTAAAAAAAGTAAAATTAAGTTGCTACTATTTTTATTTCCATGATTTGATCAGTACCGCTTTAGAATAAAAACGGTCCCTCATAGGTTCTCCTACTGTACCTCTGAACTGTGCAATTTTAACATCATAAAATTCCAGCAAAATTATTACTCTTTCGGTTAATGTCCAAATTCCGCAGCACCCTACTGCAGGACTGCAACTTTTTAAGGTTTTTATTTGTTGTTTATAATAGTTTCTGTTTGGGAAAGGTTAGAACCAAGCATGGTCAGGTTGAGACCGTCGCTCAATTTTTGATTCAATTTTTCTCGCGCGTTGTTCTACTGATGATTGGGTGATTACCTATATTTGAAACTTCTTTCCATGGCACTTAATTCTTTTTTTCAGAAGAAAAAAAACACCGCTTATATTAATATATAAAACAGTACATATACATCATAATCTCAGCGGTATGGATTAGCAGCGAGAAAACCATCATATACAGGCCAAAAGAAAAGCTCACTTATAGAAGAAGGAGCAGAATAGAAAATATGGCCTCCACATAGCAGGAAAAAATCCTTCCCCAATCAAACATGACCATCAATGACAGTGAAAAACATAGGATGGCACATAGAAAGAAGAGTATAGACTCCGGAGATATTCCATTGTGATAAGGAAAGATGAGAAATAAAAGACAATGGATTGTGAATGAGGACAGAGCAGAACGAACATCACAGAAATCCATCCAGCCACCCCACAAAATTAGGTAAGTCTGAAAAATGGGGAGCTCAGATTATAATACTATACCGCTAGTGAAAGAGTCCACCGTGCCCGCTTGTGACATATACAAACCTGTCTCGCCCAGCATTATGATATATCAGGAAACCTATCCAAATATTCTGGATCGTCTCATTTACAAGCCAATCTGGAGAGATCACAACGAACAGGCCCCTAGGAAAAATGTGTAGGGCAGGACTTCGAAAACCTATTAGGTACAGGCCCGCTTATATATAATCTTTACCTGCAAAAAGACTATAATTGTGACAAACTGGCAATACCCGTGGAGATACAAAAATGTCAACCTGTGTAGCAAAATAGGCTGAGATGAAAAATTCTGTGTAGCGAGAGTCATCCCATATGCACTTCTGATAGAGACCCTTTATGAAAAACCATATCAACACAGGCATCCTATAAATGACTGAAACCCCATTGCATGGCCACACAAAACGAATCCAGGATCATGGTCGAGAGTCCAATTATGGAATTGGGATTGTAGTTTGCCAGTGAATTTGACCATCTCTGAAGAGCAGAACGTGCATCAACCCAAAATCTGTTTCTAAACCTTTTCTGGACAAACCATCTGCCCTGGTATTGCTTTCCCTGAATATGTGCAAAATAGGCGGACAATTGAGAGATTCCCATAGATTTTGGGTCCTGTGAAGCCAGCCCAAAAGATCAGGCCGTTGCATTTGCATAGTCCTTTTGACCCATCCGATTACCACCTGTGAATCCCCGTATATATGGACATCCTGTAACTGTAACAGGACAGCAAAGCGGAGACCACCCCACAGAGCAACTAATTCCGCCTTGTTGTTGGTTCCTGTGCCTGCATTCCAATGAATGTGAATCCTTTCCCGCTGGGATAATTTAATCCAAGCGCCACACCCCATTAGACCTTCCACGCATGCACCATCAAAATAGATCGCCGGGATTTCTATAACATGAGGTCTATTGCGGAAGGAGCAATCAATGATAGGAGCACTTGATTGAGGACGATCTTCCATCCAACCAAGGATAAAAGAATACACTTGATGTATCCGAAATGGCTTGTCTTCAAATATTAATCTGTTTCTCCCCAGCCACACTTCCCAAATGAAGAAGAAAGGCAGAGATTTAAACTTACCTTTCAGGCCGTCCCAATCCTTGGCAGCATTCAGAAAATCAGAAGGAGCCCATGTTGGACCCATGATATGTATTGAGAATAGTCGCCATAACTGCACAATAACTGGACAATGGAAGAAGAGATGATCTATAGATTCTAGTTCCTGACAGCAAATGTTGCACCTAAAAGGCCCCAGGAAACCACGCCTGCACAAATTATCCCCCGTTAGAATCCTTCCCTGCCATACCAGCCACCCAAATAAAACAATTTTAGTGGGTATTTTCCTCTTCCAGTATATGCAAAAAGACTCTGTCAGCTGATCCCTGTAGGAGGCAATATTAAGATCATTATAAATCTCTTTGACTACTGGAGCGCCTTCATGTGTAGTTCCGTCCCAGACAATCAAATCCCCTCCAATCGCCCATCTGAAACCCGCAGCCCGATACGCATCCTTGATCCACTCCCATTCCTCCGATACATACTCCGGCAGACCGATTTGTAGCGCAGACTTAAATTCTGGCGAGTCAAACGACCATGTCCTTATAGTCTGTGAAATGAAATTTATACCTCTGTGAGCCAAGCAATGAATCAGCAGCCGAGATGGTGTAACTCCATTGGGCAGCCCTATAATATTGATATAAGTAATCGGGATGTCACCCCCATCTCTAAACTGCCACGCCAGTCTTGCCGCAACATGGCCACTTATAACCTTGAAGCTTCTCCAGATCTCCGATCTGTGTCTAGTGGAGGGAAAGTCTGAAGCTAGCAACTGTTTCATTAGATCCCCTCGAATGTATTTACACTTTATTATATCCTGCCAAATACCGGATCCACGTACAGCCTTCCAAAAGGATTTAATGAGCAGGGCTTTGTTAAACGTCCGGGAATTGAGGATTCCCCATCCGTCATGTTGTTTTGGTCTGCACAGCCTGGACATTTTACAAAGATGAATTTTATGCGGCATGTTAGCCTCCCCCCATATGAATTTCGCCATAATGCTATTCAGACAATTGATAACACCATCTGGAATATAAAATAAATGGGCCCAATATACAAGCGTCTGAGATAAAACCGCTTGGGTAAGAATGACCCTCCCACCCAGAGAAAGCCACCTGTGCGTCCAGCCATTAATCTTCCGCATGAATTTGTCCAGCATCCACTGCCAATCTCTATTCTTATACCCACAGGGCTTAAGTCTGAACCCAAGATATGTAAATCCATCCATGGCCACCTTTATCTCCATCTCCGAGAACTCTGCTATGAATTCGATCTCCATTCTGTCTCCAATGCCATACAATATAAATGATTTAGCCTTGTTAATTGTAAGACCTGTGGCAGCTGCAAAGCGCTTGAACATAAGATGGATGAAGAACCAATGGTTCCTCTTCACATATCCAAACAGCAGGAGGTCGTCCACAAATAAGGAGTGTGTAACAGATACTTCATTTGAGAAGGAGAAGCCCTCAATGCACCCCCTGCGCTCTGCACTGTGCATAATTCCAGAGAAACTGTCCATTACGAGTATGAATATCAGTGGGGAGAGCGCACAGCCCTGCCTCAGGCCCCGTTCTGCACCGAAAAATGTTGTGGGTATACCATTTATAATGATTGCATATCGAACTGTCGAAATACAAGTCATTATCCATCTTATAGAATTTATGGATAGCCCGATCTTCATAAGAACTAGTCGTATATATGACCAGGCAATTGAATCATATGCCTTATGAAGGTCTACTTTCATCAAAATAGCATTCCTCTTCTCAGTATGAGCAGAATGCAGTACCTCTTGTGCTATTGCCACAGCTTCATGAATAGAGCGCCCTTTTAGGAAACCAAATTGTTCTCTTGAAATGTAATCATTCAAAATACCTTTTAAGCGCTCAACTATAATCTTGGAGGTAACTTTGTATAGGATGTTACAAAGAGCTATCGGCCTATAATCCGCAAATGACTGAGCGTCGTCCACCTTTGGAATTAGGACGATGAATGTAGAATTTAGGCTTGCAGGCATCGCCCCACTCCGTCTGATATGCTCAACGACCTGTGTGAGTTCTGCGCCAATCAATTCAAAGAAGTGAATAAAAAACTCCGAGGGCCATCCATCAGGCCCCGGACTCTTATCCGAGGAGAATGCTTTGAGAGTATTTAAAACCTCGATCTGTGAAATTTGGTTGTCAATAGCCAATATAGCCTCCTCATCCATAGCTCTATGGACATGTTCCAAAAGCCAGATCTGGGCCGCATTATCAATACCTTCATGAGACGAATAAAAATCAGAAAAATGTTCCAAAGCCGCATCCTGGATCTCCTGTGTAGAATATGCCATAGATCCATCCCCCCTTTTAATACTCCAGATAGTATTCCTGTTCCGCCTACCATTTGCAAACTTATGAAAATACTTTGTGTTCCTGTCACCTTCTGCCATCCAGGATATACGACTCTTCAATTTCCAGGTAATTTCCTCGATTCTAAGAATCTCCCTTTTCCTTTCCCCCAGACCAATAAGCTCTTGTAATGTGTTCTGATCAGGATACTGTATGGTAAATGAGGAAATTATCCTCTCCATCTGTACTTGTATGTCCTTAAATTCCTGCCTGTGTTTTTGCTTCTTTTCTCGATCCCAGGACTTTGATGCCTCCTTTACTTTCTGAAGTCTGTGGTGAAAAAGGTCCCAGTCATCATAGAATGATTCATCATATTTAGCCCGCCAAATGCCGCCAACCAAATCCGAGTATGCTTGATCCTCTAGCCAAACTCTATTAAACTTGAAAGGGCGCCTTCCTACCGCCATATTATCGAACCATGAAAAAGAAATTGGGAAATGATCTGAAATATCGGATGCAATTATCAAGGATCTACCATTATGAAAGATATCCATCACCTGCTCTTGCACTAACACCCGATCCAGCCTCTTACCTATAAAGTTTGCCCCCTCTCGTTTATTAGTCCATGTTGGCGCCATAGGGTGTGGTCTAATGTCCTTCAGACCATGTGAGAAGAACATATCATTTAAAAAACTAGCGAGAGGGTCCATGCGGGAAGCATTGCCCCAAATCTCATCTATATTAAGGGATAAGTTGAAATCACCCATGACTATAAGGTTCGGAAGGGATAAAATACCAGAAGTCTGCACTCTTCTCCAGAAAGACAATCTGTTAGCATATGGAGCATATATATTGATGATGTTAAAATTACCTGCCAGACCTCTGAGACTTCCATTTAGAAGCATGCCGCCAAAAAAACTATATGGTTTGAATGTAGCCCTGTTAGGATTCCATAAAGCCAGCAATCCACCGGATCGACCATTTGAACTAATCGCCGCAGCCTGCCATCCTCTTCTTATATTCAGAAACATATTAATAGCCTTTGTCCGATTGGACATTGTCTCTTGTCCCAGAAAAACTATAGGGTTCCTTTCGTTCAGTAATTCCATTAGGCAATTGCTTTTAGGGGCATCACCCAAACCCCTCAGATTCAGAGATATTATGTGGTTCATGATAGTGATCTCCTTGGGCGGCATGCTCTAAGCGCCCCTGTTGGGCCATCGAGCCCATCATAACCTGCAATTGGTACATCTGATAAACCCCTCTCATCATCCGTAAACAGTGAAACAGCCTTGAATTTCCCTTTGTTCATCTTACAGACCGCCTTTGCCTTCTTCTTAAGCGAGCTGATAGCTGTCGATAAACCAGAAGAGTTTTTTCTTGGGCTAGGAATGGGCTTATCAAAAACCGTTAAGGCAGCCAGATCTAAATTGGAGTTCCCTAACAGTGAGTCTATATCACTACCAATTGAATTCCTAGGGGACTCTGATAGATAAATGGGCCCCGACTTTTCTGGATAGGATTGTGTAGAGCCCATTCTGTTCCCACTGGCCGACCTGTCATCTGCCTTTAAACCATCGATTGAAGATTCCCCCCTAATTAAAGACGACTTATACAAATGTAGCTCATTCTCAGGAGAATTCAGGTCCTCAGCTTGACAAGGAGGCAAGTTTTGTAAAACATCCTTATAAGATCTAGACTCCCACCAAATGGATTTGCCCATACTATTGCCAGGTATATCGAGACTATCTAACAAGGCATCAGCCGGATCTATAGGAGGGCATGGGACCGGGTCATCTCTATCTACCGGGATAATTAAATCACTTGGGAGACTCGGTTGGGGCGGATTGTCGCTATCAGACTCAAGCACCCTATACAGCTTACGACCCACCGAAGGGTGGTCAGCAATATTTGACTGTACCATGGCATCAGATATAGCAGATCCATGATTATTTTCTACATTCTTGTAATGTTCAACCTCATTGGGATATATAGGATACATACCTTCTTTTCCTTTGCATGATTGACTGACCCCTTCATTAAACCTAGCAGCATCACCGGCCACCTCATATCCCCGCCGAGCCATATGTATTCGGAGTCTGAAGGGGCAATTATCCCTTAGGTGACCTGTCTTGTGGCAAATTAAGCACCTAAAGGGAATACCCCAAAAATCGACTCTCTGGCGATGCCTTGTATTATTCCACATCAAGTCGACGTCACCTGGAAGATCTCCTTTATAACTGATCTCCACCAGTATCCACGCTATCCTCTTGTCTGCATATCCCACTATGCTAGGATCAACATATTTGGTGATACCAATTGAGTTGCCAATAGTGCGCAGTGCTTTGACAGTCCAGAACTCTAAGGGTAAGCCAGGGAGTTTTACCCAGACCAATTTGCTCCTAGGAGCCTCTAGCACCGGATTAAAGCCTATAAACCATGGAATAATCTGAAGGAAGCATCTACCCCTAACCCAGGTACTGTCTGTCACCTTATGGACATCCTTTTCATGCATGAAGTGTACGCTAAACCATCCATTGATTAGCTTGCTTACAATAGGGGCGTATCCAATAAGGGGCTTCCATTTTTTATGAATCCATGATGCAGAGTCGTAATCTTCCGAATATGGGAAGACCCACCTGCAAACAATAGCCCTGCGCTACAAACTTGTCACCCTAATACATAGGTCCTCATAATCCAGCGGAACTTCTTTGACCTCCATCCTTTGCTTGAAAATCTTCCTCTTGCTACGACGATTTCTTCTCTGAAAATGACCCCTTGAACGGTACTTAGGATTTGTATTTACCTCTGTAATATCAGCTATGCCCTGTCTGATGATCGCCTCATCCTTCGCATACTCCGCCGGACTAATGTCATCTCCACCCTGCATCCTGTCAGCCAACTGTCACCAATCTCTGCTGTAATTGACGGATGATTCAAATCACATATGGCTTCTACCTTACTTTTACTTCTGCCGCCACCTTCAGATAATGTCTGCCCCGTCCTGGCTAATTCTATCTTCATGGCTAAAACATATTTCAAATTAACTATTATAATTGATGAAAGAGTTTTCCATTGTCCGCCTTTGTAAGTCACAGAAGTTTTGATGTATTTGCCAGCATTAACATTTATTTATTCCAAACAAACTGAAGATACGAATAATCCAATAATTTTATGTATATGTTTTCGACATTTTCAATTTTTTCTATGCAAACTAACCGCTATATTAAAAGTACATTAATTAATTTTACATCTGTTTTTTTTTTTGTTTTCCATATTTGTTTGTTCAAGTCCTTTGTATCAACTATATATTTAGTGTACTTTCCTTTTTTGTTTTCCATATTTGTTTGTTCGGGTCCTTTTTATAAGGTACATTAATTTTCATTTTTTGTTTTCCATATTTGTTTGGTCGAGTCCTTTGTATAAGGTACATTAATTTTACATGTTCGCGTGCTTTGTATCAACTCTTCATTGTCTTATTGAAGTAAATGTTGTACTTTCAATTTAAAAATATGTTGTACAAAATAATTTATGAAGAATGTTGAATAGGGAAAGTGACATATGACGTTTGTGTGCCAACATTGAGTGACAAGTTTTGAGCTAATTATATCTATCATGTGTGGTTCCCCAAATATCTATACATAGTCGATATGCAAATGGTGTTGTTGCTCGAAATAATTTTCGTCTAATTGTACAATGTTAATTGGTTGCAATTGAAGTTACTTGGAACCCTTTTTATATGCTCATTTGGTGTCATTAATTTTAAAGGCTACATCCAATTAAAGTATTTATATTTTACTAGAAATAACATCTCCTTTATATGTGGCATTGTTTGGTTTCCCGTTGGAACAACTTTGTAAATTGAACCCATGTGGTAGTCGCTTCATCAAAATTGAGAATAGGAATAGGTATGGACAATGGTCCATCAAAATTTTCAACTAAATTTATTACTTTATTTACATACTCTTGATCTCATTAATTTTAAAGGTTAAATTTATTATTTTTTATATGCTCATTTGGTGTCATTAATTTTAAAGGCTACATCCAATTAAAGTATCTAGTATTTTAATAGAAATAATATCTTCTTGTATATGTGGCATTGTTCGGTTTCCTATTGGAAGAACTTTCTAATTTGGAATCACCATGCTTAAACGAAGGTGTAGGTTAATAGGATTCTGAATAAACCTAGCTAATAGATGTAGACTGATGAGACATGGAGCACACGAGACAAAGTGGATACTCAAAGCCAAAAAGACTCGCAATTGACCTACAAGGATTAGAGCAAAGATAAAATAACTCATAACCTAAAACTAGAAGGGACATACTTATTTAGGAAATGTTGTGAGTAGTAATGAAACATGCAAACAAGGATTGAATAAACACTCTAGATTGTTGATCTAGCCATTAATTATATGCCCAAACTAAGATGGAGTACAATTGTACACATGTGACTTGTAGCTTAGCATTTTATGGTTTGAGGTATTTTGTGGCATTAGCATTCATTGATGTTGTTAACAAAGTATCATCATTGTCTCTTTATCCTTAAGCCAACAATCTATTGCTACATATCCTCAAACTAATGGAATGTAAAAAAAAAAAATAGGTGGAAACTTGGTAAAGGCCACTCAATTTTTGAAATTAATAATACATTGTCTTGATTTACAACAATTACAAATACAAATGAAAATAAGAATACAACATGTATTTTCAATGCCACCATATCAAACATAGGAAAAAAAATAAATTAAATTCCCTTCATCAAACGACATAGAATTTCCATTATAGAAAATCAATATTTCTACCTAATGGTTTTAATCTTTCATTGGTAAAATAAGTGGTAAATTATATCTTAGTCAACTTTCATCATCTCAATATTTCAATTATTATTTGAACTATGTATTATCAAATCAACACAAAAACACTAATCAACCTAAATGTAAAACAACAATTATTATTTCAAATCAAAATACAACTCTTGCAATTGAACAATTGCAATTTAACAATCCTATCGGCCTCTCTTTTCACCTCTTGGGGCAATTGCTAGTTTAGTTTCAATGCTTAATGGAAGTTGTAAATTACTTTTTGTCAACAAGTATAATTAACAGTGAAACATTAAAACCAAATATCTAAAGTTGTTCAACTTTAAAACATTTTGGACAAATATTTTCATTGCAACCACATAATAGGTATTGTTGGAGACAATTAGATACCAAATTTTATTTTAGAATAATGATATATTTGTATTGTATAAATGTACAAAGTAAATTTCTTCTTCTTTAATGAAATTCGGCTTATTAATGATCACTAATTAATAAAATGTAAAAAATATAGATAAAGGCTTTTTCTTTCTCTCTCTCGTATATTATAAGCGTATAGATAACACATATACTTTTATATATGAGAATAAATTATATAAATGGTATGAAATTTCATCAGAATGTTTTTTGGTTCATAAGAAGAGTTTAGTGTTAATTGAGTTTTGTTAGTCATCAAAATACCTATAATTGGTCTTAATAAAAGTTCATATAACACTCAATATAACCACAAAAAATGGAAAATACATATTTCAATTTTAATGTGAGATGTTTTAGTTTTATTATCATGCAAAAAATACATTTATACAAACAATTAAAAAGCGGTGACATTGTCACCACGTGGCTCTTGTTTTTAATGGGTTTGTAGGAACAAGTTTTATATGCCACACTTTTAATAGAGATTATAGGTTTAAGATAGATTAAAGTCTCTCTTTAGGTTGAAAGACAAAGGACAATCTATATTTCAATTTCATTTGAGAAACTATGTGTGTGTGTGTGTGTGTTTATTTTTAATTAGAAGAATATTTCATAAACTTGGAAAAAACAGTGTGCATTTCTTTATTTTATTATAAATTGTCACATATAAAAAAGCATTTAAAGTGTAGTCTAACAAGGTGTCGTTTTTTTTGTCTCCCGAAAACAATGGAAATTCTAGCATGATTTTGAAAAAACCCGATGGAATTTTTTGAAAATCTAGGTTATAGCTGTCGAGCTTTAATATTTTGGGTGTACTAGGGGATTTTTATGGTGTTAAATCCATTTCCACCATCAAAAACATGATTCAATAACTCCTCTGTCAAATTTTAAAGAAAATGGTCGAATTCCGATGATTTTTGGTTGTCTGAACGAAATTGATGCCTTGGCACATAACGACAAAATTTAAGATTAAAGTTGTTAGCTGAGACCTTGCATTTCTCCATACAATCAGTGAGACAAAAAAATTGTCTTCTTCTATCTTTCGGGAAAAAAATAAAATAAAATAAATAAATAAATAATATATATATAAATAAAATCAAGATTGAGAAACTGAAAATAAGCTTTGAGTAACCCCTTCTCTTCTTTAAGAAAAATATCTCAAAAAATTCCGGAGACAACCTTTGCCAATAAAAAGACAAAGTTAAATGAAATTCCAATCCATCTAAGAATGTTTAGTACTTTTTCCTTATCTAATGGATTTATCCCCATATCATGGACTCTTATTTAGTAAAAACTAAATAAGAGTTGGCTCACTAAGGATAAATCCAAGGTGAAAACATATGTGTATTTGTAAAACACTATGTGGGTGGGAAGAATAATTCTTTAAACTTCACATATTGTGTTGAAAATGGCAACAAGAAACAGTGAATGAGGCCTCCTGAAACATCTTTCCTGATCCTAGTTGGAAAGTGATCACCTAAACTAGGTGGGGACCACACATGTGATTTTTGTCGAAAAGTCTATTTTTAGACTATGTACATTTTTAGACATATGGAGCATGGTCTAGGAGTTGCGGGATGCTATTCTTGGATGATTGGCAATTGATTGGTAAAAATAGATGGACATCTATTTTTAGACATACGAATTCGAAGTCTATTTTAGTACCTTGTCTAAAAATAGAACGATCAAATATTATTAGCTCTTAATAATATTTGGACTATAAACATTATCTTATTCTCTTGAAGCACTTTAGTTTGATGCCTGGATGTGGCACATGCAACTAACAGAAGGAAATACGCTTTTCCTAGGGTTTAAGTGAAGCTATTGCATGAAGACTTCGGTTAGAACTCATGTGACAGAGTTTGGTGGAGTTGATTGAGGAAGTTAGTGGAGTTGTATTCAGTTTAACTAATCTAAACATAGTTGAGCTTTTTGTATCCAAGTTAACTAATAGATACAATTAGTGAGAGTGGTGTGAATTAATTATTAATTAATTTACTAATTATAAACTCATAAATCAACTAAAGAATACATCAGTTAACTTCAGTGCATGGACAGTTTCAGTGGAGACCAGTGCAGAAATAGGTGAAAGAGCAGGTTAACTATCGGTTGTGACTATATTATTGCTATTTGCAACACACAGATGGGTGGAGTAACCCATGAGGATTGCGCAGTTCAGGCTGGGTGGTTTATCTATATAAAGAGGCCATCCCATAGCTTGAAAAGGCAATTCAGGTTGGCTATCAAGTGGCTAAAGGTTGGAGCATGAGTTTTGCTAGATCTAGCTTGATAGTGTGTAGCAAGGGAGGTAGTGCATGAGAGCTTGCAAAGAGCTTTGTAATATGATTGTTACATGATCTCCATGACATGTATAATATACAGATAGTTGGGGGTTTTCAGCTTTAAGCTTTCCCATGAAATACTGTGTTCATATGTGTGAATTTGTATGGCTTTAATGTGTGCATGCAATTGATTTTATTTCCGCATGTGATGATCAATGGTAGAAGAGATTCTGTATTATGCATGAAGCTAAAATAGTGTGTGATCAGGAGAATCTCGGTGGATAACATATCAGTTATTCAAATTTTCTACATGGTATCAGAGCGATATTGATCATTGGAGCAATTGCAAAGCATTGAAGCGGTTGAGTTTGAGGATAAACTCAAGAAACATAAAGATGGAGAAAGCCGGAAATATACATGCATATTGTATATAATTTTCTACATGGAATGAGAGCGAGAATTTTTGGGTGCGCGAGTTTGTAGGGAATATCTGAAAATTTTGGTGAAATATTTTCAGAAACAAATAGCATATTTGGATTCCTTGCGAAAAAATACCCAAATTGAAAAAAAAAATCGGTCGAATCGGAGCTCGGATGAGGGAGATATCATCGATTTAAAATCAGCTCTTTTGTTAGAAAATTTTGCGACGGCGGGACAATTGCAATGCCCGCGAGCCAAGAATCTACATGCACTGAGGTACAAGATGCATGCAAAGCTTTGAGGTGCAAAGCAGAGGTTAGTGACTTGGTGGTTGAGAGGGATCCTCTCAACATGCAGCGTGAGAAGCAGTCTCGGAAGGTTGTGGAGCAGCCACAACTGGAGATGCAGAATAATCTTTATAGATTTGATGTAGATGGGATTTCTACGGAGCTTCCTACTGTTGGGAAGCGGAAGGAAGACATGCAACTGATGCTTGAGAGGGAGCAAGTTTTGCATGCAGGTGAAAGTGAACCTCGGGGTGTGGAGCAGCCACAAGAGGATCATGGAGTGGAAGAAACCACTCATGCAGAGAAATTTCGTGCCAGATGGGCAGAGGGAGTGCATGCAGCTATACCACGAGGTGAGAGGTGGGGCGACATGCATGATTAATCCCAAGAGGATATTTCTGGGCAGGATTCATGAGATGGTGTGGATCTCATGGATTGAACATAAGCTCACAGTGCCCACCGTGACACGATAGCGAATCGGTTGGAGTGATGCGGGGCGAGATCAAAGTAACCGAGTGTGTCGGATCTTGGAGCGCGAATTTAGAGTTGACGGCAAGTGCAAGAGTGCATGGGTGCAAGAGTTCTTGTGGCAGTGGTTCACGATGACATGTGCGGTTGGCTAGCGAGAAGTCGAAGACTTTGATGATAGATGAAAGATGCATCGAAGGCAGTTGGTAGTGCACAATCCTATTCGGTTTCAGTGTGTTGCATCACTGAGGTGCACCGGGCATGCATGGAGTTGCATGGTGCATGCATGAGTTTGCATGGTGCATGCGAAGGGTGCATGCAAAGGGTGCATGGCGAATGCATGGGTTTAATGTCGCATGCATGGACTTACATGGTAGCTTGAAGGTTGTTGCGGGGTGAATGCATGGAGTTGCATGTCTCATGCAATGACAGTCCTTTCTTGTTGAGAGGGAGTGTTGAAAATGGCAACAAGAAACAGTGAAGGAGGCCTCCTGAAACATCTTTCCTGATCCTAGTTGGAAAGTGATCACCTAAACTAGGTGGGGACCACACATGTGATTTTTGTCGAAAAGTCTATTTTAGACTATGTCTATTTTTAGACATATGGAGCATGGTCTAGGAGTTGCGGGATGCTATTCTTGGATGATTGGTCAAGTTGGTAAAAATAGATGGACATATATTTTTAGACATACAGGTCGAAGTCTATTTTTAGACTGCCTGTCTAAAAATAGAATAGTCAAATATTATTAGCTCTTAATAATATTTGGACTATAAACATTATCTTATTCTCTTGAAGCACTTCAGTTTGATGCCTAGATGTGGCACATGCAGCTGACAAAAGGAAATACGCTTTTCCTAGGGTTTAAGTGAAGCTATTGCATGAAGACTTCAGTTAGAACTCATGTGACAGAGTTTGGTGGAGTTGATGAGACAGTTGGTGGAGTTGTATTCAGTTTAACTAATCTAAACATAGTTGAGCTTTTTGTATCCAAGTTAACTAATAGATACAATTAGTGAGAGTGGTGTGAATTAATTATTAATTAATTCACTAATTATAAACTCATAAATCAACTAAAGAATACATCGGTTAACTTCAGTGCATGGACAGTTTCAGTGGAGACCAGTGCAGAAATAGGTGAAAGAGCAGGTTAACTATCGGTTGTGACTATACTATTGCTATTTGCAACACACAGATAGGTGGAGTAATCAATGAGGATTGTGCAGTTCAATCCAGGTGGTTTATCTATATAAAGAGGCCATCCCATAGCATTGAAACAGGCAATTGAGGTTGGCTATCAAGTGGCCAAAGGTTGGAGCATGAGTTTTGCTAGATCTAGCTTGATAGTGTGTAGCAAGGGAGGTAGTGCATGAGAGCTTGCAAAGAGCTTTGTACTATGATTGTTACATGATCTCCATGACATGTATAATATACAGATAGTTGGGGGTTTTCAGCTTTAAGCTTTCCCATGAAATACTGTGTTCATATATGTGAATTTTTATGGCTTTAATGTGTGCATGCAATTGATTTTATTTCCGCATGTGATGATCAATGGTAGAAGAGATTCTGTATTATGCATGAAGCTAAAATAGTGTGTGATCAGGAGAATCTCGGTGGATAACATATCAGTTATTCAAATTTTCTACATATTGGAGTTTTAGGTATTAAGTGGAGAAGGGTTGGTTTAAGTTTTAGGGCTATTTCATTGTTTCATTGGAATGCTTAAGATACCATATGTGAAAAAATAGATAGGGAAAAGTGTCTATGATGTGGGGTGAAAAACTTATACAATTCCCATTTCAAATATCAAAAAAAAAAAAAAATTCCAAATATTCATAACAACCCAAGTGAAAATTCCATGTAATAAAAGTTAATAAAGGAAAAATAATAACCACGGTTATGGGACACTTATTCCAAGCTGAATGTTGGGTAAAACATCCTAATGTGGGTGTTCATTTGGTTTATTATGGATAAGAAAATTTGCAAAGGCCGTGGCAAAGAATTTGGAAAGGCAAAATGGCATTTTGGAAATTTATTTATGAAAATAATGGAAATTAGGAGAAAGGGAAGGTGAGAGGTCACTAGTTGCATGTGAGGAGGAAAATGAAGGAAAATAATGGAAAATGAAGAAAATAGAGGCCTCAATAATAAAAAGGCTTATGAGAATCAATTGGTACCTTTTGTCAGTTTAGTTTTGGAGCTCTTTCTCTATTCTCTCTCTCTCTCACTCTTGGACACTTAGAGTTTTCTTGGAGCAATTCAATATGAGATCAAGAAAGGCAAAGAGGAAGCAAATATCAAGCAAGGAAGAGCAAAATCAAGAAACTACAATGGGTCTGCTTGCAAGTCTCGATTTTCATGTGTGATTTCCTTGCTAGATTCGGCATGCATGCTCATGCATATGTGTTCTTGGTTCTCTTGTTGCCATTGGCATGGTTTTTTTCTGGTGTGACAATGTTCTTCAACCTTGCCTTTCCATTTCTGGATAGCAATGGTGTGATAAAGTTCTCATGTTTTTGTTAAGCTGGATTGTCGGATGGATTTGAAACTGAGTGAGGTGGATCTTTGAATGAAAGAACACATGGCATAGTGCTCCCTGAACCAAACTATGGATTGCGGTAAAGCCACTTGCCTAGTAACCCCTAAGTGAGACTTTGGGTTGCGGTAAAGCTAGGTATTGTGTGCCTAGATGGGCCTAAGAATCCTCGACCAGTGAATGGTGGGATATACAGTAAATCTTAAAGGTGGGTGCCCTTGATCAGGCCTAGGAATCCTCGGTCAGTGAATGGAAATATATATGGTAAAGCCTAGAGGGCGGTGTCTCGATTATGGGCTAGTGATCCCTGTATCATACTGTGGATTGCGGTAAAGCCTAGAGACTAGGGGGCAGTAAAATTTCTCATAATGTAGGTGGAGAAATCTGGGGGCATCCATGCTTGTTTATGACCTAGTGATTCAGTGAGGATTATGGTAAAGACAAATTTTATTGATAGGGATGAGGTAGTGTAGCCTAGGGAATTTGTGGTTGATTTTTGGTTTTGAGTCCTACATTCATGCTTGGAATATGTCACAGGGGTCATTTGTTGAAGAGAGATTTGGTTCAACCAATCTATGGTCGAGTGGTACGTGGAAGTCCCGATCCTGGTTGGTTTATTCATTCATTAATAAGAGTTTATTTCCTTGGTATTTTATGTGCAAATGTACTGGTTCATATATTCCATTTATGGTTGTTATATCCTTATTATTTGTGTTGTTTATATGTTGGTCAAGAGTACGTTTAATGGCAGTGATGATGTATGGATATCATCATGTTATGGTTTATAAATTAATGAACAATGGATATATGACCTAATAGATGATAATGCAGCTAATGTGATAATGCATAAATGCTTCTTAGTGATTCTCAGATAAGTATGAGACCCCTTTGTTCATATATGTTATGATGACCTATAGAATGCATATTTGTGACTTGTTTGACGAAATGTTTGTCATGGATAATAGGGGTCCAGTCAAGTCTTTGTTCAATTATTTGCATTCATATCATTATTTATATGCTACTTTTCATTTCTATAAGTTTCATGGAGTTATGAGCAGTGGCTTGAGTCCTAGCCTTGAAAAGTGGCACAGAATCTGGGGTCGCTGGCACAAAACTACCTGAAAATTCCCCAGTCGCACACATGCCCTTGCTGTGGAAGCGACTGGAGGGTCCTAGTCGCATGCATGTCGATGTCATGGGATCGACTTAGGCTTTAATGTAGTAAAATTCCAGGTAGTCTCAGAGGTTGATCACTTGGAAGGGTTGATGTCTCCTGAGGTTTTTATAGCACGTGTAGAAGGTCAGGTTGGTTGTGTTGTGTTGGTTCCACTTCCTTAAATATACATGGGGAGTTGAATCAGATCACAGTAGCCTTTTGTCACATGTTTACCCAAACGGACCAGTTAACTTGGGTAAATGTGAGAGGAGGGTGTTACGGAGTGGTATCAGAGCATGGTTCACCCCTTGGACTGAATGGGCGGTGTGTTGGTCATGCATTCATGTCAATTTCATGTGTTCTTATGCTTGTGGTCTATGTACTTGTTGTGTAAGCATGGTGTTGGTTATGGTTTTAGTCGTGTCACCATGTGAAATTTGATATTGTCATTGTTGAATGTTATTGTTGTGAATGTATGTTTGTTGTGCATTGGTTATGTATGTCAGTGTTTGTATGTATTGTTTATGCATGTGTGTCATACATATGTCGGTATGCATGCATTCTGTCTAGTTGGTGTTATGTATGTTACATCATGCATGGTAACTGGACAATGGTTGAAATATATAGTCGATCGTGCAGACGAGATATCCTCCCCGAATTATAGTGAGGTATGTTGGTTTGTTTATGATTTGGTTTAGCTAACATAGTATGCCTTGCAGGAATAGATCAAGATGAAAAACAAGATGGTAGACTACAATTCCCGAGATTCTACTTATGGATCAGATGAGAAATGTGGTGTTGGGAACTCTTCTTATTTAACAGACACATTGAGAAGCTTGAAGACATAAATAAGGAGTTGCAAAGCAAACAATGACATAATCATGCAAGCACAGGGGAAACAAGCAGAAGTTAATACAATAATCCTTCAGCGTTTGTCAGAATTGTAGAGGCAGGGGCGACTTTGGATTGGCCATGGTCAGGAAGATAAAACTAATGGGGCATATGTTAGTAGGTCTCATGGTGGTTATAGGTCAGTTAGAGATGACACAGTCATATATGGCAAGCTCTTGGATACTCTAGATAGGAGAGATGATAGACACATGTACTATTCTACTCCTGGTTCTGATAGGCACTATGATCATAATTGTTATCACCCTTACAGGAGGAGTGACAGGGGGTACTTGAGAACGCAGAGGCTTGGTTACTCGGCATGAAGAAGTTCTTTGAACTGCATTAGTACACAAAGAATATGAAGGGCCACTACAAGTAAAAGACCCTCTAGTGGAGGTTATAAAGGAGGTTTTTAGTGTTATAAAATTGGCCAAAATTGTCAAAAAAACATTTGCTACAACATTTGTTTATGGTTACGAAGGTTTTGGAAGAGCTTTTAACGGAAATTCAACACAACTAAAAAAAAAAGGGGCGTTCAGAGGTTATTACGGATGTTTTTTCATCGGTGCGCTACCCTGGATTTAATGCACTGGTGCGTACATGAAGAGGGCACCCCGGGGCTATCTCAGTCGAACGAACGCACCAGGACGTTTAGGTGTAAAACCGCATCGGGCGTAGTGTTGGTCATACAACACACGGGGTCGTTCTAATTGGCCTTGGGATTTGTGTGGTGCCCATAGGTTGTATCAATGCATCGATGCGTATACCTTTATGATGTATCGGTGCGTCGTATCATAGAAAGGCATCGAGATTTATAATTGGTATCGATATTCGTGCGGTGCCCATTGATCATAAAAATGCACCGGTGCTTATAGATACATAAATGCCCCGGTACGCAGTATCACACAAACGCGCCGATGTTTATAACTGGTATCGGTATTTGTGCAGTGCCCATAGATCGTACAACGGCACCGGTGCGTATAGACACATAAACGCACCGATCGATAGTTACTGACACACACAGGTTTTCATTTTGTTTTTTTTTTTAGAAACATCGACCTGTGACAGTCCAATTATTGTGATTGTTTTAATTTCATTATTCATCAAAAGTCGACACATCTTATAACAATATTCATATTAATTACATTTTTATTAATGCATTTGAATGTGATGTTTGGATTAATTTGTTATATCATATCAGAATTATTGTGGTTTTTAAAATTCATTATTCATCAAAAGTCGACACATATATATCTTATAACAGTGTTCATGTGAATTAAATTTTTATTACTGCATTTGAGACGACAATGGAGAACGCAATAGCGACAATAGAGAATGCAATAGAATAAATTAAAACATTTTTTATTATTATATATATATATATATATATATATATATGAATAAGACATTCTTTGTCATACAAAATGGGTCAGTTATTGGTATCCCTTTATCTTTCAATTGGGACACTATGTCCATTAAATTAAAGAAAATGTTTGATTTCACAGACATTTTTCCAAAAATAGTACAATGCCTTGCTTTTATATCCAAACATAGTGATCATCATTCTTCGTCAATCATTTACCAAGTGAGCTATCACACTTGGATTATTTTCAGGAATGTTTTGTTCACGGCGTTGATTGTTTTCTTCTTCTTCACCTTCCATCTACAAACATAAAAATAAATTGAAATGAGTGTATATGAATTGGTGAGAATAATAAAAAGTTGCAATATTAAATAATATACATCAATGTAAATCGAAAAGAAAAATGACGTACCATAGCAACAATTGCCTCATAAACTATACACATTCTTTCAAAACCATGTACCATGCCATTTTCAAAATTTCATCTGTTGGCGCAGTTCCATACTTTGTTTCCTGCAAGTTTTATACCCCATAACAAATCATATATTTAATATAAAAGATGTTTTTATTATGTTAATTATAGACGAAGCTAAGTAAAACAAGATCGATAGATGCTTACAAATTCCACAATTAAATTCTGATATGCCAACATATACTCACAACCCATATTTAACCCAATTTCAATCAATTCGTCTGATGGTTCTTCTTTGTATGTTAGCACCTGTTTGAAGACATTCAATAATGATTTTTGTAAAACAACTTTAAAAATACAAAATTGAAATCTAGTTAAGTTGTTATAAGGAAGTAACAATTACTCACAAACTTAGAGATCAACCATTTTCTTAATTGTCGTCCTGTTTTATGTGCTAAATGGGTTCCATTTTCTTTTCTTTTCTGCAAGAAAATTCTTGAAAATTAATATTTAATTCTAAATTATTTATTTATTGTACCTAATGATCGAAAAATTCAATGATTACATATTACATTTTAAGCATGTTGTTGTTGAGATGGCTCCTCCTGTGATGCAATTTTGTCCATTCCTTTGACCATCTCCTTGTACACCTTTTTGGACATTCCTACTCGCATATTTCTGATATCAGCTCGTTCATCTTTGAGATTTTCATAATCTTCCTGAAAATGAAACATGACAATAAAATATTTAATTTTTATATTGATATATGAAAAGTAAATATAACAAAAGTGATATGTATAAATAATTCTAGACAAACATTTAAAGGAATATTACTTTTTCATTCATTCTTTTTTGTTGTTGTACGTTTTTGCTATTAAAAGTCTGACATGTCTCATTGACAAATTCTCTGGAAAATCTTCCTGCAGTTTTGATAAAATTTGGTTCTTGGAATCATTGGATTGATTTTTGTATTGTAAGTGGAAAGAACGTCTATACATTCCTTCCACTAGATCCACTAGTACAAAATGGCTAATTAGTTACTAAAAAAACGACTAAATTTTGCATATAAACGACTATTTTTCGGCCGGTGACCAATAGTAGCTAATTTACAGTATCTTATAACGCGACCAACTTTTGGTCGTTTTTAGCTTAGTCATTAATTGGTTATCTCAATTTTGTTGTTTAGTAATATATTTGGTCAATAATTTAGTCACTGATTTGGTCATTAATTTGGTTATTAATTTAGTCATTGATTTGGTCATTAATTTAGCCATTGATTTGGTTATTAATTTAGTCACTGATTTGGTCATTTATTTAGTCATTTATTTAATCTTTGATTTGGTCATTAATCGTCACAATTAATGACCAAATATACAACAAAATATATTACTATATGATCACCAGAGAAAACCAATTAATGACCAAAATGTTGGTCGTGTTATAAGATACTGTAAATTAGCTACTAATAGTCATATATATGCAAATTTTAGTCATCGTTTGAAACCAATTAATAACCGAAGAAATATGAATAAATTTTGGTCGTGTTATAAGATACTGTAAATTAGCTACTAATAGTCGTATATATGCATAATTTAGTCGTCATTTTTAATCACAAATTTATCATTTGCAGTAGTCATTTATCTTTTTTTGGTAGTTTCATATTCATTATATAAACGACTAATTCAGTGGTTTATATTCATTTCATTTAGTTTCATTAATAGTCATTATAAATGACTAATTTAGTCGTATATTCATTTTATTTGTGTTCATCATTAATCAATATAAACTACTAATTTAGTAGTTTTAAATTGATTTTGTGTTCATTATTAATCAACATAAATTAATTTGTATAATTTAAAAAATGTCATACAGTGTGCATGTGAATCTAATATGAAAACACAAAGTTGCATATTTTAATTACAATACTAAACAATAAGTGCAGCTATAAATAATTTCAACTACATAAATTATATTATATGAAATGTTGAATTATTACAATATGAGTTTCCAACTTAATATTGGTTGGACTACAATTTACACATGAAATGGTGTTTCGACACTTCAAAAAAATATCGTTGTGTTTTCAATGCATTGCAGGTGAATTCACCAACTCTGAAGACTTGACCATCAGTCTTTGTATGTGTCTTATGCAAGATATTGGCTCCAAGAGTATCACCAGACCAGTTCTCCTCTCCCTCTTTTTGCATTTTTCGCTCAAATGTTATTGCTCTCCTCTTTTTTCAATTCATGCTTCTTACCATCAAGACTGAGTTCATTTTCTGAAAACAAAAGAAGATACAATGTAGATTGTAAAATATGAAAGACAATGAACACTAGAATATAAAATAAATTAGACTATAAATAGTTTACACGACATATACCTCAACATCAACAATGTCAAAGCCATTTTTCCCCATACAAGTAAGAAACTCGAACAAATTTTCTTCATTAGGGCGATAATGGTCACTATAATGTGGCCAGATAACCTGTATAAACAAAGCAAATAAAATGTCACCGTATATAGAAAAGAACACCTTAGTAACTTAGTGTTCAACTTTCAAGGAAAGCTTAGGAACAATTATGTCAACTGAGTTATATGCTAAAAGGCTCAAGTTGTAGATAACTTGTGAAAACAAATAATCTGAGGCGTGATGTTTAATCCTTGTCGTTTCATTGACAACAACATTTCATTTTCTAACGCATGAAATTAGTGAAGTATATAAACATGTACTCAAATAACAACATGAAAGTAACTTTTTCTGATAGGCATGAAAACATTTTAACACAAAATAGCAATAAGGATTCCAATCAATATAGTGTAATACTAATTTTATCTTCAAACTTTGGTTGTTTAAATGAACATGATACTAAGTATTTTCAATTTCATAGTTAAAATACAAAACAAAATCAAAAGAAATGTCCAAAATACAATCAAACAATAAAGAGTGGATATTATGGAATGGAAATTGTAATTATAAAAAATTTGTTTACCTATCCATCGATGTTGTGTCTGGCATTCCTAAAACACTTTCTTGCCCAAAATAACCATGAGGTGAAATAATCACAACATTAAAAACCATAGGAATTCCTACTAAAAACATTTCGAAAGTCAATGGCTCAAGTGTATAAGTGATCTAACAGCGAATGAACCATATCCAAGACGTGATATGAATTGCCTCCCCATCCTTTTTCCAATCACATTTCCTGTAACCTATCCACAACAGAGACAAGTAGCAATCAAACAAAGACATTAACATTTATTTTTATCTTTTATATCTATAAAATTTGAATCGGATTTGTTTCATAAACATATTAATTCATATTTAAAGTCTTCCTGACATATGAGAAAGTATCAATCAAGTAGGACATCGGAAAAATAAACCTCAATGATGTCCTCAAAAAATTTCTATAATATCAATATTTTTCTTTTTGTGATATCTTGGGAAGAAAAAAGAACATATCTGCAAAATAAAAATACATATATTACTTATGGTCAAACGTTGTATATGGTGTATTCTTAAGCAATTTTTTAAAATGTTCCTCCGCCTTTAACAAAGTGAATTGTAGCTTGGTTAAATTATGTATCTTTTCATTCAACATCAATTTCTGCAAGATAAATGTCACACATTATTCTTTCCCATTTTTCAACATGCTACATATGATAAATTGAAAGTCACATAAAACCAAGAGCAAACCCTTTTCTAACCAAAACAAACAAACAAACAATGTCTCTAATAAAACATCATTATAATATTAGAAAATGAAAAGAGGGTGGACCATTTTTGTTGTTTTACTTTACCTATTTTTGCTATGAAAGTGCTCGAGCTTCGGGACCGAACAAATGTTAGAGAAGTCGTAAATGTGAAAAAAATTATGTTGACCTAATTTGTAGACTTCTTCAAAATGATGTGAATGATGCCATTTTTGGATGTGGTAAATCTCATAATAAGAAATGGCTTGTATTTTAATAAATTACATTGCAATGACTACCATGGGCCTCCACGGGTTATAGGTCCTCAGTATGTTAATCTTGATGATGAAAGAGAGATGGCAACGATAAGTATGGGTGGTCCTAGTTTGTATGGTGGATATCTTCAAACCAAGGTTGTCATCTCAATGAACCTAGGTTCTGACATGGTAAACCTAGATCTAGTCTTCACCCAATTTCATTCCAATATACTTTGTCAAGACTCATGAGGACATAATGGTCCTTAGCTTATAATAGGGTTGCTTTTGAAGTTATAGATAAAGCTTAACCAAAGCAAATGGACTTTTGGGCTCCAAGAGATATGGATAATTTAAATGATAACAATTATATGTTTTTTCCCAAGATTCAAATGTAGGGATACATTTTGTGGATTTTACTAATAAATAGAATGAGAGAAATAATCCATGAGGAGAATCTACTAGTCATTGTGATTAGGGAAATACTCGGAGATAATAAGACTATTTAGGTTCAAATCAAAGATGGTGTTGATTCTTGTAGCTCCTCAGTTGTTGGTAGTTTTTAAGGTAGGAATTTCAGTTCTTCAAGGGTGGGGTCCTTCAGCATAATTGCATTTTCCTTGGTCCTATCACCTAAAAGCAAAACATAATCAATAAAGAGTAAACATGTCAAGTTTAGGGCAATTCCTATTTGTATATTTGTCAAGCTTATAATTCTTTTTGACTCTATTATAACTCTGTTGAGACCACCTACTCTACAGTAAAAAAATAGCAGAGGAGCCATTAGTCATACCTACCCATGGTCTCTTGTAGGCATGATAGAAGAATAGGCTGAGCCATTAATTAGAATTGCAAAGATATTGAGGAAAGACAATTCATTATCTAGTTAACCAATTGCACATTGAACCCTATATGGATGAGTAGCCCTAAATAAAGCCAATTTTCTCTATCATATGCCTTGGAAACACAAACTCACTAACTGCTTGTAATTTTTTGGTTTGATGTTATAAATTCCTTCTTGGGCTACTCTTATTCCGTAATGGATTTGTTTCCCAGGAAGGATGCAAAATTGTTCTAATGACATGGAATCAGCTTAGTGGATTTTGACCCTAAATGCACTAATTTTTGCAATGATTTTTTAGATTCAATTACATAGTGATATGGGTCTGAAATCATCTCATCCTTGTCTAATTTTTTGGGACTAAAGTCAGAAATGTTGAATTGAAAGCTCCCAAATACTGCCTGTGTATTTTAATTTGTCAGCAATTCTTAGTTGGGTTGTTTGAAGTAAGTCATAGAACCCCTAGAAGAATTATATTGTCCTGCGAAGTGGCTGAGGGTTCTTATACTTTTGGAAACAATGCAAAATTGTTTGTAATTCTTCCTTTGATATTCGATCCATCAATGCCTCATTACTCACCTCACCTACAAAATAGGGGAAATATGAAGTCATCTTCAACTATCTCTCTTATATTTGTTCTATCATCCTCTTTATAAATTCCCTCAAAATGGTCTGTTGACGAGCAAATTGCTCCTCGAGATGAGACACCTTCTCATAAGGCAAATTTCGTTGATAAACAACATCTTGAGGCAATTGTTCATTATAATTATGAGATGTTGAAGAGAGAAAATATTTGCTATATTAGTAAAGGCTATGCACGAATTTTAGTGATTTGGTACAAGGAAAGACATGAGCAGTGAGGGAATTGTGGAGATTCCCTACAACTCTTTTCCCAAATGTGACACGTGAGGATGTATGCTTAATACACAACTATATTTGAGAACGTGCACCATTTTGAAGGCAAATCTATTTTTGATGTAGGCGCGAGAAGTTTGACGCAGGCTCTTGCACCCGACCCGACAGCCCACCTACATACCTATTACTATGATCTATGTGCTTCCCCACTTGTCAATTGCAGTTGCTCCAATTCTCAGTCATATTGTGGCTGACAAATCGTCACTACGGCTTCAACTAGGCTACTCGACCACATGTGTGGTGGTTATTAAACCTGCACTAACAAAGGTCTAGCTAGCTCTGATAACACTCCATCCACAAACTAATTATGCTGACATTTGCCCTTCTATCGGTCATTTGTGTGTCTTTTCCCTAGCAATTTCTAAACAGTTGAGTGGTGTCAACTAGTCTAGCTCGTGTTGCTTCCTTCTTAGTGATTTCCACCTTATGCTTCTTGTGTTTTTGTTTTTGTCGAGTGTGGGCTTGTGTGCAGGCCACAGTTCTTCCACCAACGACTGTCAACCATACCTTCCCACCTCTCTTGGAAAACTACACTAGAAACTACGTGCTTCTTCGAGGTGATGTTGGTAGATCCTTTTCTACCAACCGGAAAGTCGGCCATCCCTTCTTTGCATAGTTTCCTTTTCCTATTGGCAGCAGGGTTTGACCCTTATTTCAACCACTCTATTTTTTCCATGACTGACACAGCCTTGTCACTTGTGTTAATTTATTCAACCCCTATACAACATACAAATTGATCTATATGACCATTTTTCAATCCTTAAAAAAAATAATTGTGTCAGGGCACTATACAACCGATTTACTTCGGTCCTCAAAACACATTATCTTGCAAGAAAAAAGCGAATAAGACCCATAGATGACAAAAGTAGGTTCCTATCAATCAGTGCAAAGCTTAACAATGCCCGACACAGGGCAGGGTTGTTCGAGCATATAAAATAGGATAGGTTACAAAGCTAATAGGTTGTGTAACAGTAATATTTCAAAGCCTTTTGTTTACTTCATATATATCTCTACAAAAAGCTCCTTTAAGGCCAATAATGTATTACTAACTATCTAATGGTAGATATTTTTTTATTCCATCAAAACTCATGTAAAGGATGGAAAGACAAACGTGTGCAGGAAAAAAGTTGACGGTGATATTTTTATGCATATTTAGTCAGATCACGAGCTAAAAACTAACCAACCATTCACTTGTCAACATGAGAGAGCACAGATAAACCACAAAATTGATCAGGCAAAATTGTGAGTGGTCTACCTTGAAATTTTCTTAATTACACATGTCTACTAATGCTGATTGGATACAAACATTGAATGTTTTTCTTCTTGAGAAATACCTCAAAATCCCCTCAATTCTTGGGCATGAAGCTTTCTAAATGAACTCCTGATTTTTTGTACAAAGCAAATAATACAGGCTCCCCCTTCAATCTCTTAATATCTTCCAAAATAGTTCCAGGAACTTCTATTGCATGACCATTTTCTAATAAGCTTCCTGGCTTTGCACCCCCATCCTTGATTTCCCTTGCTATATCTTCAATAAATAATATCCCTTCAACAACCAGTTTTGTGAGAATCTTACCAAGGAACTCAAGAGCCTTGGGCGCATCAACAATAGCATCCTCCAATGAAAATAGTACAATCTCCAACCTAGAAACATCAAAAATATATATATAGTTATAATTCATAATTGCAAATGACCATAGACTGTAGCAGTCCTGCAATAAATTCAAACTTGAATAAGAACAAACACAAAATTTCACACTACCCTTCAGTAAGTTGTCATTGATTTAGCAAGAAAGGCTCAAACTTGCATAAATGTGTAAGTAAATTCCCCAGAAGATCAATTTCAACATCTTTCCTGGCAAAAGAATCTAATATCCAAAGCGAAACCATAGTTGAATGGAACAATGCTTTAAGGTCATCTACACAAAAAGTTTCCTCCTTCAAATCTCTCACACTGGATGGTATGTCATGCAAAATTAAGAAAAAGTCAGGGAAACATGTCGACTTCTCTAAAAGACATGGTGAAAATGCATGGAAGCTTTGTAAAGGAATGCACCTATAATATTCTTTAATTGTCATTTCAGCCTTTTTCCTAAGTTGAACCTCAATGAGTTGTGAACTCAATGTTCTTTGAGAAGAATGTTCTTACAGTTGAAATTCAACATTTGCAATCTTCCCACCTCTGTCACCTGATGAGTATGAATTCTTAAACTCTCTTATGTCATTATCCAAAACATTTATTTCCTGGACACATGATTTTTCAAATAAAGGCTTTTCTGCAGCATAAGTCCTTGTCAAAATCTCATCTCTCATACCAATTGGCATCCGATCATAACTGCAACCCGAAATCGGACCTGCATCTGTTCGTTTATTACTCAAAGATTTGAATGGTGGAATATCTGCTAGAGCACTCCTAGCATATGGAAAAATTTGAGCCCTCCATCCTATTCCCTTACCAAGACCTCCATTAGGACCAAGAGTCAAGTGGCCATCATCAGAAGCTCTGTGTGTTGAAGGGCTTGGCATAGACTGATTTTAAAATTGAGCCCTATCCACAATCCGAGCATCTTGACTAGTGAATCTACGGTCACGTGGTCCCATATGGGGTTGTGGCCCTTTAATCCCACCCATATGTGGAAGCGAACCCATCTGTGCACCTGCCATGTAAGGTGGCATGGCAGGTCCTCTCACACCATGATCAAGTGGTGTCACAAGTTCAACAATGTCCTGATATTATACCGAGAGAGGCCTCCTGGGTCTATGTAGCTCTTTGTGACAACATTCTCATTGGTTGCACTTCCCTATTTTCTTAAATTAACCTTTCTTGGATGCTTTCACTGATTCTTCCTCAGATTTCAATCAGATCCTTCACATGAACCTCACTTTTCAACATTTATCTGCTGTACTTCCTTCTATTAATTTCTTGATGCATGCATGCATAATTCTTTTGGTCAGCATACTTTCTTTATAAAACTTACTAATAAACCTTATATTTCCTAGCATTTGTTTTCGTGCTGCAGCCTTCTTCTCCCATCTTTCTTCTGCTGAAAGGCTTTTTTCACCATGCTCTTCTGCCTTCTCAGCCTCAGCCTCTTCTCTTTCATCTTTTCAAATTATTCCTGACATTTGTTGAAAAGAACTCGCTTGAAAACAACCTTCTCATTTTCTTCATAAAATTCTAGTATTCCCGTAGCAAGCTGAAAACAGTATTTTGCATACATTTCACAAAAAGTCGGCTCCATCAAGGCTTTGTCAAATATTTTAGATATTATACCATGAAGACATGATGCAGAGTCCATGTTCACTTCTTTGACCTGTTCAAAAAATTTCTCAAAGTTTTGGGGCGTTAATTTATTAAGGATGGATTTAATTTGTCTTTGTTTCAATTGATCCTCATTAGAAACCTTGCCCACTTCATGTCGGTTCTCTGATATATGAATTGTGGGCAGAGAAGGCTATGGAGGAGGAATCAAAGCCTTTTGCGAACCAGAATCACGCTGCCACCTATCAACATCAGAATTATTTCTCACTAGTCCAACATGTGGAAGTGGTGCTTGCACATAAGGCCCTCTAGGAAGGATGGAATTCATACTCATTTGTGTTGAACATGTATTTCTTGAAAATCCAGCATTATAACCTTGGCCAAGTCGAAACACAGCAGAGGAACCACTAAGATCCGCATCCATCTGCATATCACAGCCATCAGAAAAAGCATCCATCGGCTTAGCCCATCTATCATCATCCAAACTAGCCATATTGCTCCCACGACGTTCAAGTAGATAATTACCACTCACCTGCCTATCAAGTCCTCTTGCAGTACTTGCTAATGCATCAGCCTTTCCTACATGACTTGCAAGTGCTTGGGAATTTCCAAGTAATTCAATAGTGTCTGGACAAATTTCAAAATGATTTGGTAATTCTTTGCACTAATCCTTGATTGCCAACAAAAAATCTCTAGAGTACTTTCTGTCTCTTGAACATTTAGTAACTAAAATAGCTACTTGATTCATAGGAGTTGAAAGCTCAGCTGCATCTTCCCAGTCATCCACTTCTTTCAGGACTTGCTTCTCAAGCTCTTTTGAAGAATTCTTACTCTTGACAACATTGGTTACTATTTTGGATGGTTCTGGAAGGTTCACATCTTCCTCCTCCTCTTGAATCTTATAAGAATTATATAAATCCCTGTGGGAGTTGCAGCATTTGTCTTACTGAAAAATCCTTCTTTTTATTCTTCTTGTTGACAACTACTACCTTGGAAGCATCACCAATATTTGCAACATTATTCTTTGCAGAAACACTGGAAGAACTTCTATTCTCCATTTCTGTCGATGTAGCTACTAAATCCTGCTTTCCTTCACTTTCAACAAGCAAATATGGCACCTGAAGTTGAGCAGACATTTCACAAATATCACTATTAGTGGTGGATACTTGACCCTTATCTTGTGCGTCAACTGCCTTCACATTGGCAGCTAAACCTTCCCCAAGCAATTTAGCACTATCATAGTTAACCCTACCTTTGTTTCTATATCTAGAAGACTTTTTGCAGTCAAAAAATTTGTTCCCAGACAGAAAACTTGGTTTTTCCTCCAAAATAGCCATATCAGCTTTAGGAAGCACTGCTGTAGCTTCTGGTTGTAAGTCCCATTCAGACACCTTGTCTGTATCTGCTGTTGACTGCTCAGATACAAATAACACTTCACCCTTTTCCTCTTTGAGCAAATTTTGATCAACAGCCACTTTACCATTGTCATGTGTAGCCAGTTGAGATGCCAACCTACTCTCATGCATTCCATTGAATTTGCTCTCCCCAGCATGCAAACTAGCTTTTTCTTTTCCAATGATAGAATTGGAAAAATAAGTTAGCTCTTTTTTTATGTCAGCATTAGGTGAACTTGACAACTCACATGGGGAATCAAAAACCACAATAGTCCCATGCTAACGATGGAGAACACTTCCAAGATCTTGCTTCTCTCCAATTACAGAATTAACAAAATTATTGTTGCACCTTTGTCTAACATTATCGCTTGTTAATTCAGATTGTTTATTCTTCACATTTCTAAGTTTTGAATCTAATTTAATGTCATCCTCACTACATTTATTCTCCCACAGGCCATGAGTAATGTCCATGGTGGGGCTGTGATCTAGCAGCAAGCCGGATAACTGATGATGACCAAGGTTCAGGATCTAGATGGCATACTACCCATGATAATATCATTGAATCAGTTGGGTTTATTGGGTTGGGTTAGGAAAAGTGGCTCTCATGGACATCTGGGAAGGCTCCGACATGAATGGCCTAGGGACACATGCATATTTATAGTATTGGACAAGATAGGATATAAAATTGTTATAGCTTTTGAATAGATGACACAACCTCTTCTAGGCCTATTGTCCATGGTTGAATATGCCTCTTGCATTTTCAAGCTCAAAATTTGGCATAACTGGTCATTTCCAATTTTACTAGGCATTTTGTTAGCTTCATGCCATTAGGTTCCAATTTTGAATCCCATGGGTGAGGTGTGTTAACCACTATTTTATATTGGGGTTTGCACAAAAAATCTAGCATATAAAAATGAAGGAAATAAGGGTTCTACTTCATGTATTTTCATAGTTGGCTGATCCCATGGAGTTAACAAGGTAGCTCTATGCATCAAAAATGGAGAAAATCAGTGACAAATAACAGTGATTGTTTATTTTGAATCCTTAGTACGAGATCACAGAAGACAGTAGTCAGATTCAAATTTCAAAGAGGACAACAATCATTGAAGGCACAACAAGTCTTCAATGTGCGGAAGAATTCGTCCTTTTGAAAAAGTTTGTACAAGGCAGGAGGGATATTACAATTGTCTCCAGGGCACACATAATTAGTTAGAAGTATTCAGGAATTTTTGCATACAGATATCAGTGTCACTCAAGCATTCCTTGAGATCTTTGGCCACAAACAATGTAGAAATATAACATGTCAGAATTAGCTTCCTATGGATGATTGCAGCTGTGAATTTTGTAGCACGGAGAGTGGATTATGTAGCCTTTACATGTGTGTTATTTGGAGCAAACTTGACTTTCAAGTGAATACTTGCTGATGGGTAGTCTGTGATCTTTTTTCCCACTAGACATAGACATATTGTGCAATCAGTGAAGGAGAAATAAGCATGGGTATCAGTATTAAGGATTGTGCAGGGTCATCCAAAATGCTTTTCATATGTATGGCTTGTAAGAGAACACTGGAACTATTAGGGTAAAGGATGTTTTTCAGCAATGTGCACCTGCTTGTGATAGGAAAACCCTTGTGAAGGAATTTGATTGTGTTCAGAGGATATTTCATGGAAGTGAGAACTCCAAGGGGAGAAAACTATTTTGAAAGTCCAAAGAATTATTGGAAAGAGTGGAGTTGATGATAAGGCTACAATTTGTAAAGTGATGCAATGTTTCTTTCAAGAGTTGGAGATGGGATTATACTTGGGGACCTCCTTATTAGATTTGTGAAATACCTTGTTTGATCCAATGATATGGAAAATAAAGCCTTGTTGAGAAAATAGATTGTCATCATTGAATCAAGAAACTTATACATAGATGCACTCTACGTCATACTCTTCGCATTAAGAGTGGTGTTTGGAAATGGTATTTTTATACAAACCTTAGATCACATTAAGTATTTCCTTCAAAGTGGAGATAGTGGCATCATTATAATACTTGTTGTTCCAGGACAAGCAACGATTTTTCACCTATAGCAGACTTGGAATTGAGGCTTTTAGGAAAAGCAGTACTGGCATTGTTGAATATGCTTACCAGAAAACAAATAATTTTGAAAGGCCTTCATCTTACTATGTGAAATAAGGATAAGTTTTCAAAGATGTTGAGGATTAAAAAGATGAAACTGATGCATCTTACATACATTTAGCACAGGTCAAGTGGCAGACTCGTTGGCAGATTTCAGTTGCCTTTGAGAGAATAATCCAAAGGAAAATGGATCCCAAACAACCCTTGTTCAATAGCACAGACCTCAAAAAGAGAGGAATGCTCCCATCCTGATCCATAATTATGGTGATATGGGGACTTAGGGTGTATATATAAGTATATGTACATGTGCCACATTAGAAAACGTTTTGATGAGCCAACCTACAAAATTGGAATAGACAAACCTGTTCATTTTGGAAGCCAACTTGTATACCTTGCTATGGATGTATTACAAATTATTTTTTCAGCTAATTTGAAAGATTACCCACCTTTTGTGGGGTCTCTGCCTACAATTCCATTAGATGAACCCAAGGAGCGTTGGTATTAATGACATGGAGATTTCACACTTGGTTTTTGGGCCTCCTTTGAGGAGAAGCCCCCTGCATGGAGTTTTCATTTATATTTCATAGACTACAAATTGTATGTGGTAACCCATTTATTCTCTTTCAAAATCTGCAGGCATGTACAAACCCGTATATTCCCCTTGAAGGCTGGAATGCCCAGTCTAAAGTCCCTACATTCACCATTTAAAGAGAAATTGGGTTTGGCTCACATGATTTAAGGAGGAGGAATATCTTTGAAGACCAAATTACTCTATAATTTCATTTAAGTCATTACTCTATGATTTCCTTAAAATCATAAGTAAGTTATGCTAGATCTTCAACGGAATAAATATCATGATGTGGAGGGCTAATAAGTCCCACATTGGCAGTTGAGTTTCTTGTAACATCAATATCACCAATGACTTTATGGCCAATGGAGCAGCATCCATCACATATACACATGAATGCAAAGATTTTCCACTCATCCTGTAGACCTTGAAACTTGATAAGAGTGGACAGAATATCAGAAAGCTCAGGCACAAAACAGAGAAGTCACAGAGCATCTTTGATGTGCCAACTTCCAAGTGACATTGAATTAAGACAACTTTAATTAAAATTTTGAACCACAGGAGACAGAGGAAAAGAAGTTTGAACCACAAACTTTTGAAAATTTGGCTACAGTTTACATAGAAATTGATGTTTTTAAGTATTTCAGGGTGTTTGTAACAGTGATAAGTGTCTTTGAGATTACAAAAGTAGTGTCTATGTCATGACAAAATCAGTGTGTCTGTCTGCCTTTTTGGCAAAATATTATTAAAGGATTATCTAGTAAAGGAACAATTTGGAAAGGGAAATGACTCTCTAGTTGGCAAACTACAACTGTAAAATTCTATTCTACAATTGGCCAATTCTGAAAATATCATCAAATGTGTAGTCCGATAAGGAACATAACAGACCAAAAAATATTATCTTGTTGGCCTGGAAGAGTGTATAAGGCTTGCAGCAGCTTGGGTCTATGTTATGGGGGATTGGATTAATAAGGCTTTAATGGAAAATATGATCCAACATATTTGCAAGGAAGAAAACAAGCTTTAAGGCAAACTACACAAGCACCATATCCCCAGAATGCCTGCTCCTTCATCTGCGCTTCATTTGATACAACCTGGAAATAATTTAATATTATATTTTTTGGGATAGCAAGGATGGATCCAAGGCTAAGTTTGTGAGAACTCATGGAACTTGAAGATAACACTTTCTAGCATGGAAGATTTGGCAAGTCCAAAGAGGACCTTACAACAACTCTTGGGATCTAGTGTTTGGAACTTTAGGTATGAAGCTGAAGATGGACACCTTTAAGGAGAGACATAGCAAAATATTGGAGGAATTTAGAACCCAGATCAATAGAGATGCAACAAAACACTCAACAAAAATCCTATAAATTTCAGAATTCCAACGAGGGGGGACATGATGACTGAAAATGGAGAGCTTCCAAGATTGGATTATACATGGAAAAGAGAGGCCATGAAAGAAGGTGAAACTTCAACAAAACCTAGAAGAAGGTTTGGGTGAAGGAGGACTTGACTAAAGCAAAGACTTTATTACAACTATCCACTGAAAAACAACCTAACACAGGATCATATCCTGAGGAAAATGTTTCCTTGGACCTTCTTAATGCCCCCTTTGCCTCTGCTCCTTATGTGTGAGTACCCCTGTTGTATTTCAAGTCATTTTAGAGAGAAACATGACCTCAACTGGAGATTTCCTACCTTGTTACCATAACTCTTTCAAAACTGGCATATGATATCACAATCCCCAAAGCTTAAAGAAATTTGGAAACATGTTACCAGCTATGGAATTTTGGTTAGAAAGAAACATAAGGATTTCCAGATATCAGTCTATGAGGAAGCCCTTGAGAAAGACTAGTAGCAAGCGTGGGGACATTTATAATTGCAATAGTAAAAGCCACTGTGTCTAGAGAGACAAAATCCCCAAGTAGATGATTGTTGAATTTAAAAACCAAGGTAGCTTGAATCCTCCATCCCTGACAAAGGAAGTGGTACCTGCCGTAACAATCAAACTAAGAGACAAGGAGGATATTTAATACACAATAGACCTATGGGAAACTGTAACAATCTAGCTAAGACAGAGACATGACCAAGGGATTAAAACTGTCTTTTCAAATAGGATTTGCTCATTTGAATTGGAAGAGGACTTTTCCATAATCGTCAGAGCCTGGATGAGTAGTCAAGGGGCTTATGTTGCATTCAAGATTGAATTGCATTATAGATGAAGCTGGTGAAATTACAAGCAGGTTCACATCTAGAAATGTAAATCATTACCCGAAACATTAAAACATAACAACTGATTTGCTTTTCCAATAAGGGTTTGATATGCTGGAAAAGATGGGAATGTTCTTCTACTTGAATAAAGGGTTGGGAGTAATTATTATTGATAATATCAAGGAAAAGCATCAAAGTTTTAAATGGCACTATTATAAGGTATTTCACATTTAATCTCATCATGAAGCCTGTTGTAACACCCCTAGGATGACCCCTGTGTGTGATGTACATATTATGTTTAGGCCGGTGACCCGTGAGGCTGTTGGAACTCCTGGAAACCACAAGGCTTTGGAACATCCCTGGATGGTCGAGTTGGACACCTTGGAAGGGTAGTGGCATGTGTCGATGGACTATGGATGTAGAAAAGGGGTTGCACTACTTGGGTTGTGGGGTTAATGGGGAAATGAGCTTATTGGTTGGATGTTGTTGGGTTTGATACATTGAACTGCTTATGTACAGTAATGGTATGTACCTAGCTTTAGATAAGCCATTGTCCTATGGAGTCGAAGCCCCAGCCTGGGGGTGACCCATTGTTGAGAAAATGTGAGCATCGTGGTCTATGGCTGGGTGGAAGTTGGAAAATCTGAAGATTTGCAGCCAATTCGTGTCTCTTATCAGATAAGTGTTTATCTTTAATGTTTTTATGACTTCTGTTATAATTAATTATATATTATTATGTACTGCATGTGAATAGTAATCTAAATGGTGTTATTATGAAATTGCATTCCTGTATATGAGTGAAATGCATCATAGAATGCATTAAACACAGATAACATATGTTACAGGAGGTGAATTGAAGAAAAAAATCACAAAATAATGGATTACATAGGTAGTTAAACACCACAGTAGGTGACTGGGGGCATTACACTTGCAAGGCTTAAAATCAGGCCTCCCTTAATTATATGAGTGTGCAATATGGTGACTCCTTATGGGGCAAGAATGGAAGGAGTTTTTATTCAGATCAAAGTTATTTCTGCAGTGCACTGTCTGCAGATTTTTCACCTCAGCATCCTTTGTTTCTCTTAACAGTTTGGTTCAATAGCGGACGAGTACCTTATGATTGAAGATTATAAGCAATAAGACATCATGTTGAAGAAAATTCTAGAGATGAAAGTAAAGAGGTCATGGAGTGGGGGATGGATATTTGAACCCCTGCCTATGATCCCTCAAAACCACCAAGGCTAAAAACCCCCCTCATTAACAAAAAGTTGTGTCTGAAAGCAATGGAAGTTCTAATGATGTGGAAGGGCGGCTGCATGAAAGGAGGATACAGAACATAGTAATTATGTAAAGGGTGGCTGCTAGAAGAGCAATTGTAGGAAGAGCCACAACAAGGGGGAGCATGGATTATCTAATGTTTGATTCAGGATCAAGGGGGAGCCCCACACAATTGTACCATACCCAAACCATGATCTTGTGTCTGAACACAATATTGAGTAGCTTCTAGGCAAATCTCTGCTGCAGGGCAGAGTAGCAAAGAAAGATCGATATTTTCAAGCTTCTTACTACTGTCTATAACCACTTTATCCATCTCTAGCATATCTGCACAACCGAACATATCCTGTACAGTTCTGAAACCCATATCAGACAAAGTTCGCGATGCTTTCTGTTAAATCTTCAAATATGATAAATATGTTATGGCAACTTATAATTTGTAGCATGCACTCTTTCTAGCATAGGAGTCATTATCATGCTCAAAAAGTGAAGAAACTAAGTTTGAACACACAATTTTGTGTTAGATGGGCTAGGTGTAGATTAAGGGTGCTTTAGTCTGAGATCGGGTGTGGCACTAGCCTTATAGTCTAGATTTTTGGACTTATTATGTTGTTGGTTTTCCTTCAGAGGGAGTTGAAACCCTGAATTGCTTCAAACTCTGTCAACCTTGTGTATTGATTTGCTTTAAGGACACTTTAAACAATGTCACAAGATGTAATCCTCATCACCAATGCTAAGAGATGAGAAATTAAGTGTTATATGACTCGTTTTCAGAGCATATAGATCATCAAACAATGGTGCAATAAACTTCAGGACTTGACCACATAAAATACATAGAGAAACAGTGAGAACCAAATAAAAGTTTTTATGTCAGTGACAAATCTGAGTATGTTGTTGAATTATAAAGTGGGTTGTTGAGCTCAATGTTTTTCTTGCATTAGAAGGTGTTTAATACTTCAGTTTGCAAAAAAAAACATTAAAATAATCAAGGTGTAACATGGCACATTTCAGACCTTGCTGCAGAGTGAGTAAAATGACATACAAGAAATAAATCACATGCATTGAGGTGTTAAATGAATAACCAGGAAGTTGTTCATACCATGGATCATGCAATATCCACCAAAAACAAAATTAGATCTGAAGGCTTGAAGTTAACCCTAGACATCAATCTAAAATGGCATGAATTGTTCCACTTATTATTAAGTAGGTTGTTCACCCTATTTTGACATTAATTAGAATTCTTTGAGTGTTTAGATCATAAAGATATTTCAATATTGGCACAAGTCATTGTAAATTGACCTCAAATGATCAATACATATTCAATTTTCCCAAGCATGACAACTCAAGTAAGTGCTTGTCTTAGATCCAAGATAAGTAAATGGGTGAAATAAAAATATAGAAAATTAAATAACCTTGGATCTAGTGACCTAGATTTAGAGATATAGAAAGCAAAACCCTCCAAAGAATTCAGAGCAATATTCCTTTTTCTAATGAATCATCAATAGGGTAGTTCAACCATGAACCCATTACATCTTCATGAATGGAACTAGAATTAGTTAAAGACATGTCATGTACAACTGACTCCAGAGTATTATCCTATCCATAAGATAAGCCTTCGCAGGTAACACAACATCATCATGTTATAGTGTTTTGACAGTGGAGTTGGAAAAGGACGCTTGACCACTTTGTTCACAACCTGACCATTTTACACAGGAGTTCTTCAACATCGTTCTCTACATCCTCGATCTCTTATGTAGTTGTACATAATCCCAATTCACCCTTGTCACATCTTAACATGCTATCCATTATAAGTTAATTTTGAGGAAGAATCCACTTTTTAGGCATGAACAAACTCTACAGATGGATGCATAGGAAGTGCATATTCCAGTTTTTGGAATGGTAGAATATTATACATGAATCAATAGAAAGTGAACACAACCTATGAACCATCATATTTTGGAATAATGGAGATGGAAAACGAATTTTTGACAATGACACTCTGATTGTACTTTGAACCCGTTATTGAATGCAACCACATTCACATGTAGGCAGTGGAACTAGAATATTTCTAGTAGTTTATTGAGTACAAAATGCATTTATGTCCAACAAACTTGTTATATTAAGACGTGGAAAATCAACCAACAACTAACAATGAAAGAGGTTGATCCCAAATGTTCTGGAATGCAGTTTGAATACCTTATTTTTAAGTAGGAAATTACGCAGCATTGAGTTCTATGCTTCTTCAGTTTCATTTTTTTTTTTTGACAGGAACAGATATTGGTTTATATTAAAGCCTTGGCATGAATGCCTCTAATCAGGTTACATAATATGAGGGAAAAGCCCAGTTTTCCTCTCCTGCTAGGAGCTCAATGGCTCGAACACTTATAAACCGATGATTCTTACATATAGCAACCCCCTATTTCTCCTTCCTCCTTTGATTCCTCCCGAGACTTGTTCTTCCACTTCAGCTTCTGCATGTTTTTCTTTAGGTCTATCTGAGGCACTTTCTCCTTGTCTCGAGCCTGAAGGGGTTCCTTGGTCTGGGGTCACTTTCTTTTGCATCTCGACCTCCTGAGTGTCCTCTAAAGTTGAGCTTAAGGGCTCGAATTTGTTTTCTTGACCATTCGAGGGAGGGGTTTGTTGAACAGTAGCTGGCTGAGGGCCTTTACCATTTGGGACCCCAGATTTGGGGGTTTTATGGGAGGTCTTTGACTGCTTGATCTGGTTCCAGCCCTCCTCCTTCCCTTTCTCTGCCTCTCCATTGCTCGGGCAACCCCTAGCAAAGTGACCGTAAACATGGCATTTCTGGCACTTGAAGGGAAGCTGCTCATCGTCTAGCTTTTGCACATGAGTCCAACTGCCAACATTGATTTTTATTGCCTCCGGAAGGCCCACCTCTAGATCTACCTCAATGCATATTCGAGCACAGTCGTATTGATCCTTGTTATTTGCCTGGTCAATAAATTTACCCAGGGAATTACCTATGTGCTTCAGAGAATCCCATTTCCAACAATGCACTGGGAGATTCAGCAACCTAACCCACACAGGAACAGCCATTGGTACATCCACTGCTGGGTCGAAATCCGGCTTCCACTTATTGAGATACGGGCCCTGAGGTCCCATGAAGTAGGGGCCATTCCGAAATATCAGGTCTTTATCCTCTTTTGAGATGAATTCGAACAAAAAATAGCCTCTCCACAAGAAATACGAGGTTACACTGTTCTTGATCAATGGCGTCCAGTTTTTGACAACCCAGTTCACTGTTGTTTTTGGGGAGGGCCAAAGACCCGTGAACTGTCCCACGAGAGCGCGATCCGCGACAGATAAAGCTACCTGGATCGAACCCTCAAGGGGAAGGGAGATTTCTGGAATAACAGCTTTTTCCCAAACTTGGCTGCTTCAGTGTTCTTCTTCTTCGGCAGCATAGCCAGCAACGAGTTGAACGCATCCTCAACAGACAAAGGAGGCGGGGGAGGAGGAACCTAGGGTGAGCCCATAACCTCCATGGCAGCGTGGAGAAGCCCTAGCTTCGAGCGTGTGCGAGCTCACAGGTAGCTGTAGCAGCAGTGTGGCTCTTGATCAAAATCCCTTCTTCACTTTCATGATTTCCTCATCCCACACCAATTATCAGCCCTAACGTTTTCTTTTGAATTTAATCCCAAACTAGTGTTTTCTACTGCACATGTGGAAATAAAGAAAACAATTTTTTCAATGTCCACAAATGACCAAAATAGGTCAATGGGACAACTATCTCAAATCCTTCACAAGGTGATAAGCCCAGTGGAAAAGGGAAGTGTCGCCACTATTCCCGAGGCAACAACTTTCCTCATTTTAGTGAAACTCTACCTATGCCCTTTCTCCTAGGCCTATGCATCTACATAATATCCATATCCAGCTCCCTTGCTGCCATTCGCATCAATACAACCTCCCTACCCATCACCTTGTATCTCCTACTATCATTCTTGTTCCCCATCACTCTCCCCTAACACATACCCTCGCAAAAAAATTCAAATATATGGACAATTTACTTGTTGCATTCATTGATTTTAATTTATTTATCACACATATTTAATTGTTATTCTCACAGATCAGTCAAAATTTAATGAACATGTTGGTAGATTTATTGCATATTTTGAAGGATTTAAGACTAGATCCATGCTTCTTATTCACTAATTTGGAAGGTTAAGTGACAGATTTTGGATTTTGGATCAACCAATTATCCTAGATACATGCTCTAGAACTAGCATTCACTAGCTTTGACGTGAGGATTATTGTCGGCAACAGTTGCAACTTTCCTAAACTATCCAATCAAACCCCTTGGGATTTATTCAAGGGGAAAAAGTGATTGACAATACTACCTGTCTGAATTTGGATTGGGAGCAGAGAAAAATTCACTTTGAGAGACCATGGATTCTTATACAAATCAACAAAGAAGAATGCCCACTGAAGATGATGAAGCCCACAACTAAGAAAAAGTAGTGTTCTGAGTTTTGACATTTACATTAAGGAAAATCCTAGTTTTGATATTTTATAGCTATAAATTGCTAATATATTTCCATTGAGAAATTATACTTTCAATTATTGTTATCTTTGAATGTATATCTAGCTTAAAGTTGAAAAACAATTTAAATAATTTCTCCATTATTATAATGTCCTATTTACCAACATCACAATGGATCCATAATGACACTCATTCTATGTTTAAGATTCCAAATGATATGCAGTTTCGAAACAAACCTGTGACGCCCATGGGGAAAATTGTTGATGCACTTCACTCACTAGATCTCCCTTTATAACTGACTGTATAACCTGTCCATTCATAAAAGTTGTTAAAAGTCACCACTTGTTAGCAACACTAAAATTAAGATGGGGAGAGCCATGCCTTAAAATTACCCATTTTGAGAGGTAAAGTATAGTTCATTTAGTTTTGAAAGCATTTTCAAAGTTCAAGCTGCAACTACATACATAAAATACACTTATAGTTTGAACTTAGTTTAGATCATATATGATTGTGAATATTCTATTGTATAAGAAAGAACGCACCTAACTCGTCCTCCCAGTGCATGTTATCCTAGATGATGCAACATTTCTTCTACATAAATGTTGTTGATGTACCAATGAAAGGGTCAAATCTCACAGCTCTACTTGCTAGAAGTCCCAATAGGGAATCATCTTGAACTATTAGGACCAAAAGCACAAGCTCCAAAAGCCTGCAAGCAAAGTCATTAAAGTAGATTATAAGGATTGTTTCCCTTATTGGTAGAGAGAAACATTTAAAAAATATAAACATGTAATAATTAAACATATTTGAAAAATGAAACTTCCTTCTATGAATCATTACTCTTAACCAACCATATCCTATTCATCATAAACAAAATATCAGAGAAGGAACTAAATCCTAGCAAGAGGATATAATGACATTGTAAATTATTTATTAAGTACAACAATCCTAGCCTATATTGCTTTATGTTTTGATTTTAAAAGTAAATTTTGACAAGATCCTGGTGCATCGGTGTTCAATAATGACTTTGTATTCATATTAGTTCCATATTACCTTGAGTTATTACATTAGAAGGTAAACATGCAACGCTCGGTGTTCTCGTTTTTCTAGTATTTAGAAGACGACCAACATGTGAGAATGAATGGCATACATTACTGAAATGCCTTTTTTATGAGAGTATAGTTGCAATTAGAAGTGTAGCATATGTAACTCAATCCAAGAAGTCTAAAAAAGTTCAAATTCTTCAAAAATAATACATGTTGGTGAAAAAAGTTCAAATTCAATATGATTCGAAATACATAACAGAAAACTCTAAAACAAAGATAGGTTTAAAGAGGATATAAGTAAAGCACAAAATCATTCATGAGCCTTACAACACAAACCATCCCTAAGCCTTGAATATATTTTTAACATAATTTTGGGATCAGCCGGACTTATTATTTACTACTATTTGCTACGTTTTTTACTCATCCAGGCCTCATTAAAGCAATATGTTTGTAGTCTGGTGCTTTCATTTGGTCACATATTGATACCAAATGAAAAGTTGTAAATTGTAGGAGTCTTTAGGGTTAGGTAAAGTAGACCATTAGGAGGTTGTAGAGCTTGAGTAGGCTTGACAGTAACGAAAATGTGTTTCATAAAAGGCCAAAGGATCAAATCCAGAGTGGGGTAGAATATATACACCTCAGTAAACTTTTGCAGTCAAATCACTAGATGGAGGTGGGTTATTTCTCCCTTGCCTCAAAGAGAAGAAGTAGAATTGATGAAATATAAAGTTCTCTCAAATTTATAGCTTATCACTCATGCGAAACTTACCCAAATTTGATTTCTCAAGTAGTCTAAGGCAAATTTGGGATTTTATCTTGAAAATAAGTTCCAAAACCCTTTCACTGTAGTCACTGTGCAATGATCTATGTTTCCAACTGCCTTTTTGCAGTACCTTTTATATTTCTCATACAGATAACAAGGGCTTGACTAGTCTGACTGATAGCTTGCACAGAGGTAGTTATTTATTTTACACCATTTTAGTTTTCTTTGATCTTGAAATCCTGTGTACTGTCCAGAGATTCCTAAAATGCAAGAAAACTATGTCATGGATTAAATCTGGTAAGTATCTCATAGCCGACATCTGCTTTGCCACTGTTGATAAACATTTTATTTTGTTCTGAGGTTAGTTTTTCTTAAGTTTGCAACCTCGACACTACTTCACTTTCATATGATACGCTTTGGTATGGGTGTTGTTGTGAGGTTGCTACAACTGATCCTGGAAATAATTATTTAGAAGTATAAAATAACACCACGTGGGCTTCATGTCATGTTAGCAGCACAGTAATCCATAAACTGTTGCAGGAAGAAATTTTTTGGGAATTTTCTCTCATTAGGGTTTGTTGGGTACGCTAAAAGGTAGATGGATAGTGGGTGTTGAAGAGAATGAAGTCAAGAGAAATGCATCACAGGAAGTTAGAGTCAGAACAAAGAGGAAGTCTGTTATTATTGCAAGATGTAGAAAAAACAGGGATATGAGCGAAGCATCAAATATTTGTTGTCCATGCCAGAGCACAAGATGTATTATGATCCGATCTGAGAAGGACTAGATCAAGTCATCTTAAACTTCTCTTTCTATATGCAAAGCCCCACGTCCAATTTCATGATCTTTTATTAATCACATTGCTCTCTGGTTCATCTAATCCAACCAAAAAATAAATTACACAGCGGATTCCATCACGGGTGCTATGTTTGATCATCTATTGCAGCTAGATTATCAGTAAACAGTTTCTTAAATGCTTACCTTTTGAAACCGAGTAATTGCTTCATCATCATTGCTTGAGTTGAAATCTCTAATGCATTACCAGTATCGATGGATCCGCTCTGTAACTCTTCTCTACTGTGTTGGTAACACTGTTTTAATATCAAACAACATTTTTTCTCTCTTCGAAAAAAAACATAATATTATTTTTGTTAAGTCTTCCCGCCAATCCTCCTTGAATATACCTTCTTGACATTTAAATGAGCGGGAAAATGATATTCAAATTAACAAAGGCCAAAAATTTTTATCATAATGTAAAAAAGGTTATTCGAATATAATAAATATTTTTTTAAGTTATTCCAATATTATAAATATTTTAACTTTTTTAAAAGAAAGGTGAAAATTATGTTGAGTTTGTAAGTCATTTTGTCTTTTTATTTTTGTATTCTTTTTGTTGTATTTTTTTATTTTTTTCATTGCATATAATCAATTTAGATCTATTTTAACTTCTGCTCTACCAAAATCTAGATCTATTTTAACTTTGGATTTAAAATGTTAAAGTTGACATTAATTACAACATCTCTACCATGGCAGAGGAATTCAACACTAGAGAAACCCTAGAGGCCCACAGAAAAATTGTAGGTGAAGAAAGGGTCGTGGAGTTTCAAACTATAGAAGGGCATAGTTTTGACGAAGACTAAACAAGCTCTGGACAATGTTAAGCTCTGATATCCTTGTCAAAACACAAATTAAGATTAAATTGTAATCATGACTTTTTTATCCACGTAATATATAGTTTTTAAGTACAGAAATGGCCACCATGATAAACCCTTTAAAGACACAAAACCACGCGTCAAATATTATTTCCAGATGAGATGTCAGTTTCTTACTATTGGAACCACATGGAGGAGGAGGAGTTAGTGGAATATGAACCGAAGGGAGGGGGGCAGGGGGGTGTTCAAAAAAATTAAGCTAGTCCCGAGGATTTTATACATTCACATTTGGAAGTCATGTTAGAAGGTTAGCATATTGTGATTTCTAGGCCTATCAGGTCTTTAGAAAGAAAATTTAAGAATTCAATAGGAGACCATCTTGAAATTCGAAGGCCCTAACCCTTGCTCCGGCCACACACTATTCGGGTCCTTTAGGTTTGGTCAACCTAGGGCCCAAGGAAATTTTCTAGGGACTGGAGAACTCTTCTTGGGGTTCTTTGGCTCTGAGTTTAGTTTCCCTACCATCCTAGAGATCAAAGGAACACATACAATGTGCTATGACTTCCTTAGGGTTTTCATAATTTTTTGAACACATTGGGGATTCTTCGCTCTCATAAGCCTCTCTGATTTGTTTTATTGTTTGTCCTTAATCTCATGAAGTATCATTGGCCTCGCTCTCCTTGGGTTAACTAGTGAAGGAGATCCTTGCCTTGGCAATAGAGGAAGATTAAACTAACGTCGTGAATGGTGCTATGGTTTTTGAGGATAAACACTCTTGTGAATAAAAAGGAATTGTGATTCAGAAGGAATTTTAGAAAGCAAGGAAGAGGAAAAGAAATTGTAGTGTCAAGAATAAGAAAAAATTCTTCCTTTCTCTGTTGTTGGGAGTCGACATCCCCAATCAGAAGATTGAGGAAATTTCCCAAAATTCTCTAGTGGGGTGAGTAAGGGGTCGAAAATTCAAGTCCTCAACCCTAAAAGCATGGGCGGACAAGGAAACCTCGCCCATTGTTAAATGTCCTCCAAAGGTTTCACTACTAGCCCAAGGTTGGATTTATTTGTGCTTCAAAGATGCGGTTGACACCCAAAAGGTACATTAGATGGTTTGGAAAATTGATTCATCTCCTATCATTTTTAGTTTTTGGATGCCCCTCTTTGATGCAAAGTAGGAGAGGCTACATATGTCCCCAATATAGGTTCACCTTCCAGGTCTCCCTCCTAACTATTGGGATGCCATAATTGTCAAAGATAGAGGTAACTCAATGGGATCCTATCTAGACCATGAATTTATCTCGACCATGAATTTGCATATTTGGAGATGGGGATTAAGACATGCTCTCGCACTTTCACTAATATGGACCTTAGGGAAGTGCTTATAGAAGACATGGATTTCAAGATTCGGGTGGAGTGTATTCAGATACTTGATTATGAAGGAATTTCTTTCATGTGTAGGCATTGCCATAGGTTTCGCACCTAGCTAAAAACTATGAGCTTCCCTTTTCTGCGAAGGACCATATATCCAAAGGCAAGGACTCGGTGCAAGGACATATTGGGTCAAAAAAGGGTTATGGGTTGGAGGTTTTGGGTGCCAAGGAAAAGAAAGTTCTAATAGATATTTAAACTTTCCTTTCAATATCCGTGATGAGAGTTGGGTCAGGCACTCTCTATTTCAAAATCATTTGTCATAAATTAAATTTCACCTTGCCATCTCCCCCACAAAGCCTTGCATCACACCAAGCATATTATGCACACTTGAACAACCAATATGTTGGCTAGATCAATGTAAAATAAATACCATGACCTGGAAACTCGTGCTTCTCTCCTTATCCTCAATCACAACATTAGGGCCCTTAAAAAAGCAAGACGAGTAAATACCTCCCCACCCATCTATCGTCCATTATCTATTGTTTGACTTTGTTGTTGTCTTTGGAATTTCAGGATGTTCCAGAAATTTATAACAATTTGGATAAGTAATTGTTTGATCTCGATGTTCTTATGTTTTCAGAATATTCCCTAAATATACCATTGAAATGAGTTCACCAGCTTTAGGTTGGCCAGGAATTGTAACTTCTTCCACCAAATTGTAACTGGATTAATTTTATAGAATTCATGATTTAAGGGTGGCAACTAAACCTCTTTATCATTTGTAGAAAATATATCATTAGTGACCTTAATTTGTCCCACATATTATCTGATAAACACCAAAGGGCGAAAGCAGAGAGATTGGAGTTATAATGATCTCTTCGTGCACATGGAGGGGTCCCTAGTCAAGTTCGTCCCAAAATGTTTGTAGTAGTACTGTATAGATCCTATCAATCCATTGTAGCCTCACGCTCTTTGTAGTTTTATATATACACATCCAAATCAACATGTTAAATAGATGGATGTATTGTGTGAAGTTTACCATCAACTCAAATTGAAATTACTCATCATCAATCTGCGATGGGCCACATAATATTGATATGGTCGGTTTGTGGCTAAGATTATAGGGCATGAGAGCTTGCACTGGATTGGTTACCTAGATTCCCAAATAATTTTAATCCTCTATTGGTAGAAAACTGTAATGTGTGTTTGTAACCTCAATTCCATTGTGCATCAATCATTTGTTTGAAGGCCTAAATTTATGTAGGATTGAAAAACAAATCAATTAAGCTGTGAAATTGTGTTTTGAATTTGCAAATCGTTAGAAAGATTAATGCATTATCCAAAACAAACTTGTTTAAAACTAATTGAAACTTCCTCTGAAGATGATCAAGTTTTAATGGATAAGAGAACTGAAATTCAATGGCTCTAGCAAGCAACGTGGGTAATCGCAATGCTACTTCCACATCGGCACAATTCTTAGATTTTTCAAACACCATCGGCACACCTCTTTATATATTTGTGAGAGATTTGATTCGTTTGTTGCAAAAGTAGGGAATTGAGTGGAGGCCCATATGGGGATTTTGTCTTTGGATTTTATAAATAAATACAAGGAAAGTTCCAAATCAATCATTATCCTCTTCTTATCATTATCCTCTTCTAATCCCTTTAGAGACCCCTTTGTCTCTAAATGTTACACTTCGGTATCAAAATTTCAATTTTCCATTTATGGAGTGACACAATTAAAAATTACTAACACAAATGACTAATTCATATACTTGTTGTACTTGTTATTTGGTCATATTTTTATTCTTGGACTATAATACTCATTTACATTAATCACTATTAATTTTGTCACTTATCATCTAGTCATATATTGTAATCCTCACTAAATTAGTCATTTAAGTTAGTCACTTTTAGTTTAGTCATATATTTTATCCCTAGATTAAATTAGTCATTTAAGTTAATCGTTTTGAGTTTAGTCACTTATTATCTAGTCGTATATTTTATTCCAAGACTAAATTAGTCATTTAAGTTAGTCATTTTTAGTTCGGTCACTTATAATTGCTCAAATTTAGTAGTAATTCACTTGAAATAATTGCGGTGACTAACATTTTTAGTCACCTGGTCATTAATTTCATCATTTTTTACTAGTGATCCCTCAAACTTTTGTAAAAGTTTTTCCCCCTTTCGTTAATTTCCAGCACCACTCCAAATGAGCTAAAGAGCAATTCATTTTCATTTGCATGTTCTATTTTTTTTTTTTCTTTTCTCAGAACAACATTCCTTTTCTGAGTTGTTGGTCCCTGTAGAACATTAAACATATGTGAATTAGTACATTGTTTCACACGTGTTATCTAATAATTTTAAGTATATTATTAATGATAATTAAAAAGAGAAACTCATATTGGATCGATAGTATTTTTCATTCACCTTATTCATCCTTTTGCAAAATTTTCATTAAAATTTTACGCTCTTCTGGTCCTAGATCAGAAATAATCATATCGAGCTTCGTCATTTTGTGGCTCTGCATGATACACAGTAAACAATACATATTAGTTAAACTTACATATAGTTCAAAACTAATATTTTTTATAAATGATTTACAAAGAACTTGTCTTTTTTGATGTGTTATCAGTATTTTTGTTACTTGATCTCTTGTCAATAATTTCTTTATCAATATGAAACTTGTACCATATCATTCATTAATATATTTATAAATAAATTCTCAAATTTTCAGGTAGAAAATAAATCTCAAGACATCGGTGCGCCTTTCATGAGGTACGCACCGCTGCCGGTGCGTGGGGATATTAAAAATGCACCGTAAAACAGTATAATAGACCGTACGTTGCATTGGGTATTATAAACGCACCGCAAAAACAATGTAATAGACCGTACGGTGCGTGAGGTATTATAAACGCACCGCGAAAACAGTGTAATGCACCGTACGGTGCTATCCTCCTTAAATGGAGCACTAGTGCCCTATTTTAGATATGGTGCATGGATTTAGAAAAAATTGTTTTCAAATTTTTTATTACACAATACTTGTGCGGTGCGTTGTATAATACAACACACCGGTGCGATAGGGTACGCAAGGTGCACCGATAAAGGAAAATCCATTTTTTCCAAAAATTCACGTAATGGTCGAATGGATTGGGATCCGACTATGCAAGTAGTCTCGTGGATTGGACGTCAATCTAAAATGAAAAACCCTATTTCTAAAATCACAGAAACAGGGAGAAGAAAGGGCAAAAACAAAAACAAAAAATGAAGGGTTTAGGGTAAAAATGGATAAAACTGCAAAAAAAGGAGAGTAAAAAAGCTACATTAAAATAAATAAATAATAATAATAAAATAAATAATAATAATAATAATAATCAAATTTAATCACGAGAGGGTTTGAAATTCTATGATATAGGGTTTGAATCACCAGAGGTTTGGTTTCTGATTGTCTGAATACTTCTGTTCGAACTTATTTCGTTGCTCCACAGTGCCCTCGTGCTCTTGCTCCAGTTCTGTCTCCTGCAAATATTTGCTTAAAAATTTTAGCAAAAATAGTGAAATAATGAAAAGTGTTTAGTATTTAAAAAAAATTATTTTATGAAATTAGATTTTCGAAAATATTTTGCCGCCCATTTCTCAAATTGTTGTTTTTTTTTTTCACTTAAAGGAAATAGAGTTGCGGTTTTTTTATTTGCGTTTATTCGCGGCCGGTGCGGAAGAGTTGTGAAGCACCGGTGCATCTTCGTAATATGACGCACCAGTGCGCGTTGTGAGGATAAGCGCCCCTGACTGTATAAAGGTTTTTTTTGTATGTAAGATCATAATAAAATAATAATAACTCTAAAGTACATGAATTTATTTTCATTATTTTCTAAACTTTATTATGTTACAAAAATTCGTATTATTCTATATTTGTTATTTTACAATTATTTGCAAATTTACAAATTTAAATATTTTAATAAAATCATTTCACATTAATACAATTAAAATTTTCACATTAATAAAATTAAAATTTTACAAATATTTTACATACAATTACAATTACAATTACAATTTTATATTATTTTCACCTACATGAATTACAATTACAATTTTAATTTTACATACAATTCAATTAAAATTACAATTACAATTTTAGAATTTTACATACAATTACAATTACAATTATAATCATTTCACAATAAATTAAATATTACAATTACAATTAAAATTTTACATTAAATATTTTACATACAATTACAGTTAAAATTACAATTAGTACAAATACAAATACAATTTTAAAATTTTACATACAATTAAAATTTAAATTTAAATTACAATCACGACATAATAATTAAGAAATATCATAGTCATTTAATATTAAATTAATTAATAAACATTATCACGATCATGATAACCATCATACAAACATCATATTCGACTAAAAAACACATTCAAGCATCAAATTAACATAATATATTAACATCATCACAAAACAAACATCAAATATACATCTCATGTCAAATAACTCATGCTATCACATATACACATCTATCTGCAAGCTAAACATTAAATGAACATATCTAACATGACCTAACAATATGCGTTAATTTGAATAGGGTCAATTTCTTTTTCCCCATGTAAATATATGACATAGCATTCATTATTGCACTAGCGACATTTTTATGTTTATCTGAACCTTTCCCTGAATAGCATTTGTCTTCTATTTTGAAGTCCAGCAAGCGTTATGAAACTGTGTTCTTCTCCATGGAAATATATCCTATATTTCATTACTTAAAATAGAGGGACATTCAAAAGAATGCATCATTGGGCCAAGCTCTAATTATATTTAATACTCCTCCGTCTATAAGAAATGAGTGCTGACATGCCTGTCTTGGCCCTAAATCTCAAGAGAGTCAACATTATTTTAAACAGGGTCGCTAAGGTGGTCTACACATAACTATTTGTTTCTATGCTCTGATCAACAGTAGTCCCATGACTACTTTTGTTATCTAGGTTTTGAGAAACCCTCCTGGTAGTAGAATTTCTGGGGTTTTTGCATGCAATTTGCATTTGTTTTATGTTGAGGACAGCTACAGACTATTTTTTACGAACTCCATAAGTTCATCAAAATTTATGCTGCATGAGGAAGGTCAATTTATTTTTTCCAATGGGAATGTATGGCATAGCATCTTTTGTTACATTGGTGTCATTTGTATGTTTCTCTTGCCTTCTCCTGAATAACATTTATCTTCTATTTTGAACTCTAGCAAGCATTATGAAAATACATTGTTTTCTTTGAAAAAGCATCCTATATTTCAATGCTAAAAAATAAAGAGACGTCAAGAAGAATGCATTAATTGGTCCAAGATATATTTATATCGAATGCTCCTCGCTCAATAGGCAATGAGTGCCAACGTGGCTGCTTGGGATCCAAATTTTAAGAGAGTCAACATTACTCTAACAATGCCATTTCCGCTGAAATTGGGACATATAACGCTGATTTAAAAGCTGTGAAGCTTACCAAAATGAAAGGTGAAAGTGTCTCAACTAAAGGTTGTGTGGATTTTCCTTTTCCATAAAAAAGAAAGATGCTTTCGTCTCAGCTAAAGGTTGCATGGATTTTCCTTTTACATTAAGAAATATGCTTTCCAATCTTAGTTGTTCCATGTACCTCTGCCAAACTATTTGATCATCCATAATCAAAGGGGGTCACAAAGAATGGGGTGTAGAATGGTAACCCACTCCTAGAATACTCTAGCAACATTTGAGCTATTTTTTATGCTTATAGAATACACAATATATTTGTAATTGCTGTGGACATAACTTGGAAATTGTCTTTTGAAAGTCTGAAAGTAAATGCAAGATTTGAGATTTGTGGAACTCAAATATAGAAAATTGAAAATGCAGTCCAGTGACTAACTAATAAAAGATGATGTGAATGTGATGCAGCCTATTCACTAATGTGAAACCACATAATAGGAAATTAGTGCCAAGTTCCTGTTGAGAAATGTAACTAGTTTCAGTCTTCATAATTATTGTACTCATTTCAGTATGTATCTTATGTAACAAACAAGAAAAGAAGAAACCAAAATATTATTATTAAAGCACGGGTTTCATGCTCATTATTGATGTTCTTCTAGGTAAAGGTGTGTTCTTTGTGCTTCTATGGTTTGTTAGGTCTTAGGAATTTTCATGAGTCAAAGAAGTCAACATCGTGTTTATAAGACCCTTCCGGACAATTTGTAATTGTAAAAATAATTATTTTTGAGTCTAGAAAGTCATGGAATCTCCAAGAGTACAAGTCAGCCCTGGGATCCTCAACCCTTCCGGACAATTTGTAATTGTAAAAATAATTATTTTCGAGTTTAGAAAGTCATGGAATCTCCAAGAGTACAAGTCAACCCTGGGATCCTCAAGTTGGCCTAAAGGAGGGAATTCAACCACTTGAGAAGGCTATAAAAGAAAGCAATTTGACCTTATTTGAAGACACACTCACTCACAAGTTCGATCTATCAAGAAATGAGTTCAATCTGTAGCTGGGAAGCTGGGAAAAAGGAAAGTGAAGTTCTGGAAGAAGCTGGGAGACTGAAATATCTTGTCTTTGGGATCTATCTCTCTAACACGTGCGAAATTTCGGAGTTGCTGGGCTGCAGTAGAAGGCCGAAATTTCAGGATCGAGTTGTTGGAGGACGAAGCACAAAATCTGTAGTTGGAAGAGGGAAAACCCTTGTCTAGACCCTGTTGACCTTGGGAGGGTTTTCTTGCTCTATTAGGTCTCAGAAGGACGTTGTATTTCGGTTTCCAAGAAGCTACAAGGACGAAGTAGCTGGGCCGAAGTTGCATGTCGAGTAGCAGTAGCTAGGAAGTCAAAGTTGTTGAAGTTGACAGGTTGAAGTTGCAAGGAAGAAGCAATTTGGTACAAAATCAAGGAAGGACTTGAGGAAGGGCACTTGGTACTAGGAGGAGGACTTGGTCTAGGGATTGGGTCACTATATCTCATTTGAAGCAGATTGTATGAAGAGAAGAGTTTCTCGGTTTTCCCCTTGGAGAGATTTTGCCTTGGCTGAGAACCTATTTCTGTGTCCTCTTTTGTTGTTACAGTTTCTTGATATTGTTTGATGAACATATCTAACTAAAGAACATAAAGAAGATAACTAGGATTCACAAGCAAGTATCAAGGTCAATAAAATAAGATATAATAAGCTGCCACTTCACATTTTTTAACAGTTCCAACATGTTTGCCTAGGTCCCAAATCTCAAGAAAGTCAACATTATTCTAATAATGCCATTTTTAGTTGAAACTAGGATTTGCAACTCTGATCTAAAAGCTGCAATCTTACCCAAATGAAAGGGGAAATCATTATGAAAAATGGTTGCATAGATTTTACTTTTCCATAGAAAAGAGATGCTTTCCAATAGTGTGATGTTCTATGTACTTACTGTCAATTTGTTTAACCATCAACAGATCTGTGTAAATGACTCCTTTCCAATGAAGGAGGTAGCAAAGAATGGTGTATACAAGGGTAAATCATTTCTAGAATACTCAACAATGGAAACAATATTTGTACAATTTTCATGTTTTTGTATGGTGAATATATTTGAAGTTGCCATGGATATGCTAATGCTTGTAGAACTTTTAACAGTCTTCTGAAAATAGATGCAAGATTTGAGATTCATGGAACTCAAATATGGAAATTTGAAATCTAGTCTAGTGCTTAACTAGTAAAATCAGATATGCATTGGTGCCTAAGTTGCACGATATGGGGAAACAAGTATGAGTTACGGTTGGAAATGTGACCCCTTGAAAATTTGGAAACAAGGAAAAATGATATAATAATAATAATGTGAGATTTTATAAATAGCATATTATACTGGAACTTTGCAAGAAAGCATTATGAATAAATGAGCAAGAACATTTAAATCACAAGTAATGTTCTACCATCGCTTATTGGGATATTGGGATTGTCATAATCAGTATGATGCTCTACCTCCTGGCTTAGCCTTTGCCTCTACCTTGATCCTCTAAGGATATCGGTCAATGCCATCCAATCTTGATGAAATTGCCTAATTCAAGCCTGGAAATATGGTAGAAAAAGCTCAACGGACATAATCAATGATTTTGGCTTGGGTGAAGGGTATGCTTTTGCAAAGGCTATGACATAGGAGTTCAACAATTAGTGCCACCAACATCAGGCTACATAAAGGGCTTGGTGATTTGAATAAATACCAATCCCATACCCTCATACTTGATAAAATCCAATGAAAATGCAACAATCAATATTGAAATCTTGAAAACTGTTAAGTCTGTTAAATTTTGAATGAGATAGGAAATTCTACTTTCTCAATCTGAGTTTGGATGAGGTTTGAATCACTCTCAAACATCCTAAAACAATTAATTGCGCCAAGAGGCACTATCCAACCCAATATGAAAATGTCGTTATGTTATGTAAACATTTTAACTCAGTCAAATTACATAAAAAAATAAAAATAAAATATGCAATAAAAAACATAAAGTTAATAATTAAACTAGCCTAGGTCCATCTTAAATCTAGATCTACCAAGCATTGAGAGGGGTTAAATCCCTTGAGATGCAAACCTCTTTTAGAGTGAAAATAAATTTGATCCCCTCTCGGTGTTTGGTAAATCTAGAGTTAAGATGGATCTAGGCTGGTGGTAATGTAAAAAGTGTCCTATGAGGTTGGAATCGTAGAAAATAAAAATGATGTACAATAGCAACAATTGCCTCATAAACTATACACATTCTTTCAAAACCATGTACCATGCCATCTTTCAAAATTTCAACTGTTGGCGCAGTTCCATACTTTGTTTCCTGCAAGTTTTATACCCCATAACAAATCATATATTTAATATAAAAGATGTTTTTATTCTATTAATTATAGACGGAGCTAAGTAAAACAAGATCGATAGATGCTTACAAATTCCACAATTAAATTTTGATATGCCAACATATACTCACAACCCATATTTAACCCAATTTCAATCAATTCGTCTGATGGTTCTTCTTTGTATGTTAGCACCTGTTTGAAGACATTCAATGATAATTTTTGTAAAACAACTTAAAAAATACAAAAATGAAATCTAGTTGAGTCGTTATAAGGAAGTAACAATTACTCACAAACTTAGAGATCAACCATCTTCTTCCTTGTCGTCCTGTTTTATGTTCTGAATGGGTTGCATTTTCTTTTCTTTTCTGCAAGAAAATTCTTGAAAATTAATATTTAATGCTAAATTGTTTATTTATTGTACCTAATGATCAAAAAATTCAATGATTACATATTACATTTGAAGCACATTGTTGTTGAGATTGCTCCTCCTGCGATGCAATTTTGTCCATTTCTTTGACCATCTCCTTGTACACCTTTTTGGACATTCCTACTGGCATATTTCTGATATCAGCTTGTTCATCTTTGAGATTTTTATAATCTTCCTGAAAATGTAACATGACAATAAAATATTTAATTTTTATATTGATATATGAAAAGTAAATATAACAAAAGTGATATTTATAAATAATTCTAGACAAACATTTAAAGGAATATTATTTTTTCAATCATTCTTTTTTGTTGTTGTACATTTTTGCTATTAAAAGTCTGACATGTCTCATTGACCAATTCTTTGGAAAATCTTCCTACAGTTTAGATAAAATTTGGTTCTTGGAATCATTGGATTGATTTTTGTATTGTAAGTGGATAGAATGTCTATACATTCCTTCCACTAGATCTCTCAAACTTTTGTAAAAGTTTTTCCCCCTTTCGTTAATTTCCAGCACCACTCTAGATGAGATAAAGATCAATTCATTTTCATTTGCATGTTCTATTTTTTTTTTTCTCAAAACAACATTCCTTTTCTGAGGCCTGCAGGGGCATGGTCTAGTGGCCAGCAGACGCATTGTTAAGGCATTCGTGCTGTTAAGCAGGTCACGAGTTCAAGTCTTATCCGGGTTCCACTCTTGCTGGCTGGGCGGTTCCCTGAGAGGTTATAGTGGTAGCCGGGGAGTTGGACCTCGCGCCACGCGTGTGAAAGCTGCCTGATGTTGCCGATCCTTCTGACTAAAAAAAAAAAAAAAAAACATTCCTTTTCTGAGTTGTTGGTCCCTGTAGAACATTAAACAGATGTGAATTAGTAGACTGTTTGACACATGTTATCTAATAAATTTAAGTATATTATTAATGACAATTAAAAAAAGAAACTCATATTGGATCGCTAGTATTTTTTCATTCACCCGATTCATCCTTTTGCAAATTTTCCATTAAACTTTTACGCTCTTCTGATCCTAGATCAAAAATAATCATATCGAGCTTCGTCATTTTGTGGCTTTGCATGATACACAGTAAACAATACATATTAGTTAAACTTACATATAGTTCAAAAATAATATCTTTTATAAATAATTTACAAAGAACTTGCCTTTTTTGCTTTTTTTGATGTGTTATCAGTATTTTTGTTACTTGATCTCTTGTCAATCATTTCTTTATCAATCTGAAACCTGTACCATATCATTCATTAATATATTTATAAATAAATTCTCAACTTTTCAGGTAGAAAATAAATCTCAAGACACCGGTGTGCCTTTCATGAGGTACGCACCGCAGTCGGTGCGTGGGGATATTAAAAATGCACCGCAAAACAGTATAATAGACCATACATTGCGTTGGGTATTATAAACGCACCGCAAAAACAGTGTAATAGAGTGTACGGTGTGTGAGGTATTATAAACGCACGGCAAAAACAGTGTAATGCACCGTACGGTGCTATCCTCGTTAAATGGAGCACCAGTGCCCTATTTCATATATGGTGCACGGATTTAGAAAAATTGTTTTCAGTTTTTTTATTACATAGTACTTGCGTGGTGCGTTGTGCGATAGGGTACGCAGGGCGCACCAATAAAGAAAAATCCATCTTTTCCAAAAATTCACGTAATGGCCAAATGGATTGGGATCCGACTATGCAAGTAGTCCCGTGGATTGGACGTCAATATAAAATGAAAAACCCTGTTTCTGAAATCACAGAAACTGGGAGAAGAAAGGGCAAAAAAATAAATAAATAAAAAATGAAGGGTTTAGGGTAAAAATGGATAAAACTGCAGAAAAAGTAAAAAAACTGCATTAAAATAAATAAATAATAATTAAAAAATAAATAAATAAAATAATAATAAAAAATAATAATAATAATAATCAAATTTAATCGCGAGAGGGTTTGAAATTCTATGATATAGGGTTTGAATCACCAGAGGTTTGGTTTCTGATTGTCTGAATACTTTTGTTCGAACGTATTTCGTTGCTCCACAGTGCCCTCGTGCTCTCTTGCTCCAGATCTGTCTCCTGCAAATATCTGGCTGAAAATTTTAGCAAAAATAGTGAAATAATGAAAAGTGTTTAGTATTTAAAAAAATTATTTTATGAAATTAGATTTTCGAAAATATTTTACCGCCCATTTTTCAAATTGCCCGGTTTTTTTTTTTTTTTTTTCACTTAAAGGAAATAGAGTTGCGTTTTTTTTATTTTTTTATTCACGTTTATTCGTGACCGGTGCGGAAGAGTTGTGAATCACCGGTGCGTCTTCGTAATAATTTATTATTCCAACGCGTTGTATTTAAAAGCGCCGGTTGTATAAAGTTTTTTTTTGTATGTAAGATCATAATAAAATAATAATAATTCTAAAGTACATGAATATATTTTCATTATTTTCTAAACTTTATTATGTTACAAAATTCCGTATTATTCTAAATTTGTTATTTTACAATTATTTGCAATTTTACAAATTTAAATATTTTAATAAAAATACAATTAAAATTTTACAAATATTTTACATAAAATTAGAATTAGAATTACAATTACAATTTTACAAATTTTCATATATACAATTACAATCATTTCACAATAAATTAAATATTACAATTACAATTAAAATTTTACATTAAATATTTTACATACAATTATAGTTAAAATTACAATTACAAATACAAATACAATTTTAAAATTTTACATACAATTAAAATTTCAATTTCAATTACAATCACGACATAATATTTAATAAATATCATGGTCATTTAATATTAAATTAATTAATAAACATCATCAAGATCATGATAACCATCGTACAAACATCATATTCGACTAAAAAACACATTCAAACATCAAATTAACATTATATATTAACATCATCACAACACAAACATCAAATATACATCTCATGTCAAATAACTCATGCTATCACATATACACATCTATCTGCAAGCCAAACATTAAATGAACATATCTAACATGACCTAACAATATGCGCCACATCGTGATGATCACCAACATGTAAATTAAGTACAACTGCAACTTGAACATAAAATACATGGACCACATATATATATATATATATATAATGTTTAAAATATACAACTGTAATATAAATGTCATGGATCAACTGGTGGTAGTATAACAACATCAATAACAGTACATGTGGAGGCCTTCTCAGTAAAGGGTGCAGCCTCAACGGTCGATGGTCGAGTCTGCTCATGATCATGATCACTAGTACTGATGGATGCTTCAGCTGGTGGTAGTACAACATCAATATAAACAGTAGTAGTGGAGGCCTGCTCAGTCAATAGTGCAGCCTCGACGGTCGATGGTCCAGCCTGCTGATGATCATGACTAATATTGATGGATGCTGCAGGCTGCTGACTAGACATGGCTGATGGTCCAGCCTCATCTCCATGATGACTACTAGTGGAGCCTCATGCTCATCAGGCGTGGCGCGAGGTGAACGATCATGAGTTGATGAGTCGCTGCTCGCGGACTGTCCATCACGTGCCACTGCTCGACTACGCCTATAACTAATGACAATCCTCCTCAGTCGCGTAATAACTGTCGTAGCTCCTATGACATGCCTCATCAGGCTGTACATATCACGCAGCATGCCTCTTCACATCTATAACAGCCTATCATCGGCATGTATGTCTCTGTAGTGAGCAGGCCTGATGCTCGCCTCAATAATCAATGCACTGAGTTGGTTGCCCAACTCCATCCTATATCTAGTCTCAGGTCGACCGCGCCTACCAAAAGGCGGTACCAGTGCACCAGCAAGAGCATGTCTCTCTATTGTACCAACCTCATCCTGATCATGATCATCCTCGGCATCGGCCATGTCCTGATCGTCATCAGGATCCACACCTGGATCATGTGGTGGATCCGGCATCTCCTCGCCATCAAAAGAGCCAATGTCTGCAAAATGTATACAAGTACACAACAATAATTAGACAATTTCAGTACACAATTTAATAAAAACAAGTTAAAGAACATGTTAGAATAAATATAAATAAAATAGTAATATTACCTTTATCATCTGGCGGTTCATCATCTGTGAAGAGGATGTTGGGACACCCTCGCCAATATAATCCAGCATAAGGACATGGGACCATAATGAAGGGATGCAGCCCGTCAACACTGGCTAGTAAGTCCAGTGCATCATACGATATCCTGGCTGGAAACATAGTGTCTCCCCTCTTGGGCATCATCTACCCCCACATGTGCATCCGGGCTTCTAACATCGGCCTACGAGGCTGTCGAACAAAAATAGGTCTCATCTCTGGAAACCTCTCAAAAAATAAACAAAACAACTCTAAAGAAAAAGGGAATTTGACCCTCCCTTGTGCATGAGCACGACATCTATCTAAGGCTGTACAAAACTGCCACAAAAAAAATGGCAAACCACTTGACAAGTCGTGGCTGTTGTACTAAAGAATCAACATAATATACAAGCGAGCAACTAATGCGTTGCCCGTCACTGGTGTTGTGCGAAATGGTCAAAATGATAAGTGAGAAGCACTGCACGACCTGTCTACCAAATGCACCTATACGTAACTAACCTCCAGGTACTTGAAACTCTGAAGGAGACAGTGCATGTGCTCCAATGTATCTATGCGAGTAAACTAACTGACTCCCTGCTACACAACTAGCTGGCACATCTAGGAATGAGGGAAAATCCACCCCTCTCCTCGATAGTCCTGTAATAAAATAAATATCCTCCTCATAGGGTGTGTAACACTGGTCAGGACCAACCTGGAAACCCTGTCGGTGGGCATTCCACCTGCGGATAAGATATCTCAAAAACACACTATGGACCTTTAGGGAAGTAGCCTCCTCATAGAACTTGAGGAGGCCTACCTGCCTAAGGATCCCTTGGGTATCTGCTGTAATAAGGCGATGGTATGCATCTCTCTCCCTCTCTCGGGCCTCCCATTGGCAAATCATGTCATATTGTTCCGCTTGTTGTTGGTATTGTTCTTCCTCTTCTCTTTGAATCATTGACATATATATAATTTTTTGAAGAAAAAAAAACAGATCATTCGATGTGCCACAAAAACAGTCATGCACCAGTTCTGGTGTGGCTTAAGTTTGTAACGCACTGGTGGTGGTGCCCCTAATGAAATACAACGCACCGACCTCGGTGCAACTACCTTTTTTTCAAGCACCGTTGACTATATCTAAGGTTAGAATAGCAGTGCGTTGACTGAAATATATGCCCCGGAGCGTATAGTCGTGTCAGCGCACCAACTTCGTGACAATTACATAGTCGACGGTGCGGTCTTTTACATGGCCGCACCGTTGACCTTCTCGGAATGCGGTGCGCTGACCTACACCGAGGCAGATAATTTCGTCAATGCACCGCACTGTGATTCCCATGGTCAACGGTGCGCCTAACTAAATGAGCGCATCACCTTTTTTTTTTTTATGTGGGGCGCCTTTCGATACCACCCCGGAAACGGTGCAGATACCGTTAGCACCGGTGACAGTGCGGCTTGTAAATTTTACAGGCAGCACTGCTATCTAGTGCGAGTCGAACGTCTCAGGCGCACCTCGCAATAATTTTTTCTTTTTTTCCTTTTTAATGGTTATTTTTAAGGTTATTTCAAATTCTAATCCACTAAAAGGCTTAATTATGGAAAAACAAGAAAAATACCTGTACATTTCACTGTCGAGGAGGCATATTGGCTGTAAAATTTGCAAAAGAAAATTTGCCCACTGTTTTTCATAATGCAAGCTGGAGATTGGTGGCCAATGTAGAGCAACAATGCGTGCAATGGGTGCAATGAGAGCACTGATGTCAGGGCATCTCAGAGAAGGGGAAATGGCACTGGTGCTTGAGAGCTTTGGAGCACTGAGAAAAGTGAAAAATGCGAAAAAATTTAAAATTTAAAATTACAAATTAAAAAAAAAATAAATTAAATTAAATAAAAAAAAAATATATATATATATATATATATATATATAAAATTTTATTTTTTTAATCTAACCTTATTCCGATGTGCGGGGTTTTATAAGCGCACCGGTACGCTTACTTACAACTGCACTGGGCGGTGTCATATTTGGCGCGTTGTTTATGATGCATCTGGGCGGTTCCCTAACATCGCACCGGGATGTTTCAATTTCGGCGCGATGTTTTGATGATGCATTGGGCTAGAATAATCGTAAAGCACCTAGGTGTTTTTTTTTTCAACGCTATTCCGGTGCGTGGTTTTTATAGGCGCACCGGTGCTCTTGGATAAGAACGCACCGACACGTTTCTATTTTGGCGCAGTGTTTTATGATGCACCGACACGGAAGAGTAGTGAAGCACCGATGTGTTGCTGTAATAGGACGCCCTTGGCGGGTGTGTACGTCGTGCACGCTGTTCGGTGTGCCAATGTTTTGTGTGCACCAATGCATTCTATGGTAAAGCGCACCGGTAATTGAGAGCTCAAGAGCACTGGAAAAATGAAAAATCCGGGTCTTTTGCCCCTTTTTTTTTAAACCCTTTATCAGTGTGCGTGGTTTATAGGCACACCGATTCTGTTTCTTACGAATGCACTGGTTGGTTTGTGTTTTGGCATGTTGTTTATGATGCACCGGTGCAGTTTCTTTCTACCGCACCGGATGGTTTCGGTTTTGGCGTGGTGTTTTATAATGCACCGGCGCGGAAGAGTTGTGACACACCGGTGCTATAGAAAATACGACGCACCGGGCGGGTGTGTACGGAGTGCATAGTGTCCGGTGTGCCAAAGTTTTTGTGCGCACCGGTGATTTCACGATTCCAGAGCACCGGGGCGACGTTTAATGATAAGCGCACCGAGTGGAAAAACATTCACAAAACCCTCCGCCCGCTAACCTCCTCTAGTAACCTCCGCTATAAACGGATGTATGGGGTATTTTTCTGTGGGGTTCCTCAAAAACATTTGCTAGAGGGTTTTTTCCTTGTAGTGGCCAGAATAAATATCTTCAAAGGGAAAGCAGATACCTGGTGGGAAGATGTAAAACGGGTCAAAGACATCACGACAAAGGAGTTGAGTTGGCATGAATTCAAAATACTTTTAAGAAAGAAGTACTTGTGAGAAAGGTACTAGGACAACAAAGCCAAGGAATTATATGAGCTTAAAATGGGATTGATAACAGATGACGAATACACAACCAAGTTCATGGATTTATTAAGGTATGTACTCTATCTCAAAGATGAAAAGGCTAAAGTTCAAATATTTGTGAGTGGATTGTCATTAGCAATTAGAGATAAAATAGAGTATGATGAGCCTCGAGTACTTGAGGAAGTTATTGGGAAATTGAAGCACTATTATGAGCAATCAAAGCATAAGAAAGAATCTTAGTGAGGATGGAAAGGGAAAGATAAAGGTAAATGGCAGCCGAAAAGAACAAGGCCTCAAAAGGCATAAGAGAAAGAGAATGTTGCACTGCATAATAAGTTCAATGTAGTTTGATAGGGACATGAGTCACAACAACAAAATAGAAGTGATGATACAGGATGATTGGAGTGTTGCACATGTGGTAAGGAGAATATTAAAAGGTATTGTCCGCAGAATCAAGGTGGTAGGCCTCAGATATATAGTGCACAGGAAGCACAGATTGTTGGGGATGTTGGGCAGAGCATTCCTTGTACCTATGTAGCGCTAAATAACAGGAAGGTCGATCATCATGCATCTATCATTGAGATGGACATCAAGCTTTGCTATCAAGTTGTTTCTATTTTTATTGATCCTGAATATAGTTATAGTTATGTTAACCCTGACTTGGTGGATACATGTGGTTTGAATAAAGAAGTGCATGTTGAATCTTGGTTAGTGTAGTTGGCTACATGTACCAAGAAGAAAGTTCATCATTGGGTAAGAGCTTGTGCATTTGAGTTGAATGGTATGCCTACATCAACACATTTGAATGTATTACTATTGGGGTCATATAGTAAGATTTTGGGTATGGATTGGTTATATCTTCATAGGACCAAAGTGGATTGTTATGACAAAGTCATTAAGTGTTTGGATGACAATGGGGAGCATAGAATCTTACATGGTAAGAAGAAAGTAACATCAGTTAGGATGGTGACAACTATGCAGGAAAAAAAGGGTGTGTGTTACTTGTAGTCCACATTTATAGTGATAAAGGTAAGGAGGATGAAGATGTAGATATATTGAGAAGGTACCTGATATTACAACAGTTTCAAGATGTGTTGCTAGCAGAGATCTCAGAGTTTTCACCTCACAGAGAAGTGGGCTTCTCCATTGAGTTGGTACTAGGGACATCACCAACATCATAAGGAACCATACAAAAGGGGCACTTCGGAGTTAGTAGAGATGAAGTTGCAGTTGATGGAAATTCCTTACAAGGGATACATTAGGCCAAGTGTATCACCACGAGGTGCACCAGTATTGTTTGTGAAGAAGAAGGAAGGTACTTTTAGGTTATGCACTGATTAGAAGCATTTGAATAAAGTGACCATGAAGAACAAGTATATGTTGTCGATGATTGATGACTTGTTTGATACACTAAAGGGAGCAACAATGTTCTCGAAGATTGATTTGAGATATGAATATCGTCAGGTACACATCAAGGAAGAGGATATTTACAAGATAACTTTCTAGACCAGGTATGGGCATTATGAGTTTCTTGTAGTTCCATTTGGTTTGAATAATGCTCCAATTATCTTTATGTGCTTTTTGAATAGTGTGTTGCATCCGTATCTGGACTTGTTTGTTATTGTATTCATTAACGACATCTTGATATATTCTAAGAATGAAGAAGAGCATGCTAATCATTTGGCAACATGTTGAGATTATGGAGACATAGGTACATTACTTGGGGCATGTGGTCTCCAAGGAAGGCATAACAGTGGATCCAGAGAAGATAAGAGCTATCGCGAAGTGGGCAACTTCAAGAAATGTGGATGAGGTAAGATCATTCATGTGGCCAACGGGCTATTATAGGAGGTTCATCAAGAACTTCTCTCGGATTGCATATCCTATTATGTCACAACAAAGGAAAGGTGAGAACTTTGAATGGACAAAGGAATGTGTAGTCAGTTTTGAATAGTTGAAGCAATTGTTGACAAATGCTCCATTGTTAAAGATTGCAGATCTAGACAAATAGTTTGTAGTGTGTACAAACACTTGCAAGAGAGGGCTTGGTGGATTCCTTATGAAGGAGGGACAAGTAGTATGCCAAGAGTCACGAAAAATGAATGAGCACGAGCATAAATTCCAACACATGATCTTGAGTTAGCAACGATCATTCATGCATTGAAGATGTGGAGGCACTATCTTCTTGGCAGGAGGTTTGTATTGATAAGTGATCGCAGTGGATTGAGATACTTGTCTGACCAGCCGAATCTGAATGTTAGGCAAGCTAGATGGTTGGCTAGGATTAGCAAGTTTGACTTTGAGATCAGGTACATCAAAGGTAAAGAGAATTGGGTTGCAGATGCTCTTAGCAGGCAGATATAAGTGAATCATATAGCAACTATGAGTTCTTATGGGATAGAATTACATGATTAGATTTTACAGGTAGGATAGCAAGATGGTAGGTATAGAGAGCTTAAGCACAAGTTACATGAGATTATAGGTACAAGTACAAGTGCACAAGATGTGGACTATCATCTCTCAACAAATGGGTTGATCATATTTAGGGACAAGATATATGTGCCAGACAATAGTGAGCTCACCGTATTAAGGTCACCTGGGATACCAAAATACATTGACAATAGTAAATAAGCTTTATTATTGGCCGAATGTAAAGAAGGATGTGGCAGAGTTCGTGGTTAGATGTTTAGACTGTCATCAAGTAAAGGGAGAATGTAAGCATCCATGTGGACTACTACAACTGATTTCAATTTCAAAGTGGAAATGGGAGATCATTTCCATGGATTTCATTACAATTTTTCTAAGGAAATATAGATAGCATGATTCCATCATGGTTGTGGTGGACGGGTTGACTAAGGTAGCACACTTCATTCCAGTGAAGACTACATATTCAGCTAGTGATGTGGTGCAGGTGTTCATCAGAGATGTGGTCAGATTGCATGGTGTTCCAAACAAGATTGTGTCAAATAGGGATGCAAAGTTCACTTCCAAGTTTTGGAATTAGTTTTTGGTAGGTTTAGGTACATAGTTGACCATTAGTACAACTTATCATCCACAAACAGACGAAGAGACAAAGAGGGTCAACATGATATTGGAGGACCTGTTGAGGATGTGTGTGATGCATCAAAAAAGGATATGGGAGGAGTACATTCTGTTGGTTGAGTTTTATTACAACAATGGTTACAAGGAGTCACTGAGGATGAGTCAATTTGAGGCATTGTATGAGAGGAGTTGTAATACTCCCATCAATTGGAGTGAATCAGTGAATAGGGGATTGATTTGACCAAACATGTTAGTAAAAGTGGAACAAGAAATGAAGGTAATCAAGAAGAATCTAAAGGCAACACAAGGCAAGCATAAAATCTATGCAGATCGAAATAGGATGTTTAAGGAGATTCAGGTTGGGGAACAAGTGTACTTGCACGTAAAGCCCAAGAAAATCTCCTTACAGGTTGGATCGTGTGCCAAAACGACACCTCGTTTTTGTGGACCTTTTAAGGTTCTTGAAAGGATTGGACCAATAACCTATTGACTTGCACTTCCTTCAATAGTGAAAGTCCATGATGTTTTCCATGTATCATTGCTTAAGAAGTCTGTTAAAGAAGTTGATCATGTGATTGACTAGTCTGTATTGTAGGTCGAACCACATGGATAATTCCAACCAGAACCTTAGTGTATATTGCAAAGAAAGGTGCTCATTCTCCTAAACCAAGCAATCAAGCAGGTTAAAGTGCAGTGGAAGCAATTTGGGCCCGATGAAGCTGCATGGGAGATGGCGGATCAGATGCGGGCTATGCATCCTTCTCTATTTGCTAGTTAAGTGAATGCCCTTGATATATGTTTTGGTGTGATGTTTGGTATATGTACATATGTCTATGGATGTAAATACCACCGTGAGCTGTGTTATAAAGATCCAATAAGCGATATGGGTGTCATGGAATTATGGTTGTCATGTTGTTATGTTGTCATGATGGTTTGCTTCTCAACATGATGATCATTGTAAATACTTCAACGAGTTAAGTTATAAAGCTCCATGGGTAGTATGTTTTGCTTTTAACAGTCTTGTTGGTTGTAGGTGTCATTGAACACCGTCCTTGTTGTTCCCCAAAGGGGGAGGGTTCTGTAGCAACCCTGGTGAAAATTCTATGTAATAAAAGTTAATAAAGGAAAAACAATATCCACAGTTATGGGACACTTATTCCAAGCTGAATGTTGGGAAAAACATCCTAGTGTGGGTGTTCACTTGGTTTATTATGGCTAAGGAAATTGACAAAGGCAATGGAAAAAGATTTATAAAGACAAAATGGCATTTTTGGAAATTTATTTATGAAAATAATGGAAATTAGGAGAAAAGGAAGGTGAAAGGTTACATGTTGCATGTGAGGAGGAAAATGAAGGAAAAAAATGGAAAATGAAGAAAATATTGGCATCATTAATAAAAAGGCTTATGAGGGTCAATTGGTACTTTTGTCAGTTTAGTTTTGGAGCTCTCTCTCTATTCTCTCTCTCTCTCTCACTCTCTTAGACACAAAGTTTTCTTGGAGCACTTCAACATTGGATCACGAAAGGCAAAGAAAGCAAAGAGGAGACAAAGATCAAGCAAGGAAGAGCAGGATCAAGCAACTACAATGGGTCTACTTGCAGGTATCGATTTGCATGTGTGATTTCCTTGCTATATTTTCCATGCATGGTTATGCATGTGTGTTCTTGGTTCTCTTGTTATTATTGGCATGTATTTTGCCAGGTGTGACAATGTTCTTTGGCCTTGCCTTACCAAATCCGGATAACCATGGGGTTCTCATGTTTCGATTAATATGGATTCGAAACTGAGTGAGGTGGATCTCTGAATGAAAGAACACATGGCCTAATGATCCCTACCAGACTGTGCATTGCGGTAAAGCCACTGGCCTAGTAACCCATGAACCAGACTGTGGGTTGCGGTAAAGCCAAGTATTGTGTGCGTCAGTGGGCCTAGGAATCCTCGACCGGTGAATGGCGGGATATACAGTAAAGCCTAGAGGTGGGTGCCCTTTATTAGAACTAGGAATCCTTGGTCGATGAATGGAGGGATATATGGTAAATCCCGAAGGGTGGTGTCTCGATTATGGCCCAGTGACCCGCATATTAGACTGTGGATTGTGATAAAGCCTAGAGACTAGGAGGTAATAAAAATCCTCACGGTGTAGGTGGAGAAATTTGATGGCATCCATGCTTGTTTTTGGCCTAGTGATCTAATGAGGATTGCGGTAAAGCCTAGTTTTATTGATGGGGATGAGGTGGTGTAGCCTCGGGAAGCCATGGTTGATTTTTGGTTTTGAGTCCCACATTCATGCTTGGAATATGGTACGGGGGTGATTGGTTGAAGAGAGATTTGGTTAAGCCAATCTATGGTTGGGTGGTATGTGAAAGTCTCGAACTTAGTTGGCCTATTCATTCATTATTAACAATTCCTTTCCTTGGTATTTTATGTACAAATGTATTGGTTCATATGTTGCATTTATGGCTGTTGTATCCTTATTATTTCTGTTGTTTATATGTTGGCCAAGAGTATGTTTTATGACAATGATGATGTATGTTTCTCATCATTTTTTTGATTTATAGATGATTGAACAATGAATATATGACCTAATAGATGATAATGCAACTAATGTGATAAGGCATCAATGCTTCTTAGTGAACTATGAGACCCTATGCTTAGATATGTTATTATGACTTGTAGAATGCATATTTGTGCAATGTTTGACGAAATTCCTGTCATGGCTAGTAAGGGTCCAGTCAAGTCTTTGTTCAAGTATGTGCATTCGTATCATTGCTTCTATGTTACTTTTTATTTATGGAAGTTTCATGGAGTTCTGGGCAGTGCCCTGAGTCCTGGCCCTGAAAAGTGGCACATAATCCGAGGTCATTGACACAAAAATACCTGGAAAAGTCCCCAATTGTAGGCATGCCCTTGCTATGGGAGCGACTCGAAGGTCCCAGTTGCATGCATGCCTATGTCATGGGAGTGATTGCGACTTTAATGTAGTAAAATGTCAGGTTGTCTCAGGGGTTTATCACCTGAAAACATTGGATGGCTCATGATGGTTCTGTAGCATGTGTAGAAGGTCAGATTGGCTATGTTGTGTCAGTTCCACTTCCTTAACTATACATGAGGAGTTGAATAAGATCATAGTAGGCTCTCGTCACATGTTTACCCCCAACGGATCAGTTAACTTAGGAAAATATAAGAGGACAATGTTACAATATTTTTGTATGAATTTCTTTTCTTACAAATAACTTAATTAATTTTGAAAAGTCAAAAATCTCTTCAAGACATTTTATAAATAAAATTATTTGGAATTTAAAGATGTGATATATGTGGCATTTAAATAATATTAAATTTTATTAGCAAATTACTTTATTAGTTGAATATAGGATTGAAACAATTTGTCACGAGTGGTCTGAGTAGTACAAATTAATGTTGTTAATATCGTCCACCTTGATTAATTAATAAAATTTACCCCAACAGTGTGGATGAGATTTTATCTTCTCACTAATTCTCCAATCTAATTGTTATTAAAAAAAGCCAAAAAAATATACACTTTACAAATCTATAGAATTCAAATAATGTAATGTGATTGTAATATCATAAAAGTAATTTCACTATATATATATAAACTAGAATACAAATATTATATTTATAAAATAAAAGAGGGGTTATTCGAGCTGCTTGACTCACATACACTACTCTTTAGAATGTATAGTGACAAGAGAAGTTGTAAGGATAAAAATTTATCTTAAAGTTCAGAAAACTTACAAATCTTATTAGTTCCTAATATGAAAACTATAAAATGTTTGGTGATATTTTTATAAAAACATTCAAACTTCTAATGATTTTTTATAGGCTCTATAATTTATTTTGTGTTTTTTAAGGTAAATTAATTTTATACTATAAAATTTGAGCAAATCATTTTTAGAAAAAAAGGAAATAAATGAATATTTTTTTGAAAAAATCATGGAAAATTAGCCCACTTGCGATAGTACCCCTTGAATTTTTCCTTTCCTAGTGGATCAAAAAGTTTAATTTCTTTGATATCTAAACCATTATGCATATATGCGTAAATACACCAAAAGGTTTGCAAAATTTGACAAAATTTACAACACATACTCACTGATAGGAGAAGGGATTACATTTTTATGCCCTTTACAAAAATTAAAAGAAAAACATAACATGATTAAGAATTATGAAAAAGCACTCCTAATAAATAGAAGAAGCTTGGAGATTTATGGGAGTTGGAGTTCCTTCCTTTGTGATCTTTCCTACCTCTTATCAAAGGAGGGAAAATATATGAATAGTTCTTTAACACTTTTGAAAAGGATGGAGAGGTGGAGGCATTATCACCTTCAACCTTTTTTGAAGGTGCATATCACCTTTATTCTTTTTCTCCCTTTTTTGTAGGCAATATCACTTTCCTTTTGTTTCTCCTTTTTTTGTAGGCGTGACTTCTTTTTCTACCCCCGAGTTTTTGTCTTGGGTTTGTTTAAAAGTGCACTTCCACAAACTCGAGAGCATAACTCTTTATCCTTCTCTGCATGTGCACCTCTAACATCTCTATTAGTGCGACGACCTACTTTCTTATGTGGTTTTTCACGAATTGCCTTTTCACCCTTTGATTTTTTGTCTATAAATCCATAAACCAAAGATTCTTGATGGTTCTTCGTGTTTCTAGGAAAATGAAATACCTCTTCCTCTTTTAATGCAATCTCTTAATGTGTGATTAAATTTTTTCGAGTCAAAATATCTTCGTAGGAAGGTATGTCAACATCTTCGTAAAGAGGTATGTCATTTTGACCTGAGGACTCGAGCATTAGAAATTAACCAACTAAATATTGTGGTACAATGGATTAAGAATTTCCCCTCCTTGTTCATCTACCTAACTTTATATTTATTATTAAATTAAATATCAAACATTTTATTTTTAAAATTCATTTAAATAATAATTATTTTCGTTGAAGCATTGTAAAACCTTTGGGTTTCTCCCTCGTGTGAAAACATGGATACAAGAGTGTGGGCTTGAGATAAATGCTAATAGTTGTAAAACAAGGTACGCAAAGTAAAACGAGAGACTTAAGCATTTGTGCACTCTTCCTCCATACAATGGGGGGCCATGAATAAGTTACGTGTTTTCGTAAAACAATTTGCTTGGCTCTTCCCGTGTGGAAATGTTATTTTCCTATTTCCTCTCCTGAATTGGTTTATACCGTATAAATAAATGCATGGAGTGACGTGGCAACCAGCATGGCAAAGTGCTTGGAAACGTGTAGTTGACCGGATAGGTGTTTTGAAGCGTTGGTTGCTTGATTATAAGAATTTTACAAATATTTTTATAACACTGCACATGTATAAGAATTTTACCAATATTTTCATAACACGATACATGTCGTGGCAAAGATAAGGATGAGCATTTTCGAACATGTGTTTGTGAAAGGGGCAAAGCCATAAACCCTAGACCTTCCAGCCCGTCCCTAGCCAAAGGTTAACGGAAAGAAAGGAGGTCAATCGTGATCTATACAAGGGCTCACAGAAAGGAGCTGAACTCTTTCTTTCTCTTCCCTCATTTCTTCTGCCTATTTTCAAGTGCGCGTGCGTGTCTTATTGTTCGTTGGGAGATATTGTGCAGTGGTGATGGCGGCCGTGACAGGGTGTGCATCGATCAGCATCGCTGCTGCTGTGACTAATGGCAGTGGCAGCGCCAAGGCCGAGAAGCACAACGCCCCCTGCAATTTGGGTTTCTGTTCACAGACGTTAAAGGGAGTGCAAATTCCCACCAAGTTAAACTGGGGGTTAAATACCAGGGGCCGAGGCAGAGGGGGAGCCCTGAGTGCTCACATGGTGGCCGCCCCTCTCACCAAAACGCCTTCGCGCATCGATTTCCAAACCGATGTCTTCAAGAAAGAGAAGATCACGCTTTCTGGCCAAGATGAGGTATTGCTGTTGACGTCTAAACAAATTTATGTTTGATAGCTTCTATAAATCTATCGATATATTTTCTATATATGATGTGGTCGTTGCTCTGTACATTGTTGTGTGTGCGCAGTATATTGTTAGAGGAGGGAGAGATCTATTCGAGCTGCTCCCCAAGGCTTTCAAAGGCATCAAACAGATCGGAGTCATTGGTTGGGGTTCTCAGGTCATTTTTCTTCATTTTCCTACCGTACCCCCTTCACAACACACACACTCAGTCGCACCCCTCTACTATTTGTGTAAAAGGTGTAGCTGATCATATCATTTGGTTGTTAAAACCCAGGAAACTCTCTTTACAGGCTTTGCGTCACGATCAGGTTCCCTTACGCGAAGAGCCATAACAAAGGGTTTTATTATTTTAATCAGTCAACCCTTTCCAACTGTCCAATTCTCGCATTTTTAACGATCTGTCATCTTTCCCATTTTCTAAGTGCTATCAATTTGATCTGTATTAGCTGAAACGAACTTTTGAGTCTAGTGCTAGTTAGGCCAGAGTTTCTAATGCAACGTTTCAAGTTTATTTCCATGTTTTTATTGTCATGGTGTTACAGTCTATGTTAATCTTAAGATTTTATCCCAGCCCTTGCTCAAGCTTTCTGATAAGGCCTTTAATTGTTATGTTCGTTCGCAACAAGGGATTAAACTATTGGAATAAATGGCTCCGAAGCCCTTGAATTTGGAATTAGATAATCGAATCCTTGAGTCTGCATTCCTGCGTTGCTATACCAAGGAAATCCATAGTCTTGCAGCTTGTCACAAAGTTCAAGCAATCAACCGCATATGCGAGGGCTAGGAAATTAAATGGCAGATTTATTCATTAGTTTGGTTTATGGGGCTTCACTTTTTGCACATTAAAAACCAAATTGTGGAAGAGTCTGCTGTTTTAGATGTATTATTGGCTCGTTGTAAAAAATGATCTATTTTTGGGGCTTCTCACTCCAGACTAATACGTGAGCTATATTGAAGTTGCAATGTGCACATTTTAAACCATATTGCCTGAAGAAGTTGGTAATTTGGCTTTAGTTCAAGATCCATCTTAACTCTAGATGTATTAAACCCATATTAAACCAATGGAGGGATTAAAAACAATTGCAATTCAAATTTCATGGAGCTTAAAAGATCTCGATTTAAGATGGATTTCCATTGGTGTGCTTTTGATTATACTCTCACAATTCAGTTGAGCAATTTGGATTTTGGAATTTTTGAGCTAAGTTTCTTGGGCCATTTAGAGCCTCTTTGATGATGTGTTCTGGTTTAGATATGGATTACACTCCATGCATATTTTGGTTATATGGACCCTTGCTATGTACATGAGAAAATTTGCATGTTTGTGTATAATGATTTGGATTACCATGAATGAATATGGATATTTTTTGTATTTAATGTTTGATCTTATTTGGGTGGATTGATTTGGTGAATGGTTCAATTTTCATAACATTTATAACAATCTCCATCAACAATTGAGTTAGCAAAGCTTTGAACATGGTACAAGAGTGAAGCCTATCAGAAAATGGCGAAATTACTAACACGACGTGTGATGAACTCTACTTGAATGGTAGGTTGGTGAATTGTTTTCTTGCTTTTGATGATTTAGTGAAGAATGAGAACCTAAACTCTCTTTTTCAAGGCCTAGTCCCACACTAGTAGACTACATACCCAAACCTCTATACCATAAAGAGTTGTGGGCTTTATAATGTTGTCCATGAGTTCTGTCTTTGATATGCCAGTAATGGTTTTGAAAACACTCTCTCATTTGTCACCTTCGGTAGTTGATGGTCAACCTGGGTAAAACCAAGGTTATGATATTCAACGCGTTGAAGAAGATTTAGACTTTCTTAAGAGGGGAGGAGATATAGAACACCATCTAGAACAAATACTTAGGTGTGCAATTCTTAGGATCTTGCTTTAGTTTGAGACGGGCTCTTCGACCTTAGCCCTCTTCAAGAGGCAATAATTTCGACACTATTTTGAAGACATCACATCCAAGATGTCCCTCATGGGTTCTCTTATTTGACTCGCTGCTCTCTATGGCTTAGAGATTTGGGGACCTTCTTTACGTTAGTTTGGTTGGGCCTCAACTGAGAGAGTCAAAACTCTTCTCCTTTGATGCATCATTAGTTGCAAGCATGCAATCCCTCAACACATTATCCTGGCAAAGTTTAGGGCTCTCGACCCTTCTGACTTGAGACAATGTTTAGATTTGTCTCATTTCTGCATTGCATTTGGAGCTTAACTAACTCAATGAAATGGCAAGATTGATACCCATACTTGGCCTATTTCTCTTTGGAGACGGTCGCTCTCTCTAGCCGTTGGGTCAAGGTCGAGGTTGGTTGGCAGGGATTTAAGATCTTTTAAAGTTAGTGGACATCTAGATGGACTGTCTCTCTTTGTTAAGATATTCCTTGGATGCACCTCACCACTTGCTCTCACTAGACAAGAGTTGCAAAATTAGGGATGACACTTACAGATAGTTAATCTAGATCACTTCGGTTAACCCTCATGGTGGGTTATGCCCAAAGATGATCTTCTACACTGAGCACTTCTTGGAGCTTAGAGAACGACTAGTTTGACCACAATATACACTCCACCATTGGGTGCATGCTCTTTGCATTCTCCTCAGCTAGTTAAGAGTAGGTTTTCATAAGCTTTGGGTAGAGATGGACTAGCAGATTAATCGATCTAACAGGATTTGCTAGCTATGCGAGGAGGTCGAGGCGGAGGAGCACTTCATTTCCATTGCCCCATATATCATGATATCAAGGGGAGGTTCCATTGCCTATTCATGGGAACTAGACCCTCACTAGCTTCTTTAGATTCTTTGAACAACGATGCTTAGCCTCCTCAGGTTGCAAGCACATATTCTTTAGCTCCCTACTTTACCAAACTCTACATAATAGATCAATTCCTTCTTCATTGTGCTGCCCTTTTATGGGATTAACATAACTTTAAACTCCAGATCAATGTGGACTTGTGTGGCCTTCCCCCTGTCCAACGAGATTTTAGCTTCCCTTTTCCAACGAGATTTTAGCAACATGATTGGATTAGATCCCTTCCTAGGAGATGGACGAGAATCCCTAGGCCTTAGAAACAAACTACCTTTTCTAGATAGTAGCGCAGTAGATGGTCCAAACATCCCACCATATTTCCTTTTCGCCATCTTACTGTATCGAGCTTCCTTCATTTGACCTTGGACATTAGGAGAGATGGGTCTACTCCATGACAAACCTCCCTCCTTACTTTGGGTTCTCCTTGTTCTTGAATCCTTTTCTCCTATCGATCTCCACATTGATGCAGGTTATTGGGCTTGAGATCGAGGGTTGTTCATGCCTCAACTTAGATCTCACTTTCTATTCTATCATACTTTGCATTTTTCATCTTCCTTTTATAGGAGACCTTTTGGCACTCATGCCAACAGTCCCTTGGATCCACTTGTTGGACATAAATAAAATTATCTTGTCCTATCTCTTTACTAGAGTGAGGGACTTGTAGCCTGCGTTATTAGTAGGTGGAGTGCCTTCCTCAAATCGGATTTAGGTCTTGAGAATTGAACCCCATGAAGTGGTTGTTTTAGAGGACCTTCTTCAATTTGTAGAAGATCATAACCTTGGTTTTACCCAAGTTGACCATTAACTATTGAATATCACAAAAGCAGGATAATGCATCCAAATGTGTTTGCAAAGCCTTTGTGGTGGAGGCCAAGTGGACCACTTCGTTTGCAAAAGGAGAATGGAGATCAATACCTGGCGAAGGAGACAACTTGGCTAGATATGCTCATGTAGGGAGGACTTTAGCTCATCTGTGTTGATGGCAAACAATGTAGGGGTAAGAGGATACCCTTGTTGCACTTGACTGTTGCTCTTGATAAAATTTGACACTTAATTTATTATGGAGAGGTAGCCAAGGATGGTCCCTTAGAGACATCTCATAGTTGTGATAAAGATCTCCAACGTCCCAATGCCTCTAAGCCTTGGGAATAATAACTCCTTTAAAGTTGAGTCAAATGCCTTTTGAATGTTAATAAAACACCATAAGAATTTTGAAGAGTGATGTCTCGCCTGCTCAATGAGGGCTCAAAGGATGAGAACATGACTCGGGGTTTGGGCTTTGGTTGGAAGCTTGCCCTTCCATTGGCTTAAAGATATGTTCTCTCAAGGATTTTTGATAATTGTAGATGAGGGGTATTGGCATGGAGCTTATAGAATGTGTGGCTTACCATGATCATCTGGTAATTGTTCAAATGGGCATCGAACTATGATTTGTGAATTGGGTGAATGGTACAGTTGGAGTTGGGACCATGTTAGTAGAAACCTGGAGCAAACAACATGGTTAAATAAATTAGTAGTGTGATCAACATGAGAATGTAAGCCATGTTTGAAGAATTTGACCCATTACCACTCCTCTTTTGCAACCTGGTTGGTAATCAACTCCCAAATTGCTTTCCTCATAATGAATGTGACATGATTGGGGGGCATGCAACTAGAATGAAGTGCTGCTAGGGTACTTTGTAGAGGGCGACTATAAGTGTAAACATGGATGTAGAGAAGAATGCATGAGAGAGGCTATAAAGTCACTTTGGGATTTAGGTCTAATGCAAGACACCATGATTATATAGATCGTAATCTTATGCTAGATCTATGCTTGAATAATTTGATAGAGAGGAGCATTTGGTACTTTTCCCATTTTTAAAAGGTAATATTGTAATCAGTTTAGAGATTTTGGAATATGCTGTTAGCCATGTTTGGTAGGAAAAGAAGAGTAGAGTACATGAGAGAAGTCATGAAGTCATTGAGTGATTTAGTTCTAAAACATGACATTATGCTTACAGAACATATTTATATTCTAGGACCATCTAAGAAGCTAGAGATAATTGTTGAAGTTATCCCTTATGTTACTTTTTGTAGCATCAGATGTGTTCTAGCCACGAAATTTGGTGGAGAGGCTAGAATACATGAGATCTCCAAAACCCATAAATCATTTCTCTTATGTTATTTTTTGTAGCATCAGATGTGTTATAGCCACGAAATTTGGTGGAGAGGCTAGAATACATGAGATCTCCAAAACCCAGAAATCGTTTCTAGAAATTCCACCTAGAGATGGCTTAATTAGATTATTAACCCATCTTTAAATATTTCCCAAGTCTAAACTTAGAGAATATGGTTAATTAATTGATCAGGTGCTTAGTGTTAAGCTCAAAAATGGAAGTGCTCATAATCGATTGGAAACTGAACGATAACGAAGAGCTTGTCGCTAGGAATCCGACGCAATTCGTTTCATCGAAAACAGACTTCGGATGAGGAAGATAGGGCTTGCTGTTCGATTTCCTAAACAAGTAAATTTTTTGCAGAAGAAGACATAATAGTGACATGGCAGCCTAGTCAGCAAAAAGATATATTCTGGGAATATTCCTTTAGTTTGCCCAATCACACTATGACAAGTGTCACTGCAGGGTTCGCTGGAAAGTTGGGAAGGTGATTTTTTTTTTTTTTTGTTATCCTAAGGTCGAAATCATTTTGTATGAGGTGCATTTTTTTTAATTATATGGTCGGAATAGTCCAACCAGAGGCAGACACGTGGTGCAGCCAGGGGCTGCCATGTGCCCCCTCTGGTGGACCAAGTTATGGGTCGAATTATGGTTAAGTTCAAAGGTTATATATATTATATGTGGAGCAAAATTTATTTTGGCAGAAGGGCGGAGGTCGGGACTTGACCACGTGACCTCCCCTACACAACGCTCCTTTACCACCATACTCGCACTTAAGAACTCAACATATATAGCTTGCGGAATATATTTGTTTCAATGTCATCTTATCATTGGGCGGAGGAGGGGGCCAACCCCCTCACCATATAACCTTTATGCTACGACTATGAGCGGAGTTTAAAGTTAATGTGAAGAGGTTAATATTAAAGCGGGGTTAATTAACCCTTAATTAAATGTTAATTTGCACTAATCCTGTTGCTAATTGGGGTTAATTAAAACACACATCTAGCGCTAATCCCACAATTTAACTCCCACATAAGTTAATTAATCCTGAGATTAATTCGGCGGAGACCACCAATTTCGGCGAATCTCCAAAATTGTCGTTTCTAATTGGAGTTTCCCTAGTTTTAGTGGTGTTACCTAGGCCATAATTGAGGAGGCCATAACTTTTGCAAAATTTGACCAAATTGGGCTCAAGAAGAGTCTATCATGGATCATTTGGACATTCTTAGCATGTTGGAGTAGGTTTCAGGAGCAGTAGATATTGTAATCAACACTTTTTTCCATTTTGAGCTAATACAGAGGTCCAAGCCATGGAAGTTGGACAAAGGAGATGTAGCCTAGGAGGGGTGAATTGCTTAATCAAAAAATTGTGTTAATGGATCATTTTGATGGTTTGCTGTACATTTTATTGTTGTTGTTCAACATTATGTTTTAATGTTATTATGCTCATGAATTTAACATAAAACTTGATACATTTACTTGTTTAGCACTGACGAACACCTCAAGAAACCTATGCACATGAAGCAAAAGATCAACAAATTGTTTATAATTCTGAAGATGAGATTAGCACAACAAAACCAACATATAGATTTAGATCAAGGTGGTATTAGAGCAAAGCTTGCAAAGGTTATTTGCTTAATTTGCTTGATTTGCTTGAGTTTTGTGCAAGTAGGGTTTTAATGGTTGCAATTTTGTGATGCATACAAGGTTGATGTTGCAGAGAGGAGAAGGGAAATTGTTGGTTGCTAGTCCTGAGGTTAGGACCATAAGAAGGAGAGCTACATGGCCACCATCTCCACCCAAAGTTTCACTCCCAGCTACACCTGAAGCACCTCAAGTTTTATCTCTCGCTGAGTTTGAGGAGGTACAAGTTGCACTAGAAGCTGAGCTTGAATCCATAGCCATCATGTCAAGTTTTGGAGAGAATGATTGTCTTCCAGAAGAGGAAGCATACAAGAAGGCTTTCTATGAACTAATTGAAAGGCTGAGGATCCTCTTTGAAGAGAGGAGCACCAGGATGGTTGAAGAGAATTCCAAGTCTCCAAATGGAGCAGTGGAGGAAAGCATCCTCCATCTCCACCATCTTCATCATCATCCTCATCATGACCATCAACATCATCTTCCACTTCCACAACGAAAACCACCCATATTCACTCAAAAACTCCAAAAGGAAAAACTCCCTTACTCAAACTTGATGTCAAATTTGAGCTTCCAATGTATAATGGCGAAGTGAATGCAGAGAAGTTGGATAATTGGATTCGTCAATTGGAGGTTTATTGCAGACTTCAAAAGCTTCAAGAGGATGACATAAAGATTCAATTGGCTTCCTTGAGGATGGAGGGATCAACACTTGTATGGTGGGAAGCAAGGACTCAAGAAGAGATTAAAAACCACGGTAAGATCTCAATGTCTTGGTCAAGTTTTATTGCTACCATTAAAAGGCAATTCTATTCTCTAGCTTACATGCAAAAGGCCATTATGGATTGGCAGAATTTTAGACAATTGAAAGGGCAAAGTGTGCAAGATTATACTCATGAATTTAGGAGAAGAGCTCTTATTTTGGGTATTAATTTGTATTCTCAAGAAACTTTGTTAAATTATATTGGGGGTTTGCACAGTTACCTTAGGCACACTATTCTCATATTCAATCCCACAAACTTAGATGAGGTTTGCGTTCAAGCCGCACATTTTGAAGTAAGAGGGAAACATAGTGTAGATGAGAAAAATGATACTTTCCTTGAGTATGAGGGTAAAGGAAAGGGCAAGTTTAATGGAAGAGGAAAGATAAATAACTCTATCAAAAAAGAGAGAGAAACTCACATGTAAACATTGTTCGAAGAATGTTCATGATGAAGACCATTGTTGGCAACTTCATTGAAGCCAAACAAACTGAAAGCCAAAGAAAAGGGAAACACTGTTGCAATCATTGAACATGACTTAGGGTTCAGATTCTAGAGCTGAAACCAAGATTACAACAATGGGTTTGAAAGGTAAGAACATAGCAAGCACTAGTTCTTCAAGTTTTTCCAGTGTAACTCAAGATGAAGATACAAGAATTGAACTCTTTCATATTAGAGTTGTTTCTAAACATACTAAGATAGACACACTGTTTGATAGTGGTTCTCAAGCTAATTTGATTTTCGAAGACTTAGTTAAGGAGCTAAACCTTGAAACTGTTATACATCCCAGACCTTATCCTTTAGGGTGGATATGCAAGAATGCAAAATTGCAGGTAACAAGGAAGTGCATACTAAGGTTTGCCATTAATTCAAACTTTCTTGATGAAGTTAAACTTGATGTAGTACCACTTGAGATTTCAATTATTGTTTTGGGAAGTCCTCATCTTTATGATAGGAAAGTAGTATTTCATTGCTATGAAAATAAGTATCACTTGTTTAAAGATGGAATTGAGTACATAGTTAGAGCGCATAAGAAGAAGACAAGTTTGTCTGTTATACATGCATGAGAAATGAAGAGAATAATGGATGCAAGTCAAATTTTGACTTTGTGTTAATGATCAAGCATAGAGATCTTTTGAATGAGACCTTTCAAAAAATGTATCGAATGAACAAGTTGATTTCATTGAAGTTGCTTATGCTTGTAATGAGATGTTTCAAGACTCTAACAAGTTGCCTTTGAAAGGAGGTAAATAAGATGTGAAAGATTTGCAGCAGTCAACATCATTATTGAGCAGTGTTGGAAACAAGATGCTGGTGCAAGAGAGTGAAAAAGTCAAAGAGAAAGCGCTAAAGCAATGTGACAAAGAAGGCATAGGTTCCAGAAGTGCTTGTTTTTGGTTTTCAAAGGGTACATGGCAATGATGGTGAGAATACTCGGTCAAGAGGCGACGCAAGAATCGCCATGACGATAGTGTTCGAGGTGAGACAGTTTTCAAGTTTCCTTTGATTGACGACCGAGGTGGAAACAAGTTTGTTTCTGCAAGGACCACTTGCTGCTTTGCAAATTTAGGGAAATTGCAGCATGATGGTGTCTACAACAGCAAGAGAGGGTCTCAAGAGTCAAGGAAAAAGCTTAGTTTTTGTGAAAAGCTCAAGTTGATGAAAATGGGAAAATTTCAGTGGATTGAGACTGGAAGGGTGAGGGAACTGTACCTTCATCCACATGTTCAGTAATCAAAGAGCTTTTGGGGTCCAAAAGGCTTCTAGTGGGGAGGAATGATCAGGTGCTCAGTGTTAAGCTCAAAAATGGAAGTGCTCAGAATCGATTGGAAACTGAATGACAACGAAGAGCTCGTCGCTAGGAATTTGGCGCAATTCTTTTCATGGAAAATCGACTCTAGATGTGGAACATAGGGCCTGTTGTTCGTTTTCCTAAACAACTAAAATTTTGCAGAAAAGGACAAAATGGTGACATGGCAACCTAGTCAACAAAACAATATATTTTGGGAATATTCCTTCAGTTTGCCCAATCACACCATGACAAGTGTCACTGCAGGGTTCGCTGGAAAGTTGAGAAGGTGAAATATATTTTATCCTAAGATTGAAATTGTTTTGTATGAGGTGCATTTTTTATTATTATATGGTTGGAATTGTCCATCCAGAGGTGGACATGTGATGCACCTAGGGGCCGCCACGTGCCCCCTCTGGTGGACCAAGGTATGGGTCGAATTACGGTTAAGTTCAAAGGTTATATATATTATATCTGGAGCAAAATTTATTTTGGCGGAAGGGCGGAGGTCTGGGCTCGACCCTACGACCCCCCTCACACAATGCGCCTTCGTTACCACCATACCCACAGTTAAGTACTTAACATATATAGCCTTCAGAATATATTTGTTTCAATGCCATCTGATCGTTGGGCGGATGAGCCCCCTCACCATATAACCTTTAGGCTACGATCATGTGCGGAGTTTAAAGTTAATGCGCGAAGGTTAATATTAAAGCGGGGTTAATTAACCCTTAGTCAAATGTTAATTTGCGTTAGTCCTGTTGCTAATTTAGGTTAATTAAAACACGTGTTTAGCGCTAATCCCACAGTTTAACTCCCACTTAAGTTAAGTAATCATGAGAGTAATTTGGCGGAGTCTGCCAATTTCGACGAATCTCCAACATTGTCGGCACTAATTGGAGTTTCCCTAGTTTTAATGGGGTTTCCTAGGCCAGAATTGAGGAGGCCATAAATTTTGCAAAATTTGACCAAATTGGGCTCAAGAAGAGTATATCCTGGATGATTTGGACATTCTAAGCATGTTGGAGCAGGGTTCAAGAGCAGTAGAGATTGTAATCAACATTTTTTTCCATTTTGAGCTACTACAAAGGCCCAAGCCATGGAAGCTGGACCAAGGAGATGTAGCCTAGGAGGGGTGAACTCTTCCATCAAAAAACTGTGTTAATGGATCATTTTGATGGTTTGCTGTACATTTTATTGCTGCTGTTCAACATTATGTTTTAATGTTATTATGCTCATGAATTTAACAAAAAACTTGATACATTTACCTGTTTAACACTCACAACCACCCCAGGAAACCTATGCACATCAAGCAAAAGATCATAAAATTGTTTATAATTCTGAAGATGAAATTAACGCAACAAAACTAACATTCAGATTCAAATCGTTAATCAAAATTAATCAAGTCAAGGTGAGAATTCTCTAGAAACTCACACGGATCGACTTCGATACGATCTTAGCCCTTGATTAAGTTTTAATCTTGGCTGATGGTGCTCCAACAAAGGATTATAAGAGGAAGTCGATGGACATTTGGAGAACACCCCAGCCGTTCAATTTCCTTAGCAGATTGATTTTTAGAGAGCAACAATGGTTGTTGGAGAGCCAGAGATCGAAGCAGAGTTAGTGAGGGGAAGAGGTAGTGATCTAGAGGAAGTTTTCCAGATCTGGCGAGGCTCCAACAAAAGGCCGAGTTATTCTCAGTGGTGTAGGGCTTAGGACTACACAATTGCTTCAGAAGAGCAACTTGATTTAGCTGGAGGAAAAATTGTTTTCATTTCCAGAGGTCGGACAAAGTTTCCATAGTGTCGGAGAAGCTATTTCCTGAACAGAGAAGGGCGTAACGACTTCATCAAAGGTAGTTCAGAGGCTAGATGTCACTGCTGCTTAGTAATAAAAACCCTCAGTTGTTGCATCGGTTTTCACAAGTTGGTTTTTTCCAGGGACAATTGTCCAAAAATAACGATGTTATTTTTATGTGTGTGCTAGTATTTTCTCAGTTTCCAGCGCTATTATTTCCGTTGTTTTATCTGTGAAGATTGCAGTGTGATTTATTTGATATTTGCCGTAGCAAATACATTGTTAAAATAATTAACAATTAGAAAAATAAATTCCAGTTGTTGCAACAAAATTTCAGTTGTGAAATTTTCACCCCTTACAAGTTATGTGTGGTTGGTTCTAGGTATAAATGTTTGTGCAGTAAAGAAATAGTTATCAATAGTTTCTATCCTTTGCCTATTTTTGATGCTATTTTACCGTCTTAAAAACAAAGTTACTGGTGAGAATAACTTGGTTCTATGTCACACGGTTCGGGTTTGAATTCGAGTTCGACAACTATTAAGTTCGATTCAAATTCAAATTTTTCGTTGAGGTTCGCATGAGGTTCGACATTAAGTTTGACTATATATATACAATAATAATAATAAATCAAAATCAATCAATAAGGTTATATGAATAACAATGAGCACGCACGAGTCACAAATCACAACCACTATTCACTTCACGCTCTGGGAGGCGGGGACAAGCAGTGTCTAGAAATTAAATTCAGGAAATTGCAGAGAATACAACACTGAGTACAATAGAACGAGTACACTTAGGCTGAAGTTGGCTTTTGAAAATCTATCGACAACCATGGTAAATAAAGACAAACCAGTGGCCACTGCGGGAAACTAATTGGCGGGAAGCAAAACAAGAGAAAGCCATGTGCTGCCCATGGTTTTTCTCATAAACCTTAAAACAACTGACAAAAACTGCCCGAACTCTAACCTCAAACCCAATTTTTTTATTTATTTATTATTTATTTATTATTTTTTAATTTTATTTATTTTTTATTTTAATTATAAAATTTGGCTTCAAGTTCATCTTTAGGTTCGCCTTCAGGTTCGACTTTGTTCAAATTCGGCGAACCCTGTGACATAGACTTGGTTCTGTACTTAAACAAACTAGATAAGATAAGACAAGACATACTGCTTACATGGATCACAATTGTATTCTATGATGCTCTTGAAAGCTAGAGATAATTGTGGAAATCAAAATTTGTTGCCACGTATAGGCCTTAGGTGGGTTGGTCTTGGGTATAGATGTTTGTCTTGTAAAACAACAATATTAAAAGTTTCTATCCACTGGCTACTTTTTGAGGCTGTGATGCTATATCAAAACATAATCACCAATGACCATATCAGTGAATGACTGGCAAGTATGTTGAGTATAGAATTTGGCCACACACTTGGATCTGTAGTTAAAAAAAACTTGTTTCACCAAGTGTTTGGCAATTAATACTCATTGTTCTTGTGAGTATTTAGAGCATTCTCCATCCTTTGCTTTTGTGCATAATCGTGCTGGTTGAGTAATTGACGATAAAGTATTGTACTTTTCTTACACTTTTCCACATTGTTGAGTATGTGTAGTATGAATATCAAGTATGTCAAGTAAAGTTCCTCAATGAGTAGGAGTATGGTAGTTATCATTGAAAATGCATGATATTTCATTGCAACTCCGTTGGAATGGTCAAGTGGTTGATAATATTGTAAGACTATATTAATTGCAGATTTCTGATTATATGGCAACTATAAAGTAACACATGAGACTTTATGGTTATGACTACAAACATAAAAGAGGTTGTTGATGTTTTAAGTAAATGTTTCTCCATTGCACTCAAACCTAGTTACTAAAACTAGTGTTTTTTTGAGAACATTATAATCCAAATGCACATGATAAATTTTGTGTGTGCTTATAAATTGTTTTTTGATTAGAATAGAAAGATAATGTATCTGCAATAAATGAAGAATATAAATGCTAATAATGGATCACCTTTATGTAGTAAATAATTTTAGTGGATGAGTTAATGATGAAAACAAAACATTTATTTTGAAGAGTTCATGACTGAAATTTAAATGGTGTATATGGAAGAAACAAAGAAGATTATGAAAACAAGGAGTAAGAAAGGTGAACTTTGTTGGCTATTGGTCTCTAACTAGCATTATAGGAATATAAGTTTTCTTTTATAATTGCAAACCTTTCTGTCATATATAATTTCACTATTTTCCAAATAAATATACTAAAATCTATTAGAATTTTATTCTTTTATGTTTGAACTTTGTATGATGGTAAGGGGTTAAACTTTCAAGCATCTTTTTATTCCATATATTCTTTTTCATGCAGGATGATGTATTCAAGTGTATATTTTTAACTTCTGCATTGCATCACCTATATGTTTTTAATGGCAGGGTCCAGCCCAAGCTCAAAATTTGAGGGATTCTTTGGTAGAAGCAAAATCAGACATTGTAGTGAAGGTAATGTACTTATTTAGACCAGTAATAAAATCTATAATTCAAATTCTTAAAGGTTTTGATGTAAGTCTCAATTAATTTATGTTTTCTTGTATTGTAATAAGGGAATAGCATATCTTAACTCAATTTTTTTTTTTTTGTCTTTATGTCATCTCTTTTTCTAAATAGAATGCCTGCATCAAAATGCTGTTGTTCTATGCTCATCAACTTCACGAGATTAGCTTGGGGGAATGATTGTAAAATTTCCACTTGGAAATATCCCAAAATGACCACTAAATTTTCAGAGATTTTATTGAATCTTTTCAGGGAGAAATTTTGTCAAACATGTTGTGACTCGTGAGCATACTGCTGTAGGTGTATTTGAACAATTTTTATTCCCAAACAGTGGTACACAATAATAAATGTTTTCCAAATGAGGGTTCCAAACAACAGTGAATAGCAGCAAACAACCCAGGAGAGATTAACAGCACATTACAGTATATAAAAATCACTTTCCCTCTATTAAATATGAGCCCAGATTCATACAACACAGGTCCAAGAAGCCTTTCATTAAGACAGTGGAACCTGGTTTAAATGGCTCAGCTAGGCCTTCTTCAGAATAATCTCAATCTCTGAGTATTATCAGTAGTGAATGCTGCAAGAGAGTGATCCCATCAGCGTTATATCTTTATGTGAAGCAGCATTCGTACAGTGTCTCCATGAAATTCAACACTCCTCGAAAATGTGTAACCTGTGGACTGATAAATACACACAGGAATGGGTGTCTTGGTCTCTGCATCTAACTCAGCCAAGCAAGCACTTTAAACTCAGTCCCTTATGAAATGCGTTCAGCCAGCAATCTACAGGAAAAAGTGTGCTCCCCAAACAGTAACAAACTCGGCCCCTTAATTAATAGTCTGAACTCGGTCAAGAGAAAGGATAGTGACTTGGCCCTTTAGGTAGAAGGAAACTTGTCCCCTTTTGAATGGAACTTCGACCTCAAATAACCTGAGTGTACAGTCCCTTTGGCTGAAGGAACACGGTCTTATAACCCTGAACTTCAACCTATTGAAGTATGGCAGAGCGTGGCCCTCTTCAATAGCAATATCTTCCTTAGATTTGGCTTGACTCTCCCTGTGAGAAGATGTATAGAAAACACAATTTTAGAAGATAAAATGAGCTGATAAAGCCTCTTTACCTCAATATCTTCCACATATCAACTTTTGCTTTGAATCCCAATGGTGAAATTTGAGTGATTCCACTTTCAAGGCCAACTAGGGTGTTTAGTTTCAACACCAAAGCCTTCAATGACGGCTAGCGTTTCCAAGACCCTAAGGTTCTCTCCAAAAAAACTCCAAGAGCTCATTTTCTCAAAATGCAAGTGATAGAACAAGGAGATACTCCTCACTTTTCTCTTTTTATAATCGAGTGGCCATTTTTGCTGCCATTTTACCCTTTTAATATTTATTAAGTCACTTTAGGAGAGTTTCACTTTATAAAATGAAAGTGACTTTTCATTAACCTAGGATATGTCCTCCTTTTTCACCTCTTAGACAATTATAAAGTTTTCCTAGACGAATCATGTTCCCTATTAAAATTTTTCCTTGCCTTAGCCTACGGGAACTTATTAAGCTAGCGGAGCCTGTCTTATTTCTCCCAAGTGGCTGGGGACATTACAATGGTGATCTAGGATGAATGTCATGCAATATTGATTATTGGTTTATCCTTTATCAAAATGCTTTAGTAGAAGAATTGGCTAAAATTGTTTCATGACTTTAGAGTCTACTTTTTGGTGTTTTCTTGATGGTTCTAGTAATAGTAAGAGATTGAACTCGTTGAGTATGTGTCTAAATATATAATCACTCTCACTTGTCTATATGTATGCCTTTGCCTTTCTATTTCCTTTTTGGTCTATATAAACTCATGTCTACTTGTTTTATTATCAATCTAATAATTCACTTGCACACACAAAGCAAAAGCACTTGTTCTATTGTTTACGTAATCATGCATTAACCTCATGTATCTTAATTATGAATGCAGAATTCACCTAAACAACCATCCACATTCAACAATTCAGACTCCTTAAGTCCCCCCTGATTTGAAGTTGTGCTTGAACGAGTACCTTCTATGCATACATGTAGTCACCTCCAACACTTACGTCATTGCCAATGTGTGCCTCCTCAACAACATGGGCATCATGAGTCATGGCCATCCTTTTTTTTAATCATTGATAGACACTTCTCATCGGTAGCATCATGAGTTGTTTTCATCCGTTTTGTCATTATTGATACATGCTTCTCATCAACACTGGTATAGTAGATGCTAACATTGCAACCATCCTTTTCCAACTTTATTTCACTTCCTTTTAAATAAAATAAAAAATGGCAGGCTGACAAACTTCATTGGAAAGATGGTGACTCCAACCATTTGATTCACACTTCACACACTTTGCATTTATTGGCTTCTATATCATCATGTATGCAAATGTACTGGGTCACAAATTGTAACACTTGTTGCAACATCATTTCCTCGATCTGCAATGCCATTGGTGTTTGCAACTTTGTTGTCTGACATCTAAGAAATGGACCTATCGTGGCCTAGGTGTTTCTGTATATTTGCAGTGGATGTGATGATGTGTCTGCAATTTATTTTAATGTAATAGGGTAGTTGTGTTATTTCTTCAGGTTGATTTGTAACAATTGGAAGTGTTGGGCCACAATCTGTAAGCAAAAAATAGAGAGCTATGTAAGGGTTTGCATTTTTAGATATGATTTGTTATGTTTCTTCATGTTGTATATGGGTGGCCTTTAAATGTGTGCCATAGTTTACCTACAATAAGCCTTTGTCAATGTCCAAATCAATATGGCATCTTTTACATTTGACTTAGGAGGACTTTTGTCTGTTGCCTGAAAATGCTCCATTGTGTTTGCTATGTTTGGCTACTAAATGACGTTTGATCAAGGAAGAAGTTTTAATTGATTTTTTTTGTGTTTGTTGTTGCTTATCACAGCTTATCTTAATTCTAGTGTTGGTGCTTTTGTACCCTTGCAAATATGTCTAAGGTGTCTTCAGGTTGGGATTTGTCTGTGGTAACTTTTGCTTCTGGTTGTCAATGCCTCTGGTGTATAGTCTTGGGCTTTTGTGTTGCAAGACTAAGTCCTATCTTTTGAGTCTTCTTATCCCCCCTTCATCATTAACCCTCTCATTATCACATGTTTTGGTGATTTCTCCACTTGAAAACTTTATAAATCTTCTTCTAATGTTTCAACTTTCTCCTTCATAATTTCTCCCTTTTCAAAATTTTTCAATATGAAATTTAATAATTGCTGGCTTCATTTTGGCAATCTCCTATGCAGAATCATATTTGATAATGATCATAAGCACCTTGTAATACCCCAATTCTGGCCCTTTTGAAATATATAGATAAGATTAATGTACGTGCAGACACATGTACATGCATGTGCGCGTGTTGTGATATGGTTGTCTAACCATGTGGGTCAATTAAATAAGCACCTTTCGATAATAATTGCTTTGTAATTTTAGAACCTGCTAGAGACCAAGGACACAATTCTTTATATGTTTGCTAAGTTGATATATATTATGGGAATGCACTTTGATAAAATAACAACATTAAAGTCCATAAAAACCACTCTGTCTTCATTTTGGCAATCTCCTATGCAGAATCATATTTGATAATGATCATAAGCAAATTGTAATACACCAATTCTGGCCCTTCTGAAATATATAGATAAGATTATATGTACATGCAGACACAAGCATATGCACGTGCGTTTGTTGTGATATGGTTGTCTAACCATGTGGGTCAATTAAATAAGCACCTTTCGATAATAATTGCTTTTGTAATGTAAGATCCTGCTAGAGACCAAGGACACGATTCTTTATATGTTTGCTAAGTTGATATATATTATGAGAATGCACTTTGATAAAATAACAACAATAAAGTCCATAAAAACCACTCTTAGACAAGAGGGAAAGTGACAGGGTTTTGCCATCGGAATAAATGTTGTCATGTGTCATACTGGGTCATTCCTCCCTTTTTTGAATTCCTTTGTTTTACTGTCCGTTCTTGGCTGCTCATTGTACTTCTCATGATTCATACAAGATCGCTGTTGTTTCCTCTTGGATAACTGAGGAAACTATTTTGCCTATGCTATTGGATTTCTGGGTTGAATGGAATGGTTGTTGTGTGCTCAAGGTTGGGGAAGGAAGCCATGCATTATTTGAAAGCCCACCTTTGATCTTGATTTTGGAAACCAAAATACCACAAGAACTTGCCATTAGATGCTTTTGAATGAGAGGGTTGATAGGATGCACCAATCAATCAGACCTCCCAGGAAAAGAATAACAACCTATACACTTCTTACCGTAATAGTAAACACTTTAGCACTTTAATTGCCTTACGTGTGTATCATCACATCGCCTTAAAAACATTGCTTTCCATCCTGATAAACACTCTTCAATCTGTTGCTTGTGTGCATTTTTATTTTAGTTTCAGGGTTGCAGTTGTCTAGAATATGCTCTTTGCAGGTCTTCACAAGTTGTGGTTTGTAGACAACTGCACTTGTAGTATTGGGGGTGTTTTCTTTTTCTTTTTTGCTGGGTCAAAATTGATGTAACCTTCAATTATTTATGAAATTCGTCTCTCCCAAATACCTTGTTAACTTGGCTTCACAATAGTAACATATTTAATCTCTCTCTCTCTCCCCCCAAATGGTCACATGAAAAAGCAACAATTATCCTCGGCGTTAGCATTTCGTATGTCTAGGAATCACGTTCAGTTCTTTGCATTTACTTTGAGAAGCTTGGGTCTATCTCTGATACCATGTAGAAATTTAACATGAACAAATGAAAATATGATAATTGTGGAATATAATGTTTTGTCTATGTTGTGCAAGTTTTAGGAACATGGGTACTGGGATTTGGAATGGGTCTGAAGCTCTCTAATTTTCTCAAAACATGTGCGCCTATTAGTGCCTACCACTATTAATAAGGGCCTAGTTTTAATATTCAGAAATCTATTTTTAATATAAAACTGTGTATAACTTTCATATGATAACATGGAATTTGACCAAACAGTATAAGTGCCCATCTTAGTCACATTCATGGTTGCAGGGGTGTGTAAAGAATGCCAAAGGGTGGACCCGTGGACGTGTTGGACTTGTGGATGTGTTAAAATTGAAAACTAGGGCCAAATTTCACTTTGGACGACTCATTTGATGAAGATGATTATTGCATTGAATTCCTCTTTTCAAAAGGACCAAAGTCGACCTAAAGATCATCAAATTTGGATAAGCAGAAATGTGTTTTTGAATTTATGCCCTCTCATGTGCTTATTGTCAAGGTCGGCCACATCATCATGTAGGCTCATGAAGCCCAAGAGACATGTCACTTCACCCAAAATGATTTGTATAAATATGAGAGACCTCAAACCTCATTTGGCATCATCTCATCTCACACACTCTCCTCTTTCCTCATCTTATTGGTTCATATAGCTATCGGGCAACTGAATTCTCTCACACGTGTGGCAAGAAGGAACACAAATTGCAGGGCTGAAATTTCAGGGTTTGTTGCAGGTTTGACCAATATTGATCAAGGGAGTTTTGACCACATTTGACTGCGATTTTCCTCCAAAATTTTGATCTTTGGGGGCTACACCTATTGGCACTAAAATTGAGGCATTCTGGGCACATTGATCGAGGCTGACCACATGGTTGACCACATTGTTGACTGTAGAATTTGACCAAGTTTGATCGCTATTTTCATGATTGTTTTGGGTTGACTTTGACAACCTTAGAAGGTCGAGTTTGACTGGATATGACCGAGCTGCTTTGAGGACAGTTTGTTGTTGCTTTGACCAACGTTGACTTTCTGATTAGGGTTGTTAACTGCTACAGGAAATTTCAGATTTGACAGGGTTGATTTGATCATCATTTGGCAAGTCAATTTTGACTCTATTGTACTGTCTCTCTCTTTGCTGAAAATTTGTTATAATAATAAGAAGAATTGATCAAAAGGTTTTCCTCATCTTGGAGTTTTTCCCCGACATTTGCCAAATCTGGGGTTCTCTTATCTTGGCTTGTCTTTTGCATTTTATTGTTCATGTTCTATCTGCAGTTATTGTCAATATGATTTATGGATAATGTGATTGCTATTGTAAACTAATTTGGAAATTGTCATTGGGGTGCTAAAAGGACTTTGATGTAATTGTGCTAAGCGTAGAACATACCATTATTAATTAAATTAACATGGTATCAGAGCCCAGGTGAAGACAAAGCCCAAGCAATAGAGAGAAAAGCAATCACTAAGAGGGATCTATTGACAAGTCTCAATGACATCTACATCTTACTTCTAGATTGAGGACAATTTCAATGACAAATCTGACTATCATGCATGGAAAATGACTTTGGACTTGAGTTTGGAAGAGCTTGATGCAATGGACTATGTGCAGGGAAATGTGGTGGAGCCTCCTTCAAATGCATGGACTACTGCTAAGACAAAGTATAGAAAAGGTGAGGTCAAAGCTTAAGAAAATTAACATTGATTCCATTCAAAAGCACTTGGTTTCTTATATTTCTGATTTGGAAACATCTAAGGAGATGTATGATAAGTTGGTTGGGATGTTCAAAGTGAACAATGCAAATCAAATCCTCTTAAGAAAATTAACGTTGATTCCATTCAAAAACACTTGGTTTCTTATATTTCTGATTTGGAAACATCTAAGGAGATGTATGATAAGTTGGTTGGGATGTTCAAAGTGAACAATGCAAATCAAATCCTTTTTCTCAAGAACAAGTTGAAGGATATCAAGATTTACAGAGAGGAGTCTATACAATCCTACTTCATGATATTAACACAAATCAAGAATGATCTACTATCTACTGGAGAAGTTATTGCTGACAGGGAGCTCACTCTCATTGCACTTGGAGGTCTTACAAGACCTTGGGATGTATTTGTCACCACTATTCTAAACAATGACATGATACCTGGTTTTAATGAGTTATTGGCTAGATGCACTTAAGAGGAAACAAGGATGATGGAGAGATAAGCACTTCAATTGAAATGAACCTACTGCCTTATCGGCTCATGCAGAAAGGAAGAATAATGTTGTTCCAAGGAGTCAGGGTCAAGGGTTCAAGAAGGGATTCAATCATTCAAAGAAGAAAGAAAAGGAAGGTGCTGCAATTGCAATAGGGTCGACCACTATATGCTAGAGAGTGTCCTCACAAGAAGAATACTCCAACGGATGATGACAACAACAACCACAACAATTTTAAAGGCAATGGCAATCAAAGGAATAATAGGTTCAACAACAAAGGAAAGAGAAATGCTCCAACTGCTAGAAATGGAAATAGTTGACCTCCCAAGAGGACAAGAAATGCCAGGTATGATGAAGGTAATGGTGTAGAAAAACAAGATGAGTTCTATCTTATTTCCGCTCTATCTACTTCCTCTCCTTCGGACACGTTGGATCATGGGTTCATTGATAGTGGAGCCTCAAGGCTCTTCATTGGGTGCAAGGAGGCCCTCTCAAGTTTCGTTGAAAAGAAGACTAGGTAGAGATCATACTTGGAGATAATGTCACCTAGCTCGTGAAAGGGACAAATATTGTCACTCTTCACTTGAATCAAGGTCAAACCATTCATCTACAAGAAGTATTGTATGTGCCCGATTTGAAGAAGAACCTCGTGTCTATTTATGTTATGGAAGATAAAGGCTTCAAAGTAGCACTTGTTGATGGAAACCTATGTATTTGGGAAATAAAACCTAAAGATGCATTTGCTTTGGGATTTAGGGTCGATGGTCTTTATCAAGTTGGTGGAAGTCCTTTGGGAGGTTTGGCAAGCGAAACTTCACTTCAATCTGAGCTATGGCACTAGAGATTTGCCCACTTACATTACAAGGCCTTACATGGGGTAGGGAATGTTGATTTGGGGCAGCATTGGATGTGCTCAATGTCTCAAACTTTGTGGAAAGGCTTAGACACATGTAATCCAGATAACCCAGCAATCGTTTTGGGAAATTCCACACAGAGACGGTTTTATTTAATAAATTAATTATTTTTAATGAGACCCTAAGAAATTAAAATAATTAATGGGTATTAATCTAAACTGTGTGTGTAACTTCTACAAAAAGCAGATAAAGTCAGAATGTAATCTTAGCCGTTGATTGGAGATCTAATCTCGACCGTTGAAGTCTCAACAAGAAGACTATAAAAAGACTTTACGGTCATTTGGAAAGACACACCCAGAGATCAAGAGATCGAATTTTCTGAAGTGAGTAGTGCTCGGAGGAAAACTTTGATTGAGAGATTCTTATGCAGTTGAGGGGCAAAGACAATTTTGGTCGGAGGATCTTCTCTGGGACCAAGAATACTCAACAGAGAGGCAAAGAGATACCCAGAGGAGGCATCGCCGTACCTAGAGAGTGTGACGCATTACCTAGAAAGGGTGATGCAGGGCCATGAAGGCCACACGCAAGGGCTACACAGTATTCCAGAGCAGAAGTCTGAGATCCAGTTTGGAGATTGAGATTCTGAGTTGGGAGGGCTGGAATCGAGTTTCCTGAGGGCTGATCGATCCCAACAGAGGAGGTGATGTAGTCTTCTGAAGCCCTTGATGCAGGTCCATGTACTTACTGCATAGAGGTATCGTAGAGGGTGCCGGGAGGATGTTGGTTCAACTATTGGATTAGTCATGACTTGCCGTGTAGAGTGAGGTAATTTCACTAATTTCTTCTGCCGAGTGATATTCTTTGTACTGGATTGCCATCAAGGCATCCAAAGATTGTATTTAGAAATAATTGCTGCTTAATATTAAAACCCTCAGATTTGTTGCACCGATTTTTCCCGCATTGGGTTTTTTTGGTGACATTTGTCCAAAAACAATGGTGTCCTGTGTGATGTTTTTCTTTCTTGCTCAGTTTCTTGTTTTAACATATTAATTCAATTAAGTGAAGACTGCCTCAATAATTGCTTTAGTATTTACAAAAGAAATCCATAAATAACTTGTTAATGTAATTTACAAGTAGGTGAAGTAAATTCAATTGGTTGCAGTAGGATTCGAGACTTGAAATTTTCATGAGGAAGATGGCCACATGTATGCCCGAGGACAACATGAATATTGAAGGTGTTTGTTAGGGTTGTGTCACTGGAACACTTACAATGGGACCATTCCTTTTAGTGAAAGCAAGACTTCCAATATTCTTAAATTGGTCCATTTTGATTTTTCTGGTATGTTGCCCATAACATTGTTGGGAGGATACTCATATTATGCAATCTTGTGGATGACTATACTCGTAAAACATGGATCTATTTGTTAAAAAGGAAGGATGAAGTGTTCTAATGGTTCTGTTCTTTCAAAGCATTGGTGCAAAATCAAACAAGGAAGAAGATCAAGGTATTGAGGACCAACAATGGAACCAAATATGAATCAAATGAATTCAATGACTTTTATCGAGAGGCTGGCATCAAGAGGGAGACAACTGTTCCACACACTCTTGAGCAAAATGGAGTTGCTGAAAGAAAGAATCGAACAATCAAGGAAGCCACCTGTGCCATGCTCCATGATCAAGGTCTACCGAAGTTCTTATGGGGAGAAGCTGCCAATGCTGCCGTCTATGTTCAAAATAGGAGCCGACATCAAGCAATAGATTTCAAGACACCCGAGGAAGTCTTCACTGGTAAGAAACTTGATGTTTCTCATTTTAGGATCTTTGGTTGTCTGATAAATTATCATGTGCCTAAAGAGAAAATAAATAAGCTGGAAGCTTTTGGGTAGAAAGGTATATTCATCGGCTACAATGAAAATTCGAAGGCATATAGAATCTATATGCCTGTTCAAAGAGATGTGGAAGTAAGCTGTGATGTCACCTTTGATGAAGACACTGCCCTTGGGAAAGCCAAAGCTCCCCCTCTCCCAAGGAAGGACAACAATGCTGCGGAAAAAACAGGATGAACCTTCGATAGATGAGCCTATGCCTGATGTTGAAGGTTCAATGGACCTTATTGATCCTCCTCCTAGTGATCCCCTCTACCTGAAGGAAACTATTACTATGCCTCAAAGATACTCTTGAAGATGCTGAAAGACATATTGCTCCAAGAGGGACATTTCGTGAAAGTAAGAAGCTGAACATGTATTAAGGTTATTTGGCTGCTATGAGTAATGTTGTTCAAGCTGAACCTTGCACGTTCGAAGAAGCTGTAAAACACCAAGTATGGAAGGATGCAATGAATGAGGAATATGAATCTATCATGAAGTATTATGTTTGGGACGTGGTGCCTAAACCCAAGGACAAGTCTGTGGTCACCTCAAAATGGCTTTGCAAAATCAAACATGGAGCTGATGAGAGTTTTGAAAAATATATGGCCAAGTTCGTTGCCCAAGGCTTCTCTCAAAAGGAAGGAGTGGACTATGACGAGATATTTGCACCAGTTGCCCGATATACCACTATCCAATTTATTATTGCTCACGTTGCCAATCAAGGATGGACCCTACATCAAATGGACGTTAAAACTGCTTTCTTGCATGGCTTGCTTAAGGAGAAAGTCTACTTGGAGCAACCTTAAGGGTTTGAAGTACAAGATCAAAGGACACATGTATGCAGGTTGAAGAAAGCTCTCTATTGGTTGAAACGAGCCTGTAGGGCTTGGTATGAGAGGATTGGCAATTGTCTTATGAAGATCGGATTTACAAGAAGCTATGTTGATCCTAATCTATACTTAAAGGTTGAAAAGGACATGCCTTTTTTTTTTGGTTCTTTATGTTGATTATCTCTTTCTGACTATAGTGTACACTGTAGACCCTCTCATTTATAGAGGGAGTTAACTTCCAAGTTCGAGATGAAGGACCTAGGACTGGAATTTTGGCAAAATCCAGACAAGATTTTTCTTTCTTAAAGAAAATACACTGTGAAGTTGCTAAAAAGTTGTGGGGTGGTGGATTGCAAGTATGTGTCTACTCCGATGGAACTCAACTTCAAGAAGCTATGTGGAAGTGCTGTTGGGCCTGAATTGGCAAACCCTTTCGACTAATAACAACTTGTGGGGCCTTGATGTTCTTGGTAAACTCCCGACCGGACATATGCTTCGCTGTGAATACTTTAAGTCAGTTTATGGTTGAACCCCATCATATACATTGGATTGTTGCTAAGAACCTCTTAAGATATCTCCGTGGCACAATCAATTATGGGTTGAGATACACTATCAAAAATTTGAGGCTATAAAGATATTCTGATGTTGACTGAGCTAGCAGTGTGGTGGATAGAAAGAGCATGTAAAGATATTGCTTCTCTTTGGTGTCTACTTCGATTTCTTGGATGAGTAGGAAACAAAAATCAGCTGCTCTAAGCACTGTCGAGGCCGAATACATTACTGCTAGTATGGCCTGTTGTGAAGCTATATGGTTGAGGAAGCTCTTCAGTGAGCTATTTGAGCATGTGCCGGATACCACCGTGATCTATTGTGACAACGAGAGTGAGATTCGCCTTTCAGAGAATCTCGTGTTTCACGATTGCTCCAAGTGCATTAATTTTAGGTACCACTTTATCTGGGATATGGTACAATGGGGAGCAATAAGGCTCCAACACATTGGGACTAATGAGCAAGTTGGAGACATCCTTGCGAAGCCCTTGGGGAAGGTCAAATTGTTAGCCTTCCGAGAGAGACTTGGAGTCATGGAAGGACCCTCCCATGAAGGTCTTTCTTGAGTTGGACACTGAGCTCTGGGAGCTCCTTGGGGCTTGGGGTACTTCTTGGAGCTATGAGCCACCATAGGGTGAGTGGTTCACCTTCCCCTATAAGTACACGTTATATGAGGTGAGTGGTTCACCTTCCCCTACGATTGATGACACGTGTAGGGTGAGTGGTTCACCTTCCCCTACGATTGATGATATTTCATAGGATGATTGGTTCACCTTCTCCTATGGCATATGAGCATGATGAGTGGTTCACCTTTTCCTGTGAATGCTCCAACATACATCCTACCCATGTAGTCCGAGACTCATGGGAAGTAGCTCTCATCTGGTCAATGAGTTGGGAAAAGTGGATAAGGACCTTAACATTACAAATGGATGCATCATGTACTGCTGTACTCCATATGTCTAGGATGCATTATGTTTAACAACTTGATCTGGGATCAAGTCTGATTAATGTTCTACCCCTGGACTGACTTTTGTTAGTGGAGAGTGGTAAGGTCTTGTGACTCACTCTCGATCGATTCTTCTTCATTTTCTATATTAGTGTTCAACAGAGTTTAGATGAGATGCAGAGATGGTTCATGATGATGGATGGATTGGTAGGTGGAATTCTCCCTATTCTCCCTAATTGAGAGAGTGTTAAAATTAGCAACTAGGACTAAATTCCACTTTGGACAACTCATTTGATGGAGATGATTATTGCATTGAATTCTCCTTTTCGGGAGGACCAAAATCGACCTAAATATCATCAAATTTGGATAAGCAGAAATTTGTTTTTGAATTTATGCTCTTTCATGTACAAATTGTCAAGATGGACCACATCATCATGTAGGCTCGTGAAGCCCAAGAGACATGTCACTTCACCCTCAATGAACTTGTATAAATATGAGAGACCTCAAACCTCATTTGCCATCATCTCATCTCACACATTCTTCTCTCTCCTCATCTGATTGGTTCATACAACTATTGGGCAGCCAAATTCTCTCACAGGTGTGGCAAGAAGGAAGACAATTTGCAGGGTTGAAATTTTAGAGTCTATTGCAGGTTTGACCAACGCTGACTAGGGTGTTTTGACCACATTTGACTGTGATTTTCTGCCAGAATTTTGATCTTTGGAGGCCACACCTATTGGCACTAAAACCGAGGCATTCTGGGCACATTGATCGAGGCTGATTGCAGGGCTAATCGCAAAATTTGACGAAGTTTGACCACTGTTTTCTCTACTGTTTTGGGCTGACTTTGATCACCTTAGAAGGCCGACTTTGGCTGGGTATGACCAAGCTGCTTTGAGGACAATTTGCTGTTGCTTTGACTAGTGTTGACTTTCTGGTTAGGGTTGTTGACTGCTGCAGGAAATTTCAGATTTGACAGGTCTCCTTTGATCATCATTTGGCAAGTCAATTTTGACTTTATTGTAGTCGCTCTCTCTGTTGAACATTTGATATAATAATATGAAGAATTGATCAAAGGGTTTATCGTTTTCCCCATATTGGGGTTTTTCCCTGGCTTTCGCCGAATCTGGTGTTCTCTTGTTTGGGCTTGTCTTCTGCATTTTATTGTTCATATTCTATCTATAGTTACTGTCAATGTGCTTTATGGGTAATGTGATTGCTAGTGCTATTGGGCTGCTAAAAGGACATTGAAGTAATTGTGCTAAAGCATAGAACATACCATTGTTGTAGGTGTGTGCACAAAATGCTAAAGGGATTTTGCATGGGTCTTAAACATGCTGCCATGGATGCTACCCCTTGGAACTCCATGATGGGTGCTACATGCTGCAGTGTTTGGTTGCAAGGGTTGGTGCATGTTGCTGGGGGGCACCATGGTGGTCTGTGCATGATCATTGTTAGTCACATGATCATTATGGCTAGCTAGGGTTCAAGTAACCCTTCTAGTAGTGGGGTTGTAGTGGTTTTTGCATGCACTTCGCATCTTTTTATATTGACGAAAGCTATGGACTTTGTGCATGATCATTGTTAGTCACATGATCATTTTGGCTAGCTAGGGTTCAAGTAACCCTCCTAGTAGTGAGGTTGCAATCGTTTTTGCATGCACTTTGCATATGTTTATATTGACGAGAGCTATGGACTAATTTGCTATTACTTGTTAATTTGAGTAGGGTCAATTTCTTTTTCCCCATGTAAATATATGACATAGCATTCATTATTGCACTAGCGACATTTTTATGTTTGTCTGAACCTTTCCCTGAATAGCATTTGTCTTCTATTTTGAAGTCCAGCAAGCATTATGAAACTGTGTTCTTCTCCTTGGAAATATATCCCATATTTCATTACTTAAAATAGAGGGACATTCAAAAGAATGTATCATTGGGCCAAGCTCTAATTATATTTAATACTCCTCCTTCTATAAGCAATGAGTGCTAATTTGCATGATCATTGTTAGTCACATGATCATTTTGGCTAGCTAGGGTTCAAGTAACCCTCCTAGTAGTGAGGTTGCAATGGTTTTTGCATGCACTTTGCATATGTTTATATTGACAAGAGCTATGGACTAATTTGGTATTACTCGTTAATTTGAGTAGGGTCAATTTCTTTTTCCCCACGTAAATATATGACATAACATTCATTATTGCACTAGCGACATTTTTATGTTTGTCTGAACCTTTCCCTGAATTGCATTTGTCTTCTATTTTGAAGTCCAGCAAGTGTTATGACACTGTGTTCTTCTCCTTGGAAATATATCCTACATTTCATTACTTAAAATAGAGGGACATTCAAAAGAATGCATCATTGGGCCAAGCTCTAATTATATTTAATACTCCTCTGTCTATAAGCAATGAGTGCTGACATGCCTGTCTTGGCCCTAAATCTCAAGAGAGTCAACATTATTTTAAACAGGGTTGCTGAGGTGGTCTGCACATAACTATTTGTTTCTATGCTCTGATCAACAGTAGTCCCACGACTACTTTTGCTATCTAGGTTTTGAGCAACCCTCCTGGTAGTAGAATTTCCGGGGTTTTTGCATGCGATTTGCATTTGTTTTATGTTGAGGACAGCTACAGACTATTTTTTACGAACTCCATAAGTTCATCAAAATTTATGCTGCATGAGTAAGGTCAATTTCTTTTTTCCAATGGGAATGTATGACATAGCATCTTTTGTTACATTGGTGTCATTTGTATGTTTCTCTTGCCTTTTCCTGAATAACATTTATCTTCTATTTTGAACTCTAGCATCTTTTGTTACATTGGTGTCATTTGTATGTTTCTCTTGCCTTTTCCTGAATAACATTTATCTTCTATTTTGAACTCTAGCAAGCATTATGAAAATACTTTGTTTTCTTTGAAAATGCATCCTATATTTCAGTGCTAAAATATAAAGAGACGTCAAGAAGAATGCATTAATTGGTCCAAGATATGTTTATATAGAATGCTTCTCGCTCAATAGACAATGAGTGCCAACGTGGCTGCTTGGGCTCCAAATTTTAAGAGAGTCATCATTACTCTAACAAAGCCATTTCCGCTGAAATTGGGACATATAACGCTGATTTAAAAGCTGTGAATCTTACCGAAATGAAAGGTGAAAGTGTCTCAGCTAAAGGTTGCATGGATATTCCTTTTCCATAAAAAAGAAAGATGCTTTCGTCTCAGCTAAAGGTTGCATGGATTTTCCTTTTACATAAAGAAAGATGCTTTCCAATCTTAGTTGTTCCATATACCTCTGCCAAACTATTTGATCATCCATAATCAAAGGGGGTCACAAAGAATGGGGTGTACAATGGTAACCCACTCCTAGAATACTCTAGCAACATTTGAGCTATTTTTTATGTTTATAGAATACACAATATATTTGTAATTGCTATGGACATAACTTGGAAATTGTCTTTTGAAAGTCTGAAAGTAAATGGAAGATTTGAGATTCGTGGAACTCAAATATAGAAAATTGAAAATGCAGTCCAGTGACTAACTAATAAAATATGATGTGAATGTGATGCAGCCTATTCACTAATGTGAAACCACACAATAGGAAATTAGTGCCAAGTTCCTGTTGAGAAATGTAACTAGTTTCAGTCTTCATAATTGTTGTACTCATTTCAATATGTATCCTATGTAACAAACAAGAAAAGAAGAAACCAAAATATTATTATTAAAGCACGGGTTTCATGCTCATTATTGATGGTCTTCTAGGTAAAGGTGTGTTCTTTGTGCTTCTAGGGTTTGTTAGGTCTTAGGAATTATTGTCATGAGTCAAAGAAGTCAACATCATGTTTATAAGACCCTTCCGGACAATTTGTAATTGTAAAAATAATTATTTTTGAGTCTAGAAAGTCATGGAATCTCCAAGAGTACAAGTCGGCCCTGGGATCCTCAACCCTTCCGGACAATTTGTAATTGTAAAAATAATTATTTTCGAGTTTAGAAAGTCATGGAATCTCCAAGAGTACAAGTCGGCCCTGGGATCCTCAAGTTGGCCGAAAGGAGGGAATTCAACCACTTGAGAAGGCTATAAAAGGAATCAATTTGACCTTATTTGAAGACACTCACTCACTAGTTCGATCTATCAAGAAATGAGTTCAATCTGTAGCTGGGAAGCTGGGAGACTGAAATATCTTGTCTTTGGGATCTATCTCTCTCACACGTGTGAAATTTCGGAGTTGCTAGGCTGCAGTAGAAGGCTGAAATTTCAGGATTGAGTTGTTGGAGGACGAAGCATAGAATCTGTAGTTGGAAGAGGGAAAACCCTTGTCTAGACCTTGTTGACCTTGGGAGGGTTTTCTTGCTCTATTAGGTCTTAGAAGGACGCCGTATTTGGGTTTCCAAGAAGCTGCAAGGACGAAGTAGCTGGGCCGAAGTTGCATGTCGAGTAGCAGTAGCTAGGAAGTCGAAGTTGTTGAAGTTGCAAGGAAGAAGCAATTTGGTACAAAATCAAGGAAGGACTTGAGGAAGGGCACTTGGTACTGGGAGGAGGACTTGGTCTAGGGATTGGGTCACTGTATCTCATTTGAAGCAGATTGTATGAAGAGAAGAGTTTCTAGGTTTTCCCCTTGGAGAGGTTTTGCCTTGGCTGAGAACCTATTTCTGTGTCCTCTTTTGTTGTTACAGTTTCTTGATATTGTTTGATGAACATATCTAACTAAAGAACATAAATAAGATAACTAGGATTCACAAGCAAGTATCAAGGTCAAGAAAATAAGATATAATAAGCTGCCACTTCACATTTTTTAACAGTTCCAACATGTTTGCCTAGGCCCCAAATCTCAAGATAGTCAACATTATTCTAATAATGCCATTTTTAGCTGAAACTAGGATTTGCAACTCTGATCTAAAAGCTGCAATCTTACCCAGATGAAAGGGGAAATCATTCTAACAAACGGTTGCATAGATTTTACTTTTCCATAGAAAAGAGATGCTTGCCAATAGTGTGATGTTCCATGTACTTACTGTCAAGTTGTTTAGCCATCAACAGATCCGTGTAAATGGCTCCTTTCCAATGAAGGAGGTAGCAAAGAATGGTTTATACAAGAGTAAATCATTTCTAGAATATTCAACAATGGAAACAATATTTGTACAGTTTTCATGTTTTTGTATGGTGAATATATTTGAAGTTGCCATGGATATGCTAATGCTTGTAGAACTTTTAACAGTCTTCTGAAAGTAGATGCAAGATTTGAGATTCATGGAACTCAAATATGGAAATTTGAAATCTAGTCTAGTACTTAACTAGTAAAATCAGATATGCATTGGTGCCTAAGTTGCACAATATGGGGAAACAAGTATGAGTTACGTGTTGGAAATGTGACCCCTCAAAAATTTGGAAACAAAGAAAAGTGATATAATAATAATAATGTGCGATTTTATAAATAGCATATTATACTGGAACTTTGCAAGAAAGCATTATGAATAAATGAGCAAGAACATTTAAATCACAAGTAATGTTCTACCATCGCTTATTGGGATATTGGGATTGTCATAATCAGTATGATGCTCTACCTCCTGGCTTAGCCTTTGCCTCTACCTTGATCATCTAAGGATATCGGTCAATGCCATCCAATCTTGATGAAATTGCCTTATTCAAGCCTGGAATTATGGTAGAAAAAGCTCAACAGGCATAATCAATGATTTTGGCTTGGGTGAAGGGTATGTTTTTGCAAAGGCTATGACATAGGAGTTCAACAATTAGTGCCACCAACATCGGGCTACATAAGGGGCTTGGTGATCTGATTAAATACCAATCCCATACCCTCATACTTGATAGAATCCAATGAAAATGCAACAATCAATCTTGAAATCTTGAAAACTGTTAAGTCTGTTAAATTTTGAATGAGATAGGAAATTCTACTTTCCCAATATGAGTTTGGATGAGGTTGGAATCACTCTCAAACATCTTAAAACAATTAATTGTGCCAAGAGGCACTCTCCAACCCAGTATGAAAATGTCGTTATGTTATGTAAACATTTTAACCCAGTCAAATTACATAAAAAATAAAAATAAAATATAAAATAAAAAACATAAAATTAATAATTAAACCAGCCTAGATCAATCTTAAATCCGGATCTACCAAGCATTGAGAGGGGTCAAATCCCTTGAGATGCAAACCTCTTTTAGAGTGAAAAGAAATTTGATCCCCTCTCGGTGTTTGGTAAATCCAGAGTTAAGATGGATCTAGGCTGGTGGTAATGTAAAAAGTGTCCTATGAGGTTGGAATCGTAGAAACAAAAATTACCAAATGCATTTCTGTGTTTCTGTATCGTGTTTGACCCACTGTCATGCAACTTAGATTGGCACAAAGTGACCAAGTTTGAAGAGAGGTTGGTTGATTTTGACCATAATGATGTCCTTTGAGCAAAGCTTCAAAGTCTAAACTAATGTGAAAGCACTCGAATAAAAATGTTTGAATAATTACTAAATGTTCACAATAAGAATAAAGGGGTTTCATGTGGTTTTAAAAGTCCTAATTTATTGCATATGCTGAAGGCTACTTTAGAGCAAGGTTTTTGAGATTTTTATTGACAACTTGATCATTCAGTGATTTCACTATGCATTTGTTTCTCTTAACTGTATTCTATGCATGCATATATCTTCACCTTTATCATCTAGGAATAATCAATACAAAAGGGCGAAGTTTTCTCTTTTGATTCCAAAGAAATTTTAGACATATTGCATAACAAGGTTGAACAAGGATGGCTTCTTGTGTATAATGGTTACAAATAATAGACAATGAGGGCCTCATGTTTAGCTATTGAGAAGATGAGTTTTTATTGGTTTTATTAGTTGTGGATTTGTTTTTTCTACAATGATTATGGATGGTGCATTCCACGTTTCTACCAAGATTTTGCATATTAGTATTCATTTTGAGATTGGTAGTTTATTAATGTTTTTAGGGCCAAACTAGTCAACCCTAAAAATTGGATCTGGTTAAAATAACGGACAACACAGAACTGGTTGACCAAAAATTTCATTAAAATATCAAATTTTTATCCAAAAATATATATTCATGTACATCAGGCAAATCCCAAAGCATTAGACACAAATATGCAAAGTTTTCATAAGTATCTAACTAAAATAATGCCAAGTGCAATCCATATTTGAACTAAAACATATAAAGATAGAGGCTCTAAATGGCCTAAAGTGCAAAAATAAGCATACTAATAACTATAGTTTAGACTCCAAAGTCTGTAGTGTAATTATATGACACTTTTATCTATCATGACTCGATTCCCCTAGGCCTAAAGGTCCAACACGAAAGTGTAGGTCTCTTGCCATGGAAGTTGGTCCGAGTGCACTGAAGGTTGGTTTTCTTTGTGGAATGCTGCTTGCTATGTCTCCACAACCCAGTCTGAAGAAGGATCAATATTGTTCAAGACCATGGTTTAGGAACAGTATCTATTGAGGTATCCACTGGCTTAGTCCTATAATCGTTGTGCCCCTTGAATTTTCTTTAAAAGCCTTTCTGATTGTGGCTTAATGCCCAATGACTTAGGCTTTGGATGTAATCGGTGTTCCTAGTTGATTTCAAGTTCTTTGATTGGTTTGCCGGTCTAAACCTATTACTTCGAATCGACATGATTGTGGGTGATGCTTTATTGAATGGTACTTTCTTTTTCATTAATGTCTTTTCCTGTGACTCAATCTTGATGTATGCTTGTGTTAGTAACAATGACCTCTAGGCTATCCAACTTTGCATTGTTAGCCCATCATGGATCATGGTTGCTTATGTCCCTGGTTGCTTCGTTGAGCTCTTGGATCGACAATTGGGATAAACTTTGCTTGTTGCTCCATTCTATTCTTGCATAGCTAATAGCTAGGTAGTCTGATGAGTGTTGGGTTCCATTGATGTCATATTTTTTTGATTTGACTGTGCAATTTTGCATGACCTTTAGTTCTTGCATTATTTCCTTGGTGATTGACATAGGGGTGCTTTGGTTGTAAGCAAAATGTGTGAAATTTTTAATGCTTTGTGTCTTGAAGTGTTCGGTTTCATCAAAAGAGTAGATTGGCTAGCACTTGCTCCCTATCCAAGCTCTCTTTTTGTGAAAATGCCCTATATCGGTTGAGCGTTAGTTGATTATTCACATTAGAAGAATGAGGAAGATATTGTAGGTCTTCAAGTTTCTTTGCTTGTTAGTATGTTATGCACACATATATTTGCTATTTACATTCACTCTTTCAGGAATGCAAAGGGACAATGATGGCACTCCTCGCCCTGAAGGGTACTTCTACTAAAATTAAGTAAATCATTTGAATGCACTTTTTGGATAATTGATATTATGTTTGCACACATATTCATGAATTGATGTGTTCTAGTTGTGTTTCGAGTTTGTTGCATAACCTGGTTGATTGTGATGAGCTTTGAAATCCTTTGGATCACCCGTGCTTGGATAGATGTAATGCTTTCTAACATCCTCTTTTAGTTATTCCTAGTTTCTTCTACATCATTATTCTGACTATTCAAATTATGTGCTGTTGTGTGCTGACATCTAGAATGCTGTCAAATAAGCCAAACAGTGCAATCTTGCACATTTGACTCGATCAAGTAAGAGCTTTTCATGCATCTTCATTGAACTCATTAAATGGCAGTGGCTGTGATGTAAAAGTATTGTTCTATTGAACATGCCATGCACTGGTGTTTGCAGGTGCAGGGATCATCTTTTCATGTGGAGCTAGACAATGCAGTTGAAATAAACTTCAATACACAAGTTGTTTCAGTGCATTAAATTGAGTATATGAAATCACTATTAATTTGTGAGAAGACTGGGAACAAGTGCCTTCAGCAACTAAAATATATTTGTTTGAAATTATTGAAAATTCAGCTCATTATTTTCTAGTTGTTAGGCCATGGTATTTGGTGTGTGTGGTAAACTTAGTTCCACGAGGAGACATCCTGGCCCTAGGAGATGCTTCCCACATCTTGGGTCCCTGACAATGCCCCCACCCAAACACGAGGCATGTCCTCTTGAAGCAATTCAAAGTTCTATGTTGTATGGGCTAATCTCACGCCCAAACATCTTCCATGCCCAAGGCCAAAATGCCAATTTGATGTATGATTAGCATTTTCCATGTACTAGGATCTGATACATGAATCTGTCGAGTGAACTATTTGAAGAGTGTGGCTTGCATATTTCGTGCCCAGTTAGCTGATATAGAGATTTAATCTATGTCTGTATTTCCAGCAGCTTACAAATGTGGGATTTATGTTTTCTATTGCTTGGCAACAGTTTACAGATATCCATTCCATGGGGCTAGTGCTAAAATATAGACTGCGTACCTACTTACATTCCTCAAGATTGACACTTTCCACAACTGTGTAGCATTCCTCCACGTTTTGGCAGAGCCATATAATTTAGAGAGCTCCGTTCTTCACTGGCATAGATTTTGGTTTTACAGTACAGTTTACAGGGTCTATGTTTATATATGTGATGCAACCCTGCTACACCCTGATGCATCCATATGTATCAAATTTCAAAAATAGCATCCCCATACCTGCACTTTTACTCATCCCCAACCCTAACTAACCCTCTCTACTTAGGTGATATAATTTGATGAAACTTAGCTTTTAAGAATCTGCTTGAAAACGCATTTATTGTTTCGAACTGTGACCTCATTGGTTAGGTTGACTTAACCTGATTCCATACAACAAACTTGTGATTGCTTGGACCATTGGTAGGATTCTTATGAATCATGGGTTTGTTCTAATATTCTATAACTGGAATGCATGTCAGTTGGATTATCATTTACAATATTGCTTTGATTGAATTCATCTTGTATTTGCAATCTTTCCCTGTGAGTTTGGTTTGTCAGATATCTCAGTCCAGGGTTTTGTTTGTATCCAGATTGGCTTGAGGAAAGGCTCCAAATCCTTTGCTGAGGCACGTGCAGCAGGATTTTCAGAAGAAAATGGAACTCTTGGTGAAATTGTAGAGACTGTATCTGGCAGTGACCTTGTATTACTCCTGATATCTGATGCTGCACAGGTCAGCACCACAGTATCTATTGTTACAGTGGAACATGTTGTATAGAATCTTTTCATTTCATAGATAACACCGCACTGAAATTATTGCGAATGCTATTGATTGATGCGCAGTCTGTAAAATTATACTAAACCCTTCTAATTTGATTTCTGGTCTTGCAGGCAGACAATTACACAAAAATATTTTCCGCCATGAAACCAAACAGCATTCTTGGTCTCTCTCATGGATTTTTACTGGGACATTTGCAGTCCTGTGGGGATGACTTCCCTAAGAACATTAGTGTGATAGCCGTGTGTCCGAAGGGCATGGGGCCATCTGTGAGGCGCTTGTATGTCCAGGGCAAGCAGATTAATGGTGCAGGAATAAACTCTAGTTTTGCTGTTCATCAGGTGTTTGTGCCTTTATTGGTGCTTTGCTTTAGAAAGTTCTTTGCTGTAGGAATTAATGAAATCCAATTCATTGCTATTTCAATTATGGAGTTTCTTCTGTGATGTTATCCAGGATGTTGACGGGAGAGCAACAGATGTTGCTTTGGGATGGTCAGTTGCTTTGGGTTCACCATTTACATTTGCAACCACTCTGGAGGATGAGTACAGGAGTGATATTTTTGGGGAACGTGGTAAGTATATGTTTTTGAGGACATTTTGTGCCATTCTCTTTATAGTTGGGCATGCTTGTATTGACTCGGTGTTTTGATGATTTACAGGGATCTTATTGGGAGCTGTACATGGTATTGTTGAAGCATTGTTCAGACGATATACTGAAGGTGGAATGGATGAAGAACTTGCTTACAAAAATACAGTGGAAGGGATAACTGGGATCATATCAAAAACTATCTCAACAAAGGTACTTTCTGATTTTGGTCAATCTAAAGCCAAATTTTAGGGCTCTCTGTTCATCGTTTATAGAATGCTCATAGGATGCGATTTTGAATTGTGGAACATTGAACGTTTTCAATTTGTTATAAGCTGTAATATTCATCTTTATTGCCCTTGAAACTTTTTGAATTTCTGATGGCCATTTTTAAATTTTTACTTATCATTTAAGGGAATGCTATCTATATACAATTCTCTGAACGAAGAAGAAAAGAGGGATTTTGAGATGGCATACAGTGCTTCATATTACCCTTCCATGGAAATTTTGTACGAGTGCTATGAGGATGTAGCTTCTGGCAATGAGATTCGGAGTGTTGTATTGGCAGGGCGTCGGTTTGCTGTAAGCTCTGCTCTTTGCTTGGATGTAACTTCATTGATGTTTGTTGGTCTATTTCAATGGTATTTAGGTCTGTCAATTTGCTTGAGAAAATCTATATATTGAATCAGATCACTTAATTGCTTATGTTCCACCCACAGGAGAAAGATGGGCTTCCAGCGTTTCCCATGGGTAAGATTGACCAAACACGTATGTGGAAAGTTGGCGAACGTGTTCGTGCAGTGCGGCCTGCTGGGGACTTGGGTCCTCTTTATCCATTTACTGCGGGTGTTTATGTGGCATTAATGATGGCACAGGTAGAAATAAATTTTTCCTTAGAACATGTAGCAAATAGAAAGCTTCTTACATGTATTGTACTTTTCAGAAAAAATATATATTTAAGTTTTCAATACTGATCTGTATTCATGTTAAATGGTCAACAGTATATGTATCTCCAGGGGCATTTCACTCGGGATTTTTGAAGCTTTATGAATGTCCATTGTAATGTGCTTCCTGCAGCTACCCACCATACAGGGTCCAATGGGTCAATATTGATTTAAGAGTGGCATCATTTATTGGGACTCAATGAATTGATATGCAACAAACTAAGAAAAGCAAGCTCGTTTTGAACATTAAATGAAAACACACAACTGTAGTAGGAATTCCTTCCTCATTCGACTTATAGCAAAAAATTTGAACATGACCGTGTTCCTCTACCTTCAAATATCTCTTTACAAATGTAAATGAATGTCTGATAGCATAAAATGTAATTTGGGATGGTTCATAAAGCTTCTTTGGAGAACATTCATTCTTTTTAGCAAAATTATCTTCTGACATGGAATTGAGAGTGTGCTGAACTGCTGCAAAAGATTCACCAGATTTGGCTGTTGTCCTTGCACATCGATTGGTGCAAGGTAACCATTATGAATGGCATAATTTTCCCTCTTTTTCTTTGTTTTAGATTATTTTCCTTTGAACTGTGAAGAAAGTGATTCCATATGCTTGTAGACCAAAGTAAATGGAAATGATGAATTCGTCTTTCAATTTTTACTCAGTAAAATTTTTAGCGATTTGGTTAGTGACAACTTCAAAGTGTCTTTCACAGATTGTCTGTAAGAGCAACATCCTCACACCAGTTTTCTGACCCATATTTTTCTTTGATGCGGAGGCAAAGAGCAGAGTCTCATATAAAAACCACAGTTGGAACTGAAATTTCAAGAGACAAATTGATGATCCTCATTCCTTACATTGAAGCGCCTCCAATATTGAAACTGCAGCCTCAGACATATTATTGATTAATACCCTTGCATGTAGTCAATTCTTGATTTTGATTCACAAATAAATTTTGCAGAACCCTCAAACACGCTATGCATGTTGCCTCTCTGCTTTTCTTTACCTCTGTAGAATGACAACTGGCTTAACTCTCATTGAAATAATATTCTATTCTAATCTTGGTAATTCCATAAGATTGACAGAAGGTTTCAGTCAAAAAACTTAGACATGCAGTTGATAACACATCAGATGAGTACTCTAGATTCTATTCTCATTTCGGCCAATGGATATTATTATACAAAGTCTAGAAAATATGGGCTGCCAAGCATGCCCCTATTTTTTTCCAAAATGCAGAACTCAGGTTTGTTAAGGGGTTATTTGGACCAACAATTACAAATAAACAATTCAGAGCAAAAAGAGAGTGAGCATAGGCTTATTCGGAAGGGAACACACTGTGACTCCGTGAGTGTGAGTTCGACCAGATTGAGTTTCTTGTCAACCTGAGATCAAATGGAACTGTAACAATGCCGACTACATATGCTACATAGGAGTGATACACATTCCCTATCAATCAATTTAAATTTTAAAGTAGTGCAGTTCCACCATTTATTACTGTCAACATTCATTTCCTCTGTCATAAGAAGGCTAATATAATTTAACTAATACAAGGAATATTTCTAAACGAACAGACAGCAAATATAGATTAAGCATCAAAACATACATGAAATACAGAGAAGTTTGAGAACAGGAATAAAACACTATTCTTATCAATAGTTTGTGATGCCGAGCTAATGCTGGCTGTGCCAATTATGCTGGCTTAAAAACCTGCACTACCAAATTTTATGGTCAAAGGCACTTCCTTTAACCCAAATTAAGGCGATAAATCCAGTTTTTTAAAGCTTCGTTTAAAATTAAGTGGGAGGAGCCTCATGGGTAATACAAAACCACTGGATTCAAGCCCTTTCAAATATAGCAACTGGAGCCAAGAGCTTTATATAGATATATAAACATGCTCGGTCCCAAACCATAGGCAGAACCATCGTCGCCTCAGCTTCCACTAAATAATAAGTGTGCGGGGAGATGTAAAGCCCCTTTACCTTCGTTGAAGCTCCCTTGTAATAGCCGCCTTGTGACCACAACATATAACCAAACCTTGGATTCCCAGACCTTTGTTATGAGTGCAACTTCCAATCACCTGGGACAACTCAACAGTTACTTGTCGCATGCCATACGCACATGGCCTGCTTTCTTTGTTTTCTATTGGGCTTCATTCCCGCCTTTCTATGTGATCACTTTACACATCACCACGACACTTCCAAAACGATTCACAAGGTTTTCCCTTTCGGGAGACAGACTCTGGGAAGTGAAATTTCCCATTAACTGTCGCGCTCCAAATTTCCGTTAAAGTGGATGCTGATGTTTATCGTAGTACGCACACCCTTTGACCTTCGGGAAGAGTCGGCACTCTTTTGTGGCCTTTTGTCAGTCTTCCCCCCAATGAAAGGAGTTCACTTCACCTCGGCCTATTCCATATCATTGATTTTTACATGTCATCCCGGCCTTTTCCAATGTTGCGTGAGGACTAAACCTCCGGGAAACTGAACCAGGGGAACGAGGAAATTCCCATCTCCATCTTTTAACAACCTGCCGACACATTGTAAGCCATGTCACCTTGACGCTTTCTCATTGGAGGAGTGTCATGTCCGCCTGACAGTCATCCTAGCTCTCCCTTGTGCGCTCCTCTTTTAATCTCTGGGGTAGATCCTTTGGAACACATCATCCCAATGCCGTCAATTGATGAAAGTATTATGACAGAACTCAGTTCTGTCTCCTTGGCCTTCGTTAATTAATGTACACTTGACAAAGGCTTAATAAAACTACGTCTTTCCCCTTTCCTGGTCCTTGTCCCTTTATACTCAGATCTTGGCCTTTTGTTTGCAAGCTCCACTTAAGTCTTGTACTCCTTATATCTCCTCTGTCTTCTGGATTTTGGATTCCATTGCTTCTGCCGTGCCACTCTGATCTTTTTCTCCAACCAGCTCCATCACAAGGGTTACCATCTCTTTCATGTCTCTTTTGTAGACTTGTGCTCCTCTGTTGTTATTATCATGCTGTTGATCAATGATTACAGTCTTAATTATTCTAACTGTAAAGAGAAGGGTTCAACTCTGTTTTAAAAGGGTTTCGGCCTCTTTTGAATTAACTTTGATATGGTGTTCCTGAGACTCTCTCCCACCTAAGCTCATCTGATACAATCGTGCTACAATTCTATATAATAACAGACAAAAGCTTGGCACACACATTCCAAAAACTCAAACAATGTTTTCTCATATTATATACATACAGATAGTTACAAAGGCCTTGATGCCCCCTTAGGCCTGATTTACAATGAATTGGCCCCTTTTTGGCCTCTTTGGTCCCACTCATTTGCTCTCGACCTTCCTCTCCATACTTCTTACATACACATTACATGCTTTTGGTTACTTGCTCTCGGCCTTCCTCTCCATACTTCTTACATACACATTACATGCTTTTGGTTACATAATTATCAAAAAGATTCTGAAACCATAATCTGGTTCAGATTCACTAATCACTAAACTATTCCTATTTTTAGATCCTCTAGATGCACATATCCTTCGAGATCTAACTAACGCTAAAATATCTCTAACTTACTCAAACATTCTCGAGATATCTCCTAATGAGTAGATCTGATTACAATATTCCTCTCTCATCACTTATATACAATTGTTCTAAAAACATAGGAAAACACATTTAAATTAAATAATTTCACTCAATTAGGGAACCAACTCCCTTGGTAACGAAACCCATAGGTCCCAGTCAAAAAGAGTTTTGACTTGGTGGTTAGATGCTCCTGCATCAGTTTGCTATAAGCAACTAACTGAGTGTGAGAGATAAGCAATCTGCTGTGGATGCCACCCCCTAGCGGGATTATAAAACCACCAGGGTGAAGAAAAATAGTTTAAAACTCTAATGGTGCTCGCTTCAACTCAAAATGCTTCCAAAGTCGGTGAAGAAAGTCCCTGCAGAATTCTGTTTCTAATCCTTTCAGTTAACCTAGTCATGGCGTTGATTCCGTTTCTCCATACATCATAGAAAAATACTCCCTTGTCTGTTGCTCAGTCCCTCCGGGCTGCCTTTCTTTTCAGCGCTCTTCATTATGGTGTTCATGAGTCCAATCCATTGTTTACTATCATGTCAGATTCTAGTAGAGTTTTGTCTCTTTGAACATTTTATTGACAGCAAGCTATGTGGTATGGAGATGAGTTTTCTCTACTCATCTTGGTTTTTATCTCTGTGATTCTCCTCGTCATTCTGCTGTCATCTTAAGGTTTTACTAGTCCTTTTCATGGATAATAGGCTCTCTTACCTAATGGAGCACACCCTCCTAGCCTTCTCTTTCTCCTATTCGAATTGTTTTCTTTCTCATGTGTCATGAGAGGGAAAATAAAGAGTCCTGTTTGAACTCCTCTTGATTGCATGAATGCAGGAGGTGGTTAGGTTCTGCAAAAAAGGATGGATTCTTTCCACTCCTCACCTCCTCCACTTTCATCTTTTCCATTAAACTAAACAAATCCCAAGTAATTATCATCAATCACTAAAAGGGTGGGGTTTTAGGATGAACGCGTGGAAATTACAATAAGGCAAGGTTAAGAGACATATATTTCAACATGCATGATTATAAATCTTAAGCCTAACATGTGACCCTTAAAAATACTTCCTATATACATATGCCTAGCCATTAACTAGTCAGGCCTTGGCCTTGAGCTCTGCGCCAGGAATCCATATCCGACAACATCGGAAGCAAAATTTAAACACCAATCTCACAATCACAGGGACACAAGAATTCTGCCCTTCAAATCAGTCCATTTATTAAATTACTTAAGAATTTAGGACTCCCTTCCTAGGATAATGGCCCACTAAGGAAACTACATGCAACAAGAACCTAGAATTGACCCAACTGATCAAGCACTAGATCTGTCCTTCGATCTTGCTTGACTGATATGGATCTCCCTTGGTACCTCTTGCACTTTCCTTGAACCCTTCCTAGGATAATGGCCCACTAAGGAAAATACATGCAACAAGAACCTAGAATTGACCCAACTGATCAAGCACTAGATCTGTCCTTCGATCTTGCTTGACTGATATGGATCTCCCTTGGTACCTCTTGACTTTCCTTGAACCCTGCATGCTTGAATGGAAGTCCTTTTCTACTAATTACTAAGATCTCACTCTCACAGTATTTTGTGCTCAAGATGTATTGTTGTGTTTTCTTCCTTAGCCTAGCCTACCTCTTGTAAGTTTGAGTTATTGACCAAATCCACAACCTTAATCTTCAATAGTTGATGGTTGAGATTAGATCTCACATCACTTGCAATCAATAGTTGAGATTTATCTAACTTATTAATGCAGGTAACCTTTGCATTTGATTAGATCAACTCTATTTTATCTTATACAAGTCAGTTACTTTAATAACTAAATCAATCCCTAAAGTTAAGGGTCAATTAGACGACTTCCACGTGCCTGGACACTTAGGTTTGTGCGGAAGTACCTGTCAGAGCTACTCTCATCAACAATAACTTGATTCCATACACTACAAAACTTATCTACCCTTGACATGTAATATCACATCCATTACCTTATCATGGGAAGCTGTTTTTATGTTTTTTTTCTCTGCTATGACTTGCTTAGCATTACTTACTTTTGTTAGTTTTTGTGTGTTTCGCTGACATTGGCATTCGGTTTTCAACTTAAATGTGTATACGAGAATGTCTTTCATCTGAATTTTATCTGCTGTCCTTGGTCCAAAGTAATTGCGTGGAAAGAAGAAATTCAGGTGTTAATTTAATTTACAATTGTCATTCATTTTTCTGTGTTGGTTTGTATCTAACTTCGCAGAGTATCCATCAATTGAATCTGTGGTTGCAGATTGAGATCTTGAGGAAAAAGGGCCATTCATACTCGGAGATAATTAATGAGAGTGTGATTGAAGCCGTGGACTCTTTAAATCCTTTCATGCATGCACGGGGTGTTTCCTTCATGGTTGACAACTGCTCAACAACAGCACGGCTTGGGTCAAGAAAATGGGCCCCTCGATTTGATTATATTTTAACTCAACAAGTCAGTTTCTTTACCTTTTTATGGTTGTAATCATGCACATTTCATTTCCATTTTTTTGGAGGTTGCATCATTGTATGACCGTTTTTGTGTAGTGCTGACAAGAAGTTGTCTTTGTAGGCTTTTGTGGCTATCGATTCGGGCTCACCCATTAACAGAGATCTCATAAGTAACTTTCTTTCTGACCCTGTGCACAATGCTATAGAAGTCTGTGCAAAATTGCGTCCCACTGTTGACATAGCAGTCACAGCCAATGCGGATTATGTGAGGCCAGAATTAAGGCAGTAAAGTGTCCTGACCAAAAAGTGTGGAGTGGTTCTGGAATGCTACATGTCATATTTGGTGGAAAACTGCATGTTACACTTCGTGGAAAGTGCTATACTCTCCAATGCAGTGTATGTTAGGGATCGTTCCTGGCGATTATGGTTCTTTAGCAATTAGTTTATCAATCTGAGATGGGTCTTTTTAATTGGAACTGCGGATTTTGTTAACAGTAGTTAATGTGCTACATAGTAGTAGGTTCTAAACTGGTATTATGATTTTAATTTAACCAACATTGAGCAGATAAAAGGAAGCATTGTATGAGGTACAAGTACGATACTCCCTTTGAAGAGTTCCTTATACGATACTCCCTTTGAAGAGTTCCTTAAACTTTTGGTAGTAATTAGAAAGGTCATAAACCAGTGTATTTCTTCAAAAGTAAGTTTTTTCGGTGAAGTTCCTACTTTTTATGTTTAGCCTTTTATAACTTTCTTTTGTTTCTGATTTACTTACTAAATCTCCAAGGAATTTGAAAGAAGTCTCGTACCAGTCGAACTGTTTGGTCCTGTGAAGTTAGTGTGCACAAGAGCTTGCTGGTGGATAAGGTATCGTTTCATCTGTATATTGATGTAATAAATGAGTGAAGACAGTTTTAACTTTTAACTATCTGGATGAGACACCATATATATCTGACAGGAACACTAAATTCAAACTAGTGTATCAGTGTGATTGGATGACAGGGTTGGCCATGATAATGTTCGGCATAAACCCCACTAGTTCTGTTCTCTGATACTAAAACACTTTCACGAATGTCTTATCTGCATAACTTTTCACAACAATTGGATATGGTTATTACAATCAACAATATCTTGGTAGTTACGGTCACGATAAAGTTTATTACCTTTGTTTCTACGTTACTGATATGAGCCACGGATTTCTAACCAGCACTGTTTTTATATGAAATTTGCCTCGTATCAGTCAATACCCATTTAGGATATTTGAATGACAATAGATTTTAGCCCTCGAAAGAAGCGTGGGGAAGTATAGAGGAAACATGGACTTGAACTGATACCTAGTGGTAGCTCATATGGAGAGTCTTCCTTCGCCTCCTGCAGTAAGACTTGGACTTGGCTGCAAGCAGGGTGAAGCGTCTAGAGGTCTCAGCGAAACAAACAAGATTTCCTTACGACTTTCTGCTAGACCAAATTTCTGAGATTAGCGACCACCAAGTGGAGGCAAAGCTCTCGTATCCCGAAAACTACAAGATCACTAACCATTTCTCAAGGCATTCGCCACATGTGATTCCAGGTGTGACAATCCCCAGTTTTGGTGAAGCAGCAATATGAAATCGTAGATTTTCCTTCACATCGAGAAGGAAATCCTTTCTACAATGGGTTCTCATTAGGAAAGATAAAATCTCTAGCAAGCCCCAATTCAGAGACATTGGTTTGGCTGCTGTAGTTGCCTGTCATCGGCAGAGGTTCTGAAGCACGCTAATGGGATGCTGATACAAGCAAGGAGGTAAATTTAATACGATGCTGGGTATAAAAGCTAAAGGGTGATTAATGATGGAGAAAGAACGCATACAGACTAGAATCTGAGGTCAGGGTGATTAATGATGGAGAAAGAAAAGCATACAGACCAGAATCTGGTCTGAGGTCACTTGATGAGAGAGCGAGCATGGATGAAGAGAGGAAAGCAATGATATATATATATATATATATATATCAGTCGAATGTATGAAGAGATACCTTTTTATTTTTTAACACAGAGAGCATGGATGTTGAGAGGAAAGCAATGATATATATTATTTTTACCACTATTGGTTCTGTATTTTTTGTTTTACGTCTTTATTCTTTTTGTTTCGTCTTTTTTTTAAACAGTGGAAAAACTTATGATAATTTAGTTGTTAAACCAGTAGTGGAAACAGTCATTATTAGCTGCTATCTATGAATGTAGGTTGACTCATCATTCTTATTTAAAGAAAACCATGGCACCTGGTATTACTTGTTGGTGGTCTGTAAGGGAGCAGACTTTCACTTGTGCCAGATGCCTTTGGGTTTTGGGTTGTTAACCTATTTCTTTACATCTGGAATTACCTATTGGGGGTCTGTAAGGGGGTAGACTTTCACTCGTGCCAGATTCCTCTGAGTTTTGGGCTGTTAACCTATTTCCTTATATCAGAGAAAGACAAGTTCTCAGCCAAGCAAGGACAGTTTTATATATATATTTTTGTCATTTTCTTTTCTATTATTTTTTTGAATTCTTATTATTTAAAAAAAATTTAGCTGAGGTTTTCATATTATTGATCTGCTTTATATTTTGTATTATTATCATATTCTTTGTCATTTTCTTTGTATGTGATAGTTTTATTTTCTTTCAATATCTTTGTTGCAATACTGACCTTTCTAGCTTTTTAAGATGTCAAAATTATAGTGAGCTGGGGAGGCTTCTCTCCAAGCTAAATCTTAAATCAAATTAAAGAACTACTTTTTTAAGTCTGATATACCAAAGATTGGTCTCAGTGGACATTAACCATCATCATCATTATATATATTTTTTGTTTTTTTGTTTTTTTTGAAATAGTCATTTTCTTTCCTATTATTTTTTTGAAATCTTATTATTTAAAAAAAAATTAGCTGAGATTTTTCATATTATTGATTTGCATTACATTTTGTATTATTATTATTATATACTTTGAAATCTTATTATTTGAAAAAATTTGAAAAAATTTAGCTGACGTGTTCATATTATTATTATTATATACTTTGTCATTTTCTTTTTATGTTGCACAATTGTACGTCGTATTTTATTTAAATTAATTTTTTTTTAGCTGAGGTTATTAAATTTTTTTTAGCTGAGGTTTTTCATGTTATTGATCTGCTTTATATTTTGTATTATTATTATTATTTTTAATTATTATGTACTTTGAAATCTTATTATTTAAAAAAATAAAAATTAGCTGAGGTTTTTCATGTTATTGATCTGCTTTATATTTTGTATTATTATTATTATTTTTAATTATTATGTACTTTGAAATCTTATTATTTAAAAAAATAAAAATTAGCTGAGATTTTTCATGTTATTGATCTGCTTTATATTTTGTATTATTATTATTATTTTTAATTATTATGTACTTTGAAATCTTATTATTTAAAAAATTTTAGCTGAGGGTTTCATATTATTGATCTGCTTTACATTTTTATTATTATTATTTATTTATTTTTATTTTTATTATATACTTTATCATTTTCTTTTATGTTGCACATGGTTAGACCTATACTATCACTTGTATATTATTTAAATTAATTCGTATCATTTTATAACCAGGCTAGAACTATAAAATATAATTGTAAGGCTTAATATCACTTGTATTATATTTAAATTAATTCATTTCAATTTATGAAGTGAATTATAAAACATAGATATATATTCATATATTTCTCCATGTAAGAGATAATTATTATTGTATTTTATTTAAATTAATTGATTTTAATTTATGAAGTTAATTATAAAACATAGATATATATTTATATATTTTTTCCTATAAGAGAGAATTATTATTTTTCTTTGTATTTCAGAGGAACTCAACAGTTTGTGTGACACGTAGCTACTAGTAAATCTTAAGAATTTCTTAGCTACTAGTAAATCTTAAGAATTTCTCTGAGTAGACAGAGTCACAATAGGGGATTTGAATCTTGTATCTCTTAGTTTTTTCAGAACTAACATTACTTAGATCACTACTTGAGCAATTTTACTTTATATAAATAAAATTAATTCATAGCAATTTATAAATATATGTAAATATATTATATTTATATTTATATTTTATAATGATATAAGATTAAAAACACATCTAGAACTTAACATAGATTTTAAAATGTTATTTTCCTAAAAGAAATATAGATCAAAAGAATTTAATCACTATTTAAATTAATAATATTTGATATAATTTTTTAAAAGAATTTAATCATTATTTATCTTTATTAAATTAATGATATTCAGTGTTTTTATTGAATTACATTGATAAGTCACAAAGATAACAATTCAAAATTATATTGAATTATATTGATAAGCCACAAGGATAATAATTCAAAATTATATTGAATTATATTGATAAGCCACAAAAATAACAATTCAAAATTATATTGATAAGCCACAAGGATAACAATTCAAACATGAAGTCAAAACATAGATAAAAGAATTTAATCATTAATTCAAAACATAGAACAAAAGAATTTAATCATTAAATCAAAACATAGATCAAAAGAATTTAATCATTATTTAAATTAATAGGTAAACTTAATAATATTTGATGTAAATTTTTTAAATATATATATTTTTTCCAAAAAAAAACATATATAAATTTTTTTAATCATTATTTTCAGATTAATAATATTTGATATCCTCATCAAATTATATTGATAAGCTACAAAGATAACAATTCAAACTTGAAGTCAAAGCAATGAATAATGATAACAATTCAAACAAGAAGTCAAAGCAATGGTATAACTCAAAAATAGCAATGGTATAGCTCAAAAATATATGTATATGAATGAAGAATATAGAAGTCAAAGCAATGTTATACTCCATGAAAAATATATGTACCTCAATGATGGGGATATAGAATAATAGGGTTAGGTTTTTTTACAATATTGTTATTCTTTGTGATTATAAAAAATATTTAAGTATGAGTGTTATTTTTATTGTGAGCAAGTGATTGAGATGGTTGGGTTGTGGTTTTGAACATGTTGCAAGTGTTATTTTATTGTACACACGTTTATATATATATATATATATATATATATATATATTTGTGATTATCTCATAAAATTGATCAAATCTTATTGTGTTTGTGATTATTTCATAAAAAAATATCAAATTGTAAGTGCTATAATATTGTGGGTAAGTGATCGAGATTGTTGAGATTGCAACAAGATGATGAGCTTAGTGGAAAGAAGTCTCGCAGGCTATTTTTGGTGCAAAGTCTATTTTTAGACTATGTCTAATTTTAGACATATGGATCATGTTCTATGAGTTGCAGGATGCTATTTGTGGATGGTTGGTCAAGTCGGAAAAAATAGATGGACTTCCATTTTTAGTCATTGTTCGGAATCTATTTTTAGATTGCCATTCTAAAAATAGATATGTCGAATATTATTAGCTCTTAATAATATTTGGACTATAAACATTATCTTATTCTCTTGGAGCACTTCAGTTAAGTGCACAGATGTGGCACAGGAGATGACAAGAATTATGCTATTCATAAGGGTTATGTGGAGCTATTGCATGGATACTTCAGTTAGAACTCGTGACAGAGTTTGGTGGAGTTGATTGAGGAGTTAATGGAGTTGTGTTCAGTTTAACTAATCTAAACATAGTTGAGCTATTTGTATCTAGTTTAACTGATTGATACAATTAATGAGAGTGGTGTGAATTAATTATTAATTAATTCACTAATTATAAATTCATTAATCAACTAAAGAATACATCAGTTAACTTCAGTGCATGAACAATGTCAGTGGAGACCAGTGTAGAGATAGGTGAAAGAGCATGTTAACTATCAGTTGTGACTATACTGTTGCATATTTGCAACAACCAGTGATTGGAGAAGCCCATGAGGATTGCACAGTACAAGCCAGGTGGTTCAAGTTATTTAATGAGCCATCTTACAACAGATTACGCAATAGAGGCTGGCTATCAGGGGGCAGAGATTGGAGCGTGTGTTTTGCTAGATCTAGCTTGATTAGTGTGTAGCGATTAGAGGTTGTGTTGAGAGCTTGTGAGCAGCTTTGTACAATGATTGTTACATGATCTCTATGACATATAATATACAGATAGTTGGGGGTTTTTAGCTTTAAGCTTTCCCATGAAACACTGTGTTCATATGTGTGATTGTTTATGGTTTTAATGTGCGCATGCGATTGTTTTTATTTCTGCAATTAATGATCAATGGTAGAAGAGATTCTGTATTGTGCATGAAGTTAAAATAGTGTGTGATCAAGAGAATCTCGGTGAATAATATATCAATTATTCAATTTTCTACATGGTATTAGAGCGATATTGATCATTGGAGCAATTGCAAAACATTGAAGCGGTTGAATTTTGCGCTGGTGGAATTCGAATTTGCAGTAGTGTTTTCTTGGTGTCGAAGTTGAGATGTCTTTCAGCGGATTGCGATTGGAGTATGCCCTTGAGGGCAACTCAAATTATATTGCATGGAAGGACAAGATGGAGGTGGTGCTAGATGACAATGGGTTGAATGAGTTCATAGATGCATAAATTCCAAAACCTACTTCTAGTGATGCTGCCGTACTTGACGCATGGCAAAAGAAGACAACAAAGTGTCGAAGGATTTTGTTGGAAGGTGTGAAGGATCACATAGTGTCGAGCCTTCATGGCAAGGCTTCTCCATTCTTGATGTGGAAAGCTTTGACAGATTTATTTCAAAGCAAGAGCGACCAGAAGAAGTTGGTGCTCAAGGATAAACTCAGGAACATAAAAATGGAGAAAGGCGACAGTATGCCCAAGTACCTCACGAAGTTCATCCAATGCAAGGATGAGCTGGGAAGTGTGGGGGTTACTGTTGATGACGAGGACTTGGTGAGCTTGGCTCTCCTTGGGCTTTCGAAGAGTTGGCATTTCTATCAGGACTCTGTCAATGGTCAGGAGAAATTGCCAGGATGGGAGCGACTTTGGTCCTCTTTTGTGCAAGAGGAGATAAGGCGAAGTACCAGGGACGGATCTTCATCAAAGAACTCTGATGAAGAAAATTGCGCTTTGGCTGCCAAAGCAAGGAAGGGGAAGAGCAAGAAGAATGCTTCTTAATCCGGTACGAAAGGCAAGAAGCAGGACATGTCCAAGGTGAAGTGCTTTCACTGTCACCAACACGGACATTACGCCACTAATTGTCCACAGAAGAAGAAAAAAATCGTAGAAATTGTGGATGCTGAGCTGGGGGGCATAGCCTCGTAGTTTGGTGGATTTTTCGGCGGTCCATGTAGTCTCAAGTGTAACGAGGTTGGGTGTGGTTTCTTGGCAGGTGGTGCGTCTTTTCACATAACAAGAGATCGAAAGTTGTTTACTGATTTGGATGAGAAAGATCTTGGAGTGCACATCGAGATGGGCGATGATGGTAGATACAGTGCGACCGGTATCAATACCATTTCATTTGAGAGGGAGTCTAGTAAGCCCTTCGTATTGAAGGAAGTGATACATGTTCCAGGATTGAAGAAGAATCTTATCTCTGTGGCAATGTTAGAAGACAAGGGATATGATGTTGTCTTTAGCGAGGGAAAGGCTTTCCTGCATAGTAAGGCAACTGGTGAGACCCGGAGGATAGGGGTTCGAGTTAAGAACCTTTATCAATTGCAGGTAGATGGTTGCACAGCAATGGCAAGCAAGGCAGAAGGAGTGGTGAGCCGGGATGATGGCGAGTTGTGGCATTGGAGATTGGGCCACCTTCACCATGGAGCTTTGAAGATACTGCAGCAGATTTCTACTGGGCTTCCTAAGGGTACTCTTGCGTAGTCAGATTAGTGCAAGGGATGTACCTTGGGAAAATTTGTGAAAGCCACCTTTCACGAGAAGGATAGTCGCACCACGACAATCCTTGAGAGAATTCACATAGACGTGTGTGGACCTTTCTCAGTAGCTTCAACAACAAAACACAGGTACTATGTGATATTTGTTGATGATTTTTCTCATAAGTACTGGATCTTCTTCATGCAGAAGAAGAGCGAGACATACTCAAAGTTCTGTGAGTTCCAGGCACTGGTTGAGAAAGAATCAGGGAAGCAGGTGAAGGCTTTTAGGAGCGACAATGGTGGTGAATTCATCTTTGGCGAATTCAAGGACTTTTGCAGTGTAGAAGGAATTCGAAGAGAGCTCATAACACCTCATAACCCACAGCAGAATGGGGTTGCGGAGCGGAAGAAGAGAACGATTGTGGGTGCTGCACGGGCGATGTTGCATGATCAGGGCTTTCCCATACACTTGTGGGCTAAGGCATGCAATACTGCAGTATATGTGCAAAACCGTTGTCCTCACAAGATACTTGGCATGAGTACATCCGAGGAGGCGTTTTCTGGTAAGAAACCTGATATTTCCCATTTGAGGATTTTTGGTTCACCTGTTTACATTCATGTGACGAAGGATTTCAGGAAGACGCTGGAGCCGGCCACAGAGGTTGGGATATTTGTGGGGTACACTGATACACCCCACAACTATCATGTGTATTTGCCAGACAATCGCAACACTGTTGTGTGACAGGATATCAAATTTCATGAGGAGAAAGCCATGAAGTGTTCGCTTGAGAGGGAGCCACACTTGCATGCATATGAGGAGCTATTAGTTCCTAAGGATGAGTCTCGGGATGTGGATCAACCACAAGATGAGGTTCATGGAGTGGAAGAGACCACTCAAGCAGTGCCAACCATCAGAGGGTGGAAGCGCACTACAGAAGCTGAGCGATTGGCTCAAGATGCAGAGAAGGTTGTAAGAGCACCTACATCACAACGCAGACAGAGACAGTCACCTGACCGGTATACTGAATACATGGCTCTTCTGAGCAAGTGTATTGTGACGGAGCCATCCTCTTTCGAGGAAGCTATGGAGGATCTCGCATGGGTAGATGCCATGGTGGAAGAGAATGATTTGATTGTCAGAAACAGTGCATGGGAGATTGTCCCAAGGCCGGAAGGGAAATCAATGGTGGGTTCGAGATGGATCTACAAAGTGAAGCAAGCAACTGACGAGAGTGTGGAGAAGTACAAGGCAAGATTTGTTGCCCGAGGCTTCTCACAGATTGAGGGGATCGATTATGAGGAAACCTTTGCACCTGTCGCAAGGTATTCTTCCATACGGAGGATTCTTGCTCTCTCAGCGCAGATGGGGTGGCACATTCATCAGATGGATGTGAAGACTGCGTTCCTCAACAAGGTGATTGAGGAGGAGGTGTACATAGAGTAGCCCGAAGGTTTCGAGATCTTCAGCAATGAGTCGCATGTGTGCAGGCTCAAGAGAGCGCTGTATGGGTTGAAACAAACACCTCATGCTTGGTACACACCGATAGATAGTTATTTCACCGGACTTGGATTCTCCAAGAGTGAGGCGGATCCGAACCTATACCAGATTGTGGTGGAGGGTAAGTTGCTGATCATTGTACTTTATGTAGATGATTTGATTTTGACAGGTGATGAGCTGTTGATACTCTCATGCAAGGAGGATCTTGAAAAAGAGTTTGAGATGAAGGACTTAGGCCTCCTTCATTATTTCCTGGGATTGGAAATTTGGCAGCGCAGTGGTGGACTGTTTGTTTCTCAGGGTAAGTATGCCCGGGAGATACTGGAGAAGTTCAACATGCATGGCTGCAAGCCTGTTGATACTCCTCTTCCTGGTGGTTGGAGGAAGGAGGATGCTACTTCGGTGGAGGTAGTGGATGCCACTATTTATCGACAGTTGGTGGGGTCGCTTATGTATCTGGTCAATACACGACCCGACATATGCTATGCAGTTAACCAGCTTTCACAAGCTATGGTTAAGCCTGCCAAGATCTTTTGGAAGGCGGGGAAGCATGTATTGCGTTAGCTCAGTGGCACATCGGGATATGGATTGTGGTACAGACAGTCGGATGAGGTGAAGCTGTGTGGCTTCACAAATGCAGATTGGGAAGGGAGCCCAACGGACAGAAAGAGCACATCTGGAGGGATTTTCAGTATCGGGTCAACAATAGTTTCTTGACCTGGCAGACGGTGTGCTCGATGATTCCGGCGAGCCGAGTATATGGCAAGCGAAGTTTGTTTGCATGCGGTATATGGATGAGAAGATCCTGGTCGGGTTGTTCGGTTCACATGAACCTATTGCTGTAATTGTTGCGTGTCAGAGTTGTATCAAACTCTCGGTTAATCCAGTATTTCATGATAGATCTAAACACATTGACATACGGTATCATCATATCAGAGATTGTGTGCAGCGGAAGATCATGTTACTTTCATACATTCCCACGGAGGATCAGGATGCTGATATCTTGATGAAGGTGCTCACCAGGAGCAAATTCGAATACCACAGAGGCAGGATAGGGGTGGCAGATAATCCTTATCTTGTTGAGAGGGAGTGTTGAGATTGCAACAAGATGATGAGCTTAGTGGAAAGGAGTCGCCTTCACTAAGTGGGCCCGCAGGCTATTTTTGGCGCAAAGTCTATTTTTAGACATATGGATCATGTTCTATGAGTTACAGGATGCTATTTGTGGATGGTTGGTCAAGTCAGAAAAAATAGATGGACTTCTATTTTTAGACATACTGGGCGGAATCTATTTTTAGATTGCCAGTCTAAAAATAGATATGTCGAATATTATTAGCTCTTAATAATATTTGGACTCTAAATATTATCTTATTCTCTTGGAGCACTTCAGTTAAGTGCACATATGTGGCACAGGAGCTGACAGAAGGAATTACGCTATTCCTAAGGGTTATGTGGAGCTATTGCATGGATACTTCAGTTAGAACTCATGTGACAGAGTTTGGTAGAGTTGATTGAGGAGTTAATGGAGTTGTGTTCAGTTTAACCAATCTAAACATAGTTGAGCTATTTGTATCTAGTTTAACTGATTGATACAATTAGTGAGAGTGGTGTGAATTAATTATTAATTAATTCACTAATTATAAACTCATTAATCAACTAAAGAATACATCAGTTAATTTCAGTGCATGAACAATTTCAGTGGAGACCAGTGCAGAGATAGGTGAAAGAGCAGGTTAACTATGAGTTGTGACTATACTGTTGCATATTTGCAACAACCAGTGATTGGAGAAGCCCATGAGGATTGCGTAGTACAAGCCAGGTGGTTCAAGTTATTTAATGAGCCATCTTACAACATTGATTACGCAATAGAGGCTGGCTATCAGGTGGCAGAGATTGGAGCATGTGTTTTGCTAGATCTAGCTTGATTAGTGTGTAGCAATTGGAGGTTGTGCTGAGAGTTTGTGAGGAGCTTTGTACAATGATTGTTACATGATCTCTATGACATATAATATACAGATAGTTGGGGGTTTTCAGCTTTAAGCTTTCCCATGAAATACTGTGTTTATATGTGTGATTGTTTATGGTTTTACTGTGCGCACGAAATTGTTTTTATTTCCGCAATTAATGATCAATGGTAGAAGAAATTCTGTATTGTGCTTGAAGTTAAAATAGTGTGTGATAAAGAGAATCTCGGTGAATAATATATCAATTATTCAATTTTCTACAGAGATGGTTGGATTGTCTCATGTTGTAAGAGTGATTTCATTGTATATAAGTGATTGAGATGGTTGCATTGTGGTTTAGACGGTATGTTATTATGCAAACAATTTAAGTTTGATGATTGGATTGTCGTATTGATCACGTTGTAAGAGTTATTTCATTGTATACTAAGGGATTGAGATGGTTGCTTGCATTGTGGTTTAGATGGTATATTATTATGCAAACAACTTAAGTTTGAATTTTAGTGATCATATAAGTAAATACAATGTGTGTGTTTTTTTGTTTTGTTTGACATCTCTCCACATTGATGTAACAATAATAATGTGATGGGTTTTTAAGTTTCACTAATTATAAAAAATGTTTCTCTTGATAAATAAAGTCATTACAACTTTCTAGGATGCAATGTTATGTAAACATTAATGATATGAAAACAAAACATTAAAAAAATACCATGATATAAATAAACATTGTAGGGAAAATTGATGCAATTTTTTCAAAAATATATATTAATTTTAGGCGATTTTTACAGTATGCAATGATATAAAATCAAAACATTAATAAAAATAAGGTGATTAAAAATAAATAATAAAGTAAGAGAAAATTTATGTAATCTTTTCAATAATATATATTAATTTTTTTTCAAATTAATTTTATTATTATTGAAATTTATGGTTATTATTATAAAATGCAACATTATGTAAAAATTGATGATATGAAAAGAAAACATGAATAAAAAAGAGGTGATTATAAATAAATAATAAAATAAGAGAAAATTGTTTGAATCTTTTCAACGATATATATTATTTTAATTGTAATTTTCAACTCTTTATTTTAATTTTAATTTTTAACTCTTTATATTTCATGTAGAAGTTTTTTTGTTTTGTTTTTATTTAATAGTTTTGTGGGTCACATTAACTCTGTATTTCATCGAAATAATATAATTACATTTTGAGATTTTCTCGATTCTAAGAGGAGCATTTTAGCTTAAAAGAGCAAGTGCCCCCTACTTCACAAGTTACGATTCCTCAAATCTTAACTTTGGAGAATAGGGAATGAAGTTGGATTTCAATCCCTATCTTTTGGCACGTTTTCAAGCCAATCATACAAGTGGCCTGATGCATTGTTAAGGAGGGTACTCCAATAATCACACCATAACCAATGGTATGCAAGCTAGGTAGTGACCTTGTTTAAGTAGAGAAAAAGTTTGTTTTTAGAAGCTATATTGTTGAACACATTATTGGTAAATATGCTTTTAGAACGTTTTTAATTATTATATATATTATGATACATATTATCGTTTACAGTATGACTAAATTAACTTTATGAATGGATCATTATAAAGTTTAGTTGTCTTCATTGATTATGGTATCTCAATGATCCAAATTTGGGATTCTAATGTAGGGAGAGAAAAACAAGATAACTACAAATTTAAATGTTGAAGGGAAGTGCCATTTATTTCTGTAAAAATATTAGTCTATTGATATTTTTTTTGAACTCTTACAAAAAAGTCAACTTTCAGTACATTTTTCTTATGCCTTGCATTACAACAGAAGTGAAAAAGGATATATTAATAAACCTAAAACCATTGGTCTGCATTAGTCCGAGAAGTTCCTGACATTTAGCCTATTACATTAAAAACATCTGACAACAAGAGTTTTGTCAATTGTTTTATCTCATATGATCAAACATGTGTAAAAACCTGCAGATTTGGGCACCCATGAGAGGATTATAAACATTGCGATTAAAAGTCATTTTTACACGGGAAATCAATCAACCATTGTTAGAATTTGATTCAACTTTGATCTTGGTATAATGTTTTCTATCTTCAAACATCATTTTACCCATTCTATTACAAAGTTTGAATCTCCAAGCACTTGATCTTAGAAACTACTATTTCAATAGCAATCTTCCATAACTTTGCGTGTGAAATTTGGTGTAAATGTTTTTTTTTATTATTATCTAAATTTGGCTAAAATCTATTACTGTAACATAATTTACAATGAGGCACTAGCCTTAGCAGTACTTAGCCAGGATTCATGGCATATAGCATCCAAAACATGTTAGAGACTGCCCAATGATGGGAAACCAGTCGAGTCCAAAAATTATGTGCCGCCCTCATAGGGGAAACCAGCATAAGATCAAGAAATACTTTTCTGTTTACATCCATTTTAGAACTATCTATTTTTTTCAAAAAAAAACAAAAATGCACCCAAGTGATTGGGAGATGTGAACCTGATTCCCGAAGTAGCTAGCAGAATTAGTTGTCATTTGGTGTAGTTGGGCGTTCATCCACAATTCGGCAGCTGTAGGTGTCGAAGTCATCCTTTTCGGTCTGCTTTGCACCCATGTCGTCCTTCTCCCGCTCGACGCCAGTTACCTGTTCCATATGGTCCCATGTCTGCTCTGCGTTATCTACATCTGCGGTGCCTTCTCCTATATGAATCCATTTGCGTGTGCAAGCAGAAGGCTCTCCTTGAATGCTATCATGAGGCTCGTCCTGACTCTTGCCCTGAGTAATGTCTTGTTTCTCCTCCTGGAACATGATGGTTATGGTGGCTTTGATAGTGGGTCTATCCATGGTGCATTGGTAGGTGAATTGGGCAGTGTATGGGAAGACTGAGAGCTAGACAGGATGGTGGTAGCAGAAGGGCCAGAGTGCTGGGATTGAAAGTTGGAAAAACGAGTGCGTCCTCTGCCACTACGCATATCTGGGTGGCGAGGTGAAAAGTATTCAGAAGAGGGCGAAGAAGTGGAGCTCGAATCAGGCGTGGGCGAGGAGCGAGGCATTCTCCCTCTGCTGTTGCCCCGTCATTCTCCCTCTGCTGCTGCCCCGTCTGCATCGCATACGATGGCGCACCCTAGGCATGGCTTCACTGGGAGAGGGGAACAGATTATGCGGAATTGGGATGGTGAGGAACTGGTCACTGTCAGTAGAAGCAGAAGCAGAGTTGAGGCAAAGACTACAACGAGCGCTCCGAGAGTAATGGAAGCCTGGCCCAAACTCAATACAACCGAGAATTGGGCAGCACTTACTAGTGGTGGTGCGGAGAAATGACTTCGCAGCTAGCTAGGGGCATCGACATTGCAGAGGTAGAGGAACATTCGCGAATGTAGGTCTGAAGGTGTCGGGAGAAGCCATGACGGAGTATTGAAGCAAAAGGGTGGTGATAAATCGAACACAGTGCTGCATTAATGGCCATTTATGAAATCGCATTATTGCGAGGTTACGGGCAGCAAAGTGGCTGTGCCACTTGCCAACCCAAACGTCCACCATCGCATTAATGTTGAAAAACACCCGCATCCGGGGAATTTGGTGCAAATGTTGATGCCTCTATCAAAAACCAAATTTCAGGAGAAATAATTTAATTAAGCGTTGGGGTTAACACGATGTGCTCCATCAAAAAAATTTGAACTTCTATTATCTATTTTAGAGGCTTGTGGATTTGATGGGAAAAATACATGCCTTGAAATAAGATGGTCTTTTTGGTAATCTAGAGTGTTTGTGGCACTAGACATAGAAGATCTTTGTAGTCCTTAACCATCAACTAGAGAAATTCCATCCTATTTGCAAAGGACCCTTGACAATGTCATTTCTTCCTTTGATACTTCCTTTGTGAATGCATATCCATAACAAAGCTTAGATCACTGGTCCTTGGTAAGCTTTCTTTTGAAAACCTTCAATGTAAACTCCTTATTGTTTAGGTGCAGCCATAAAACCTATTTTTAGGAGATTATAACTTCTGCAATAGTTTCCACCACCAATGTTTTAACATAATTAAAAAACATGGCTTTATATCCTAGACTTCGTAGAAAACCACCTTAGGGTTGCACGATCAAACTAGTGAGCCTATTTTTGTTTGTCAAAGTATATGTAACGTATCTTTTTTATGTTAATAGAGTAATTCCACTGCTTTGCATGATGTAGTTATAACTTTAAATTCTCTACTTCTTTCCATCCATTTTGCAAAATACTTCCTTTGCCCAACATTGCTGCCTTTGCAAAATATATAGTTTTTTGTTCTCAAATTTTCAACAAGTCACTCGTTTACTCTATATGCATCATCACTTCCTATCCTTAGATCTATTGATACCTAAATAGTTCATCCATTCTCCACTTTCCAAGCCATCCAATCTCCTACAAGTGGAAAGACTTGAAATAAAACTTTGCATATAATGAAGCATTTTAATAATATTTAGTCCTTTGCCTAATCCAATTTTCAACACATAACAGATAAATATATTTTAATTTAATGACCTTTTTTCTAGAAATTTGGGATTTTAAGTGATCACCATAAATTCATCCATACTATGGATTTCCCAAAGAAGTGAATATTTCTAATTTCTAGACTCCTAGTGTTAGGTAGACAATCACTTCTTGCTGACAAGAAGGATCTCCCTATATTTCCAACAAAACCTAATAACAAACATCAAAAGAATTGCCACATTTCCCTAGCCTATAACTGAAACATGAAACGTGTAGTACACAAAGGATCACTTACCTATTAGTGATGTGCTTGTAGAAGTCCTTTCAGTTCTTTTCACAACCATATTTTTCTCAATGCCTTAGAGGCTTTCCCAATGCTTTCCACACTTTCTCCATGATGCTTCAAAATAGATCTTGTTAGCGTTGGAATCAACACTTGGATTGTGACAAGTGCCTGACTATACACATCTTAAGCTCAAGGGATTTTCTTATAATTTGATTTGAGTTTTTTGGAAGGTGGTTGAAACTCATACACACTGAAATGGGTTTTGAGCAGATAAGAATCTCTCACGCATATGAGGGCACTGGTGCATGATGTGGTAGCAAGTTTGAGTTTGTAGCCTGATGGTTAGAAGAATGGAAGACAAATAATGGATATGTAAAACATAAGCCTACTGCTAAAAGGAAAAGGTAACACAAATTCTAGATCTAAAATGTATAGTGAAATAATGATTTTAAAAGACTTACAAGAATCTCACTTTACATTTTAAGAATCCCATTACAAGGAATGCTTTTGACTAACATGACCTCATGAATCAAGAATGCTTGATGAATCAAGACTGGCAAAAATAGATTAACATGCATGCTAGATCAAAAGACTTACAAAAACATGAAACATGATTTAATTCCACCTCATGGAATGCTTATAAACAATATTCAATTCATACTAAATCAAGAAACCTTGGAACAAGACTTACAAAACTAGATTCATATGTCTTGGAGGTTCACAAGACTAATAAAAACATAAGATAGAACTTTTATGATAAATCTGGAAAGACAAAAAGTATGTAAAAACAGAAGGGAAAACAATAATACCTCAAGGGTGCATCTGGATATATTATATACTCAATATACCACATAGTATGCCATGAAATAGACAACCCATGAACCTTTTTCTCCTTGCATTACACAATATATATACAAAAAAGGAGTTCTGTAAAAAGCGTCCATAAAAAGTGCAAATCTGTTTGTTGAGACTTTATTACAACCCTCTACATATAGTAGAGCTTATCCAAAACATTAAAAGAAAACTAAAATAGAAATGAAGACAGATCACGGCAGCATGGAGCTCGAGGTGGCTGAGTGCTCCTCGTTGCTTGGAAAAAAAACTGCCTCCGCAAAAAGTGCAATCTACCAATTGAAAAGAACTCCTATACCCTTATCTGCAAAAGTGTAGAAGCAACTAAATGAAATGAGTAACCAACTAGAAGATAACCACCTTTCAGGTGAGCAACACCTCTTGTTTTAACGGGTCTTGAATATTCGAATAACAATAAATACCCTGACCAAGATAAGAGATCTATTTTCGAGCTTTGAGGAGGTGTTGTTATATTTGTTGATAGATATCAAAATATTTTAAAACAAGTGCTATCAGAAATTCCTGAAAAACCTGTAACTGCCTCTGAAATGCTGCCTATGCTTGCGAAAGTGTGCTAATACTGGCCACGTGTGAGGATGAGAGTGGAGGGGAGTGAAGTGAAGCGCGAGAATGGAAAGTAAGTGAAAGGCGTGGGAATGGAACAATAAGCGGGAGAAGCTATTAAGTGGAATAATAATAAGCTGGAGGAGTAAGTGCATTAAAATATATCACAAATACAATCATAGAGTGAAGCGGAGTGAATACATTATCGGGGCGGAATTGCAATGCGGTATATTGCGATTGCAAGACGAAGGGGTTATCACAAATCGGGGATTAGAGGATTATCACATTTCACAATCGAAGGGGGCAACATGGATAGTTAGCAATAGGATTTATGATATGCGATAAGCGAAGTGATGTGGCGGTAAGGTGGGTCCTACCAATCGCATCGGGGGTTTTTAGAAGCAGGCAACATAAAGGGGTAACAAAGTGGCGGAATTGCATTGTGATATATCGCATCGGGGTATCACAATCATAGGAAGGAGTAGGCAACATGGATGGTTAGCAATAGGATTTGCGATAAGCGAAGTGATGTGGCAGGGAAATGGGTCCTAGTGTTATCGCAATCGAGGGTTTTTTGGAAGTGGCAGCAGATGAATGCACCGAGAATTTGTGATTTGCGATGAAGTAGGTCCTATTAATGGTTTTAAAGCGGAAAAGAAATAAATAATAGAAATGTAATAAAGTGGCCCAAAGCGTAACAAAGGAGTTTTGAAGTGTTTAACTCTACAAGATCGTAACAAAGGAACCCGACGGTAAGATAAATAAGCGTAACATAATTGAATTTGGTCGGTTTAAAGTGGATTTAAATGGAATTTGAGCGCTGGGTTTTGGATTTTGTTTAAAAATGATAAAAAATTTGACACATTTTAACCCTCCAAGGCCTTAGACCATAAGTAGGGAAAAGAGAGGATCAAAGACAACTAATAATAATGACCAGAGTTTGAAAAATTGCAGTGCTAACATATCTGCATAGACAAAAACATTTAAAGGGATCAAATCATCTCGCATATAAAGTAAAAGGTAAATGAAATCCATAACTTAACATACAACATATAGTTGAATCCATAATCAGTTATAAACCATGCGAGTGATCAAGGAATCTTGCAAATAACATCAAAATAGACGCAATTAGGAAAGAACAACTATTTTGTATTAAATTCAAAATAGAACCTGCTTACAACTTGGTTGGCTTGATGTCACAAGCCTCTTCCAATGGTCTCCGTTCCTTCCCTTGATGACAAGCTGTTCAGACCCAAAATCAATAGGATAAGTTTACAAATCCAAGTCTCCTCTAACCCTCTGGTCCGTGTTAGATTTATAGGCCAAGAGGAGGAGGTTTGAGATCCTCATCTCAAGGATGAGATCCTCAAATGGTGGGATTAGGGTTCCATAAAGAATGGGAATTAGCTCCATGAATAAAGAGATCAGGCTCGAATAAACATCACCTCGAAGCTTTTAATTGGGAATTATTCACCCAACAAAGCTTCTAGATTTCACTTTTTATTTTACTTTAGTTGAGTAATGTGTGCAGTTTATAGTGAAAGACAAAGCATTCTTTTGCGTTGGATTTAATGGTTAAAACTACGTATGTGCAAGAGTTGGCTAGGAAATTGCGCATGTGACTAAAAGTAGGTTTTTAGACCATGAAATCAGGAATTATCATTCTCATTATGATTGTTTAAACTTCTAACCTTCCAGATTAATGCTTTGGAACACATTGATGGATAGTAAAAGTTCCAGATTGACGGTCATTTTCTATGGTGACAAAATGATGTGCAACAGATTGCCCCATAAAGTGAAAATTCAGAAAGGATGTTTGAGGATTGAAGCACTTTATCTTTCCAAAGTATTTCAATGAATCAATAGGGAAATACACAAAGATCTGTGTCAAGAGTAGACACAGTATGGACACAACCATCAAATATGGATCTATCTGTACAATCATGAATACATACCTCCATGCAGGCTGGATGGATGAAACTAGATCCAAGGTCTTGATCTCCATCTCTATCGATCCATAATACGAATCTAACCAGACGAGTGAATGTCTCAAAGTCGAACATGGTAGAAACCACTTGATTACCAATCAGTAATGTGAACCGTTAACAAATGCGAGAAAAACCACCAATAATGAAAATGGTTCTCAAGGTACTTCCAATACAATCTATGTAGTGTGAGAAGATGTCTTGAAGTCAAACACTCATAGAATCATTCGATCGAAGATGAATGATGAGAACCTGTCATTGACAGAGAGAAAATTTCCATTGAGGCATGCATGATCCAAGGTATTGAAGAAGGTTTCTAGATCAACTTCCTAGATAATGAGCTGAAGTCGATAGGAAGTGACTCGTTGCAGGAGGGCTTACGACAATAAATTCATGTCAAGTTTTTAAGAACACATTTGGAGTAATCTAGGACTGACTCAGGGATGGAGAACTGTGATATTCCCACTCAGAAATATTGCTAAGGGAAATATCAATCTTGCCCAATTTTGACTTATTTCATGTTTGCACTTAGGATATGTGGGTTTAGAGGCCCCACATGAATTTTGGGATTAAGTGGGTGCCCAAACATTAGGAAGGAAGGGAAATATTGTGGCTCTAGTGGAGTGTAGGGGCCACCCCATGGAGAATTATGACCCACATGAGAAATACACTCTCATTGGAGCGAAGCTGGTGCGGGAAAGTCGAGTTGGTCCCACATGGGAATTTTGGAGGCTCTTTGATAAAAAGAGCAAGAGGCACTCATTTGGGGCATTCATGATCATTTGAGAATTTGTCTCAGACAAGCACGCTTGAGCTAAAGCCAAGTCTGCGAGTGCTGTTCAACACACGGTTGTTTCCGATCGGAAATCCTTGTTTCGGTGGACTTCTAGTGCCAGCCCAAGGAGGGAGTCTCGCCTATTCTAGTTCATACCAAAAACAAGGTTGCGAGTTTGGGAAAGTTCTAGCAGTAGCAACACATTGAATGCGTAGTCCTTGGAAGAACCATGCTTGGAAGTTGATGAATGAAAGGAGTTATGGGCCGAAACTTGAGGTGATGTCCGGGGAAGTGTCGTGGGGGCTTTTCCAGCATTTTGGTGGATCAACAAATGCAACATTTTCTACAAGTTACATCTTCTACCTATGGAGGAGGGCCAAGCATTTGGGGGTGAGTTGGGAGCGTCAAAACTAGGACAAAACCTTTCTAGGTTTATTAATGTGAGGCCAAGATTAATTTGGCAGAATTCTCTGGGTAGAATTGAGGGGCCAAACACGAATCTCAACTCAACCAACATCTAGAAGAGCTAGGGGAAAATTGGGCCGAAATTTTGAGGTCAACAATTAGCCAATTCATTCGTGGGTTTTTGTGGGTTATTGATGGAGAGCCCAGAGTTAATTTCCTAGAATTTTCTGAGCATAAGAGGAGGCCATAGCAACAGTTCTTTGCAACCAACAACACATTTATAAGCAGTTTCAACACAATATTTAGTAGAGAGAAACAACAGATCAAAGCGGGGCTTCATATGTTTCACTTGGGCTTTGTTAGCTTGCCTTATGCAAGCCCCAGTGCACTCTTTCCAACACCATATTGTATTCACTAATTTGTTAATAAAATGGCTCAAGAATGCAAATTTTGGTGCAATTTCATGGTTTGATTTGTGTGCTTATTTTTCATGGTTTCTATGTCTATGCATGCTTTGTTATTTACTGTAAAAATTCCCTAGGAATATTATAGTGGTATCAGAGCCATAATACTGGCTCAACTTGTGGGAAACCCTTCATTCTATGACAAAACCAGAATAAAAAACTAAGAAATCATGGGATCCCATGAAAGGTTAAAATCAAACAACATGGCACTAACCTTGAATGAGCTGATTAGGGTGCAACAAATGATGGTTGGTCAACTGGTTTGTGCAATAGTTGGGAATCAAGACCATTCTCAATTATACAACAAATCCACTATGCCTAAAATTGTGGATAATGCATCAAGATGGCTAGACTTTATTGAAAATGATGTGGAGTTATTGACATCAAATTGGAGGGCATACCACTCATTGGGACATGGAATTCAAGCATCCCTCTCTTTTTTGGAGTTCTATGAACTAAGAGACATGCACAAAACAATGGGGATTCCGTGGAATTATGCATGGATGATAGGGAGTATTAAGGAAGAGGATGAAAGAGTAGTTGAAGGGACCATGGTTGGAAATGAGATAATTGAGCATACACCCGTTGATGAGGCGCCATCCATTGTTGAGATATCCATTTATGAGGCATCCAAGGTTGTGACCGAGTTCTTAGGTGATAGTAACACACTAGAGGTTGATGAAGTGTTAGGAGACAACTCCACCATTGTTGAGGAGCCAATAGGTACAAAGGACTGTATGTCTATGATAGAGTTGCCAGATGTCAATCACCTGCAACTGACTGGTGAGCATGTCTTGCGTGTTGGTTTGTCTATGGAGGAGCAGTTGGAGGTTCATGATGAGTCCATGATGGAGGAGGATGTGCAACTATGCTTTGGGATAGCCATTGATGAGGGCCAACAGAGAGGCCACACATTGTGGTTGCAACACAGTTCACTTTAGAGGTACATTGGCGGGGTGTACAATGTTATTAGCCCATTCTTTGGGATTGGATGGCGAAAGGTACTGAGCTGGTGCCCGATGGAGCAAGCTAGGCAGTTGGATACATCAATGGCCACATTTCAGCAGAGGCCATGGATTACTAGAGGGAAACGAGGGCCAGACTATTGTTGGGATCCAGGTGGGATTTCCCGTCACATCATAGAGTCAATAAGTGATGGTAGTAGTTGTGTGATGGATTTGATGTTTGGGCGCACACACATTTTTAGATCTCCATCAGAGCCTTGAACAACACTAATAACAGGTTGGTTCGATAGGGGGAAAGACACATTTCATGAGTTGTCTCGACATATTGATTGTGCGTGGAGTCACAGGGTGATTAGCCTACTTTGACAAGAGCTAGTAGGAGGAGATGGCATCGACATGCCACCAGACAGGGCTTTACATGGAGACGGTGCTCTTTCATTGGTATATTGGACACTGGAGCTATTGAGGATAGGTGTAGCAGTGTCATTTCCGTTGGCATGTGAGGAGTCAGGCCGCTTAGGTATTTAAGATCAGATGGGGATATGTAGCCCACATCATGGAATTTTTACTAACAAAGTGGTGGATATTTTGGCCCATGCAGGATAATGTACGTTACAGGGTGGTACACATGACTACACAAAGTTATGTCATAGGGTTCAATGTTATGTAGAGGGATGCAGTCTGATGCATACATACCCAATGTTAGGCCATAAAATCTAGTGGTGTGCAAGGCTATGCAACGAGGAGCAGTGGCTTGCAGAGGAACATGGAGATGCAGGGTGGTGTGCTGTAACCTGTTGGTTTACACTATGGAGTAGGAGTAGCTCACATCACATTGAATACCCACATGGAGTGTTAACTATGGTGACACAGGCAATACACAAGGTGATACAGGATGGGACAACAATAGCAGGGGGTATCCAGCGGTGTACAGGGGTAGGCCACAATGTACAATGGCATGTCCAGGAGTACAAGGATGATCAATGGTATGCGGGGCTGTATGGTGTTGCACATCGGGGTCTTGGAGTGTTTCCTCTAGGGTGACTCATGGACGGGGACAAAAATGAGCGATACTTGATGGTATCCATGGTGACTCACACGCCTGACAATCCTCTATACCGCTTACGGGCACAACCGATTTGGCTCTCATCCTTTGGCACTCCGGGCATGAGAAACGTGGGACGAGGAGCTCAACTTAGATATTTGGATGATCGGGCATGAGCAACGGGGGACAAGGAGCTCAACTTAGATATTTGGATGACACTCAACGCGCTAGGGGAGAAACTTCTCAAAAACGACATTAGGTTGGTGTGCTAGATGAAAACCATAGGTTGGGGGATGAGGTGATCATTTGCAGGGGTGGTATATCGTTCATCACTGAGCTTACACTTGGGGAGTTGGTCACGAGGGAGACATGTGTCACTCTTTTCTCAAGGTGTGTCGGGACCATGCATGAGCAGAGGATACCGGGTACAACTGAGGTAGTTTCCCAGTATGTGTTTGGGCTCCATACATTGTATTGGCACATTATCGAGAGGGTGGATAACAAACCTAGTGTAGATGGCTGGCAGGAATAGGAGGGATCCACATATCTTGAGTAGATTGTGAGTATTAGATACCCATCTATTGGTTGCATTCAAGGGGTAGCTATTTGGCACACGTGGATTCCAGCGGTTGTCGGTACTACACAGTGGCATTAGGTCGATGTGTTAGCTAAAAACCACAGGTTGGGGGATGAGGTGATCATTTGCAGGGGTGGCATATCGTTCATCACTGAGCCTACACTTGGGGAGTTGGTCACGACGGAGACATGTTTCACTCTTTTCTCAATGTGTGTTGGGACCATGCATGAGCATAGGATACCGAGTACAACTGAGGTAGTTTCCCAGTATGTGTCTGGGCTCCATACATTGTATTGGAACATTATCGAGAGGGTGGATGGCAGACCTAGTGTAGATGGTTGGTAAGAATAGGAGGGACCCACATACCCTAAGTCAATTGCGAGTATTAAATACCCATATATTGGTTGCATTCAGGGGGTAGCTATTTGGCACATGTGGATTCCAGCGGCTGTCGGTACTACATAGTGGTAGGCACAGGGCAGAGTAACATGCATTAGATTAGCCCATGAGAATGGAGCCTATATATTGATCACATGCAGGGACTAGAGATGAGGCACGAATGTATTTTTGTAGTTATTACAACTATGTTGCAGCAGGTCCAACTATGGGATGTAGGGATTCAGTTGATTGATAGATCACTCTATCTCATGATGGTCAGAGTCATGGCAGAGAGTGATCTAGTTCACTCTTGGGTTGGCACATGGGGGTACACAAAGGCCTTCATCAGATGGAGAAGCATGATTTCTATGTTTCTACATAGGTTTAAAGTTAGATTTGGATGGGTAGACTTCGACGTCATGGATATGTCTGGGCTATTTGTGTCTCTCCTATATCAGTGTTTCACCATCGTGTTCCAGGAGAGGAGGATACAGTGTACACACGATGGGCAGTGGGTTAGAGCCATAGTGGCGCAACGACAACATGGTGGCACACTTTTGAGGCTAGCACGGGACCGAAGCATCCCAATACTTGACAACACAATTACCATTAGGGGTGAGATGGTTGCTACAGAGGGAGGTCACTCAAATATTCCATTGGGATTTAACGAGTCACTAATGGCATGGGGGAATTCTGGTATTTATACCAGACAAGATAGTGAGTGGAGCGAGGGGAGCTTCAGGTGGGATGGGATGGCTTGGGATCCTGGTATTGATGGATTCTTTCATGTCACGACAGTGCAGAGGTCAGGGACGAGATTCAGTGGCGCATTTGGGACCTTGGTGCATTTTTGCAGTGATAGTGGGGAGCAAAAACTAGAGAGAGGGCTTGTTCGACAACTGCTAAGAACTAGAAACGTTTTGAGGGGGAGGAATTTGATATTCCCACTTAGCAAATACTGCTAAGGGAAATATATATCTTGCCCAATTTTGACTTATTTCATGTTTTAACTTAGGAGATGTGGGTTCAGAGGCCCCACATGAATTTTGGGATTAAGTATGGGCCCAAACATTAGGAAGGAAGGGAAATATTGCGGCTTTGGTGGAGCGTGGGGGCCACCCCATGGAGAATTATGATCCACATGAGGAATGTGACAATCTCATTGGAGCGAAGTTGGCGGGGGAAATTCGAGCTCGACCCACATAGGAATTTTGGAGGCTCTTTGATAAAAAGAGCAAGATGCACTCATTTGGGGCATTCATGATCATTTGAGATTTTGTCTTAGATAAGCACACTTGAGCTTAAGCCAAGTCTGCAAGTGTTTTTCAACACATGGGTGTTTTCGAGCGAAAAGCCCAACACTTGCTTCGGTGGACTACAAGTGCTAGCCCAAGGAGGGAGTCTCACCTATTCCAGTTCATACTAGCAACAAAGGTTGTGAGTTTGGGGAAGTTTCAACAGTAGGAGTGCAGTCCTTGGAAGAGCCACACTTGGAGGTTGAGGAGTGAAAGGAGTTAGGTGTTGAAACTTGAGGTGGAGTCCAAGGAAGTGTTGTGGGGGATTTTACAACATTTTGGTGGAGAAACAAACACAACATTTGCTACAGGTTACATTTGCTGCTTTTGGAGGAGGGCCAAACAATTGGGGGTTAGTTGAGAGCGTCAAAACTAGGACAAACCCTTTTTGGTTTTTTCTAGATTTATTGAGGAGAGGCCGAGATTAATTTGGAAGAATTTTCTGGGTATAATTTGAGGGGCCAAACAAGGATCCCAACTCAGCCAACAACTATAGGAGCGAGGGGAAAATTGGGCCGAAATTTTGAGGTCAACAGTTGGCCAATTCCTTCGTGGGTTTTTGTGGTTTATTGGTGGAGAGACTGAGATTAATTTCCCGGAATTTTCTGAGCACCAAAGGAGGTTGTAGAAACAATTATTTTCCACCAAAACATATTTCTACGCAGTTTCAACGCAGTATTCAACATAGAGAAGCAATAGATCAGAGAGGGGCTTCATATCTTTCACTTGGGCTTTGCTAGCTTTCATTGTGCAAGTCCATGTGCTCTCTTTCCAACACCATATTGTATTCACTGATTTATTAATAAAATGGCTCAACAACGCAAATTTTGGTGCAATTTCATGGTATGATTTATGAGCTTATTTTTCATGGTTTTTATGTCTATGCATGCTTTGTTATTTAATGTAGAAATTCCGTAGGAATATTACATTGACACGATTAAAGGCTATACATTGTAAAGTAATTTTAACTAAGGTTGGACTTTTCTTGAATATATTGAAGACATGACATTTTGACTTGGAAACATTTGACTAAAAAATAATACCCAAAACCAACCGAAGACTTTCAATAAGGTTTGATTAGATGTGGGACAAATGAATTTCCCAACCCGGACACAAAGTTGACAGAGTGTCATGTTCAAGAGTGACATACTGACTTTTGTAATACAAAATCAAACTTCTCTTCCCAATCCCCCCCCACCATTACAAACATGTACCTCTTTATTTTTGTTCAAGGTTGAGGAGGATAACATTTTATTATCAGATGAGTCCTTAAGAGTATTTTTAATGAACTCGAGAAATGAGTGGTTCGGTCTCGTTATGATGGAGGAGTCCTACATTGTTTATGTTTTACGGGTCAAGTGAAGGAATAAATCAATGTTGAAAAAACAGGAAATGAAAACAGTTTCAGTTCTTTCAAGGTAAAGTTTAACGATCCTAGAGAAAGTAAAACTTGGCGTTTTTAATTTTTAGGGAGTTATGAGAAAAACACAAGTAAAATCCTAGATGTCCTTTTTCGTAAACTTAGTCTCTTAAGCCTGAAAAGAGGGTCGAATAATGCACGAAAGAACTCTCTTGACCATGATTATTCAACGTATACCTTTTTTGTAAATAGTCTAGTTCAATCCGGAAAAGGGGTAAACTTCTACTGAATAGACTATTGTTCATTCACTTTTTCGAGTTCAAATAGTCAAGTCTCGACGATCTTTTCATGTTTAGGGGTCAGAAAATGGCTTAAAAAATAGCTCCAATATTTCTCTTTTTTGTAATTTTAACGAGTCCAAAAAGTGTATTCATATCATCAACTTTCAATTTAATTAACGAGTAGGAAAAGACAAAACAATTTAGAATTTTCTTGAGTTTAATGAGTCTTGAAAAGATAACAAAATAAGGTCGATATTTTCATGAGTTTAAAGAGTCTTGAAAATAATAACCAAAATGGACTCAAGATATGTTTCATTTTTATACAAGCTTGAAAAAGAGAAAAACTATGCTTGAGATTGGTTTCATTTTCACACAAGCTTGAAAAAGAGATGAAACTGTGCTTTAAATAAGTTTTAATGCCCCCCAAGCATAACCTACAGAGGTACATTCCCCCAAGCGTCGTTTAATCTACCTGAGTAGATTACTGGTTACTAATAGGCAGATGAAATGAAGGCTCATTTACGAGATCATATGAAAGACTCAACTTAATTAGGGGAGGATTTGTTTCATTTTTTAACGAGCTTGACACAAGAAAATAATTATGCTCATGGAACCTTGTTTCATTTTTTAACGAGTTTGACACAAGATAAAAAAATATTCTCATGGAACCTGTTAGTGTAAGAAGTCACTCCTTGACTGCTTAAGGAGTAAGCCTTACACATCATAGTTCATTTCAAATTTGTAAAGGGGTTTTTTGAGTGGTGGGATGGCTTTCTCAAATGTTTTGAATTGATTTAATGTTCTTCAAGACTTTCATGCATTTGGAAAGCTGTGGAAAGTATAAATTGTGTGGGTAAAGGTAGTATAGGGAGCAAAGTATACAAGTGGAAGAATATGAATAACTGGTACCTATTTCAGGAAATATTCCTATCCTAAATTAGTCACACAACTATGATGATGGTTCTTTTACACAAACTCTATTTATGAAAAGTGAAACAACATTTAGAAAACATATTGCATGTATAAATTATTCCACAAATATTTTGTGAAATCTTCAATGACATGTTCTATTACACACACATAACTTGCTAAAAACTGAAAGAAAATAATTTATTATTAAATCCTTTAACAACTTCTCACTCACACTTCACTAGTTGCTACAATTAAAAAATTTAGGAGAAATTAACAAAGAAAAGATACACACCATAGATTAGATGTTCCTTGAGTGACAAAATCCTCCAACATGAAGCAAAAAGGGTTTTTTATTATATTCAGTCTTCAGTTAGACCAACATCCAACGAGGAAATAGTATTGACAAGTGATATCTATAGCAAGAGAGGAACCAACTCCATATCTTCTAAAAAGAAGGAAACATTAATTCTAAAATAACATGTGTCATAAGACACTACATCCTTATCTCTTTAAAATCTAATAGAAAGGACAAGTGGAGAAAGAAGAAGAGAATAACTCTGAGCTGGAATGTTGAATGTGCTGTCATGCTACCCCTTTTTCTGCTGAATTATCTCCTTGTGTATTGGGTCTTTAATAACCGTGTAGCTCCATTTAATAAGACCCCCAACAACCTCATAACCACCTCTCACCATCACTTGTATTATCCATTTGGTTATGGGTTCTTATCCATCCTTAACTATCTCGGAAAAACTTGCTTACAGGTGTCAAAATTCAGTTAAAATAGTTGCATCCAGAAATTCCAGTAAAAACCTGTAACTGCGAAAAATTTGGAATGCTACAGGAAATTCCAGTAGCGCCCTATTTCTTTTTCAAAATACATAGAAAAATGGTGAAAACTCTGCGCTGAATTGTATTCCATGACACCTAGGCTACTATTCAAAATTTGTAACTGATAAGAAAAAAGGGATTAGTACCAAAAACCTTTTTACCTTACCTCTATGTGTGCTGCAATTTCAGCCAGTTTATCTAAATCAATTTTGCTGTCAGCAGCTGATGTTATGGATCTGGTTGCTCTTGCAGTTGCGTCCTTGACAGGGTATTTGTCTTCCTTAGAACCCTTTTGTGTTTTTCTTCATTTTGAGGGCTCTAAGTGATGTTCTGAAGGGGTTGGGCTCTTACTTTTCTTCATGGATTTATCTGATTTCTCCGTCTTTGAACCTTCAGGTTTCTATTCAATGTTAATGACTTCTGTCATTAGGTTTGGCTTGAATAGAGCTTTGGATTTAAGCCTAAACTTATTGACGTCTCTTGTGTGCCTCTTTCTGGTGCTAGCAATAGGTTTAGCTTATTGTTTCTTCGTCTTACTATTGATTTCATATCCAACATCCTTGAGGGTTTCTTCATCTGATGATGTAGGCTGGTACTCCTTCCACAACATTTTCTGAATATGTGCTTCTTGAAATTCTGGTAGCACCCGCGCTTTTGACTTATCTGCTGTTGCATACCTTCCTCTTCTGGCTCTAGTGTAAACATTAGGAAAATGAGGAACAAGGGGTACTATTTTCATGGACTTGGGTTTACTTGCTGAGGAGCTCTCTCCTTTTTCCACCTTTCTTTCAGTTTTTCGTGTAGAAACTTTCTCTTTCTTACCTTTGGCCTTCTTATGAATGTTTTCTTTCTTGGCCTTTATTTTTGTTCTTCTTTTTGGAACTGGAGGTGTAGGTGCAGGTTGGCCTACCCTATAGAATAAAAAGTTCTCCCAAGTGTAGTCTCTCTTCCTCAACTCTTCTTCAACCAGAACTTTGATGAAATCTTGATGGTACAAGCTATACTTAGAAATATCATTATGGGTCTGAACCCTTGCTGACATCTTATTCAGGCTTTTCAACAAGAAAAATGGCAGATTCAATGTCTTCATCCCTGCAATGTGAAAAATAAACCTCATGCGATAGAGGAATACCACTATATACCTCCTTTCACATGTGAGGCATATCTTGATAAGATTAATTGCCTCTGCCTAGTCATTCTTAAGGTAGCTGCTTGGGATTCCTTTTTCCCAGCTTGGATATTTGTGAGAATCCTTTAGGGAGCTGTTGAGATCACCTCCTGTAATAACTTGTCCCTTGAACCACCTTTCTCCTTCTTGGGGAAGGTTAAAGTTTCATCAATGGAGTCTTCAGAAACCTGCAAAGTGAGGCCATAAAATGTAGCTTCATGTCCATTAAAAGTGTTAGAAAAATCTTGAGAAACCCCTGAGTGAGAGCTTCCCAACCTAGTACAAAGAGGATACCATCCTGACTGCATAAACAAAGTTCTTACCCTTGAATTAGCATCAACCAAATCTTCACCCTATGGGTCTATTCGATTTATCTTACCACCTTTTTTAGTCATCTTCAGAAAAATAAATGACTATGTCTCCTGCAAATGATAGGCAGAAAAATAGGAAGATTTTACCTTACAGGCATGGCTTGTATTCTTCTCTGGAATCTTGTCTGAAACCCAAACTTCTTCTCTAACTATAACTGTCAGCAAATTCGAATCCAACAGCTCAAAATTCAAATTACAACATTCCTGTTTTTTAGGTGGTTTTAAAACTAAATCTTGGTTCACCACCCCATGCAAATCACCCTCCATCATTAAAAATATATATGATCATGTTGTACACCATGTGACACACCATCACCACCTTCAGTTCGCTGTGTTTTCCATATGGCAGCACTAGATGGCTTATGACAAGTGTCTATGACTTGCAGTCACCTCTGCAAACTATGCTATTGATTGTAAGAAATTTCCAGCAACAGTGCTATGCAGCCAACCGAATGGTTATGGTGTGTGGTGTGATCACCATGATCCGTCTAATTCAGAAAAACACATACCTTAATGTATGGATAACTGAATTAGCGTAGACAGGCATGACGGGCAACGGTTCAGTCATTAACTGCGGATGACACATATGACTCATGTATATAACGACTTTACCTTAGCTAAGTGATTGTAATACGACACCTATCATTAGATCCTAAAGGATTTAAAAAATATTTGATGCGTATTAACCCTACGACATGTGGTATAACTAAAGCAGATGCACTTTTTCGTGATATTTTAAAAATAGCGTATTCTTCCGAAAATTACGGTAGCATAGGAAATAAAAATAAAAAGACATAAACAGGAAATAACAAACTATCCAACCGGCTAAAAAAACCACTACTTCCAGAAATTCCGGTAGCGCCCTTTTTTTTTAAATTCTGAAATTTTTTGAACTTTAACCCTAAAAATAAAACTATAGAATGGACTCATGACTTAGCAAATAATTGTGCTAACAAAACCTTGTTTCATTTTTTAACGAGCTTGATACAAGAAAAGGAACTATGCTCTTAAGAGTTATTTCATTTTCTAACGAGGTTGACACAGTAAAATAACCATCCTTACAAGGACGTGTTTCATTTTTTAATGAGGTTGACACAATGAAAGAACCATCCTCACAAGGACGTGTTTCATTTTTTAACGAGGTTGACACAGTAAAAGAACCATTCTCACAGGGACCTGTTTCATTTTTTAACGAGGTTGACACAATAAAAGAACTATCCTCACAAGGACCTATTTCCTTTTTTAACGAGGTTGACATAGTAAAAAAACCATCCTTATAATGACTTGATCATAGCTTCCATTTGGAAGAAACACATGCCAAGGGACACTCCCCGATCATGGATTCCAAGAGGTATTCATCAAAAGGAAGAATAGTTCTCTAGAAGGAACACATGTTAAGGGAATCAATGGGGATAATAAAAGTGAGTTCAAATGTCCCCATTGAAGGGCTCACCATGTCAATTACTGAATCTAAGTCAAAAGAAGCTGATCAAATAGTGAGAGCCTCGCTTATATTGGTAACTGAAAACATGGGACCAGTTGCCACATAATTAACCCGTGGTGGGTTAGATACCACTTGCATATAAGAAACATTCAGGGATGTCGAATGAATGATAGTCGAATCAAGGTCAATGAATGAAAGTTGATCAATAGTCACAATGTTTCCATTGTGAGGGAGAGACACCAGTCGAAAGAGTGTGGACACAAAAACTTTCATGGCATATACATAGTCTCGCCCAAGGAGAAAATTGAAAGCTAAGGGGCCTTGGACTACCATAAGATCAATACAAACATTTTTTCCCTCCAGAGTAATAGGTAACTTAGGAAGGATCCCTAAAGGTTCACTAATGGTTATGTTAAAAGGTAACAAATTCTGTGTAATAAGCATAAGATGAGGAGAACCCAAAGCTTTCCAAGTGGTTGAGGATAAAATACTAACATAAGCACCTTCATCTACATTTGTGTGACTCACATTCTTACCATGCGATTTCACAATGATTTGGAAAGGGGTGGAAGAAGGAAGATGAGGCTCTGTCAGTCTACTCCAATCAAAGTAAATAACCTCATTACTTGGAGGGGGTTCTTTGGGAACGGGTGAAATTCCCCCTAGTGTAGAAGAATCTGAAGTAACAAGAAGAACCAAAGCAATATTAGTTTCACTCTTTAAAGGGAGAGTGGGATCGAATGAATGTGAAATTGAGTTGACGACTTTATCAACTAATGGTTCATCAACCTAAGTGATATGTGTTTCAATATCCAATGGAAGAGTGGGATTGCCGGTACTTGGAATTAGATCAATCACCTAGTCAACTAACGGTAGGTTGGGAGAAATTTTATGGTAACTAGTTGGAAGTTGTTGCTGTGAAATAATAAGCTTTTACATCAATTTTGAGGCTTCATCCATATGAGGGCAAAGGTGACTATGATGAATCCCTTTACATAACCTATAAGGAAACCTAACTTTACCCTTTTTCCCAGGAACCTGACAATCACTGGATGATGGATCAATAGTAAGTTGATAAGAATTTTTAGACCACACTTATAACATATTTGGAATACAAAGACAATCAGTAAGAAGGTGGTCACCCTTACAAATTTTGTAAGGGAATTTGAGCTTATGGTTTCTTTTGGGAAGCTTCGCAACATTTTCCATACTCAAAGCTAGTTGATTGACTTCTCTCTTACCTTGCTTCTTTTCCTTCTTCTTTTTAGCCACCTGGTTACTAGCATCAAGGATTTTACCAAGCGAAGAAGAAGAAAGGGAAGAAGACATTCCGTGTGAAGAAGGTAAGGGGTTAACCAAGGGTTGGTGTTGTTGAGGCAGAGAACTTGGTTGAGGTGAAGAACTTGGTTGAGGTGGTACAATTGGAGTATTTGGGACTAAATAAGCTGAAAACAAGCACATTGGTAAACCTATCATGAATCCAAGAAGTGACAATGTAGCCATATAAGGAGGACCAACATTTCCAAAGTGAGGAAATGAGTAGGATTCTAGTTAACATGGATTCCTTGATTAGTAAATTCCGGAATTGTTGCCATTAGATTCAACTAAAATAAGTTTTTATTAAGAATTTAAATAATATTCACAATCCACACCTAGGGTATGTAAAAAGTAAAACAAGCAAATAACACACGCTAGTAAATCTAAATAGTCAAACCATGAAAAAAACTTTTCACAACGAAATCACTAGTTTGTGATGAAATCCATCATCACAGAGATCAATATGAAAAGTGACTAAAGATAGAGTGAGTGGAACCAATTACGATAACAACTTTCTTAATGAACACGATTTGGTGCAAGTAACTTCACTTATGCCATATTGAGTGAAGAATACCCTCCAAAAAGGTCCAAGTGAGTGTAGCCAATGTTTGTTCTAGGTACATTAGAGACTTCCTCTCCCCCATCACCTTAGGTAATATCCCTAAGATTATAGTCTCTAAGGTTACCACTTATGACAATTTTACCTGTGGGGACAGTCGCAGATTATACGTACACACAAGGGAAAAGTAACAAAGCTCAATCCTCTTGAAAGTTCCTCAACATGGTTGATTTTAGGTTTAGCTTCAAGTGACTCCCAAGCACCTTTTGACACCATTTTTAATACGTGTAAGTCACTCTACCATAACCAATGAAATGGGTTGATCACTCCACTAGGTTCGATATGATCTCGTGCTTAACTTCATTGTTAGAAGAGCTTCCCAGAGAAAAATTGTAATAAATGGATTTACTCCCTATCAAAAGATTCTATTGTTTGTTTTCTACTTTTGAAAGTTAACTCACTTCCCTATTCAAAATCCCTATAACCTGATCTAATGTAGGTGGAATGAGCCCTATAATAATACAAATTCTAATTGATTTTATTAGCGTTGTTTTTTTTTATAAAGTTGTTACTTACTCAATGGGTAAACGGAAGTGAAACTGATGGTGTTATGACTTGACTAAAAAATTTAATGCAATCGAACATGAATTTTTGATCTTTTCATTTCGATGAATTCTAGCTAAAGTAAGGAGATATGTTCTTCTTTAAAATATTAACTCCATAATGCACCACTTCTAATTTTCCAATGCAATTCAAAGCCCTAAAATGCAAAACCATGCAATGTAATATATGCACAATTTGTTTGAAAACTAAACATTTGCACAATTTTTGTTCATGTTATGAAAATGAGAATTCTAACTATGCAAATGTAATCTATGCAAGATAATTCTTCAAAACAAACGCAAGATGATTCCAAAACAACGATAGAACAACAAGACTATTTTCCTTCACCAATGTAACTAAAGATCCAATTGAGTGTAAGTAAAGGAAATTGAGTGAAAATTCCAAAGATCAAACGTGATGACACTCTAAAGGAAATTAACACTCATACATAATTCATCCTCCCCGATGATTGAGGGGGATTTTTTTGTGGCAAAAATTAAAGCAAAAAAATGCAAAAATTGTTAAGAAATTGAGATAAACCTTTTAGTAATGACCAAAGGAAATAAAATTAAGAATTTATCAAAAATAAAATTCAAAACACCCAATGACAGAGACTATAAGACTATAAACAAGCTTAAGAAATCATAAAAATAAAAAATCTGGACTTAAATAAGAGAAACCGTAGTTTTAAATTTTTTTTTAAATGGTTACGCAAGAAATCTATTTGATTCAGTGTGCATATGCACCGGTGCTAAGGACTAAGTGGGAAAATATGCACTCTGTTGCTAAAGATAAAATGTGGAGTCCGAGAGAATTTTAGAAAATAAAAAGAAAGGTCTCAAACTAGAAATATCAATTATTAAAAGGGTCTGAAGGTGTCAAGGGTCACAACGTGACACAATGGAGAACTCTCGTTCCCCATTGGAGTCACCAATTTGTTAGATCGACAAATTGATTTTTGTGGAAAAGAAGGATCTCCCTAGATTTCCAACAAAACCTAGTAACAAACATAAAAAAAATTTCTAACTTTCCTTATCCTATAAATGAAACATGAAACATGTAGTACACGAAGAATAACTTACCTATTAGCGATGTTCTTGTATAATTCCTTTCAGTGCTTTCCACAACCAACTTTTCCTCAATGCCTTAGAGGCTTTCCCAATGCTTTCCACAAATTTTCCATGATGCTCCAAAAGAGATATGCATAGAAAAAAAAATTCAAAGGGATCAAAGCATCTTGCATATAAAAACAAAGGTAAATGAAATCCATAACTTAACATACAACATGTAGTTGAATTAATAATCAGTTATAAGCCATGCGAGTGATAAAAAAATATTGTAAATAACATCAAAATATACGCAATTAGGAAAGAACAACTACTTTGTATTAAATTCAAAGGAGAACAAGCTTACAACCTGGTTGCCTTGATATCACAAGCCTCTTCCAATGGTCTCCGTTCCTTCCCCTGATGACAAGCCCTTCAGACCCAAAATCAACAACATAAGTTTACAAATCCAAGTCTCCTCTAACCCTCCGATATGTGTTTGATTTATAGGCCAAGAGGAGGAGGTTTGAGATCCTCATCTCAAGGATGAGATCCAAATATGGTGGGATTAGGGTTCCATAAAGAATGGGAATTAGCTTCATGAACAGGGGGATCGGGCTCGAATAAGCATCACCTCGAAGTTTTCAGTTGGGAAATATTTTCCCAACAAACATTATAGATTTCATTTTTTATTAATTTACTTTCATTGAGTCATGTGTGCAGTTTATAATGGAAGATAGAGGGCGCTTTTGCGCTAGCTTTAATGGTTGAAACTGCGTATGCGCATAAGTTGTCTAGGAAACCACACAGGTGACTAAAAGTAGGTCTTTAGAGCATGAAATCAGGAATTCTCATTCTTATTAGGATTGTTTAAACTTCTAACCTTGCAGGGGAACGCTTTGGAACACATTGATGGATAGCAAAAGATCCAGTTTGACAGTCATTTTCCATGGTGACAAAATGACGTGTAACATGAGTGCTTTGGGTTTCGTGAATATTCTCTAATTTATTTGAGGAATGGCTTTGTCCTTGTTGCCATTTTATAGAAAATTGAAATACTTTGAAGTCTAGGGATTTCCTATATATAGAGGTGGATTCAAGCACATATTTAATTAATATTAATCTTATTGTCATTGATAACCAAAGTTCACACCATCCTAATATTATTCTCTTCATTTTTTCACACAAGAAAACCTAATTTCTATAGCTATAAGAATTTATCTTTAATATGAAATGTATATACTTAAGTCCCTTATTGAATTCCACATCATCAAAGGTAGGCTATTGTTTTATTACACTTATCTACCTTTCATGCAAGTTCCATTGAGATATATAATAAATGAATTGAGTTTGAATCTTACTATTATTGATATATAATGCTCTTGAGTACATTGGAATTGTAAAATCTAAATAAGTAAAAATAAGTCTTTATTTAAATATATAAAAATATGAAAATGAAGGAAAGAGAAGAACATGGAAACTATTAAGAAAACCAACACAGTGAATCAAGTATTACTTTATCTAAGATGAATTTTATACTAACTAATTAAGAAGAATAATTCAAATAACAATCATTGAGCTAAATTTTATCATTTTTCATTGTAGAAATTAGCTGAATAAATCACTTATTCAATGGATATTAACCCGATTACACATCAATTTCGAATTGCATGCATAACACATAATCTCTTCTACAATTAATTGTCACATGCGGAAATAACAGAAGCAATCTCACATCAAATCAATCACACATTAACTCAGTATGTATGGGGAAAGCCTATAGCTGAAAACCCCGTAGCTATTGTGTATATTATAATGGAGAAATCATGTAACCAACAAAGTACAATACTCCTCACAAGTACTCAGTACTTTCTCATAAAGTCACACACAATCTGACTCAGTTTTTGAACAAGTCTCGGGTTCAAAACTCGCTGTTGACTGCCTTGCCTCTATTGCGCAATCATGACCTGTATATGAAGAGATCCAAGGTTCTAATCCCCTTGGCTTGACTGCGCAATTGTCATGGACAATTCCTCCAAGTGTAATGCAAATCCCATGCAAAACTAATCCTCCAACTGATAGCTTTACTCACCATTTCATCTACCTCTTCCACTGGTCTCCACTGAACTGATCATGCACTGTAGTGAACTGAAGTGTTCTTGAGTTGACTAATGAGTTAATATTTAGTAAATTAAATATTATTTAATTTACTCCACTCATATCTAGTTGATTAGTTAGTTAACTAACCCCAACTAGTTCAACTAAAACAAACAGAACACAACTCCACTACTTGTCCCGTTAACTCCTCCAAAACTCCTGCCACTGAAGTCTAACTAAAGCCAACCATGCAAGATGCCATCAAACCCTAGGAACCACGTGATTCCTTGTGTCAGTTGCATGAGCCACCTCCATGACTCAAACTGAAGTGCGCCAAGAGAGTAAACTGCTGTTTATAGTCAAAACATTATTAAGGGTAAATAATATTTGACTTCCATATTTTTAGGAGATCAGTCTAAAAATAGCCTGGGTCCTAAAAATAAGGGTCTCATCTATTTTTACTGACATGTCGCATACTTTAAGAATCTCCAAGTAGAATTCCCAAATTATGCTCAGTATGTCTAAAAATAGACATAGTCTAAAAATAGACTTTGCGCCAGAATTTGCCTGCGGGCCCACTTAGTGAAGGCGACTTCATTTCACTAAGCTCCATCATCTTGCTGCATTCTCAACACTCCCTCTCGGCAAGATATGGATTATCTGCAACCCCTATCCTGCCTCTGTGGAATTCGAACTTGCTCCTGGTGAGCGCCTTCGTCAGGATGTCGGCATCCTGATCCTCCGTGGGAACATATGAAAGCATCATGATCCTCAGCTGAACACAATCTCTGATGTGATGGTACCTGATGTCGATATGTTTGGACCTATCATGAAATACTGGATTAGCCGAGAGCTTGATGCAGCTCTGGTTATCACAGTAGATCACTGTGGGCTCCAAATGCAACCTGAACAACCCTGCGAGGATCTTCCTCATCCAAATAGCCTCACATGCAGCCAAGCTTGCTGCCATGTACTCGGCCTCTGCTGAACTGAGTGCCACGGATCTCTGCTTCCTGCTGTACCAGGAAACTGCTTGTCCGACCAATGCACAGAAAACTCCTCGAAGTGCTCTTAGCTACGGCGGGCTCTGCCCAATGCACGCCCGATGAAGCCAGAAAGCTTCACTCCATCCTCCTGTCTGTACCATAGACCATATCCCGATGTGCCTCTGATATAGCGCAATACATGCTTGCCCGCCTTCCAAAAAGAGCTTGGTAGGCTTAACCATAGCTTGCGAAAGCTGGTTAACTGCATAGCATATATCGGGTCGAGTATTGACCAGATACATCAACGACCCCACCAACTGTCGATAGACAGTGGCATCCACTACCTCCTTCGAAGTAGCATCTCCCTTCCTCCAACCACCAGGAAGAGGAGTGTCAACAGGCTTGCAGCCTTGCATGTTGAACCTCTCCAGAATCTCCCGGGCATACTTGCCCTGAGAAACAAACAGTCCTCCACTGCGCTGCCAAATCTCCAATCCCAGGAAATAATGAAGGATGCCCAGGTCCTTCATCTCAAACTCTCGTGCAAGATCCTCCTTGCATGAAAGTATCAACTGCTCATCGCCAGTCAAAATCAGATCATCTACATACAGTACGATGATCAACAGCTTCTCCTCCACCACAATCTGGTACAGGTTTGGATCCGCCTCACTCTTGGAGAATCCAAGCCCGGTGAAGTAGCTGTCTATTCGAGTGTACCAAGCACGAGGTGCCTGCTTCAGCCCGTACAGTGCTCTCTTGAGTCGGCACACATGCGACTCACTGCTGAAGATCTCAAAACCTTCAGGCTGCTCTATGTACACCTCTTCCTCAATAACTCCATTGAGGAACGCAGTCTTCACATCCATCTGATGAATGTGCCACCCCATCTGCGCTGAGAGAGCAAGGATCGCCCGTATGGAAGAGTACCTTGCGACAGGTGCAAAAGTCTCCTCATAGTCAATCCCCTCGATCTGTGAGAAGCCACGGGCGACAAATCTCGCCTTGTACTTCTCCACCCTCCCGTCAGCCGCCTGCTTCACCTTGTAGATCCATCGCGAACCTACAACTGATTTCCCAACCGGTCTTGGGACAATCTCCCATGCACTGTTCCTGATGATCGAATCATATTCTTCGATCATGGCATCAACCCATGCGGGTTCCTCCACGGCTTCCTCAAAAGAGGATGGCTCTGTCACAACACATTGACTCACAAGAGCCATGTATCCAGTGTACCGATCCGGTGACTGTCTCTGTCTGCGCTGTGCTGTAGGTGGTCCTACAACCTTCTGTGCATCCCGAGCCAGTCGCTCAGCTTCTGTAGTGCGCATGCGCCCTCTGATGGTTGGCGCTGCCTGGGTGGTTTCTTCCACCTCCTGAACCTCCTCTTGTGGCTGATCCACATCCGGAAGCTCCTCCTTAGGAACTAACGGCTCCTCATCTGCATGCAAGTGTAGCTCCCTCTCAAGCGAACACTGCATGGCTTTCTCCTCCTGAAATTTTATATCCCGTCGCACAACAGTCTTGCGACTGTCTGGCACATACACTCGATAGTTATGAGGTGTATCGGTGTACCCCACAAATATTCCAACTTCAGCAGTTGGATCCAGCTTCCTTCTTGCATCCTTCGTCACATGCATGTAGACAGGAGATCCGAAAATCCGCAAATGGGAAATATCGGGCCTCTTGCCAGAATAAGCCTCCTCTGGTGTACTCATGCCAAGAACCTTGTGAGGACAACGGTTCTGCACATACACTGCTGTATTGCATGCCTCAGCCCACAAGTGAAGGGGTAGGCCCTGATCATGCAACATCGCCGTGCAGCACCCACGATCGTTCTGTTCTTCCGCTCAGCCACCCCGTTCTGCTGTGGGTTATGGGGTGCGATGAGCTCTCTCCGAATCCCTTCTGCGCTGCAGAACTCCTTGAATTCAGCCGAGATGAATTCACCACCGTTATCACTCCTTAGAGCAATCACCTTCTTCCCCGACTCCTTCTCGACCGGTGCTTTAAACTCACAGAACTTCGCGAATGTATCGCTCTTCTTCTGCATGAAGAAGATCCAGCACTTTCGAGAGAAATCATCAACAAAAATCACATAATACCTGTGCTTTGCTGTCGAAGCAACTGAGAAAGGACCACACACGTCTGTGTGAACTCTCTCAAGGATCGTCGTGGCGCGACTATCCTTCTCGTGAAAGGTGGCTTTCACAAACTTCCCTAAAGTACACCCCTTGCACTGATCTGACTGCGCAAGAGTGCCCTTAGGAAGTCCAGTAGAAATCTGCTGCAGAATCTTCAAAGCTCCATGGTGAAGATGGCCCAATCTCCTGTGCCATAGTTCGCCCTCATCATCCCGGCTCACCACATCTCTAGCCTTGCATGCCATAGCTGCGCAGTCATCTACCTGCAACTGATAAAGGTTCTGAGTTCGAACCCCTATCTTCCGGGTCTCTCCAGTAGTCTTACTGCGCAGGAAGGCTTTTCCTTCGGTGAAGACCACATCATACCCCTTATCCTCCAACATCGCTACTGAAATCAGGTTCTTCTTCAATCCAGGTACATGCATGACATCCTTTAAGACAAAGGGTTTACCAGACTCCCTCTGAAAGGATACGGTACCGATACCAGTCGCACTGTATCTACAGTCATCGCCCATCTCGATGTGCATACCCAAATCCTTGTCCTCCAGATCTGAGAACAACTCCCGATCTCCCGTCATATGAAATGACGCACCGCTGTCCAAGAACCACACCGATCCCATCACACTTGAAACCAAGCATGCAATCGGTGAAAAGTCAAGCTCGAACTGTGAAGCCAAAGCTTCTCCATCTGCAGATCTTCCCGCTTGCTTTTTCTTCTTCTTCTTTGGACAATTTGTAGCATAATGTCCGTGATCATGGCAGTGAAAACACTTCACTTTCGCCATATCCTGCTTCTTGCCCTTTGCACCAGAATGAGAGGTTTTCTTACCCTTCCCCTTCTTTGCTTTGGCAACCAAAGCGCAGTTTTCTTCATCAGCTCCCTTTGAGGAAGATCCATCTCGAGTAGTCCTCCTTATCTCCTCCTGCATGAGATCCGCCCAAAGGCGCTCCCATCCCGGCAGCTTCTCCCGACCATTGACACTATCTTGATATGAGTGCCAAGCCCTCGGAAGACCAAGGAGAGCCAGGTCGACCATGTCCTCGTCTTCGACAGTCACCCCCACACTTCCCAGCTCATCTCTGCACTGAGTGAACTTCGTGAGGTATTTGGCGATACTGTCGCCCTTCTCCATCTTGATGTTCCTGAGCTTATCTTTGAGCGCCGGCTTCCTTTGGTCACTCTTACTCTGGAATAGATCCGTCAAAGCTTTCCACATTAAATATGGAGTAGCCTTTCCATGCAGGCTGGATACAATATGATCCTTGACGCCCTCCAACAGGATCCTTCGACATTTCGCGATCTTCTTTTGCCATGCATCGACCAAAGTTGCATCAGTGGGCTTTGGGACATCCGCATCCACGAACTCCTTCAGACCATTATCTTCTAACACTGCTTCCATGCGATCCTTCCATGCAACATAATTCGAACTGCCTTCAAGAGCATATTCAAGTCGCAAACCGTTGAAAGAAGACATCTTCAACACCGGCACCAAGAAAAACAACCTTCTGCAAAATTCAAATTCCAAACTCCAAGCTCTATCGCTTCCGATCTATACTTGAAAACAAATTATTTCCAAATCAGAGATTGACTGCAAGGGCATTCACCAGATCTTTCACCTTACAAAGAAGGATGAATATTCCGGAGGCTACCTGGCCCGCATGCAGACTCTGTCCGAGGAAATAAGTTTGCAATCACCGTAATAGACCTCGACAATTAATCTTGATTTGATACCATGTAGAAATTATCTGAATAAATCACTTATTCAATGGAGATTAACCCGATTACACATCAATTTCGAATTGCATGCATAACACATAATCTCTTCTACAATTAATTGTCACATGCGGAAATAACAGAAGCAATCTCACATCAAATCAATCACACATTAACTCAGTATGTATGGGAAAGCCTATAGCTGAAAACCCCGCAGCTATTGTGTATATTATAATGGAGAAATCATGTAACCAAACAAGTACAATACTCCTCACAAGTACTCAGTACTTTCTCATAAAGTCACACACAATCTAGCTTAGTTTTGAACAGGTTACTGGTTCAAAACTCCCCGCCAATTGCCTTGCCTCTATTACGCAATCATGGCCTGTATATGAAGAGATCCAAGGTTCGAATCCCCTTGGCTTGACTGCGCAATTGTCATGGACAATTCCTCCAAGTGTAATGCAAATCCCATGCAAAACTGATCCTCCAAATGATAGCTTTACTCACCCTTTCATCTACCTCTTCCACTGGTCTCCACTGAACTGATCATGCACTGTAGTGAACTGAAGTGTTCTTGAGTTGACTAATGAGTTAATATTTAGTAAATTAAATATTATTTAATTTACTCCACTCATATCTATTTGATTAGTTAGTTAACTAATCCCAACTAGTTCAACTAAAACAAACAGAACACAACTCCACTACTTGTCCCGTTAACTCCTCCAAAACTCCTGCCACTGAAGTCTAACTGAAGCCAACCATGCAAGATGCCATCAAACCCTAGGAACCACGTGATTCCTTGTGTCGGTTGCATGAGCCACCTCCATGACTCAAACTGAAGTGCGCCAAGAGAGTAAACTGCTGTTTATAGTCAAAATTATTATTAAGGGTAAATAATATTTGACTTCCATATTTTTAGGAGATCAGTCTAAAAATAGCCTGGGTCCTAAAAATTAGGGTCTCATCTATTTTTACCAACATGTTGCATACTTCAAGAATCTCCAAGTAGAATTCCCAAATTATGCTCCGTATGTCTAAAAATAGACATAGTCTAAAAATAGACTTTGCGCCAGAATTTGCCTGCGGGCCCACTTAGTGAAGGCGACTTCATTTCACTAAGCTCCATCATCTTGCTGCATTCTCAACATTCATGTCACTATCTTATATGTTATAAGTGACCTCTTATTAATTTCCATATGTTTACAATATTTTCTTTACAATTTTGAAAACTAACCCAATAGTGCTATTACTTATAAGTGGATGAGTGTCTCCAATGTTGTAGTGAGAACTAGTTTTATAAACCATCTAGTATTGAAACCTACCATTCTTTTAAAGTTTCACCTCCATTTTTTTTCTTAGCACATTTTTATTGCAAATACAAGATGTTTCTACAATCAAAATTAATGGTGGGACAAACATAGATTCCAAACATTTTAAATTGTCATAGTGTAATGAAGCTTTCCATTTCTTAAAAGGTTTTCAATTTCACGTATTTATTTATTTCCTATAATCACATATTTTACACATACACGATTTTTTTTTATGTATTGATAGTTCATTGTGGGTTAAGTTTGGTGCCTATAGTGTTTGAATTGTTCCCTTGTGTCTTAAGGGGAGTTTAAGGGCATTCGACCGTCATTTCAATTAATTTTGTTTGAAATTCATAAAATATTTGAAGAAAACAACACCATCAAAGTCAAGGATTATGACTTATGACTTGTTTTGTGTATCATGTCATATTTTATTTATGTGGAAAAATGTGTTACAATTTGATTTTCTCTCCAACTTATATTCTTTCCAAATTGGAAGCCCATTTTACTTGGGAACTTCGAAGGAAAAATACCATTGATGCAATTTTTATACACATCAACATCCAAGTAGATCAACATGGATTCAAATTGTTATATATTCTATAAATAAATTACAACCACATTGCACCAATATGGTTCTAAATTTCTAACTAGTGTCCTTATATTTTATCTATAGCCTTCGCATTGACATGTCCCCTTGTAAGGATGGTTGCTATGAGCAGCATCGACAAATGACTTGGTCAATGTTCATGTTCTTCGTTATAAATATTCACATATATTCACTCTTGGATGATATTATTTTAATATTGGGGCTGACACAACAACGTTGCGATTTACTGTTGTATCTATCTTTCTCTCCCCATTCTATGTGCATTGAATGCAATTATGTGTATGATATTATATAGTAGATAATAATCTATATTATTGATGTTTAGTTCAATTTGGCTTTTACATAATTACAATATTGATTCAATTGTTGGTACATATGAGATTATTTTTGGAAAAAATAAGAGTATATATATATATATATATATATATATATATATATATAGTGAAAGAGAGATTAAGAGTATTGGAATTAAAAAGTTAAAAATGATATAAAACTTATCTCACAAAAAAATAATTTGTCTTGGACATGCTAGAGAAAGATTCTTTCATGAATCCATTAGAATTTTCTTGAATCAAATCTAGAAAAAAATCAAGAAATTGTTGAATGCTAATGCTAAATGAATAAGTTAGAGGAATAAGAGCTAAAATCACGCCTAATTGATTATGGGTGGAGAAATATCTATGAGTGGTTTGAGGAAATTTTGAAAGAACATTGTAAAGAACAATGTTGAGGAGGAAATTTTGAAAGAATATTGTGAAGATCAATATTGGGTGGATAACATCGATAAACAACAATACAAGAAGTTTTTACATGAATTTGTAGGAAGTTTTCTTTTGTATTTATACTACATTATTTTGTATTATATTAGCATCGGTGTATAAACTTTTAATTGAGGAGGGTGTTCACCACAATGTGGAGAATGGAATTCCATTAGGGAAACTACATTCTGCGATTGCATAGAAGGAACCAACCCAACCTTTTGATCAACAATGCATTGAATACAATGAACCTAAAGACATTTATGATAAACAAATGTTTGCACATGCTTGTCACCTTGTCGTTGAATGCTTAATAGTGCAAGGATTCAAATGAGAGACATTGTAGATGAGGATAGAAGAATGGAGTTGCGAAAGGAGAAAAACCCTTCATGAATGATGAATATAAAAAAGATAAAAACAATAAAAAAGGTAATATAAAACATACCTCAATGTTAACAAAATTGACAGAGAGAAGTGAACAAAGACAATCCTTGAAGATTGTGTTTGCACAAAGAACTAGAGGGAGTCCATTGGTAGAGGTACATTTTTCATATGATAACCAATTGCGTAAATCAATGTTGACCATGGAATGTTGAATTAAAGAGAGAAATAATGTCTTGCCTTTTGTTCCTATCAACAAACTTGATGAGGCACATGAAGACTAATTGAGGGATGGTCAACATGGGAAAATTGAAACATTGATGTATGAATTGGGGCATGGAACCTCAATGCTTGGGTCTATGGTGCTTGACATCAATGATAACAATAATCATAAGAGGCGATAGTTGACATAAATTCAGTTGTAGTGTGCACAAGAATAGAAGAAGCTTTTGAAGAGGCCTATCAAAGAAGACCAATTGGCATTCTTTAACAAAGGCTAAACATAGAATTTTGTATAATAGTGAGTTGGAGTGGATTGGAGAATAATGGCCAATTTTATAATGGGATCATGATCTAGTTACCTCTACATGATCCACAATGGTCTAGAGTATGTAAACAAAATATGGAAGTGAAAAAATAATAATTTGTCTAAAATTTTGCAAAGTACTCCTCTTGTTGAATTCTCTAAATGAAAAAGAAGTGACCTTGGAAATCTTTGATAAAAGGCATCATAGAAACAAACAAGGAAATATTAATAGAAAATAATACTTTATAAATATAGATATAGGTTGTTAATTTAACCTAAGAGACATCAACACTTTTCAAATATAAAACACAAAAAGGAACAATCTAGCATTAGAGAATTACAAGTTAAAGTGCACCATCCAAAACACCACCAATAGAGGATTACAAGTTCAAGTTTACCATCCAAAACAACCAAGCTCACATTACATATAACAATGATATTATTTAACATTTCTCGTACTTGGAAGTGAATGGATATCCAATAAGACATTGGTTTGTTTACAAGATCATAAAGTAAGAAACAAACAAAACATAAACAGATAAAAAATCAACGCAAATTACTAAATCAGCGAAAAAAATATGTAATATATCGCATCTACTTGTCAAAAACTAATTTTTTTTTCTCCTTTAAAACAGTTTAAAAAGCACCTTGCAGATTAGAAGTTTGAGGATATTAGACATTAGAAACATGATTATGTAAGAAATTCCTAATGAAATTTAAGAACTTACTGATTCGAATGGTAAAAAGTATAGGTCAAGAGTTGTTGCTATTATTCATTGCAGGACTCATACCTAAAACTAGAACTCCACTCAGTACGATGCGAAATTATATGAAAAATAACTAAAAGAAGACACAACTCGAGAAGACACAACTCTAGGACGATGCGAAATTATATGAAAAATAACTAAAAGAAGACACAACTCGAGAGAAACTAGGATTCAGTAGAGTGCACATCAAATTCTCCATTGGAGCAAAAGTTCGAATTACAACAAGACACCACTCTAATCAAGAAGAGAGAAATTATGGTGCCCCAACTAGGGGAGGGACGCCAGTTGTTGGGCGCCCTCCCATCCACCTAAGCAATCGAAGGGATAAACCACGTGGACACTGTACGACATCTGCTCACTCGGACCGGCCACGTGTTGGGTTGGTGGGTGTATTGAATGCGCGGGTTTTAACGCCAACTAGGGTTTGTGAAGTCCATTTCCTCGCGATGTCTATCAGCTCGCGTTCATTCTTGCTCGGGACTGGTCTGTGGGCGTTCGGCTCCGCCGGTGGTGGTTGCTGTGTGTTCCAGAACCTGCGCAACCTGTTGCCATTTCTTGTTAGTTGTTATGCCTTTCAATGCCCACTAGTACTGGTTAGTTGTTTGTTGCAGTATGTAAAGCTGTTCGCCGGTTCCGGGTTCTTGAGATTGTTGGGTATATGCGTTTGTTGGTTGCTGGACGTTGCAGCTTGCCGCCCGTTCCTGTTCTTGGACGCGAAGTTCGTCGTTGTGTCCATGAATCCTCTGATGCTGGACCGCCAGGGTTTCAGTTCGTTTGCTCTTTTTCGTCAAATTGTTCAGGTATTCTTTCATTTCTTTTATTTTTTACTGAGAGAATGCCAATTTTGATGATAAAATTGCTGATTTTCTTGTATTTTTGCAGGCACAGGGTTCCATGGTTGGCGTTGGCGATGGTGAGGTTCATTGTGGTAGCTTCTCTGCATCCTCAGCGGCGGCGGACCTTCGGCGACCTCTGGTAGGATTCTCTGAATCCTACCAATCATTCTCTGTGTTATTTAACACTTGCTCACTGTGTTTATCAACACTTTCAATCGCTGTTCGGTGGAATTATGTTTAACTGTTCTTGTTTTCTTGGGTATAGCTGGTATTAGACCTTTATATGGATATCTTGCAGGTCTGGTCATGAATGAGGTGGGTGTTTTGTTATGAAGCCCTGTTTCAGATACTTCACAAGAGCCGTAACCCTGTCTTCATCTATTTTTGTCAACCTATAAATTGTTATCCTGGAATTGGAACCATTTATCACTTGCATTATGTTTTATCTGCAATTTGAATTTCAGCTGGCCTTGAGATCGCAACCATGAGGTTAAAATAGGTGGTCTGTCTCTCTGCTGATCGAGAATGTTTGGGACTGTTTTTAGCTATCCAGAGTGGAGTTTCACCATTTGAAATTACATGTCAAACTCTCTTCAGTGGAGGTACTTGGCAGAGTTTGAGGTCGTTTTGCTTAGAAGAGCTGCAAACCTGTAATATTGTTTGTTAGAAATGAGACCAAGCTTGCCGTGTTCTCAAAATCATTAACATTATTTGCATGAGGCTTTTATAAGATACATTTCAGGCTTTTTATAAGATACATTTCATGGTTGAGTCCCTGTTTACAGAAACCTATATTAAATTCACAGAATTATTAATATAAGAAGTTTTTTGGTTTGTTTTGGCTCTTGTGAGTATGGACATGTTGTTTGGCTTTCTGCCTGTTTGTGGTCTTCTTTTGAGGCATGCTTGTAATCTTGGCACGACCCTTTTTTGAGCCATTTCTCTCTTGTGGTGCGTGCAACCTTTCATGTAGTTACTGTTGTTGCTATTTGCACCTTGCATGAGTCTTTTACTACCTGTGGCCACCAATGAGATCCTTTTTATGACCCCCATTTTTAGCGACCTGTGATTATTTGTGGGTTCTATAGCTCATTCTCTCAAGGCATATTTTGAGCAGGCTTGTCATCCTTGCATTGTGGCCCTCACTGTGTCTGACCAACTTAATAGTAAAGACATGCTTTTTCTATCATAAAGCCAACCTACAATGAAGTACACCAGTTTTTTGTTTTGCAATCTGTCTTGTGTTGACTTGTCCCTGCATATCCTCTTCTGACTTTGGCTTTATTCTCAAGTTGACCTAAGTCCTATTGAAGTGCTCCATTGTCCAACACTTAATTCAATTTATTTGAAGTGACCAGGGCACATTTTTCACCACAAATTTTGCAGGCTTTTGGGCACGTTTTCAGCAGTTGAGTGAGCAGCAATGCTATCTTATTTTCATTATGTCTTCACTTATTTTACAACATATTTTGAGCATTTTTTACAGTGTATTTTTGCTAGTTTAGGCATGTTTTACAAAGAGGTAATTATTTTGTTGTTTGAAGTTAATTACTGCTGAAACAAATTATTTTTTTTTGGAAGGTTTCTTGTTTTTCCCCAGGCAGGAATAATAAATTTTGAAAGGTTTTTTGTTTTTTGTTTTTTTGGACCCTTTCCTACTAATACATTTTGCATTTTTCCCATCTGTTTGGCTGCTGCAAAATACTATGCTCTGCAGTGGATGTTTTTGATGATGAAGAGGCCTTTTTTGATGATGAAGAGGCCTTGTGCTTTGGAAATGTGATGCGAAGAAGTTTGCTTGATTAGCTTGATTACGAAATTCTCAAGAAAATATTCATGATGAAATTGCCTCCTTGCAACATATTAATGACAAGCTAAAAATAATTTTTTCTAAACTTTAAAGCCAAGCTTTGTAATGTTGTTACTTCATCACGAGATACTAATGACCTCAATAGCAATCTTGTCCAAGAAGTAAGATTTAAGAAGTACAAAATATCAAATAATGGATGGTCTTTGAAACATGGCTTGTTATTTTGATAGAGATTCATGTCTTGTTGTTGGTCATGGTAAAAATTATCAGGAAAATATTGATAATTGGACCTTGCAAATTAACAATATGGATGAAAACTTGAGTCTTATCAATCAAAATCCCATGATTATTTAAGGGACAATGACACGATACCTAATTCTTTGCAAAAGCATGTGCAACATTTGCTTGAGTAACTTCTTTTCTTGCACTATTGGCTACTAATAGGCCCTCACTTCCTTACTGTGAGCAACACACTAATAGGCCCTCACCTCCTTGCAATATGGCTATTAATTACTTAGGCATATGGAATGTACATATTGTGGACTTGGTGGACATGGATATAGTAGTGTTACTCCTATTGAGCTTGAGAGGATGCTAGTTATAGTAGGCCTGGGATATCTTGAGCCTTCTACTGCAATTTTACATGAATTAGATTGTGCAGTTTTTGCTAATTCTGCCTGTTTGTGGTCTTATTTTGAGGCATGCTTGTAATCTTGGCACGACCCTTTTTTGAGCCATTTCCCTCTTGTGGTGCATGCAACCAGGGCACATTTTTCACCACCAATTTTGCAGGCTTTTGGGCACGTTTTCAGCAGTTGAGTGAGCAGCAATGCTATCATATTTTCATTATGTATTCACTTATTTTACAACATATTTTGAGCATTTTTTATAGTGTATTTTTGATATTTTAGGCATGTTTTACAAAGAGGTAATTATTTTGTTGTTTGAAGTTAATTACTGCTGAAACAAATTAATTTTTTTGGAAGGTTTCTTGTTTCTTCTTTGAAACATGGCTTGTTATTTTGATAGAGATTCATGTCTTGTTGTTGGTTATTTTGATAGAGATTCATGTAGTGTTACTCCTATTGAGCTTGAGAGGATGCTAGTTATAGTAGGCCTGTGATATCTTGAGCCTTCTACTACAATTTTACATGAATCAGATTGTGCACTTTTTGCTAATTCATCCACTAATGATATGCAAGAGCTTGAGTCTAACACTTAAAATGATTTTTCACATATTGATTTGCAAAAACCACATGTTGCATCTTTTGTTCAACTAGCATTGGATTCTTCACCAACTACATCTTAATTTTATTGGCAGCCTCATCATTGTGGTTGGAGGCATTCTCGCTCTCTATCCAAGTATCACTATTTTATGCCAATGATTCTTCTTACTAATCTATGAAGAAGAGGCCAAAAAATAAATAATGGATTGATGCTGAATACTAGGGCTTGTTGTTCTAGTATTGCCAATTGGTCATGGCATAAGAAGTGATAAAAATATGGCTGGGAAGATATCTTGCTTATTAAACAGTCTTCAAAAACTATGACAGCCCTATCACAGTCATTCTAACATATCACCGATTTGAAACTAGTTTTGTCTCATAAAAAAATAGCTCTTAGGTATGTTCATAAACAATCCCTTAAAAAAATATACATATAGATATTCACATTTAAACAGTCCCATGATTATACTTAGTGTAGTAGAAAGGAAATTTGAGATCTATTAAGATATAAAAGTCCAAACATATAGTCCATCCAAAAATCCACATCATAATGTGGTTACATCCAAAAACATCTAACACTCCATAACTGTTGACACCCTACTCTCCATATCTTGCAGCGTTTGACAAGTAAATCAAATTGAATCGTTCCATTTCGGGAATCCATGGCGCCATGGCGGCTTGTACCAGGGATTTCTGAGAACCAAGTAAGACACTTAAAGTGTTTCTGGTAGAATACTTCGGTGTTACTAGAAACACAATAAGACACTTATTGTGTTTCTGGTAACACCGAAGTATTCTACCAGAAACACTTTAAGTGTCTTACTTGGTTCTCAGAAATCCCTGGTACAAGCCACCATGGCGCCATGGATTCCCGAAATGGAACGATAAAAAGTATTTACTTTGTCAACCACTGCAACATATGGAGAGTAGGGCGTCAACAGTTATGGAGAGTAGGGCGTCAAAATTCATACTTTGGGAGTCTTGTTTGAGATGATCCCAACAAATAGAAGTTGGGTAATGGATCCAACTAGCTGCCTATAATGATGTACGAAGAGATTGTATCTATTGAACCCTTAGATTAACATCTCATGTTAGGTAGATATAACCAGATTGGTTTTGATTATGCTGTTAGGCTACCTTATTTTCCTAAAAAAAATGATTTAATTATGAAAAACAAAATTACATTCACTATGTGTTTTTCTACATTTCAGATATATCCTTAAGCATAGAAAGTGATAAAAGTATGGCTGGGAAGCTATCTTGCTTCATAAACAGTCTTCAAAAATGTCAATATGACAGCCCTATCACAATCATTCTAACATATCACCGATTTGAAACCAAACGTAGAGTCCATCCAAAAATCCACATCATAATGTGGTTACATCCAAAAACATTTAACACTCCTATTCTTTATGGCCTTGAGAATCTTCAGTGCCAAACACTGAGTTGCCTGATTGAGCCAAGTAGGTTGGCCTTCCCAAGAAGGTTTGATTAGGTGGTGGTTGATTGCTGCCATATAATTGAGACCAATTTGTCCCTTCCATCCATGGAGGAATTGAGTACCCGTACCTCACACTTGCGTTAAGTGGAGGTGTGTGCTGAGCATACATTGAATTCAGACCTCCTGTGGTAGGAATAAGGCAAATGGGTAAACCCCGATTTTGATACTGAGGCACTTGAATGTTTATGAGGTCTTGGAATAATGTTGTATTATTTGCAATGTTGTCCAATGTGTTGGACATGTTCCTGGATTCATTCTCATCAACTGTGCTTGCATTTATGTCAACCATATGAGTCAACGCTTGTTCCCTTTCAAGCATTTGTTGAGCCTTCCTTGCTTCCTTTTCTTGTCTTGAGATTTGTTTTTGTTGCTCCTTCTCTTGCCTTGCTCTCTCTCTTTCAAGCCTTTCATCTGCTCGACGTTGTGCTGCAATAGCCCTTGCTGCCTTCTTCTCCTTGGCTTGATCTTTTTTTTTTTCTGTTTTAATTCCTGAATTTCCATTTTCTTATTTTTAGACTCAACAAGGAGCTTTATATAGTCTTCAGAGGTGAGTAACTGTGAACTTCGCCCCAAACGAAGACTATTGGCTGTTCCTTGCTTCTTTTTCATTGACACTCTTTCTACTGGTAGCTTTAAGAACTGCCCAAGTAACTTCTCCCTCCCTCCCACCTGCATGTCATTGCTTGGCACTTCAGTATCCGTGGCACTTGATTGAACTATATTGTTTTCTTCATCTGCTGCCTCATTATGTCCTCCATCTTTTTCCATTGATCTATTGTCCACAAAAAAATGAACAATTTCACTATTCAATTCAGCCACTTGTGAAGGCATGTTCATGCTTTGTTCATTGGTTCTTGAGACACTATGGGCGTTCAAATTAATCATGTTTTCTGCCATCCATGATGGTGGGTTTACTTGGCTAGGCAATGACAATTGGTCATTTTCAATTTCATGCCCAATATCAGCAATTTCATTTTCTGCATTAACAATATCAACATTTTCATTTTGAACTAAATCTGCATTAACAATATCAGCAATTTCTGTTTCAACAAAATCTGCATTCTCAACTGCATGTTCAACAGTGTTGCCATGAATTTGCTGACAAGTATACTGTGTTTCACATACCTGCTCATCATCATCAGAATATAACTGTCCTTGAGAGAGGGAAATTATATTATCAGCTGCAACCACATCATCATGTTCATTTACTTCTTCTTCCACTTCATGTCTTCCTTCCTGACCATCCACATGGAAAGCTTGGCTACAAGCAGTATCATGCATAAGAGCATCATAATTTAGTGGCCATATTCCTGTCCTTCTAAAGCCAGCCTTGATATTTGATGGTGTTAGAGCCCTTTTAAAAGCCTTACTTGCAAGCTCTGCTAACTCGAACCTTTTGACCTCAACCCCTGGATTCTTTGCCATCCATGCAGCACGTTCTGACCTGAAATAGTTTTTGAAAGGGCCAAACACACTGACATCAAGTGGCTGCAATCTGTGAGTGGTATGAGCGGGAAATGTTAAAAGGTCAATGCCCAAATTGTATGCTTCCTCAATTGTTTGTAGAGCCATGTGGCTTCCATGGCCATCTAATATCAACAGGTCTCTGTTATTAGGTGAGACACCACCTGGCACAGATGCAGCAAAGTGGCAAAGCCAATTTAAAAACAACTCTTTAGTCATCCATGCATGGGGATGTGCAGCCATGCATGCTCCAGGTTCACAGTTTTGTATATAATTTTTCAACTGATTTTTACCTTTGAAAAGATAAAATCCTGGGATTGAAGCACCAATTGCTTTGACACAACATAAAATGGTTATCCATTCCCTACTCTTAGGCAAAATCTTTGGCACGTTTCGGCTACCTCTTTTCGCAATTACCCTCATGCCACAATTCCTTCCCGCCTGTAAACTTGTTTCATCACAGTTCCATATATGGTCTGCAGCATAATAATGTTTATCATATGCACTAGAAAGAGTGTCATAGAACTTACATACAACTGTAGGGCACAAATTTAATGCTCTGTCTCTGTTAAGGCCCTCAACTGTACGCAATACAAGGTCTGGATGCCTTTTTTTAAACCCAAACCACCATGATTTACCAGGAAACCCATCTTTGAATGGGTTTGGCCTCCCTTGACAGATTTGAGCAACTGTAGATTTGAGTTGTATCAACTCTAGCCCATGTCCCAATTGGGCCATTTCTTTACACCACTCAACCACCTTGGCCTCCTCCTCTTCAGTCATAACTGTAATAGGCCCTCTACGTTTGGTGTGAGTCAGCCCATTTATCCAATAATGTATTGATGAAGGGGGAATAGTATGCTTCTTTGCAGATGCCCGAACAGAATATCCATTGAACTCTATGTCGTCAATTGCAGCTAACATTTCTTCTTTTGTCCAACCTCTTATAGCGCTGATCTTTTTAGTCGAAGTTGTACCTTGGACTGTGGTTGACGGTGGCTCTGTGGCTGATGGTGCCACGACATCAGCTTCAGCCACATGCTCATCGTCAACAACATTTCCTGGGGCATTGGTGACATTGACATCACCTGTTCTTTCTTCATCCGATGAGGTGCATCGCAGTTGGGCACCCCTGGTCACTCTTCTGCCACTTCTCCTTGTGCGAGCGACATAACTCACTCTTGCCATGGATGCAACTACCTGTAGGCTGCAAAAGCACCAATTGCAAGCTGTTATTCATAATTGAAAAGAAGGATTGTTTTCATATGATGAATATAGCATCTATGCATAGAAATTGCATATATATATGTTAATTTCAAATGCTACAACTTCTATTTTCAGCTACTGCAGATATATATGTTAACTTCAAATGCTACAGCTTCTGTGCTCAACTCCCTATTGCAGATTTGCAGATTTGTTTTCAGTGACCTATTTATTCAAGGTTTTGTAATTTCTAGCAACCTATTTATTTTAATTCCGATCGGTCACTCAGAGATTGATCTATAGTTGATAGTAACCAGGTTATGTATGAACTGGCAAGAGTGATTGAAAAAGTTTCATTCTGTTATAAAAAAATACAATACCAGTAATGAAGGCTTCAGTGATATGAAATGGTTTGAGTTTATTTTTCTGAATCCATCTTATTGAATTTTTTTTTAAGATTTAGATTACAAATAGAATACAATTGTGATTTGAAATGGTTTAAGTTTTTTCTTTAAGATATCTTATATTCAAAAAAAAAAAATCATGTCAAATATATGGAAGCATTGAATCAAATCAAACTATCAGGTGTGATTCATCTTCAAAATAAATGAATAATCATTGAAAACCTAAACATGAAAATTTTCAATAGGATAAATCTAGGAAAAAAACTTGAAAAATACAGTACTTTTTACTTGCAAGAAATTCCAGTGTAAAGGCTAAACATGACCGATCCTGCCCTCTGTTGGAGTACCTGACTTCTGAGCCAAACTTTACACGGTGGATCTCCAATCAATTGTAATATTTTCCAAGGTCATTGTTGTCTTAGCTATATAAATTCATACATATACCATGACTATATTTGGAAACAAGGAGCAGCTTTCTTGGTATGGAGAGGTTTCAAAACATTTTGGAGGCTATAGACAGTTGCCAAAGGTACGAATTCAATTCTGTATATGTACACGCAGGGTGGGTTTTTCTAAAAAAATTGTAGTGTTTTTTATCCATTTTTCAATGAATAGCAAGCATATTATTATATTTTGCAAAATAATATTTTGGTTATTTCTTTGAAATTGATCCATGTTGAGTAAATAAGTTCTATGTTTACTCCTTTGGATCTTATTGGCATCCACATTTCTTTCGATTTTTCAATCTTTATGACAAATACGTTTAAGATCATGTGTTTAAACAGTACTACTGATCCCATTGTACAAACTAATGCTATTCTATTGTTATGGTTACACCTTATGAAAGCTGAGATGTGATTGATTACTAATTACACTATCTCTATAACTAAGATGTAACTCCATTGAATAAGCTGACCAATAGCTATACCACATATAAAAAACAGATAACTAGTCTGGAAACATCTAATCATGATTACTAGTTATGTTTACATAAGATATGATGTTGTATTATATGCAGAACATAGGGTACCTTCTCTATACATAAGCTATTATAGGAGGGGTTCAATTTCCATTGCTTAAGGTGATTAGTGACATATAAGGTACTACTATGATGCTATGTTTAAGCTTGATATACGTATTGATTACTAGTCTCTACTGTGCCTTATTAGTATAACTCTTATTGTATATAGATAGATAAATGGTATTACTACTAGAACACTATTATCTCTGCTGTAACTAGTATTCCAAGTGAATCCATCATAACTAGTTAAAGAAGGTGATACTAATTATGGAAACACTATACGGGGCTTCTATCTTATGTATTCAGTATAAGTCTGCTTAACATGTAAGCAATAGATATGGGTGAATAAGCAGATAAAACTCTTCTACTCGCTCTATGTGATTAGATTGATTAGATGAATACTGGACACCTTGGTAAGAGCTTGTATTACCTGAAGTACTATAGATATACTGTTGTAAACAAGATACCTTAGTTCAATGAAACTATAGCATTAAATAACATACCTTAGTTCATTAACGTGGATTTAGGTATTTCTGTGTTGCTCTTTCAATTTGTATCTATGAGTTTGGGACCTGTGTCTAATTTCCACAGAATTGTGATCCAGAACATTTAAGTTGTCTAGTATTATGGATGAATGTCAGAAATAACTGAGATAAAGACTTAGAAATCACTGAAAACTGAGACTCAGAAATGAAAATAAAAGTGTAAGAAAGCTGAAATAAAGACTCAAAAATTAAAATAAAATTGTAAGAAGGATGTAAACTAACCTGAATATACTGTGTTCTGTTTTGGGGTGTGTTCTGTCTGGGTTGTCTCCAAGGCTGGGTGTGTTTTGCGCTGGATTGTCTCCAAGGCTGGTGAATAACTTGAAACTGAAAAATGTAACTTCAACAGTGGTTGAACTTCTTTTATAGTTATTTGTAGTTGAATTTTATTGGTGACAATGATGGACATGGATTGCAATGGCTTCATTTTGCATGTGTGATCAGGATTGAATTTGATGTGATCTAATGGCTGAGAATTTGTTTTTGTTGATCCATGTGTTTGATTTGTTTTGATAGGAAATCATTTATTGAATTTATTGGGTGGGTGTCATTTATTGTACACAGTGGGTTTAAATGTTGTTATGGGGTGGGTGTCATTTATTGAACACAATGGGTTTAAATGTTGAATAACACAGCAGTTATGGTTGACATACATTTCTTTTTATTATGTGCAGTATTGATATTTACTTCTCATACACAGCATCAGAGCTGATCAGATGGGTTGAAGTGACTGGCTTTTTGTACTTATTGACTTGACCATTTTGGAAGGAGAAATGGTTTTATGAGTTTTCTAGTTTAAATGTTGGGATTTGTAATCTTGATACTTATTAAGCTATTTATGGACAGTTGTGGGTCATTTATGGACACATGTGGGCCCAGTCAATGACTTGGGAAATTTTGAACATAATTTAATATATATTTGAACTTCATGTTATTTTATTCTGTTTAATTATTGGTTGCATATATGTCTATTTTTGGTGGGTTGATGGGACCAGTACTATAACAATTACTGGTCCCTGCACAAGATTAGACAACTCTCCCCTATGCTTCGATTGGCCATACAGGGGATACCTTTCGTTTTGACCTGTACAACAACAGAACATGTACTGAAAATGGATCAGAATGCTATTGTGTGTGAATGTGTGGAGAACCACATTCTTGAGGATTTTTCACAACTTCAAAAATAAAAAGAAATGGTCTGTGAAGTTAATTTTATTAGGAATTTCATATATCAATTTGATATTTATTATAAAACAATTTATCATATTAAATTGATCTGAAAAGTTCATCACCAAAATGATAAATTAAATGATAAAATGATAAATGAAGGTGGTAGTTGGAAATACTATGATTATATGATTTATTTATTTTATTTTATTTATTTATTTATTTTTTTTATCATGGTAAATTGACTTCATTCATCATCAAGTGGTATAGGGCATCCAAAGGTGGTAGGTTGTATTGTAATACAAAAGTAAAAGTAAGGGTGGGAGTAAAGGGTTCATAGTAAGAGTGCCCTCCTAAGATTCATTAAGTAAGTGTTATCAAAGCCTAATGTTGTATCGATAAGATAATCTAGGCAATGTCCAGGATCAAACCTAGGGGCTGCACTATAACACAAAGAGTATATCTAGCAGCTCGTAAGCCAGAAATACTAGTTTTTTATGACAACAATAGTGGACCCCATGAGGATGGAGATAGCCTACTCCTTAAGCATTATCACAACGGGCCAAAGATGTCCCAGTGGAATTTGAAACACTTGTAATCTATATGTAACAAAACTAACCATCCAAACTTACAATACTATTGGAAAGATAAACTTGCTTAAAAAATTGGAATTGCTGTAGCATTGAAGAACACTTCGTTGACGAATGCTCCATCATGCTTTAGAATATCAAATAGAACTTAACAATCAATATGCTGTCGTTTTCACTTTGAACATAAGTGCATACATTCAAGAATCTGTATGTGGTGACTCGCCATTAAACAAATCTCCTCCTATAATCATTAAAAGATAGCAAAAGAAAATGCCACTATGTGGTTAGAACCTATGTAACAATGCAAATTATTCAATGATACTACAAGGATGTTCAAAGAGATTGCAAATAAAGTGGATGAAGTATAGGATCAAGTCACCTTGTTCATAAAGGAGGGATAAATTCATTGAGGAATTGGTTAAACATCTCTTGAAAGACACAACACTACTGAAGAATTAAAAAGACACAAATAAAGCATTTGGAGATTGGTGCAGGTCAATGGATTCATCAAAGATCAAGACCCACAAATTCATTTTTTAAATGTTGGAATGACATTTCTTACATTTTTTCGAAAATGCTTTGGTTGTAATTATGGGGCTTCATATTGTTGATCAATATCTTACCTAGTTCATTTATAGAAGAGATTTCAAAATTATGGATGATAGAGTCAATATATTGTAAATATAAGGATGGGGATGTCATAAAAGGAAGGTTTATAGGTATCGGGGATATAAAAAGGGACATTTGGTAAAAATAAGGGATACTTATTAAAAATAGAGGTTATTTTTATTAGAAAGATGTATTGAGAGGGAAATTCAATAAAAATATTTTGGGAGTTTTTAATCAATATTGAGAAAATAGATATTCTATTATAATACATGTGCACTAAATGAAAACCCCACGGTTGCAATAATTAGCTCTAGAAAGAACTTGAAGTTTGCATACCAATTTTTTGTAGAACCAATTGGAGTTTTCAAAGGTGTGTAGACCAAGATAATGGAGATTATATTTTTGGTGGATGGAGGACAAGCCTACATGGTAATTGTTGATAAATTGTGGTGTGGAAAATGAAGGTCACCATATCCGTGGAGAGATAGAAAAATGATGAGAGGGGATAAAAAAATAATTGTTTTTGTAGAGACTATTATGAATTTTTTTTTTGTTCAGAAAACTTGGATGAGCCTTTCAGGAATTGATAACTAATATGTACCAAGTTATGCACTTGAAATTCGTGGAGTATGAACCCAACTAAGTGCAGATTTGGAATTAAAGAGTCCATTCTCTCTTGGCGAGAGGTTTGATCCATCCATAATTCTAGGATTGGACAACAAGAAAATAATGAAACCGAGGTTTAAGAATTAGTGGAGTAATTTTTTTCATTGTAAGATTATGTAGGTAAGATCATTCACGTCATAAGAAATACCTTAACAATGCACCCATTCACCATCAATTCAAAACCTAATAAGAAAAAATTACTAAAACATTAAAAATTACTTAAACATTAAAATATTTCCTAAAATTTTATAAGTCAAAATTTTATCCCATAAGGTTGAGCCAAACTACTTTTTGTCCCAGACGTTTATGGAGCACATTAAACTATAGTGCATGTAGACATGGTTACGAAACACACATATTCACATAAGACTTCAATGGTTGTTAGTGACCTTTATAGGGCAAGAAACTCGTTGATGGAATCAACGTCGGGTGATTATAGATATACAAAATTGTAACTTATAACTTTATTTGAAGGTTTTATGGGAAGATTAAAGCCATGTATTCCATTGCAAAGCATCCAATGACACACACGCTATTGGTTTAACTAGTAATGGTATCCAATTGAGGAAGATAAAGAGAAAATATGGGACTAGAGGGTTTTACGAAACAATTTTAATAAAATGTTATAATTTCAAATGAAAGCTTGTAAATTTGTGATAATGGTGGAGAACATGAAGAAATACATTGAATATTCGATCAAAAGTGTGGGAAATTGGAAGTTGAAGAAATATTATTAACACATAGTAGATGAGATGGAATAAATATGGAAAATGTTTTTGTTGGAAGTAAAACATGTGGAAGAACAAACCACTAGAAATATTATATAAAGTAAAAGGAACAAATAAAGGAAAACATAAAGCACCTATAGGTGAAGATCACGTGTTCGATTTCTCTCAACTCTATATTGACATGGTTGAAAATGTTTTTGTTGGAAGTAAAACCATGTGGAAACATAAAGCAACATTGTTAAAAAAGAAAAAAACATAAAGTACTTATAGGTAAAAATCACATCACATGATCAAATTTTCTCAACTGTATATTGACATTGTTGATGGATGCATAAATTAAAATAAAATAGTGATATTTTAGCATATAATCAATTAAAAATGGTTTCAATCATCGATTATTGGAGTGGAAAGGAGACATGAAATTATGAACCTACTAAAAGAATATTAAGATGTGGTTATCTAAGGTTAAATAGATTTTAAAGACCTTGATGTGGGGATGGGAGATATCATGGTTGAACTTATACTAGGTGATAAACTGATCAATAAAAAATCACTAAAATGGTTCGCAAATATAAGGAGATAATGAAATAAGAGACTAAAAACATGTTGGATGACGAGGAGATAATGAAACATGAGATCAAAAACATGTTGGATGCTACTTTATTAGTCCATTGGAGAAATGACAATGGTTAAGAGAAATGGGTATAAACCAAATAAGGAACTAGAAATATTAATAATATATATAAAATTAGGGGCTTAAATAAGGTGACAATGACATATCCTTTCCCCACTTCATTCATGGATGATATCTTGAATGAGGTAGAAGGGAAGAGATGTTACTCCTTTACAATAACCTTTTGGATATAATCATATGCCTACCATGAAAGAAGCCAAAGAATACATTTATTGTGGAATGTGGTTCATATGCGTATTGTAACATCCCTTAGTTAATATTCCTTCATTAGAAATAAATTGTAATTAATTAAAGGGTTGAGAGAAAGGGACACAAATTCCAATTGCTTGAGGGAATTGCTATTTTAAATAACAATTATGGTTTGTTGAGAAGTTTAATGGGTTGACTGCGCAACAAATTTAATTGAATAAATGAGGACACACCTAGGTGTCCTTTAGCTCCAACCATAAGCAAGGAAAATGATAAAATATTAAAGGCAACATGGGCTACAATGTATTGGATGGTTGACTGGCGTGGAGCTAGGATGAGGACAAACGATCAATTTGTTTGGGGGCAAGAATTCCCACATGAGCAGGCATATACAAATAGATAGAGGCTAATAGATCCTCTCACGCTCTCATGCAGGGAGATGGTTGGTTTGTGGGCAGACACATGTGCTCGAGCGGGAGGGAGAAAATAAATATCCCCTAGAGAATCACATGTAAGAGGGAAACGATTAGGTGAAATATCTGCAGAGTTAATCAACTGCGGAACACTGAGAAGGCTCGTTGGGTGAACATTATAGAGAGAGTAGTGGCTTGTATAAAAACGGAGGAACCTCCCCCTGAAGAAAACTCTCTTCTTTTGAAAATGAGTTGTAACCTCTATATTGAAATATCCTAACATGAAGGTAAATAATGTTTGTAAAGTCAAGAAACACTAGGTGAAGGCTTGGGTAGCTGGTGGATGAAGGCAATGTGGCCCTGTGCATCCTGTTTTAGTTGCGGTGTCGTTTAAAATTCCTCTCCAAGCACTCCACCTCAAGCACTAGAATCTGGCTCGAGGGTGAAAATTACAAGTTGTTAGTGTCCAAATGTTCAATGATCAAATTTACTCTTTTAGGTTTACTTAGTAGTGGTCCTAGGTCAAAATTTCATTTTCAAATCTGTTTTCAAATAAAATTTTGTTCACTGAATATGTTTAGGTCTGAAATGCTACTCCCTTCACTCCATTCATGGTCATCATTATTTCAGATGTCATGTCATCCATAAATCATATAAGGTCCGAGGTCATTCACAACACCTTCATTTAAGGTCAGAGTCTAGGTCTCATTTGTTTTGCAACCATAAGAGTCAATTATGTCATAAAACAAAGCGGACAAAATCTCATTTTCACCATACAAGTCATTTGCATAGAGAGTTAGAAAAGATACGAACTAAGTAAAGATATCCTCTCTTCTCACCATAATACTCCACAACTACCATGGGTTGAAGAAAAATAAGCAAATTTGTGGCAATACTACCTATGCTACGCTTCTGGGTGTGTTGCGCAGGTGCTGCACTTTTGGTGTTTGAGCTCCAAATCAATTCTCCAAGGTTCAAAACCACTGCAAAAAGGTTCATACACTTCCTAAAAATTAATTGGACACCCTCCATACCTCTCTCAATTCAAAATTCATCAGCAAATGAGTGGTTTCGTTCATTAGGTTACCTCCACTACGTTTTTGGTGTTTTTCATCTTTTGTTTGTTTCAAGTGATAAAACCTTAATCGAAAAATATACAACATTCATATAACCTTCATACACCATAACCTAACATCTCCTATCACTCACAACCCTCTTTTCCATCAATTTCATTAAAACCCTAATTTTCACTACATTTTGGCAGAAAAACTAGTGAAACCTTGTGTTTTGACCTTTTGGGTACCTTTCACATTCCCATTCCCAAAAACTCCACTTGCATCCTGTAGCCAAATAATTACCCTACCTCCCCAAATTTTTAGGGATTTTTCCCTAACTTCCTTCCACTTCGTTTCTGTCCCTAAAACCACTCTACCACTATCCCCTGGTTTCCTAATTTTTCACCTTCACTATAAACTACATCAAGCTAGGGCTTTCATAGTTGTAAAAAATCACGGAGGGTGAGAAGAAGGTCCATAAGGGAGTTCACCATTCCAGGTATGAGCCAAATCAAACCCATGGCATCATATTTAGAGCTTCGTGATCAAGCCAGGGTTTACATTGCACATGTGGGACAATTTGGCTTCAAAACAAGTTTCTAAAGTAATGGAGTTGAATTTTACAAAATTTAAAGAGGTTTTTGTCAATAATAGGCCATAGAATAAAAAAGTCCTTCAATTTATGGATATGTGTTAAGGTTTGAGAGAAATTCTCAAAATACAGTTGCTCCAGGTCATTTTATGCATTTTTGGACAGGTTGTCATCAAATCAACTTCACAGGGGTTTGGAGCAGGGGTTTGCAGTGCTTGATGACTCCATTATGTAGCAGACATCGTAATATTTTTAATAATACCAATTTCATCCCAAAAATCCTATAGGAAGGCCTCCAAAATCCCTCTCAAAATATGTGCTAAGCTTCTGCTCAGAGTGCACTATGCTTATGCAAATTTTGTGTGATCAACTTAAAACTTGGATTCTGAGGTAATGGGAAAGTATTGTGGAAAACTTGAGGAGGTTATTGTTTTGTAGATTTCATAACATGCCAAAGAACCAAAACCTCTCTTAGTTTTTCAAAAAGCATTATGGTTAGAGAGATATTGATCCATTGTTAAGCCCTATTTTTACATAAATTATTTTGGAAAATTCTGGATTTTAGGCAATTCAGTTGTTAAGCTTCTGGAACCAGTTGTTACGCTTCTGGCAAGTGTTGTTATGCTTCTGTAATTTGGTGTTTCACCTCTAGAAAGGGTCCAAAATGATCTTTTTGGCTTCAAATAAATTCAAACAAGCTCAAGGCTTGTGACCACTACTCCTTGGACCCCTCACAAACAATAAGTTATCACTTTTATACCCTCCCTTGGTCAAGTTATTAAGTTTTCAATTCATTTTCATGCTCACTCCATATTACACCATATCATCACTTCTCCATGTCATTGAAAGACTCCATTTGAATAAACCCTAACCTACTCCATTTGAATAAAACCTAAACCCTACCATCTAACACTACGCTACACTTCTCATATACCTCACACTCTCATCTCTCATCATCCATATCATCCCTAACAATCACTCTCATTAAACCCTAGTTTCTAGCTATTTTCATAGTGATAAATTGGAAATTTCCTTTGTTTTATTGATTTTACTACCCTCCTCACATCCATTTCACTTCATTTCACCCAAAACATGGAGCTAACATGCCACCCTATCTGCTGAATTTTTTGTAGAATTTTCTCTAGCTCCATAACCCTCCATCTCACCCTCTAAACCTACACCATCCCTACACTTTCTTTTTTCCAGATTTCACTACACATACCCATCCCATCAAGCACATTAGGCTTTCATACTTTCAATGATGAACACTTGGATAAGCTCTTGAAAAGAGCTAAGAGGGACAATAAACTCCAAAGACACATGGAAAATCACTATCACACCAAGAACACAATCTCTCAAATAAGGCTAAAACAGTTGAAGAAAAGGCTAAAAGAAGCACAAATGAAGCTTAAACAAAAGGATAGATTGGACTTGTTGGGTGAAGTTTCCTTGGCTGTTTAGCCCATCACTCACAGGTGCTACAAAACCAATTTTGATAAGTTTTGAAGAATTTTGGTATTTTTTGTGATTTTTGCACAATTATGGAAATTCCTCCTCACAAAAGCGTATCAAAATTTTGTTACGATTATTTTGGGGGAATCCAAATGATGATTTATTTACATCGTTGGATGCATTTTGACGAGTACATTATAGATCAGGAACCCCATTGGCATGACAAGCTTTAATTTTGAAGAAAAAGCCCAAAAACCACTCATTTTTCATGTTTTTGCCACCTTTTTGGAGCCTCTGCTACGCTTTTGGAGTAACCTTGGGAGAATGGATTTTTGGAGGCATTCTCATGGGTAATTCTACAAAATTAAAGTTGTTCTGGAAACTAGACACATAGGGCTAGTTGAATATTCTTCCAGAAGTGGGGTTGGACTCCTAAAAGTGCCTCAAAAGTTCTTGGAAACTTCTGTTATGCTTCTGTAAATTTATGTTACCCTTCTGTCAGAAATGTTACAAATCAGCATTGGATTCCTCAGGACACTTGTCAAACTCAGAAAATGTCACAAATTCGAGGTTTTTCTGTCTTATGAGTTGGAATTAGAGTTCTTGAGTTGATTTTTTCCTCCTATTATGAGGGAATATGTAATTAATGTAAGGGGCAAACATTCCTAGTTCATAGATAAAATTCAGGGAATGGTTTCTAACGTCCCTAGAATCTAGGAAATGACTAATCTTGTGTATTTGTGATCCATTTTGGATGAGGTTTCGACATGATGAGGTGTCATAGTCCATATTTTCTATAAGTAGAGTCTCTTTAGTCTTTTTTTGGGTTGTATAGTCTCATTTTTGATCCAGGTGGATATTGGTGGCCACCCACCTATTCCACTTGGCCCCCCCCACCATTGTCTCTTTCAGTTTTTTAGTTTCGGCATAACTTACTATTTTTAGCAGTTTTTCGGGTCCTGAACTTCCGGAGCCGTTTTGAGGCTCTAAACGACGTTTTTTGGGTATCAAAGCACCAACGAATTTGATCATCAAATTCGTCCCGAAAGCTGTAGTCCTCGGATAGAGATTTCTAATGATGTATCATGTGCGTCAAACGGAGGTAGTATGCCAAAGTTACGTCCCTGGGAAGTTGAAACACCAATTTACCCAAACGGGGCCCATACTTTTGGCGCTTCATCTCCTAGGGTTAGGTTTTTGGGATGTTTAGGGTTCTCTATTGTTTCTCAATAATAAATAGGCCCTCGAGCCTCATTGTAACGCAGTTCAGAGGCCTGTAGCCGCTCAATCTCTTCTCAGAGATAGCTACCAGTGCCCTAGCTAGTTTCTTTTCCATTCTGTCTGTAAGCAAATTTCAGTTCTTTGATATTAATGAAATGCTCCGAATGCTGCTCCAGATTTAAAATGAGCATAACTCGGTCAATATAACTCAGAATATTTATTATAACCTGTTTTTGGAAATGGAATGATCATTCTGCATCATCTCATGTGCTTGAAACCACTATTTGGAGACTCTAGACTCTCAGATTTACGCTGGAACTGTCATCCGTCACAAAATTTCTGAAAAAATAGTTGATTTTAAATCAACGATAACTCCCACATCTGGACTCCGATTCGACTGATTTTTTTTTTCAACTTCAGTGATTTTTCAAGAGGAGCTCAGATATATCTCTATCTCTCTGAAATTTTGTACTAAAAACTGCGAAAATTGACAAGAGAGCCGCCGTCCATGAATTGTCGTCAGAAAAATTGCTTCAACATTGCTGATTTTGAATCAACGATATCTCCCTCATCCGAACTCCAATTTGGCCGATTTTTTTTTTGAATTTGAGTATTTTTTCACAAGGAATCCATATCTGGTCTTTGTTTTTGCAAATTTTTCACCAAAAGTTTCAGATCTGATCTGAAAACTCGTCGCCCAAAAACATTCATGGATTTTGCTGAAGATTGTTGCAAAACATTGAAACTTAAATATGTTTCAAACCCTCATTCCCATAGAGGCGTAACCTGAATAAACACATAACCATAAATACAGAGATGCAGCGGAAATAACACTTCATTTCATTAATATAAAAGAACTGAAATTTGCTTACAGACAGAATGGAAATAAAACTAGCTAGGGCACTGGTAGCTATCTCTGAGAAGAGATGTGGCGGCTACAGGCCTCTGAACTGCTTTACAATGAGGTGCGAGGGCCTATTTATTATTGAGAAACAATGGAGAACCCTAAACATCCCAAAAACCTAACCCTAGGAGATGAAGCGCCAAAACTATGGGCCCCGTTTTGGGTAAATTGGTGTTTCAACTTCCCAGGGACGTAACTTTGGCATACTATCTCCGTTTGACGCACATGATACATCATTAGAAAGCTCTATCCGAGGACTACAGCTTTTGGGACAAATTGGATTATCAAATTCGCTGGTGCTTTGATACCCAAAAAACGTCATTTAGGGCCTCAAAACGGCTCCGGAAGTTCAGGACCCGAAAAACTGCTAAAAATAGTAAGTTATGCCAAAACGGAAAAACTGAAAGAGACAATGGTGGGGGCCCAAGTGGAATAGGCGGGTGGCCACCAATATCCACCTGGATCATTCCTCCCCCCTTAGGAAGCAATGGTCCCCATTGCGTTAAGTTCCTCCATGAGATGCGGAAATTTCTGCTGAACTTGGTCCCTGGTGAACCACTTTCCTTGGTGCAGGAGTTGGCCAGCTTTGACAACCTAATACAGTTGGATCCTCTGTTGGCGAGTGTTCTTAATTTGCATGTCAATGATACAATTTGTGGTGGCCTGTTCCATGCAGTCTGGGTTTAACTCTGTTGGTGTGAGTTGTTCTGCAATGTCTGAAGTGTCCAGTAGAGGTGGGAAATAAGGACGAAGGCGATCCACATTGAAGACTGGGTGCAGACCAAGGAATGGTGGAATACTAAGCTCGAAAGCATTGTTCCCTACAGCCTTGGTGATGGTGTACGGCCCGTATCGGAGCGGGCGAAGCTTGCGGTGATGTCCAGTGAGGCGCTCCTTCTGCAAATGCAGCCATACTTTATCGCCCACCTGGAAGTTGTGTGGCACCCGGTGTTGATCATGGCGCTGCTTGTACTTCGCATTGGCTCTGTCCAATATATCATGAACCTGTTGGCGGATGTGTTGAATGCGCTCGATGAAGCTACTTCCTTTGTCAACTTCAGACTGGACATGAGCTGAATCGGCCTGAGCAGCTGCAAACGGCATGGCTATGTCAATGGGACATAGTGGCTGGAATCCCAAGCCCACCTGAAAGGGGCTATGGCCAATTGAACTGTGGAGAGCCCGGTTATAACTGTGTTGTACATAGAGGAGGCTCTCGTCCCATGTGCGTGGATGCTTTGAGTTGTACATGCGCAGAATGTGTACAATCATTCTGTTGACGACCTCTGTCTGGCCATCTGTTTGGGGATGGAAAGCTGTGGACTTGGTGAGCTTTGTGTCCAACATTGACCAGAGGCTGGACCAAAATGTGCTGAGGAACCTGCTATCTCGATCTGATATGATAGACTGTGGGATCTCAAAGTGCACCCACACTCGTTCAAAGAAGAGTTTAGCAGTGGCTTCTGCTGTGATATTCTTCTTATAGGCCGCCATAATGGCCATCTTCGAGAATCTGTCAACGACCACGAAAACACAGTCATTTCCATTCTTAGGAGAAGGCAGGCCCGACATGTAATCCATGGAGATGGATTCCCATGGTCGACTAGGGGTAGGTAGTGGAGTATATAGGCCTTGCTTCTTGATGGTCGGTTTGGCAATGGCACAAGCAGTGCAGGATCTAATGTGCTTCTCGACATCCTTTCGAAGGTTCGGCCAATAGAAATACTTCTGTAGTATTGCTACTGTTTTTTCGACCCCGAAATGCCCAGCGACTCGACTGTAGTGTGCTTCCCATATCATCTTGGCACGCTCGCTTGAAGGAACACAAAGGTGTCCCATGTGACATAAAAGTGCATCTTGGAGGTGAAAATTTGGAACTTGCGTACCCCCCAAGAGTGCCTTGTAAGTGTGGCCGAATTCTGGGTCACTCTCACAGAGAAGCGGCCAATCAGAAGTCTTGTGCCCACAAGAGTTGAGCACAATGGTGAGCGCCACGATCGGTGGTCGGCTGAGGCAGTCTGCAACATGATTGGTGCTACCCTTCTTATACTTGATGTTCAAATGAAACTGTTGCAGATATGTAGACCACTTCTGATGGCGATCATTCTGCAACTTCCCTTGTGTCTGTATGAACTGCAGGGGCTTGTGGTCTGTGTGGATGATTGTTTCCTTCCCCAAAATGTAATGCTTCCATTGTCGACAGGCTTGCACAATGGAATACATTTCTTTGTCATAGGTGGGATACTTGCGAACTGTCTCAGACAATGTCTCACTGTGATATGCCACTGGATGTCCCTGTTGAGTAAGAACTGCCCCAATAGCATAGTCAGAGGCATCTGTCTCGATCTCAAATGGCTGCTGCAAGTCTGGTAAGGTGAGCACTGGGGCAGAACAGAGGCGATTTTTCAATTCTTTTAATGCCTTCTGTTGAGGTTCCGACCAAAAGAATTTTGCTCTCGCTCCTCCTTTGGTGACTTGACTCAAGGGCCAAGTGATATGAGAGAATCCCAACACGAATCTACGGTAGAAATTAGCAAGACCCAGAAAGCTGCGAAGCTCTGTTATAGTAGTCGGGGCTGGCCAATCCCGAATGACTTGGATCTTAGCTGGATCCACATGCACCCCCCTTTCATCAATAATGTATCCCAGATATTGAACCTGGGTCATGCCAAAAGTGCACTTCTCCAAATTGGCACACAACTTGTGTTGCCGCAGTGTTTGGAGGACTTGTCGGATGTGGTGAAGGTGCTCTTCCAAAGTCTGGCTGAAGATCAGAATATCATCCAAGTACACCACTACAAATGAGTTGGTGAATGGCCGCAAGATGTCATCCATCATCCTCATGAAGGTGGCGGGAGTATTCGTCAACCCGAAAGGCATGACCAGCCATTCGAAAAGGCCTTCCTTGGCTTTGAAGGCAGTCTTCCACACATCGGAGGGTTCAATTGGTACCGGGTGATACCCAGACTTCAGGTCGATCTTGCTGAAATATTTTGCACCTTTGAGTTGGTCCAGAAGGTCATCAATCCGTGGGATTGGGTACCTATTCCGGACAGTGATCTTGTTCAGCGCCCGATAGTCAATACAAAGTCTCCACATCCCATCCTTCTTCTGTACCAACACGATCGGGCTCCCACAGGGCGATGAACTTGGTCTGATGTGACCTTTCTGCAACAGCTCCTGAATCTGCCTCTTGATTTCATCATTTTCCAGAACAGAGCGTCGACAGATCGGTCCATTGGGTAGTGGCGCACCTGGGGTCAGATCAATCGGGTGCTTGACCTGGCAGTGCAGAGGAACCCCTGTGGGTGAGGTGAAGATGTCCCCGTACTCCTCCACGACCTTATCCATTTGTTGTTGTCGCGCAGAGGGGCCCTGTCTGGAGGTCGTGGCCACAGTCTTCTTCTTTCCCTGGGGGCGGATCATCAAGAAAACGAATTTCCTGGTTTGGGAAATGAGCTTACTACATTGTTTTGCAGTAACCAAAGAGATAGTCGTAGGAGGTGGTACCTCTGGTATCCCGTACAACTTATTTCCCAAAGTAATAATAACAGCACGAGGTCGAGACTCATACACAGCATGACGCTTCCACAAGTATGGTTGTCCTAATAATACATCAGAAACATCAATAGGAGCAACGCCACATAATACCTCATCCGTGAAGGGCTTGATGCTATAGGGAAGGCGGCACTGCTGGCTGACGCGGAGATCTCGTCCTTGGTGAAGCCACCCGATGGTGTATGAATGTGGGTGAGCTGTGGTCGGCAAGCCCAACCGCTTCACGGCGTCTGCTGAAATGAGGTTCTTTTGGCTCCCATTGTCGACAATGAACTGTACCGGGGAGCCCTTTACCCACATCCGGGAGTGGAAGAGACGTTCCTCCTCCTCTGGATCTTCCGGTTCCTCCTTTTGGATCTTTGCAGTGGCAACAGTGGCGTTGGGCTCCGCATCAATAATCTGTTTCCCTTTTTCATTCGCCTTTTCAGGTTCTGATTTGGAGTCAGAGCATGCATCTGACTCAGAAGCCCTCATCTTGGCCACTAGCGACTGCTTGGCCCGACACTCACTTGTGTTGTGAGTGGAGCTCTTATGGAACTCACACCACTTTCCCGTGTCCTTCTTTGGCTTTACGATGTTGTTCTTTTCTTGTGGATTTGACGAGTTGTCTTTAGCCACCATGCCTTGGCTCTGTCCTTTGTTCTGTGGTTTGGAAGCACTTTTTCCTTGCTTTTGATTTGCAGATCCAAAGTCTCGCTTCTTCTGTTTGAATTTCTGCTCAATCTTGGCAGCATACCGGTATGCCGTACCAAGCGAGGAGATGTCGAGGAACTCCATTTCCTCCTCAATGTAGTCTGTAGACAAATGTGACACTTAGCACCAAATGTTTTCTTCCGAATTCAAGACTCAAATTTTGCTAGGTATGAATGTATTCTGGCCACCTTGTGCACATCTTGGATCCCTTTGTTGCTTCCACGTGTCCATTGTGCGTACTTGTCCTCATAGCCTCACGGATAGCATCGTTCGACTTGCTGCCTTCCTGGAAGAATTCCGCTTGGTGGCCACCGAGAACAAATGGGTTCCGTTCGGTCTCGTTCACAGTAGGTTTCCCACCAGTCCTTAACATGGGGGGTAGTTTTGAGGAGTGCAAAAATAATCTTCTCCCGGTCTGAAAAGTCATGAACAGAGAAATATCCTTCTAATAGATTCAACCATCTATCTACGGCATCCGCGTCTATTTGACCCTCAAATATGGGAATGTCAAAATTTACTTGTACCTTAAAGGGAGTCGCAACTCCAGAGTGGCTACTGGATGCAGATGCGCCGCCGGTGGGCAGCCGTTGAAGGATCTGAGCAAAGTTATCCATCATCGCGTTCCTTTGTTTTTCGAGGGCCTCCTCGAGTAATATTTTGATAGGATCTCCTGCTCCCTCATCTTTCTTTTCATCCCCCATGGGCGTCCGTCGAGGTTTGCGAGGCTGATCTTGCAAAGGTTCCACCAGATCAAGCCCTAGCTCCTTATACCCCGACCTCGTTGGGGACATGCAAAGAAGGATCAAGAAAAAGCAGAATAAATCCAATTAAATTGAATTGGATCTGACAAGATCTACAAAATTAGAATGCCAGAAAAGAAGAGGGAACACAAAGAGAATAAAACCACAAAGAAACTTGTTTTATTAAAACAGAGAATAATTGTAGAAGCTACATTGTGGCAGACAATCTGTCCTTTTACAAACTGAGGCTTGTTATTGATAGCCTTTTTTGAGTCACAATACCATGTGTAGATACCATAGGCCAATACCATTAGTAGATACCACTTACAATACCATGGGTAAATCCCATGTGTGGATTAATACCATGGGTGGATACATACCATGGGTCACTTACAATACCATGGGTGAATAAATATCATGGGTGGATGAATACCATGGGTCGATGCCATTTACAATACCATGGGTAAATTCCATGGGTGGATGGATAACATGTGTAGATGAATACCATGGGTTGATGCCATTTTCCATTCGGATCATTCCTCCCTCCTTAAGAAGCAATGGTCCCCATTGCGTGAAGTTCCCTCCGGAGAAGCCTTTGTTGAATATGAAGAGCCACTGAAGAGAAGGGTTTTGTGTAGTTAACCCATAACCGTGATGAACGAAGATCCGATGATAGAGATACCCTGTAATGCTTGTGACCAACTGTGATATTCACAGTGTGCGGCCTAGAAAATGGACTTCGATGAAGTGTGGGTTTGTGGATGAACCAAAACCATGAAAAACAAAGATCCGAGGATAGAGATACCCTGTAATGATTGTGACCAACTGTGTGACTAACAGTGTGCGGCCTAGCAAATGGACTTCGATGAAATTTTTTTTGTGCGGTTGACCCATAACCGTGATGCTGATTGTTGATGAAGTAGCAGGTGCCTACATAGCTTGGGGTGGGAGGGCACGTCTCCAAATAACCCAAGCCGAATGCTACTATGATGAAACTGATGAATGTGAAGCAGGTGCCTACTAAAGCGGGGTGAGAGGGCACGTCTCCAAAGGGAACCCGCTCTTAATGCTGCTCCAGATTTAAAATGAGAATAAATCGGTCAATATAACTCAGAATATTTAGTATAACCTATTTTTGGAAATGGAATGATCATTCTGCATCATCTCATGTGTTTGAAACCACTATCTGGAGACTCTAGACTCTCAGATTTGCGCTGGAACTGTCACGCCGTCACAAAATTTCTGAAAAAATAGTTGATTTTAAATCAACGATAACTCCCACATCTAGACTCCAATTCGACCGATTTTTTTTTTGAACTTGGGTGATTTTTCAAGAGAAACTCAGATATATCTCCATTTCTCTGAAATTTTGTACAAAAACTGCAAAAAATGACAGAAGAGCCGCCGTCCATGAATTGTCGTTAGAAAAATTGCTTCAACATTGCTGATTTTGAATCAGCGATATCTCCCTCATCCGAACTCCAATTTGGCCGATTTTTTTTTTGAATTTGAGTTATGTGTTTATTCTGTTGCGTTCCTACATAAATCCGGATCAATTTTGCAGTGGAGCTTTTCTAATCAACAATTTGGAATGAAATCAGAGAGAAATTTGCAGAAATTGTGTTGAGATACTTGTGGTATGCATTGGAGCATATGTTCTTCTTATGTATGTTTATATATTCATGCTCAATGATATACCTTCTTATTTCATATATGTTTATCTTGTAATTTTATGAGCATAAATCATGTTTTTTCATGCTTTGTTTTGGACAAGGTTTACATTGCTATGTCTATTTGCTTCTAAATGAATGAATTCACCTAAGTGCTAATTCAAACTCTCTTTCAATTCATCCTATACTCAATGACCTATTAAACATAATTTCAAACTACCTATCTAGCCTCACATATTCTCTGCAAATTTACCTTCGAATTCAAACCTACCTTATACACGGTCTACTCATTGACTTTTCTATCCATCACAAAAAACATAAAAAAAATCCTATTTACTGAGCGTGCATACCTAGCCTAAGATCATTAGATACTCAGTCATTACTTTGACTACAAAAGTGATAATGAGAGAGCCCTCTCTGGTCCTGGTAGGGCTAGCTACCTGACCTAAAGCCTGGTCTGTGGTTACCTTTCTTCAATACTATTTTTAGCCTTGGGAAGTTGGGGAGACTGATAACATTCTTGGTGCTATTGCCGGGGAGTGAAGGTTAAATATTTCTCGGGAAGGAATGACAAAGATTAGCTCTGACTGCTGATGGTGAACATTGGTCAGGCACAATAAAGGCTGTGCATATTTCACCTGGTGACTCTAGTGGTGAAGAATCCAAAAGTTTAGAGTTTTCATGGCGACTCCACTGTTAAAAAACCGGTAGCTTCAAGAACTATTGGTGACTTCACTATTTTCAAGATCGATTCAACTGCAAGAAGGAATGATAGGTATGCTCCTATGCATCAAGATCATGTTCCAGGCTTTCCAAATCCTGTGCCTCATATATATTGGCGAACATACTTGCGAAAATTCAGAGATGGAAAAGGTGATGATGCTACACTTCATTTAATAATATTTCAAATGCATGTGCGTAAGCTGAAGATTAGTTTTCATAAAGATTGTTTAATGAATATTTTCATGATCACATTAGAAGAAAAAGCATGGTTTTGGTATGAATGCTTGCCTCCTGCTTGTATTTATTCTCTCAAGGATTTTCACTCAGTATTTTTTGAGAAGTATAGAGAAACATATCCTTCTTTAGTTTTGATTGAGGATTGTTGTGATCACCTTGAGAAATTTATTCAAGAGCTAGAAAGTGCTTATGGAAATGAAGAGTTTATGGATGATGAAATTTTGGATGCTTTGAAGGAAAACCCTTTTCACCGACATGGGAAGATCATGGTTTCTTCCATGGATGACAAAAAACTTGAGAAGAATTCTTCAAAGGATGACATTGATCTTCCATCTTTCGAAGTTGACGATAATTTGTAGCATTCTTGCCAATATCCAAGCGATCAATATATATATGAAGATGTTTTGTCCAACTACCCTCAATCCCTATGCTCTTCTGAGTTTTCAATTCAGGAAGAAATATGTGCAGATCAAAATTTTGAGTTTTCTTGTAAAGAAACTCTAAAGAGTCATCATTTATCCGTTGAGGTAAAAAACAGTGTACAACAGGTGTGTTGTCTTGATTTTGATGAAAATGTTCAACAACCTTCAAAGGATCAAGATGTAGAATTTTTTCAGAGCAAAGACAATTCTCTTTCTGATATACATGAAAAACCACTTGTAGATATTTGTGTTGATGATGATTTGGCTACCTCAATTGAAGATTTGCAAGAACATATAAATCTTGTCTATGATCTGGATGGTATGGAAGATCACATTACTACATTTCTATTTAAGAAGAATCAACCAAATGAATAAGAACCATTGACCATTATATTTGAAATCATTTCTTTTCTTTTTACTGATCAACAAGAGGCATTGTTTCATGATTTTCAAGGCCCCTTGGGCAGTCTTTTGGAAGCATTAGAAAATATGGAGTTTTTTTTCTTCACCAACACATGTTTTTGGTTCAGATTTCATTTTGAGTTTCCATTTAATCAATCTTTCTTTATGCCTGGTGGAGTTGAATACAAGCATCAGTCATGTATTCATTTACTTGATTGGTTACATTGGATCTTCAACATCACTTGATCAAGTGATTTATGGATCAGTTAGAGTAGGTAAGGTGTAATGAATAAGCTCAACATTCTGAGCATCTTTTTTAGTGTCATTTTCCAGTAAAGTTTGCAGTTGATGATGTACAATTAATTTTTCAGTTTAATTTGAATAAATTTTAGGATTGTAGCTTCAGTGGCTCCATTTCCCAATGGATGAGGCTACTTATCATACGGTGTTCTTGACACCTCCTGAAGGATCTGCCATCCCCAGCTAGAGCCAATGTTAGTGTCCAAATGTTCAGTGATCAAATGTACTCTTTCAGGTTTACTTAGTAGTGGTCCTAGGTCAAAATTTTATATTTCAAATCTGTTTTCAAATAAAATTTTGTTCAATGAATATGTCTAGGACTGAAATTATACTCCCTTCACTCAATTCATGGTAATCATTATTTCAGAGGTCATGCAATCCTTCAATCATATAACGTCTGAGGTCATTCACCACACCTTCATTTAAGGTCATAGTCTAGGTCTCATTTGTTTTGCCACCATAAGAGTCAATTATGTCATAAAAGAAAGCGAACAAAATCTTATTTTCACCATAAAATTCATTTGCATAGGGATTTAGAAAATATAGGGAAATAAGTAAAGAGCTCCTCTCTTCTCACCAACATGCTCCATAGTTGCCATGGGTTGAAGAAAAATAAACAAATTTGTGCCAACACTACTTGTGCTACGCTTCTGGGTGTGCTGTGCTTTTGGTGTTTGAGCTCCAAATTAGTGCTCCAAGGTTTAAAAATATTGAAAAAATGTTCATAAATTAATAAATATTAAGTGGACACCCTCCATGCCTCTCTCAAGTCAAAATTCATCAACAAATGAGTGGTTTCCTTCATTAGCTTACCTCCACTATGTTTTTGGTGTTTTTCATCATTTGTTTGTTTCAGCTGATAAAAACATAATATAACCATCTAAAACCTTCATTTAAACTTCAGAAGCCATACCATAACATATCCTATCACTCACAACCTTATTTTCGATCAATTGCATTAAAACCCTAATTTTCACAACATTTTGGCAGAAAAACTAGTGAAACCCCGTGTTTTGAACTTTTGGGTACCTTTCACATGCCCATTCCCAAAAATTCCACTTGAATGGGCAAGAGCGCTCAAAAAGTGCAAAACCAGGGTAACCACCATGGTATTGACCCATTGTATTGGGTTATGATTCGTCTAAACAACCCCGTCCAGGAATACCATCGAATGTAATGTGGTTTTGGCTCATGGTATTCAAAAAGGGTAAACCTATATAAAGAGAAGAAATTTATTGTGCAAAAGATGAACGTGGGTGCAAGATGTCTGAGCTTGAATGAATACTTCTCTCTAGAGTATATCTGAATGGAAAGGGTTACAGTTGAATGAAAGATCTGAAAATATGATGCACCAATGATGGAGTGATGAAGAAGGGGATCTAGATCTATATTGTACTTATTGATCTATTTATGGAATGATTAGATGCGAGATGAGCGAACATACGTACGAGTAAAGGGTAAAATTTGTGTGATGTATACATTACGAAGAATTGCAATGACCTAAAATATACGAAGAACCATACGCTTTCTCTTCAGCGGAGATGCGTATATACGCGCGAACTTATTTGAAGAGAAAGCGCGTTATGCGCGATGAAATTAGCTCTGCCAATTTGTACGGAGGTATACGCGAGTTTAAGGTATACGCGAGTTGATGTGGACGGACGCGTATATACGCGACATCGGTAAAGAAAGGAAACGCGTATGCAAAATAGGGTTTTACGAAGCATGGGGTATGAAATCTGCGATCTGATGCCTTTCTGTTTTAGCTATGTTGTTGATGTTTGATGACTAAATGTATGGAGAGTTTCCGATGCGAAAATATGATAGCAACTATGGTCACTATGGTTATGCTGTTCTATTGAAGTTGTTGGATCCAGTGTGAAAATTGATGAAACGTGGTCCAAGGTGGTGCTGAAGGTTGTAGCCTTCAGTCAGGGGGTTGTAGCTCCCTTCTAGGTGAGGCTGGTAAACGAGATCGGGGGTGTGCTCCCCTTCGGGTGGTGGTAAAACGCGAGATGGGGGTGGCTCAAAATCCCACACTCGGGGAGAGAGGCGGTAACGAGTGCAGGGGGTTGGAGCTCCCTTCCAGGAGAGGCTGGTAAACGAGCACAGGTGGGTGCCTGCGTGCTGGTAGGAGTCTGCACCAGCACATATGTTGTAAGATGTTTTCTCAATAATAAAATATTGAAGGCTGAGCAACGGCAGCGGTGGTTTTCTCCCGACTTGGGTTTCCACCTAAAAATCCTGGCGTTCATGTGTGATGTTCTGTGTGATGGTTTACTCTGTTCTTACTGTTCATGTTTAATGTTTGTTAAACATCTGATAAATGAATGATGGAATGATTTATGTGAAGAACTAATGAAATAATTAGATATCTGTGCATACGCGAGTTTCGTAAAGGGTATCCACGTATATACGCGAGTCTGTTTCAGGAAAGTAGCGTATGGGTTTTAGAAGCAAGAAAAAGTAAAAGTTTTGAATATACAGTAAATACTGATTCACCCCCCCTCTCACTATTTTTCCCAACAATTGTTTGCAATATGATGCAGAGTGTTGTCCTTGATGGCAACCCACCGAATGAAGATGAAGACATGCGATTGTTGGCATGTGTTGTCCTTGATGGCAATACACGTGATGAAGTTATTCTTGACTTGATGGATTTGGTAAATGATGTAAATATGATATGAAATGATGTTAGCAACATGATGCTGAGAGTTGTCATTGAATGGCAACCCACTTGATGAAGAAGATGGCAACTTCTTGATGAAAGTTGTGCTTGAATATGTCTTGATGAAATAAATGTATCTACAGTGAGTACATAAGGTAATGAAGAAAGGAATTCAGTATGTGATAGATTTATGATGAAAAGAGTATGTCTCTAGGCATACGCGGATTTGCCTAAGGGAAGTCGCGTATGCACGCGGGAAAGAACGTGCCAAGTCGCGTATGGGCAAGAGCGCTCAAAAAGTGCAAAACCAGGGGTAACCACCATGGTATTGACCAATTGTATTGGGTTATGATTCGTCTAAACAACCCCGTCCAGGAATACCATCGGATGTAATGTGGTTTTGGCTCATGGTATTGAAAAAGGGTAAACCTATATAAAGAGAAGAAATTTATTGTGCAAAAGATGAACGTGGGTGCAAGATGTCTGAGCTTGAATGAATACTTCTCTCTGGAGTATATCTGAATGGAAAGGGTTACAGTTGAATGAAAGATCTGAAAATATGATGCACCAATGATGGAGTGATGAAGAAGGGGATCTAGATCTATATTTTACTTGCTAGATCTATTTATGGAATGATTAGATCTGAGATGAGGCGAACATCTGTCTGAAGTAAAGGGTAAAATCTGTGTGATGTATCTGTTCTGAAGAATTGCAATGACCTAAAATATCTGAAGAACCATACGCTAGTTCGCCGCAGAGGAAGCGCGTATATATGCGGCTTTGCTGAAGAGAAAGCACGTATGTGCAGTGAAATTAACTCTGTAATTTGTACAGAGGTATACGCAGGTTGATGTGGACTAAAGCGTGTATATACGCGACATCAGTAAAAGGAAAGCGCATATGCAAACTAGGGTTTGCTGAAGCATGGGGTATGAAATCTCTGATCTGATCTGCTCTGTTTTAGCTATATGTTGTTGATGTTTGACTGTGCTTAAATGTATGGAGAGGGTCCAGTCTGAAAATATGATGAAACGTGGTCTGCAAGTTGTGTTCTATTGAAGTTGCTGGATCCAGTGTGAAAATTGATGAAACGTGGTCCATAGAGGTGCTGAGGGTTGTAGCCTTCAGTCAGGGGGTTGTAGCTCCCTTCCAGGTGAGGCTGGTAAACGAGATCAGGGGGTCGTAGCTCCCTTCCAGGTGAGGCTGGTAAATGAGATCAGGGGGTCGTAGCTCCCTTCCAGGAGAGGCTGGTAAACGAGTCAGGGGGTTGGAGCTCCCTTCCAGGAGAGGCTGGTAAACGAGCGCAGGTGGGTGCCTGCATGCTGGTAGGAGTCTGCACCAACACATATGTTGTAAGATGTTTTCTCTATAATAAAATATTGAAGGCTGAGCAACTGCAGCGGTGGTTTTCTCCCGATTTGGGTTTCCACCTAAAAATCCTGGTGTTCATGTGTGATGTTTTGTGTGATGGTTTATTCTGTTCTTACTGCACATGTTTACTGTTTATTGAACATCTGATGAATGAATGATGGAATAATATAAGTGAAGATTTAATGACAGATCTAGATCTCTGTGTATACGCTAGTTTCATAAAGGGGATCCGCGTATATACGCTAGTTTACTGAGGGAAAGTAGCGTATGGGTTTTAAGGAATGAAAAAGTAAAAAGATTTGATTATGCAGTAAATACTGATTCACCCCCCCCTCTCAGTATTTTTCCCAACAATTGGTATCAGAGGGTGGTCCTTCTGAAGAAGCTTGATCGCTTGAAGGAGATCCGTCGCAATGGGAAGTCAAGAAGGAGTGATGTCTATAAAGCCACCTCTATTCAATGGAAGCAATCTGATTTTCTGGAAGGTACGAACAAAAGCATATCTACAAAGTCTTGGTGCAGATGTATGGGCAATCGTGCAAGAAGGTTATCAATACCGGGCAAATATTCCTACTGATGCAGCTGAAAGGAAGAAGTATGAAACCAATGCCAAAGCAGTAAATGTCTTGCTAGGAAGCATGTCTGAATCAGAATTTGCTAAAGTGATGCAGCTACATTCAGCAAAAGAAATATGGGACAAAATCATTCTGAGCTATGAAGGAGATACAAAGGTAAAAAATGAAAAACTCCAAACTCTTAGAATTGAATATGAAAATTTGAAGATGCATAGTGATGAAAGTGTTGCCAGTTTCTTTCTTCGTCTAGATGATATTGTAAATAGGATGAGAAATTTGGGTGAAACCATAACTGATACTACTCTGGTGGAAAAAGTCTTAAGATCCTTGACTTCAAAATTTGACTCTAAAGTTTCAGCTATTGAAGAAAGGCAAGATCTGCAAACTCTTACTATGTTCAATTACATGGTATTCTGACTGCTTTTGAAATGAGACAAGGAGGTCCTTCTCAAATCAAAGAAGTTGTTTTTAAGGCGTATGCAAAAGGAAAAGAAAAGGAAGTTGTCAAAGAATCCAGCTATATATCTGAAGAAGAAGAAGAAGCAAATTTTGTGAGAAGACTTCAACTAGGTACCGGAAAATTAAAAGGTAAGCTTCCTTTCAAATGTTTCAATTGTGGAAGAGTTGGTCATTATGCTGCAAAGTGTCCTTATAAAGAAACATTGGCTAAAGGAAAAGAAGTAGCAAGAAGGAATAAGAATCGATCTAGCACAAGAAAAAGTTATTATACTAATGAAGACAGTGAGGAAGAATGTGAAGAAGACTTTAGACTTCTCATGGCTTTTGAACAAAGAGAAGAAAAGGATACTTTTGTGGATGCTCTAGAGGACAATGATTTTCTTGAAGAAAACAATCAACTCAAAGTAAGCCTAGAAGAAAAGAACATCATCATAGAAACTCTTGAAAATCAGCTTGAAGCAAAGGAAAAACGCATTGAGGAATTGGAGTGTGAAGTAGTAAGTCTAAGGAAAGATAATGAGAAAGTGAAGACTCTCAATCTTAGATTTGCTAAAGGTTCAGAAACCTTAGATGAGATTATCAAGACACAACGGTCTCCTCTTATAAAAACAGGTCTTGGATATACTGGGGAATCTTCCCAAACTTCAGCACCAAATTATTTGAAAGCAGTCACAACTGGTTCTCTTCATTCAGCCACTCAGCAAGGGAACAAAGGATATTTACAGGTAAAGCATGATCATCTCAAATCAAGGACCACTAACAGGGAGATCCCTCAAAGAAGCAACAACCAACACGTAAATTCAAATAGAAGATTTCATGATCGCAGAAATTTCTACTTTAATGGACAATGTTTCTCATGTCACAATTTTGGTCATAAAGCTGTTCAATGTGTTGCATATAAAACCATCATGACAAGAGAAGAAAGAAAGAAAAGGATGAATATTGAACCAAAGAAGAACACCTATAACAACTTTTCTCCTCTTCAAAACGAAGTTGAATGTACTTATTGCAATAACTTTGGTCATGAAGAATCTGAATGCAGGAGCAAGGTCCAGCCAAAAGAACATGTTCCCTCAAGCTCTAAAGTGTGGAAAAAGAAAGAAATACGGGTTGAAAATTGTGGGATAGCGTTATTTGCAGAAGGTGAAGAAAATCAATGGTACATTGATAGTGGGTGCTCAAGACACATGACAGGTGACAAAAGAAAACTCCTTACATATAATGCTCTAGAAAAGGAAAAGAAAGTTACATTTGGAAATGATACTCCTGCTGTAATTAAAGGAAAAGGGTCCGTATTTCTAAAAGAAAAGGTGAAGGCTAATGATGTCATGTCTGTGGATGGATTAAGGCATAACTTGTTAAGTGTAAGTCAAATATGTGATCAAGGAACATAAGTGGTCTTTAGTTCAAAAGAATGTGTGGTTCGTGACCTTGATACAAGTAAAATCATTATAAAAGGAAAAAGAAATCCTAGCAACCTGTATGTACTGAACGACATAGATCAATGTTACTTGAGCAAGTCTTCGGAAAATTGGCTATGGCATAGAAGCCTGGGGCATCTGAGCTTCTCTCAAATCAACAAAGCAAGCAGACTTGAAGCTGTTCGTGGTCTTCCCAATATTAATCTACCAGAAAGTATCATATGCAAATCTTGTGAATTCGGTAAGCAGACCAGAGTACGATTTAATGCCAAAGAAGGATCATCAAGTGAGCCTCTTGAACTCATTCATACTGACATATGTGGACCTATGAGGAAAAAGTCACCACGTGGGGAAGAATAATATATCTTATTTATTGATGATTACTCTAGAATGTGTTGGATCGGGCTCATTAAACACAAAGATGAAGCATTTGAAAAATTTCAGATCTTCAAAGCATTAGTTGAAAATGAATTAGATCTAAAAATCAAGTGTCTTAGATCTGATCGAGGAGGAGAATATACATCAAATGAATTCTTTGAATTTTGTGAACAACATGGCATAAAAGACAATTCTCTGTAGCAGGTACTCCACAACAAAATGGCGTAGCAGAAAGAATGAATAGAACAATTCAACAAATGGCTAGAGCTATGCTCGATGATTCTGGAACTCCTGACATGTTCTGGGGAGAAGCAGCACATACAGCAGCTAACATTCTCAACAAGGCTCATGTACGGGTAAATAGTGACAAAACTCCATATGAACTCTGGTATGGTAAATCTCCATCTGTGAAGCATTTTAGAGTTTTTGGAAGTAAATGCTTTATCAAAAATAATGATGAAAAGCTTGGCAAGTTTGAACCTAGATCAGATGAAGGGATATTTCTTGGTTACTCATCTTCAAGCAAAGCATACAAATGTTACAATAAAAGGCTTCGAAAGATTATTGAATGTATTGATGTTGTTATTGATGAGTCTCCTGCAGCTCCTAAAGAAGAAAAGCAAACAACAAAAGAAGATGATGGTGACCTATGTCCTTCTACATCAAATAGAAATGATATAGACAGTGGATCCAATGAAGAACCTGAAGATGATCTATCTGAAAATGATCCATCCAGATATGTTCAAAAGAATCATCCTGAATCTCAAATTTTGGGTGACAAGGAATCTGGTGTACGAACAAGGAGAACTCTTGTGGGATCTTCTAATCATTTGGCACTTCTATCCACAATTGAACCACACAATGTCAATCAAGGTAGCAAAGATGAATGTTGGAAGCAAGCCATGAATGAAGAGCTTGATCAAATTGAAAAGAATGATACTTGGGAATTGGTACCAAGACCACATGATAAAAATGTCATCGGAACTAAATGGATTTTCAAGAATAAGCTAAATGAGAATGGGGATGTTGTAAGAAACAAAGCTAGATTGGTTTGCAAAGGGTATACTCAACAAGAAGGTATAGTCTTTGAAGAAACTTTTTCTCCTGTAGCTAGACTTGAAGCCATAAGAATGTTTCTTGCCTTTTCAAGTTATCAACAAATCAAAGTTTATCAAATGGATGTTAAATCTGCTTTTCTTAATGGTGATCTAGAAGAAGAAGTATATATAGAACAACCGGAAGGTTTCATTTTGGGAAATGATGCAAATCTTGTTTGTAAACTTAAAAAGGATCTATATGGTCTCAAACAAGCTCCAAGGGCTTGGTATTATCGCCTTGACAAATATCTTCATCAACAAGGATTTTCAAAGGGATCTGCTGATAGAAACTTATACACAAAAGTTGAAAATGGTAAACTCTATTGATTGTGGTTGTATATGTTGATGATATCATTTTTGGGAGTAACGAAGAATCTTTGACTCAAAAATTTGCTTCTGTCATGCAGCAATAATTTGAAATGTCCTTACTTGGAAAACTAACATTCTTTCTTGGCTTACAAGTGCATCAAACTACAGATGGTATATTCCTATCACAAGCAAAATATCTTAAGCAAATTCTGAAGAAGTATGGCATGGAAGAATGCAAACCTGTAAGTACACCAATGATAACCGGATGCAATCTCAGTCTCATGATGATTCTCCCACGGTGAATCAACCAGAATACAGATCAATGATAGGAAGTCTACTTTATCTCACCGGGACTAGGCCAGACATTATGCATGCAGTTGGGATTGTTGGACGATTCCAAGCTAATCCAAAAGAGTCTCACCTTCAGTCAAGAAATAATTTTCAAATATCTTCAAGGAACTCAAGACCTTGGTCTATGGTATCCAAAGAATGCTGATCTTACTCTTCATGCTTACACTGATGCAGATTGGGCTGGAAGTGTTGATGATAGAAAAAGCACTAGTGGTGGTGCATTCTATATGGGACCCCAGTTAGTATCTTGGTTCAGCAAGAAGAAAAATTATATTGCCTTATCTACAGCAGAAGCAGAATATGTGGCTGCCGCATCTTGTTGCACTCAACTCCTTTGGATGATGCAAACCTTACAAGATTTTCAAATCTAATGTACACCTCCTATCCCCATTAAGTGTGACAATACAAGTGCCATCAATATCTCAAAGAATCCTGTTATGCATTCGAAGACCAAGCACATTCCCATCAAGTATCACTTCTTACGTGAACAAGTGCTTGAACAAAAGGTGAAGTTGGAGTATGTTCCCTCCAAAGAACAAGCTGCTGATATCTTTACCAAACCTCTGCCCAGGGAAGCGTTCGAGTATCTAAGACAGAAGCTGGGAGTGTTCTCTGCTAGTCAAAAGAACAAATCTGCATAAATTTAGAACATGGCATTGGATACACGGGTTTAATGAAACACAGTCGCGTATATACACGAGTTCCTTCAAAGAAAACCGAGTATGTCTGATTGCTGACATTTTTCTGTTTGGAGTCAGCTCTTTTCAGCACAACTGCAGTGCTGTTTGGTATCTCTGATACTGTTTGGTATCTCTGGTGGTGTTCCAGTTCTCATAATTCTGATTCTAATGTTTTGATAAAGATGCCTTAATGATTTGTTGGTGAAAGTGTTCAGGATGCACAAACTAAGGAGGAGCCTTAGTCATATGAAAAGGATGCATGGATGCACAGATTTAGGGGGAGCATTAGCTTTGCTGAGTATAATGCATTGTTGGCATTATGATGGTTCTGAAATATGTTCTCTTTCTTGAGGACTTTTCTGGTGTTGGTATTAAAGTCATATTTGTAATTTGATGAAAAGGTCTTGTTGAGACCCATGATGTAAAATTGTAATATTCAGTCATGTAAGGACTTTTCAAATTTGTAAACCCACTTGGTTGGGTAGCTGAGTCAAATTTTTGTAAAACCACTTGGTTGAGTAGCTAAGTTGAAATGTGTAGACCCACTTGGTTGGGTACTTGAGTCTCATATTTAAATTCACTTGGATGAATATTTGATGTAAGTATGAGTCATTGGTGATAGGAAAGTCATAGAGTCTTGTACTTCATTGAAAAATATGTTTGAAAATTCAGCATGAACTCAGGGGGAGCTTGGTCACTCATGTGAAAAAAAAGGGGGAGAGTATGTTGGTTTTGATCCGCCCTTTGCCCTTGATGTCAAAGGGGGAGAGTGACATGGTGTCATTGTATTCTTAATGTACCTATCTGTTGTGGTAACCAAACACCATCGTGGTTGCCATCAAGTCCAAAGGGGGAGTTTGGTTGGTATATGATGCAGAGTGTTGTCCTTGATGGCAACCCACCGAATGAAGATGAAGACATGCGATTGTTGGCATGTGTTGTCCTTGATGGAAATACACCTGATGAAGTTATTCTTGACTTGATGGACTTGGTAAATGATGTAAATCTGATATGAAATGATGTTAGCAACATGAT